>OX465295.1:114206893-115406893 GCA_949987735.1 Leucophora obtusa | reverse complement strand
GTGGATAATAAAAGATATGAATCCAAAAATATATGGTGGATATGTTTTTCAAATATTTTAGAACATATATATATATATATACATAAATAATATTTACACAATTTTGATACAAATTATTGTTCACTAAAGACAAAATGTCACGGTTTTTTGATTTTAATAATGTTGCAATTATAGTCACAACTTTGAATAGGCTTATCTAAAACATACCCAATTTATCGCTTACCAATGTCATGTGCTCCATTGATACTTCTACATTAACCTTCTAATGTCCAAGGCCTCTAAAAAGCGATCTTCAGATCACATTAGTGCTCACCTACATCTATATATATAAAAACAAGTGTACATTTTGATGTCACCACTAACTGCGGAAACGGGTCAACCGATGTCAACCAAAATTTCAGGGTACGTTGAGGATGGTCTGTAGATGGTTTATGTGAAGTTTGCACAAAATTGGCCTAGTGGTTCGGGAGATATGGTATTTAGATTTTCTTATATATTTCCTATATATTCCCATACAAAATTTTCGTGTTACTATGACAACGAGCATTTATAGCATTAATCTAATCGCATCTCATCCTATCTCATTTATCTCATTTCAATTTTATTTTTTTTGGAAACACTTTTTTTTCTGGAAAGATTTTTGTTTTGTGGAAACTTTTTTTGTGAAATTTTTTTTTTTGTAAACACTTTTTTTTGTGGAAACTTTTTTTTGTGTAATTTTTTTTTGTGGAAACACTTTTTGTTTTTGGAAACATTTTTTGTTGTGGAAACTTTTTTTTTGTGGAATATTTGTTTTTTTTGTGGAAAAAGTTTTTTTTTTTTTGGAAATACTTTTTTTTTGTTTAAACTTTTTTTTTGTGAAATATTTTTTTTTTGGGAAATATTTTTTTTGTGAAATATTTTTTTTTGTGGAAACTTTTTTTTTT
Source organism: Leucophora obtusa (assembly GCA_949987735.1). Lineage (NCBI taxonomy): Eukaryota > Metazoa > Arthropoda > Insecta > Diptera > Anthomyiidae > Leucophora > Leucophora obtusa. The sequence goes on along the minus strand of OX465295.1, from coordinate 115,405,967 downwards.
GTGGACATTTTTTTTTTGAGGAAACTTTTTTTTTTGGGGGAAACTTTTTTTTGTTGACACATTTTTTTTGTTGAAACACTTTTTTTCATATATTTAGTTAGAATATTCTTCTACCTCAAGTCCAAATTCTAATATGATATTGTCATATTAGATTTTATTTGTTGTTTCAAAAAGGGTTGATCATTTTCATGATAGACAATACAATTGTTTCGTAGACATCACTCTACTCTTCAGTTGTCCGCAATAAGAAAATGATAACTAAACTTTTTTTTTTGTGAAATATTTTTTTTGTGGCAAAAGTTTTTTTTTTGTGGAAACTTTTTTTTATGTAAACTTTTTTTCTTTGTGGAAAACTTTTATAAGACGGGATTTTTTGATATTTTAACGTAGAGGCTTAGACCTGGCTTTTACGACCTGCACAAAAACCCATCGACTAGAAATCCAAATGTATGTACTTTGCAATGTGGGGTAATTCACTGAAAATATCCTTTTCAAAATTTTCATTTGAAGTAGGTAGTTTAGAAGGCGTTAAGTGTTCTCCTTAATTAACTGCAAAACTTTTCTGAGCTAAAGATTTGATACTTAAGATAAGGTTGTTTTCAATATGGACAGATCGGTAAAATATTGGTATAAGTACCAATGGAGAAATACACGGGGTTTAAAATGTCTCCTTTATTAAATTGTCCATTATTTTGTTCCTAGAAGCATAACATTTTAAATACAAGTATTTTTGAGCTATAAACAAGCGCCCAAGCGATCTTTTAAAAACTATGGAGAGAAAGAAGTTAGAAGGTTACTTTAAACGGCTTGACTTATCACTTGGTCCTACGGACTTGAATTTATTTCCTCCTGCAATTAGTAGGTGAAAAGTAAACAAAAAAGTTTAAATTCGTAGGAGAATGAGGTGTCAAATATCATATAAATATAAAATTTTTGTTTCTAACAAATTTCCATCTCCTCCTTCCATATCTGTTTTTAAATGTTAATATTACATACCATTTCATAACAATTCGTGATTGTAAATAGAGTTTTTACAAAGATTGAGTATTGCTTAAAACTGAAACGTGAAAAAATTTCAATGTAGACTTAGAATCGGAACATAAGTCTTTTAGAACCAAGTATTTTTAAGCGTGCCAAATTTCATGCTTTTATATAGTTACATTTTCTTAGAAGATACCAAAAGTACTAAGTCTTACACTATTTACTATACGAATTTTTAAAATCGCTTCATTTACGTGTTTACATCATGTTAAATAGCGAATAAGAGTTTAATTTGCTAAGATGATACAAAACTTATTATTGCACCCATTTTAATCCCCTTTAAGTACTAATTATAAAGTCATAAAAAGTACCATAGTATATACATCAAAATGTTTATGCCTTTTTGTATTCTTTATTTCCGAATATCCAAAATCTCTTATAATTTAATGTTAATATCACTCGATGTACCTAAATGTTCAATTTTGAGTTTCCAAGTTTATCCGAATTTCGAAAGGTCCTTCTGAGGGTGAAATTCTTTTTATAAAAAACCCTAAACTAGAATATAAATTATATTCACTCTTTTCTCGAGAAACGCTTTTGGATTTTGAAGAGGATTTTATGCAGATATAGAAAAATATTAGGTTCACAATTTTTACTTGGAAAACTATTTAGTTAGGTTTTACATTTTACAAATTACATTTTAAACTTTAAGGTACGCTAACAACGTAGCAGGCTTGCCCGATACGACAAAATTCGTTTTCGGTTTAATTGACATCCCAAAAACTAGGCCTAAGGCATGCCGCTAAATCTAGCGGGCTTGCCCGCTAGTTACTAATATATAAATAATAAGCAGTAGAATTAGGGCCTACTGCATATAATTCAGTGTCAGAACTCATTATTTTTATTAGACAAGGTCGTTTTTTTTAGCAGTTGTCTATATTTGCTGCATTACAAAAAGATAAAAAAAAATTTCATTGCACTCATAAAAAAAAGCCCGTACAAATAGTTTAAAATTCTGCTAAAATAACAGGAAATAGTACCTGAATTTGTGCAAGCAGAAATTTCAATGATGTTGAGAATCATGGTCTTTATAAGAAATGTTGTTTAATGGAAATGAAAATTACTCAGCTGAAATCAGCACATGTTTTCTGCTAAATTTTAGTTGGTTATAAACAGGTAAAAAATTTAGTTAACATTTCAAAAATTTAGAAGAATTTTCGTTTAATAGAAATGAAAGTGGGTCAGTTGAAATCTGCAAAAGATGCTGCTAAAATTACAATCACTTTTTGTTATTAATTGAATAAAAACAACTTCATGTATCATGTAAATATTGTTAATTTTATTTTCGAATAAATTACACAATCCAAAAACACTATTTGCACTAAATAAATATCACTTGTATTTTCTTTCCAATATGTGTGCCAGCGGTAGGTTGAATTTAGATGAAAACGTTAAAGGGCTGAAATAAAAGAAAAACAATAACATATTTAATAGTATTCCCGTAAATAAATATAGTTTATATTATAAAACAAACCTTATTATTTTATTATTTAAAAACAATTTTAACTGCGAAATGTTAATGTCCAGTATACCTCCGCTTTCTTTTGCGTTCCTTTTTTTCGTCTACCTGGTAGAATTCAGATGAAAATGTTAAAGGGCTGAAATAAAAACAATAACATATTTAATAGTATTCCCGTAAATAAATATAGTTTATATTATAAAACAAACCTCTATTATTTTTTTTTTATCAATTTTAACTGCGAAATGTTAAAGTCCAGTACACTTCCGTTTTCTTCTACGTTCCTTTGCTGACTAACAGAAACAAAAGAAAACATGCTCTTGTCATATTATTTTATTTACTAGAACTTTCTTAACACGCCATACTATTTTTATTTGTATTAGTAAGCGTCATCAGTGATGAATCATCACACACATTAAAATACACTTACTAGAAATTTTCTACACACCAGAGTACCAAGCCGACCGCCGCCGACCATTTTATGCTTTATTAGCCGCCGCCGTTTCAAACTAGTCGCTTCGGCTCAAAAGGGCAGCCAACCAAAACAAGAGCCGCCGAATTTTTTTCCCGCCGCCATTTTTTTAAATTTATTTTTCTTATTTTAGAGATTAATCAGAACTGGGTCGACAACGACAATTGCTTTTTCATATATTTTGTATGGCTAACTAACTGCTAACTATGGTTAAGCACTAAATTCAGTTTATTTTGAGATAAGTTAACAGCTCTTAAGCGGATTCAATCAGAAAAGAATTAATTTTTCAAAGCTTTGTTATTAACAGTGCATAGAAAACAATTCGAGCCGTCAAGCCACCGCCGGTTTGTATACATAAACGCCGCCGCCGCCGAAAATTTTGGGTCGGCTTGGAACCCTGACACACACCTCACCTTCAAGCGCCATCAAGCACCATCAATCACTATACACTAGCGCCCCTACCGTTTTCTTTTGAAACCACAAATATTAAAAAGTTGCCAACAAATTTATCTATATTAGCTGATATATTGTCAAAATCGTTTATAAAAAAATAGCTAAATATCAGGAGGAAAAATTAGTTCAAGTACAGCACAAATATGTTTTTGTGGTGAAATTGGATAACTAACAACTTTAGCTAAACAACGGATTTAAACGAAAACAACAGGAAAAATTAGTTCAACTGAATTAGAACGCGTTTAACAGACTTTTGTACTAACTTTTTTTTATGAGTGTACCATTACTCGTACATAACAGTAATTGTAATGAAAAAATGTTCATTACTTTTGTTAACATTACTTTTACACAATGTTAAATATTTTTCTGTTTTCGTAACTTTTGATTTGATATTTTGGTATGCCGATTCCTCGCTTCAAGCCAAAATAGCAAATAAACCAAAATTTTGGGGTCTGAAGCTGTCGAATGCCCCATTATTGCTTCTCAATCACATTTTTCAATATGAAAATTAAATGGAAGAAAAAACATCGGTTACCATATCCTAAATTAATGATAATAATTTCGGCCCATCTCTATCCTCCTTCCTCTACACTTAAAATAATACGTCAGTAGAAAAATCTGTCAAACGGATTTGGAATCGATTTGACTAATGTTTAATTGAATTGAAACACTTATGTAAACTAAACACGTGCACAGATATAACTGCTTGTAAAAGTTTCGGTATGTCTACTAATTTGAATACGTATTGATAAGTAGTTTAAGCGGGGTTTACATTATCTGATTTTACGTGGGACAAATCAAATAAAAAATCCTACGAAACGACGCGATTGTCAAAAAAATCTCGTATATTTGTTTACACCATCAACTGCAATCAGATGAAAACAGCTGTTACCATCGGATTCTCATAATTTTATGAAATATTTCAAAATCAATCTGACTGCCAAAGCTTCAATCGGATTTTCTGTATCAGATAGAATATGTTTACACTATAAGATTTTGGCTATCTGACTGATTTTTTTGACATATCCTAAGACTTATGGTATAATGTAAACCCCGCTTTAGTGTTTCTGGTATAGTTGATATTGCTATTCTTTCTAGTAGATTGTGTGTAAATAAATAAAGAGAGAATGAGCGTAATATATTTGTTTTACTATAGTATGCTCAAACAAATAAAACAGATAATGAAGATTGTACAATAGATACTTATTGTACGCTGCCAATAAATATATTGTGAAAATTTCGACCAAATCAACCCCACGTCTTCCTTCGACGTCTTTTTCACTAATTTTATTTATATTAAATACAATTTTTTGTTTTAATTGAATTTTATTAATTTTTAAATACAAATTTCACAACAAATTTAATCTTTAGTCACTTGATTATTTGTTTCCACAACAATTACTTGAAAATATTTGTGGTACAATAAGTATTTGAGAACAAGAAACAAATAAATGCTTCACTAAGTGCAAAACAAAAAATAAATGGTATTGTGTTTATGAATAAAGTGAGTGGGTTGAAACAAAACATAACAATATCAGTTACACTCAGTGTTGCCACTTTTTGAATAATTATTCAAAACCGGGACTGTTTACACATTCCTTGGATAATTTTTGAATAATGACATTTTTGTGTAATTTCTCTTTTTACTGAAATTCCATGCTTTCAGGTAAGACAGTAGAAAAAAAAATGATATTGTTTTGTAACATCTACAATAAATTTTCAGTTTCTGGTGAATTATTTTTGTAAATTTGTTCAACACGAAACCCAATTTAGTTAGAGGAATTCAAAAATGTTGTTTTATATTTTATTTTTATATAAACCCCGTATTTTGTTAATTTTATTCACAAAATATTTGCCAAACTGCATGCAAAATAAATATTTTTGTTTTGGGTGGCAAGACCATTTGAAAATAAAGCGATTGAAATTTAGGTTTGTCATGATTGTGACTTTCTCATGACTGAAAAAAACGAGTAATTTTTAAAGTTTTTATAAAAGTTACAGGGCTTTGATCAGACAAAAATGTTCTTAAGGCACATCTACACGAGAGAGAAAACTGCTAGAGATAGAGCAAAAAACACCTCTAAATAGCTTAAATCATTCACAATAGAGCTACTTAGAGGTGTTTTTTGCTCTATCTCTAACAGTTTTCTCTCTCGTGTAGATGTGCCTTTACAGAAGCAAATGGGTCATATCAAAATTTATTTTAAAGAATTAAAAAGTCAGTCATAGTTAATTTGCATAGGCCCTTTTTACTATTAATAACATCCTATAATTTGTTGGTAAACTGTGTCTAAATACTAACCAATTTTCTCCAAATTTAGCTCACTTTAGTGGAATGTTTCTCTTATGTATTTTGAATTTTAAATAATTAAATAACCAAGCCTTAGGCCTTTGTTGTTAATAAATTTTTTTAAAATTAATTTATTTCTCTTCTTTTTGTACGATATTTCTACACACCTTTCATTATCAAAATACTTTGTTAGTTTTTCTATATGATAAAAAAAATGGCCGGCTTCCAACATTTTCACATTCTAGAAGTGCTTTCCTTTGAGTTGAATGGTACAGCTGCCGTTACGTGAATGGGCGCGGCCCTCGAAATTTAAGCTCTAAGATAGTGCGAAATTTCATAGCATTCCAACCAGCTGGAATTGGCGGCATTATTTCGATTCTGCCCCACTACTTATATATAGTCTAAAGGGCCACATACATATATTAATTTTTTTTTTATAAAAATAACGATTATTTTATACTAATAAAAAATATTAGGGGTTTTCATATAAACTCGTAAATTCCTTGTAAACTTTAAACCATATTTTTAATGTAGTGAGTTTGAAATTAAACTCATAAAAATACCAGGTTTACACCGTTTACGAGTAGAATACGAGTTTATATAAAAATCCCTATTAATTTTTTGTGTAATTTCATATGGTTTTGGATAATTTGTGGCCTACAGCTGTGTATTTTTTTGTCTTACTGGTGGCAACACTGGTTACACTTCTCTTATTTATACCAATAGTAACAGTTATATATATGGTATATTTGTTTTGGAAATACTTTAAGTACAAGTGCACGTCTTTAATTTAAACAAGGTTTTAAATTATCTTCATTTAAGACAATACTAAAAATTCTCATTAACGACAACCTTCCCATTATTCAAATGCATTGCAGATCAGGGATGATAAAGTTAGTACTATAGTACTTTTTGTGTTACTATTGGATAGAGTTGTGAAATTTCGGTATTTTTTGAGTACTCAATACTACTCAATACTTTTCAATTGAGTACTCGATACTACTCAATACTTTTAACGGTTTTTTTAATTTAAAAATAAAAATGTTATGAATTCGTATTTATTAGGAAAAATTATCACAATTCACATACACGTGTTAAATAACTATTGTTATTTACATTTTAATTAATTTAAAACATTTTAAATAAATTAATTAAATAATTTTTCCCAAAAATTGGTTACAAAATTCTTTGCTTCACAAATAGAGTTGTATTTTCTGAGCTGTATTTTTAGAGTACTATTTTTAGAGTTGTATTTTTATACGAAAAATACACATTTCTACGGAAAATTGCATCTTTAAAAGTATTGAGTAGTACCGTTTTAGTATTGAGTACTCAAAAAAACAGTCAGTATTGAGTACTCAGTACCGGAATACTCAATACTTTTACAACTCTACTATTGGAACCTCAAAAGTACTATGGTACTCCTCTGACTCATTTAGTACTATTTACATATTTTCCTACTTTTAAATTTGTTGTGCTTTTTTAATTAGTTTTAAATAAAAAATCCTTATATTGAAAATATTTAAAATATTAGATGGTACTATTGAAAACTCAAGTTAAAAACATACGGTGGGTCTCATACTGTAGGTTTAACTTTAACTTAACTAAAAACAAAATAAAATGTCAAAAAATGTACACAAAACAACAACAAATTTTTGGGTTAACTATTAACCTAAGTTTAAACCTGCAGTATGAGACCCACCGATAAAAAATGTTTTTTCGCATTTTTTATTAAAATACGCATACAAAAAAAAATTCAAATTAGGAGAAAGAATTCACTCCTAAAGAATTCACTCGTTCACTCGATTTCCAATTCTGAATGATTAAATACCTAAACCCTATTTCGAAGAATCAAATCGAATTCCTAATCCACCTAATTCAATCATTAAATTCATTTGATTCGGAATTATTCTTATGACATTCACAAGGTGGAATATATCTGTAAATACCTTTAAAATAATGTTCGCCTTATAACGAAGTTGAATACAGTTTTCAGAGACTTTAAATTCTGAACCCTATACTCACAGAAATAACCTGTAAAAATAGCAGAAAAATGTACTAAAAATTAGGTAAAAATGGCCTTACAAAAGAAACTGTTGAGATTAGCAGATAAGATAAGAACAACAAAAATAAAACTATTAAATTTACAAATTTTTAGTTATATTTAAGTTAACTTTTAGTGTATTGAAAATAACAAATTACATTTTAAAATCTCCACAAAATTTAATATTAGTAGACTAAAAATAGCAAAAATAAACTGTTGTATCTAAAAATTTTTAGTTATTTTTAGTTGAATGAAAATAGTGGTCTATCCTATTAAAATCGACGGAAGTGGTTGCTAAAAATAGTAAACTACTGATTTTAGACTAGATTTTTATTTGTTTTAAAAAATTGCAAAAATAATTTTAAAATTTGTTTTTAGTCTACTAATTATTATTTATTGCTGATTTTAGCAGGTTAAGTTGTTATTTTCTTTAAACTAAAATTTATTCAAATATAACTAAAATTTTGTATATGATTTTAACAGTTTGGTTTTTGCTGTTCTTATCGTACTAATATTTAACAAAAGTAATCTGATTGCATTTTTTTATGCAAGATAATTTTTAACTAATTTTTAGTAGTTTTAACTAAAATTTTTACGATTTTGCATTGCTGTATGAGTTAGATATAACATGAGTTTTTATTTGTCAATTTATAATGATAAAAAAATTAAATGAAAAAAATTTTTGGTACTATAGAGGTCAAAAATACTATTTTTTAAGCTGGTTGGTACTATTTTAAAAATCCCATTTATCATCCCTGTTGCAGATGGTGAAGATATGATACAAACAAAAGAAAAGAGAGAAAATCAGGAGATTGCGAGAACTAAATTTACTTCTCTCATAGACAGTCACCTTAGCAAATCAAAGCTAAGTTTAAAAGACAAACTAACGATAAACACAATGGGACAAGCTAGACAATTTTTAGATGAAAACAAAGATATACTAATTTTGAGTTCTGATAAAGGAAACAAAACGGTTGCGATGCATAGAGAAGATTACACACGAACATTAAGGAACATTATTAGTGATATATGTACCTACAAACGTTTAAAGAAGGATCCAACTTCAATCCTAGAAAACAAAAACAACTGTTTAATAGAAACATTATATAAATTGAATCTTCTAAACACTAAAGAGAAAAACAAATTGATCACAAAAACTTCTGTAGCACCAAGAATATACGGTTTACCAAAAATACACAAAGTAGATACCCCCTGAGTCCTATTTGCTCATCAATAAACTCACCAGCACATGGTCTTTGCAAATATGTTGTAGATATATTGAAAAATTTGAGCATGGAATCTAAATACAATGTTAAAGATGCAATTGAATTTAAAACACGAATAAATAATTCGTTAATAAATGATGATGAAATGCTAATTTCTTTCGATGTAGTTTCCTTGTTTCCAAGTATCCCGGTTAATTTAGCTCTAAAAACAATTGAAGAACAATGGAATATTATAGAGAAACACACTAAAATACCAAAACAAATTTTTATGGAAATCTTAACTTTTTGTATCAAAGATACACGTTATTTTAAACATGAAAATAATTTTTATGAACAGAGGAAAGGTTTGCCAATGGGTTCACCCGCCTCTCCGGTCATTGCCGACATAGTCATGGATAAATTATTGGATTTTTCAATGGAAATGATGGATGCTAAACCGAGAATCCTTACAAAATATGTCGATGATTTGTTCTGTATTTTGAAATCAGACAAAGTAGAAGATACACTAAGGATTTTAAATTCGTACAACCGACAAATACAGTTCACAAAAGAAGAAGAGAACCATAATCAACTACCATTTTTAGATTCAGTAGTCATTAGAAAAGGTAACCAACTAAAATTAAATTGGTATCAGAAACCCACCGCGTCAGGAAGGCTTATAAACTTCCATTCAAAACATCCTAGACGGATAATTATAAATACTGCTACGAATTTTATACGAAGGATTCTAGAAATAAGCGATAAAGTTTTTCATATAGAAAATACAGACAAAATTATTAGCATCCTACAGAAAAATTATTTCCCTAAGAAAACAATAAAGGAACTAATCAAACATATAAAAACAAAAACATCTACGAAAAGGAAGAAAAACCAGTGAAAATTTATAAATCGGTAACGTACATACCAGGCCTATCCGAAAGAATAAAAAACTGGGATATTTATAAAGGCACATTTACACGCGAGAGAAAACTGCTAGAGATAGAGCAAAAAGCAACCCTAAATAGTTTAAATCATTCACAATAGAGCTATTTAGCGGTGATTTTTGCTCTATCTCTAGCAGTTTTCTCTCGCGTGTAAATGTGCCTTAATAGAGAAAAATACGAAATAGCGCTCAAAACTTCTAATACCGTAAACAAGTTATTTAGCAGGACGAAAACAAAGCTTGAAAATGAAGAAAAATCAAACATTATATACAAGATAAACTGTGAGGGCGACGGGTCCAATATATGCAACAAAGTGTACGTTGGTACCACGAAAACAAAGTTAAAAACGAGACTATCATCTCACAAGTCAGACTATAAGGCAATAAACAAACCTATTGAACAAAAAACAGAACTTGCGGCCCATAGTACAATAACAGGCCACAAACCAAACTTTAAAGATGTGAGCATATTACAAGAAGAGAATAATTATAGGAAAAGAAATGTTACACATTAATGATGTACCGCACAACAAGAGACCAAGGTTGCCATTTTAGCTATTTTCCGACTAGATCTAGCGATTTTTTTTTCATCTAGCTATAAAAAAATCGCTAGATTGCATCTAGCCGGAAGATTTAGCCATTAAATTTTCTTCACCTAGTGTCTTCAAATGCAATGAAATGTGCAAAGAAATTTGAAAAAAACACACAAAACAACAACAACGAAGATAATTTTGTTGTTGCTTTGTGTGTTATTTTCAAATTTCTTTGCACATTTCATTGCATTTGAAGACACCGGTGTCATAGCTATTTTTCGCCATTTTTTTGAACTTGGAGTTTTTTATAGCCCACTAATCCATTTTGCAGATTAACCCATTGTTTTTTTTTCAACAAGTCATAAAAAACTATTTAGGTTGCATTTAGGCGGCATATCTTTTTCTTTCTAGTTAGTTTTCATCAGTGGCTTTCAAATTTTTTTGAATCTTTTATTAAGTTTATGAGCTCAGTGCAATGCTGTTCTATTTATACCCTACACCACTATGTGGTCAGGGTATTATAAGTTTGTGCTGATGTTCGTAACACCAAAAAATATTGGTCCTAGACCCACCTTATAGTATACCGATCGGCTTAGAATTTTTTTTTATTTCGATTTAACGATGTCCGTCTGTCCGTCCGTCCGTATGTCTGTCTGTCCATGCATTCTTGTGCGCACTCTACAGGTCGCATATATTAAGATATTTTGATGAAACTTGGTACACCGACTTATGTCGGCCTAAGGACGAAGCCTGTTGATTTTGGTGAACATCGGTCCATGTTTAGACCTAGTGCCCATATAAGGGTCCTACTACACTTATATGGTTTATACGCTGCAGGTCGCAAATATTAAGATATTTTGATGAAATTTGGTATACCGACCTATATCAGCCCAAGGACGAAGCCTATTGATTTTGGTGAGCATCGGTCTATGTTTAGACCTAGTACCCATATAAGGGTCCTCCCAAAATTGGCTTGGTTACAAACTGCAGATCGCAAATATTAAGATATTTTAATGAAATTTGGTGCGCTGACTCACATTATAGAAAATTTTGACACAAGTCCCATTTTAACCCATTCGAATTTCGGATCCAAACATTAGTTGGCTTTTACCCAGACTGGTGTAGGGTATTGTATAGTCGGCATGCCCGATTTTAACCTTTTTACTCGTTTTTTCATATGATTAATGTTTGATAGAATTGTTTATTTCAAATTAAAATCAAATACACAAAAAAATATCGGTGCCAATTATTTACGAGTACTTCATCTAATGAAATATTTTCGCATAAATTATTCAAAACAGGAGATAGAAAAAACTAGGCAGAGATTGCTCCTAATTACTTGGAAAAGATTTTTTTGTGTGTATATACGACAAAATTGAAGAGATGAAAAAGGAAACATGCATGAATTTTCAATTGGAAGTCTATAGTTTATTCAAATATATATTTCAAAAAATTTTTAACCTTAAACGACAACTTCTTCCGTAATTTTTTCCATTGCTATTTGACCAAAGACTTTTTTTTAAAGGAAATGAAAATTGGGTAATTTTAAAGAAATAGACTACCTTAAACTATTAAATTTTTAAATAAATAACAAACTTTTTTGCATTTTTTTTAAATTTAACGATTTCTAGCGATTTTTATTTTGTAATCTAGATAGAGTTGGCAACCTTGCAAGAGACTTAACTATAAAACTGATACTGCAGTGTTGCCACCAGTAAAACAAAAAATTACACCGATGAAGGTAAAAAATTATCCAAAACCGTATGAAATTACACAAAAAAATTATAATTTTTTAATATTACTTCAAAATAAAGAAGTAACCATAATTGGCTTAAGCTGAAATCACAATTAAGTTTGCTTAAAATTTGCCTGAATTTTTACTCAAATGAAAGAGCGCCGATATTAGGCTTACCGAAATTTTTAAATTTTCGCTAGTTGCGAAGTCATTTAATGGTTTTTTGTGTGTTTTATTTTTTCATTATAATGTTTTAATTTCTTTTGTTTATTTGAAATGTTTTTAATTTGATTAAGTTAGGTACGATGAGTTTCGATTGAAAATTAACCAAATTTATAGAGATGAAACTTTACGAAAGTTCGCTAAAGCTAAATTAAGCTTAAGCTACTTTCCTTAATTCAACTTCGCTCAATATTGTTGTGCCTTGGCTAAATATAGTTGGGCACCTATTGGGCATTTACAGCTTTTCAACTTTGTTCGAAAACTACACCCAAAAGATTCCTTAGTTGATTATTACGAATACTTGAACTATCTCATAGGTGAAATACCCCTAACTAATATATAGTTGAATTGATTTAGTTGATAGTAACCAAGTTTTTGTATTTTGAAACAACAAATAAAAATCTAATATGACAATATCATATTAGAATTTGGACTTGAGGTGGAAGAATATTCTAACTAAATATATGCAAATCAATTATAATTTTACATTTTCTTTTCTCTATTGAAAACTACAATATATGACATTTTATAGTGCGACAATTTAAAATTAATGAAATATTCATAAACAGGGCAACCAAAATAATATTAATATCAAAGGCAAAAATAGTTGTTTATAATTATAATAGTTATTAAAATTGTTTTAAATTCAACTACAGATTTCTTTAACTATCTTACTATGGAATTTTATCGGCGTAGCTTTATTTTTCAACAAATTAAAGAGCTCCCATATTTGACTAACTTAAATTTGGAAATTTTCGCCAGATTTGCGAATTTATTTTATATTTTTTAATTGGTTTATTGTTATTTTTAAATTTATTTTGAGTTTCGATTAAAAATTAACCAAATCAATAGAGATGGAACTGTTCTAAAGTTGACTTAAGCTAGATATGGGTGTTTTAGTGTATTTTCATGTTATCGATCTTTCCCTTAATTCAACTTTTTAAATATATTTGGGCATTAATGGTTATTTACAGGTATATAAAAATATTAGGTCCTTTGGTCATTTCTTACCATCTGGTTGGATTACTATGACATTTCACTCTGTAGGAGCTAAAGTAGTGAGTTGCTGAATTATCTCAATATATATTTTCATTCTGCCACACTGTTTTATATTTACAAAACTTTTGTCTACTATTATTACTACCCAAGAAACATTTTAACGGACTCTCCGGCACGTACGGATTCATGAATCCTGCTTTTACGGCACGTTAACTGTCCGTAAGGTACGTATCCGTCAATGCTTGTACGTATGCGGAACATTAACGGACCGTATAAATGGATTTTCGAACACAATACGTTTTAACTCCGTATTGGTGTATCCGTTTCCGTACCTTTAAATACGGATTTCATCGGTTTGTTTACAAAATAAAAATTTTTTGTAAAGTCGGTGAAAATATTATTATAATGGGAATATATGGAGAATATGCAATAGAGGGAATTCTTTCTATCACACCATTAATCAAACAACATCAAGTAACAAGGTAAGATTTATGAAACTTAATGTTTCACAATGTTTTGTGTATAACATGTGAGAATTTGCATCGTGTACACAGTCAATTAAACCATAACTAATTTATTGTCTCTTTTCCATATAGATGTTGGATTTTACTCCGGGTCCCTAAGCGCTGGATAGATAGGTAAACCGAGCTAGATGTGCTAAATATTGTAATTATAAATAATAATTATTAATGAATTTATAAAAAAGAAAAAAAAGTACTTTGTATTGAAAATAATAAACATATGGTCTATTTTTTTGAAAAAATCGGTAAGATATGGACAAGGAAATACTCCGTTATTACACGACATATCGGTCCGGAAACGGTCCGGCATTGACGGACTTTCAGCGGACTAGTCCGTTTTTTACATGACATAACGGTCCGTAAACGGTCCGTCATTGACGGACTTTAAACGGACTTGTCCGTTTTTAATACGACATACCGGTCCGTAAACGGTCCGTCATTGACGGATTTTCAACGGATTCGAATCAGTTTCGATGTTCCTTATGTTCCGTTTTCTGGTCCGTATACGGATCCAGAAAATGGTACATATACGGAGTTGGATTCCGTTTATGACGGACCGAAAACGGTGCGTAAACGGAACTAATTGTTTGTTGGGTAGTTTCTATTTAGTCATTAAAAAGTCACAATCATAACAAACCCAAATTTAATCTTACGCTATCTTTGCAAATGATCTTGAAAATGTTTCACAGACAAACTCATTTAGTCTACATTAAATATCGACTGATTTTAATGAAATTTACGAAAATTTCTCTAAAAAGTGAAATTACACAAAAACTACACAAAAATATCATTATTCAAAAATTATCCAAGGAATGTGTAAACAGTCCCGTTTTTGAATAATTATTCAAAAAGTGGCAACACTGTGATACTGACAAGTGCGCTCAATTATATCGACACACAATAAATAAACTAGAGTTGTAAAAGTATTGAGTATTCCGGTACTGAGTACTCAATACTGCCTGTTTTTTTGAGTACTCAATACTAAAACGGTACTACTCAATACTTTTAAAGATACAATTTTCCGTAGAAATGTGTATTTTTCGTATGAAAATACAACTCTAAAAATACTACTTTAAAAATACAACTCTGGAAATACAACTCTATTTGTGAAGCAAGGAAATTTGAAATGAATTTTTGGGAAAAATTATATAATTAATTTATTTAAAATGTTTTAAATTTATGAAAATGTAAGCAACAATAGTTATTTAACACGTGTATGTGAATTGTTATTATTTTTCCTTATAAATACGAAGTCATAACATTTTTATTTTTAAATTCAAAAAAACAGTTAAAAGTATTGAGTAGTATCGAGTACTCAATTGAAAAGTATTGAGTAGTATTGAGTACTCAAAAAGTATCGAAAATGCACAACTCTAAATAAACACCGAAGACCTAAAACATAAAAATAAATAAAAACACTAGTTGATTAAGTAATGTAAACAACAAGGGACGTTTTGAACTCCGCGCTTTATTACCAGATAATTAAATGTATGTTATCATTGTTACATTTATATTTCATTTATAATTATAAAATGTGTTAAAATTTGTATTTTTGTTTAGTTTTTCCTGAAGATGAACAGCGAAGCTGTTTCGAAATATTGAAAGAAAATAAACAAAAAATTTTAAAAATAAAACGTAAAGAAAAATTTGTTTTTATTTTTAAACTTATGACCTCAAGCCGAATAAAAACCCCATTACACAATTCTCATTAACTTATTTTGAGTGTTAATTTTTAAAATTATTTATAACAAATTTTTAAGAACCTATTCCTTAAATTTTACACAATTAATTATAAAATATAATTTCATGTTTCTGTTATTACCCGGTAGATGGCGCCACCAATGTATCCGAAGTATTAAAGATGGCGCTATTTCTCTCCCTCCCGATTTTTTTAAATGGCCCATATCTCAAAAACTAAGAGAGATAGAGCAAATTCGTTAAAAATTTCGGCTAACCCTTGCTACGTAATAGCTCCGTGAAAATTTTATTTCTATCCAAAAATGGGCCATAGTAGGGCCTTCGGCCCTCAGAAATTTTTAATAAAAATTTTCCATTTCATAAAATGGCGCATATCTCGAAAACTAAGCGAGATAGAGAAAAACGGACAAAATGTTTGCTCCTTTGGAGTATCCTTACATAGCCTTAGATGAAAAAAGGGTTTTGCATTTTTTCGCAAAACTGGTATAAAAAGTTGTGTAACGACAATCTTGCTGAAACAGAAGCATTTAAGTACACCATTGCATTCCCAAGATGCAATTTTGACCTTTTTGCCAAAATAGCTCTGAAAAGTTTATCCTTAATGGGCCTATTAATATTGCATGCTCTATGGAATAATTCTGGAACCAGTTGCAGAACTAGTGTGGTTGAACCCGATTGTAAAAAATTTTCCAGGGTATTTCTTAATAATTCAGTGAGTAAATAGCCTGGTAACTAGTGAAACCCTTTGTGTGCTACTTACTCGCTTTATTATTTAGGTGTTATTAATGAGCATCCAATATTGTGATTTTGCTATGTCTAGCTACCCTGTGGGAAAACAGGGGTCAGTTGTAGTGAGAGTACCTGTCCCGTGACCGGTAAAAACATGAGCGGTCTGAAGGAACCTGACCTGCGACTCGTCTCGTGACCGGTGAAAACAGGACCGGACTGCATGGACCTGTCTCATGACTAGTGAAAACAGTACCGGCCTGAAAGTACCTACCCGGTGACCGGTGAAAACGCAACTGGTCTTAAAGTACCGGTCCTGTAACTGGTGAAAAGAGTACCTTTCTGAAAGTACCTGTCCCGAGACAGGTGCAAATGGGACTGAACCAGTGTAGTTAGCATACACTTTCTCATTTTGATTACGGGTGTAGATAATTTCTTCTCAAATATGGGAATTTTCTTTGGACTTAGAATTTTTTTTTAAATATTTTGTTTTTTTTTTATTTTAATTAAAATTTTAATGATTAGCCTGGCAATGCACTTCTTTTTTATTGGAGGCTCATAGTTCCCGCTTTATGGAGCTGAAAATGATCTATAACAATATTCAATGGCTTTTTTTCCACTCAAAACTTGTAGGACCAGATGGGCAATTTTATAATTTTTTAAAGACAAAATTCGGTAGATAAATTGCCAAGTCTTCATAGTAGACTGACAACTTAACTACCGAATTTAAAAGTTAAAGAATTCCAACATAGAACAAAATATATATGTAGTTGGAAAGATACTTGAAATACCTTACCAATGGTATGCAACATGTCTAGACTTATTAACCCTTTAGGAGCCGGGTCAAGATTTTAAATGTTATTTTTTTAAATTGGATTTTTTAAATTAAAAAAAAAAACAAACGTGAGTAAAAACGATTTTATATAATCATATCTGATTCACATACAATTTGATCCGAGAATTGGGCCCATATAATTATATCGATTTTAGTCTAATTGTTTAAGTTTAGATAAAATTATATTTACATCATATAAAATTGCATCCAAGAAATGGCGCGACATAATTGTGGATAAATTTATAACATTGTATTAATTTAGAACTAATGTGATGCAATTATATTTAAATCTATAATTACATCCAATTTTCGATCAGACATAATAGTATCTGATAAAAAGTAGGATTTTCTATTTGATACAATTATATCAGGTAAAAATGTGGATACAATTCTATATGACTTTTATGTAATTTTGTCAGTTCAGATCAAAAATGATACAATGTAATACAATAATGCATCATCTAATGCAAATATAACGCGCCATTTCTCGGATACAATTATATCTAATATTTATACAGTTTTATCATCTGAGATCTGTACTAGTACAATTATAATACAACTGATAGAATTACATGGCCCATTTCTCGGATAAGACTGTATATGTGACGCGAAAAATAGAAAGGGACCTAAGGATAGAAAGGGACCTAAGGTCAGGAGAGCATGGGATCGGTCTCATTCGATGCTCAGATGTTGTCCACAAAAACAAAAAAAATTGGTTTTTTTACCCTTAGGTCCCTTTCTCTATGCGCTGTCACATATAGATCATATTAGACTATGTATGACTAGCTCAGAAAATATTAATTCAATGAAAAAATTTAGTAAAACATAAAAAATTGTACTTGATGAAATGAGTTTTGAACTTTTTGTCTGAGATTAACTAATATATTGTAATATATAAAATAAAGTCAAAAATATGTTTCGTATCTATTTATATATAAAATTTTGAACGGTTTTATCAATTATATGTATATTCCTATATAAATAATTTGTAATAAAGCAAATACTGATATATCATTTAATATGATTACATATGAGAAAATTTAAAAATTTTTTTATAATATATCATCGTATAAAAACATATAAAGTCGCATACAATATTTTACTATTAAAAAATACTCTTTTTTAGTCGGGTAGTCAAATAACACTGTGAGACAAATGGTAGGGGTCAGTGATCGGGAAGGGTTCAAACTACCGGGGAAAGTTATATCGGTAAAAAAGAAGTTATACGTGTCCCGGCGTTTCGCTGGGTCACCCCTAGGAATCGAGATATATCGATTTGACCTTTGGTGGTCTTTTTTTTGACATAACTCGAGAACCACTAGTCCGATTTTGCTCAAACAATTTTAAAAAAATTAAAAATTACAATTCCTTTAATCTGTTCATATAACGTTTTTCTATATACTCAACAGTTTTGCCGGTAAAAATAAATGTATGAAGAAAAAAATATTTTTTGCCTAAAATATTAAAAAAAAGTAAACAAAAGGTTATTGATTTTTATGGTAGCGGTAACAAACATTTATTTTTACCGGCAAAACTGTTGAGTATATAGAAAAACGTTATATGAACAGATTAAAGGAATTGTAATTTTTAATTTTTTTAAAATCGTTTGAGCAAAATCGGACTAGTGGTTCTCGAGTTATGTCAAAAAAAAGATATATCTCGATTCCTAGGGGTGACCCAGCGAAACGCCGGGACACGTATAACTTGTTTTTGACCGATATAACATTTCCCGTTGGTTTCATCCCATCCCGATTTTGACTGTCGCATAGTGTAATTTTCAAGTGATTTTTTTTGCATATAAAATCATATTAGAAAATGATGCGTACGATTTAGAAGACCATAGCACTCAAATAAATTTTTATTTTATGTTATAAAATTTGCGCTTTCAAAATTGTTCAAACTATTGAAATTACATTTTCAGTTTAATAGCGGGTATGCATAAAAAGTATTGCTACTAGAGATGGGCACGTGAGTAAATTTTCACTCACACTCACGCTTACGAGAAAAAAATTCTAATCACGCACAATCACTCACGACAAAAAAATTACTACTCACACACACTCACGCTCACGTGAGTAAATTGACCATTCAGTCACACTCACGTGATTCACGTGAATCACGCAAATTCACGAAACAAAATAGTATTCAAAAATTAAAAAAAATTAAACTTGAAAATGTGCCCAGTTTAGGGTTTGGGGTTCGGAAATTCCCGGGCGGTATTTCCCGAAAAAAATTTGACGGGATTTTCCAATCGGTTTCAAACCACACTAGTTCTGCTGCTGGTTCCACTGCAACCGATTCCATGAAACTGGTTCCGGAACCATGACTGACCTAGAATCAGTTCCAGAACTGATTCTATTGCAACCGGTTTCACTTTGGTGCTATAGAAGTGGTTGCTTTTGGGAGAATTTCAAACATAAATCATCGGTATTAGAATTGAGAGTAGAACGGTCTGTAAAGAAAAGCTACTATAACCGATTTTTTGGAACAGAAACTTTAGTGGGTAAGTAATTACTAGGGCAAGGAATTTCATGCATTTAAAAATGGAAAATATGCACCTAAAATATGGGGCTAAAAAAGAAAAATATGCATTAAAAATATAAGAAATATGCACTAAAATATATTATTTTTGCAAAAATAATAATATGTTTTCAACTTTAGCATAAGTAGATCAATATCAATGATTAACCCATCAAGGCAAACGACACTGATGATGGTTTTGTAGCGAAAGCCGAAAATACGTATTCTGTTTTGCCGTCCTTATTGAATTCTTTCAAAATTTTTATTCTTTGTAATTTACTTGTGAAAATTTTATCATCTTTCTTTAATTTGAAAAATAACTTAAACAGATGTTGATATTAATTTATGGTCTAAAATCGAACTAAAAATATTCATTTACCAAATACAGGGTCCGCCATCTAACGTTTTTTTTTCAACTAGTGCTTATTTCGTGAATGGTAACACTTAGCTCATGTGTGATTTGACAGATAATTAGTTTTATCCTTCCGCTGAACGAATATGGTTGTGTATACGCTTGAACAACGCTGGGAAATATTGCGGCATTACTTTGAAAATCATGGTAATGTTGCAGAATGTGTGCGAAGTCAATGGCGATCGCACACATTTTTGTTCACAAAAATTGAAGAGGAGGATATTGGCAACATTTGGTTTCAACAGGACGGCGCTACGTGCCACACAGCCGAAGCTACACTCGATGTTTTGCGCCCTGTTTTTGAAGATCGCATTATCAGCCGCAGAGCTGATGTCGTTTGGCCACCTCGGAGCTGCGATTTGACACCGTTGGACTATTATTTGTGGGTTGCCGTCAAAGATAAGTGTTACGCCGACAAGCCAGAGACAATTGACGCTTTAAAGGACAATATTCGTGAAGCCATTGGTGCAATACAGCTGCACACAATCGATAATGTGCTTAAAAATTGGGCCGATCGTGTAGGCTACTACATGGCCAGCCGAGGCAGCCATATGAATGAAATTATTTTCCATTATTAACCGGAAGGATTGTACTTTCAAATAAAAAAAGAAATTTGAGAAAATATTCAGTAGTTTTTTTTTTATAGCATTTTCAAAAAAAAAAATATTTGGCGGACCCTGTAAAAATATCAAACCATTCATTCAAAAATAATGTACTTTAAAACTAAAAAATATATTTAAGTTAGTAATTTTGCAAACAGACACACAACTCGGAAAATTTCCATAGGTCAATAAGGTTTTTAAGAATGTTTATTGTGATTGAATCAAAATATGAAAATTTAAATTTTTTATATTTTATTACAAAATAAAAAATGCTCCTAAAAATTACAAATATGCACAAATATGCATTAAAAAGCACAAAATATGCATTAAAAACGCACCAACTATGCATTTAAAGTCAAAATATGCAAAAACATGCATTTTTAACAAAATATGCAATTACAAATCGATGCCATTTTGTTCTAAATTTGATGATTCGGATAAATATTTAGTCCATATTAGTTTTGGACTATCGAGAAAAAACGTGCATTTGCATGGAATTCCTTGCCCTAGTAATTACCAATATCACATATAAACCCGTATTCATATAAACCCGTATTCTACTCGTAAACGGTGTAACCTGTATTTTTAACTTGGCAAATTATATTTTAGCTTGAAACTTGGCAAGACCTAAATTAACTTGGCATAGATCTTTTTGACTTGATAAGAGAACTATTTAAATGTCTTACAAAAAGTAGACATTTAGACCGAAATTAATTGATTTAAATATTTCCATTCTTTCATCCTTAAAATTGATGTGATACATAAAATACGACTTAAATGCTTTCTATAATATATTAATAAAACAAATCAAAATAAAAAAACTAATACTTTTTGATTTTCATTCTCTTTTCCCGGGAAACCCTTGTCGAGCATGAAATTTTGCCATTTATTTTGTATTAAAATACCCAAAAATAAAAAGTCGCCTAAAACAATTACTTGAAAATATGAATAAAAATCCCAAAAAAAACAGCGTGAGTCGTTAAAATTCGACTCACGCACACTCACTCACGCAAAAATTTTACTCACGCACACTCACTCACGAACAATTTTCTTCTACTCACACTCACTCACGTTCACGTAAATAAATTAAGGTTTTACTCACACTCACGCGTGATTCACGTGAAACACGCAAAATTCTGCTCACGTGCCCTTCTCTAATTCCTACTATCACACAAAATTCTATAAGATCGGATATTTTTATATCGAATTAGATTTAATTTGATGTCCTGGATATAGACAAATCTCAGATCCAACTGTATAAAATTATATCTAATTTGATGTAATTAGACACAAGTAGATGACCCATTTTTCGGATCAAGTTTTATGTCGTTGTATATTGGGACTTATCAAATAAGATATAATTATATATTAAGATTTTTACCCGGGAAGACATAATGTGAGCTAAATCCAAATCAAACGTCTGGGAAAAATTTTTTAGAATTGTATTTTTCTTTAAAGTAGCCCGAGTAAAAAAAGTTCATATATAACAATATATTTTTTAATACAAAAATACACATTAACATATAGTAATATAAAATGGCTTTGCATCCATATGTATTCATATATATTATAATATGTCTTTAAAATATTTCCCGAAATTTTCTTATGTGTTAATGTTAATGACACACATAACTATATATAACCAGATATGGTTGATCCCATAAATTGAGGTTTAATATACAATAAGATATAACCCAATACATCTCTATATATAAAAGAATAACGTGACTGACTGACTGAATGACTGACTGACTGACTGACTGACTGACTCAACATCGCCCAGCCCAAACCGCTGAAGCTAGGAAGTTGAAATTTGGTATGTAGGTTTCTCTTTCGGCGTAGACGTCCGCTAAGACGGGATTTTTGGAAATTCCTACCGGAACGGGCAAAAAGGGGGAAAGTCTCCCCGTTGACGGCCTGCCAAAACCCTTTGTTCCTTGGAGTAGGGGCTAACTTTTCTAGAAAGTACTTTCAAGAATTTTGGACAGGGACGTTGTAAAAATGGGGGTTAAAAAGGGGAAAAGAGCCCCCCTGACGGCCTGCCCAAACCGCTGGAGGTAGGAAGTTGAAATTTGGTATAAAGGTTCCTCAACTATCGTAGACATCCACCAACACGGGATTTTTTGGAAATTTTTACAGGAAGGGGCAAAAAGGGGAAAAGTCTCCCCCTTGACGGCCTGCTAAAACTGCTGGAGCTATGAAGTTGAAATTTGGTATGTAGGTTCCTCGACCGGTGTAGACGTCCGTTGAGACGGCATTTTGGGAAATTCTTATCGGGAGGGGCAAAAAGGGGACAAAAAAAGTACCTTTTTCCAAAAAAGTACCTTTTTCCAAAAAAAGTACCTTTTTCCAAAAACAAGTACCTTTTTCCAAAAAAAGTACCTTTTTCCAAAAAAAAGTACCTTTTTCCAAAAAAAGTACCTTTTTCCAAAAAAAGTACTTTTTTCCAAAAATAAGTACCTTTTTCCAAAAAAGTACATTTTTCCAAAAAAAATACCTTTTTCCAAAAAAAAGTACCTTTTTCCAAAAAAGTACCTTTTTCCAAAAAAAGTACATTTTTCCAAAAAAAAGTACCTTTTTCCAAAAAAGTACCTTTTTCTAAAAAAATTTACCTTTTTCCAAAAAAAATAAATTTTTCCAAAAAAAAACCTTTTTCCAAAAAAATACCTTTTCCAAAAAAGGACCCTTTCCCAAAAAAGGACCTTTTTCAAAAAAAAAAATTTTTTTTCAAAAAATAACTTTTTCAAAAAAAGTACCTTCTTCCATAAAGTACATTGTAAAAATAAAGTATCTTTCTCCAAAAAATTTCGCTTTTTCTAAAAAATTCCATTTAAAAAAATATAATTTCACAAAAAGTACTTTTTTTCCTCCCCCCACGGATACTCCACTAAAACAAGGTTTCTTGATATTCGGCATAGACGTCCGCTAAGACGGGATTTTTGGAAATACCTACCGGAATTTCCAAATATATTCGGCATAGACGTCCCCATAGACGGTCTCACAAATTGGAAAAGTGTCCCCATTAACTGCCTGCCCAAACTACTGGAGATAAGAAGTTGAAATTTGGCATAAAGATTCCTCCACTGTAGTAGACATCGACTAAGTTTGTATTTTTGGAATTCCCTACAGGATATCCCAAAAGGGCGATGTTTTCCCCTTGACGGCCTGCCCAAACTGCTGAAACTATATAGCCGAAATTCGGTATGTGAGTTCCTCCTTCTGTGTAGGCGTCCGCTTAAACGGAATTTCAAAAATTCCTATCGGAAGGGAGATAAGGGGAAAAGTATTCTCCTTGACGGCCTGCCCAATCCCTTCTGGCCAACCTAAAATTTTAAATATGGAGTAGGACTAACTCACCGGCAACGTAATTTTTCTATTTTGAAACAGGAACATAGTAAAAATGTGGGTTGAAAGGGAAAAGTGTCCCCAATAATGGCCTGCCCAAACCGCTGAGGCAATGAAGTTGAAATTTGGTATGAATGTTCCTCATCCATCGCAGACAGCCGCGTAGATCGAAATTTTGTAAATTTCTAAAGGAAGGGGCAAAAAGAAGAAAGCCTCCCCTTGGTGGCCTGTAAAAACCTCTTCGGCTAGAAACCTGAAATTTAAAATGTGGGTCCCTGGCTAACTTATTAGAAAGATAGTATTTTGAATTTTGGACAGGGTCGTTATAAAATAGGGGCTCAAAAAGAGAAAGTGGCCCCTTAACGACCTGTCCAAACTGCTGGAACTAGGAAGCTGAAATTCGGTACTTAGGTTTCTCTTCCAGCCTAATTCCAACCGGGAGGGACAAAAAAAGAAAAAGAGTCCCACTTGACAGCCGGCTCAAACTGCTGGAACTAGGAAGCTGAAATTCCCTGTCGATGGATTTTCGGAAATTCCTACCCAGAGGGGCACAAATAGTAAAAGTTGGCTAAAATCCTGAAATGTAAAACATATGTTCCTTGGAGTATGGGCTCACTTATCGGGAAGGTGCTTTGTGGAATTTTGGACAGGGACATTGCAAAAATGGGGATTAATGAAGCGAAAAGTGCCGCTTAAAGGCCTGCCCAACTGCTGGAGGTAGGAAGTTGAAATTTGGTATTAAAGTTCCTCCTCTATTGTAGACATCCGCTAAGATGAGATTTTTGGAAATTTCCACAGGTAGGGTCAAAAACAGGAAAAGTCTCCCCCTTAACGGCCTGGCCAAACTGCTGGAACTAGGGAGCTTAAATTCGGTATTTGGGTTCTTTCTCCAACGTAGACGTCTTCTAAGATGGAATTTTCGTAAATTCATACCGGGAGGGGTAAAAAGGGAAAAAACTTCCCTCTTGAAGGCCTGGCTAAATTGCTGGGTATAGAGACCTAAAATTATGTATGTAGTAGATTCCTCCTCCAACGCAGACGTCCTCTAAGACGGAATTTTTGGAAATTCCTACCAGGAGGGGTAAAAACGGAATAATTCTCCCCCTTGATGGCCTAACCGAACCCTTCGGCTAGAAACCTGTAATCTATAATATGTTTTCCTTGGAGTATGGGCCAACTTATCGACAAGGCATTTTTAGGACTTTGGACAGGAACGTGGTAAAAATGGTGGTTCAAAAGGGGAAAATTGCCCCCCCCCATCCCCCTTAACGTCAACGTCTTTAGCTAGAAACCTAAAACTTAAAGAACAAGTGGGAACACTAAAATTAAGAAACTAAATAAGAAACGAGTGGAATTGAAACACTACACAAGTGGAACGAAATGGATATAAACTTTGAACGAGTGGATTGGAAGAGGGAACGAAATGGAATGGACTATAGAACGAAATGGATTGAGGAGCGAGATGGCAAAGAATGGGGAACGAGTGGAATTGAAACACTGCAGTTAAAAGAGGAATGGAACGGAGAAAGTGCAAAGAAATGGAATGGAAAGCGAAGCGACTGATATCAATATCGATACACAAGACAGTAGGAACGAAATGGAATGAAACGGGGAACGAGTGGAGTTGGAATAACAGATAATGGCAACGAAATGCAATGGAATGGTGAACGAAATGGAATCTTGGAAGGAGTTGCATTGGAACACTAAAATTGTTAAACAAAATGGAATGGAATTTTAATGACTCAAACTGCAGGAGTTTGGTACTTGAAATTTCGCATGCGATTGAGGCAAGATTATATATATTTGGGATTTTTACTGGGAGGAACAAAAAGGGGTGAAGAACCCCTTTTAATTACCTGTTCAAACACTATCCACGGAATATGAAACTTATGTAGCATTGAAACATACTCTCCAAAAAGTTAAACAAATTTTCTAAAAGAGAAAAACCTGAGAAAATTAATGTAACTTATATATTCTGATATTTAAACTGCAGGTAACGAAGCACCGGTGGAAGAAACCGATGCAGTAAATTTTCCAACTGAATTTGTGAATTTACTTGAATTGCCAGGTCTACCTTTACATAAACTGGAATTAAAAAAAAAAACTTTAAGGCACGCTAACAACGTAGCGGGCTTTGCCCACTATTTTTAATATTATAAAATGCTTTCCAAACCTGCTTTCATTATTTATTTTCATTCAAAACACAAATGAACAAAACTACTTACGGGTCTATCTACCTAAGTTCGCACATTACCAAATTATCTTAACATACACACGTATATTGCAATTTATTATGGATTCATTACTAACAATCCACTTTCATGAGAAGAAGTGATCAAATATTTATTTATTTTAAACCCATTGTTGTGCAGAATTATTTATTTGTGGTGGCAGGGTGAAGGCTTTTATTATAAAAACTGTACTTTAAATAAAAAAATGAATTTAAAAAACTTTAAGGCACGCTAACAACGTAGCGGGCTGCGCCCGCTAGTAATCACATATAAACCCAAATCGAAGAAATTTTCTAAGACGTTTTAGATATTATTTAATATAAACCTTTATCAAAAAAATTTCTAAGTTGTTTTACATATAACTTTATATGATAAATTATCAAAAATATTTTCTAAGTCATTTTAGATATAACTTTATATGATAAATTATCAAACATATTTTCAGTCTTATTTTTTTCTTATTTTTTTTTTAAGTCATTTTAGATAAAACTTTATATAATCTAGATTCCAAAATATTTTGTAAGTCTCAAAGGAATTAAATATGCTAAAAATCCCAAACGTATTTAACAAATTGTGAAAAATAATCCGCTGCAGGCATGTCCCTATCGGGATTTCATTCTTGCCTAAGGAAATCGTCATGGGACGACGTTTTTAGAATTTCTGGAAATATTTGTTAAGTTAAATTACAAACTCAATGAGAATTTTTTGTTCTCGTCTAGGAGCGTTATTAAACATTTAAAATATCAAAGAAAAAACAAAAACAACAACAGAAAATTTTCCACAATTTACTTTGTCATCTTCCAATGTACTACTCTGTTGTTTTGACAGATATAGCAATATAGTGACATCCATTCATGTAGAAACAACAATAGAGAACAATGTTTTCTAAAGTGTCAGTAACATTTAAATTTGCACAAGCACTTGCATATTAGTTTTTTTAAGTTTTATTTTATCGGGATATACATTAATTGCATCAAAGGAATTAAATATGCTAAAAATCCCAAACGTCATTTTATATATAAATTTAGATAAATCTTAATTTAAAATAATTTCTGAAGCAATTTTTGACAAAAATTTATGTTATTTAAAATCAGAAAAAATTTCGAAAGGAAAATATTTTTTATGTCAGTTTTACAATTCAAACATATTTCAAAACCCAATATTTTGGGTATAAATCTTGAAATCCAATTGTATTAAAAAGTATATAACTATATCAGATTAGATATAATACGATTCAATTAGATGTGCCCAATTTTGGGATGCAATTGAACTAGAGTATATGCAATTGTATAATATTAGATTGAATTGTATCTAAAATAATACAATCTGAAATAATTTTATTTTTTTTTTTGCGGATCAGATTATATAAACACTTATATAATTATTTTATATTCTTATATATAAGATATATAAACTTTTTTACTCAGGACTTTTTGAAATTTAGAAAACTGTTTATTTTTGTAAATATCGTCCGTTAAAATTCCTATTAAAGCATTTTTACAATTTTACTTTTAAACTACCCAATAAATATCTAAAAATTAAAAATTCGAGTGGTTTAAAAATTGCTTGAAAGCCATTTTTTGTTCCTTAAAATCAAGTTCACAAATTGAGGTAACTTTTTAGAAATTCTGTTTTCATTTTCTTTTAGAAATAAAAAACCAAATGAAAATAATTTTAAAACTTCATGAAAATCAGGCATCTGACTGAACTGATACAAATAAGTAAGATTTGAAGAATTTACTTTGTGGTAAAAATTTATTCCAAATAACAAAAATTTAAATCTAATTATATTTGTACTTAATGGGACCAGAAATTCCGTGCAATTGCAAGTTTTTTTTCGATAGTCCGAAACTAATATGGAATAAAAATTTAAAAAAATTTTTTTTCAAATTTATAACAAAAGAAAAAGATAAGGTCACTTACATTTTCTTCTGTTTCTGCAAAAATACAAAGAGTATTGAATAGTACCATTACCTAAAAAACTTGTTGCTCAAAACTTGTTTATACATAAACGATTCATTTGCGCCAGTCCTGTGATAGGTTCTTTTGTATCAGTCCTACGACAGGTTCTTTTGCGTCAGTTCTGTGACATGTTCATCTGCACCAGTCCCGTGACAGGTTCATTTGCGCCAGTTCTGTGATTGGTTCTTTTGTATCAGTCCTGTGACAGGTTCTTTTGCTTCAGTGTTGTGACTGGTTCTTTTGCGTCGGTCCTGTGACACGTCACAAGGGGCAATTGACCCCCTCCTAGGACAAGCCCATGTTAAAGTTACCGATCCTTTTCATATAAAAGAACCGGTCCTTGTCCCCAAAGACCGGTCACGTGACATGTCCTGGGACCGGTTCCTTTTCCCACAGGGTAGTATTTGCATTTACAACTCCCGCCCGGGAATTTCTGAACCCCAAACCCTATACCGGGCGCAATTGTGCTTAATTTTTGAATATTATTTTTTTCTGGCAAGCTTTTGTTGAATCACGTGAATCACGCGTGAGTGTGACAGAAAGTTCAATTTACTAGATAAGAAATTTATAGAAATATTTAAAAAATCCTGTAAAAATTGAAAATCTCATAGATGAAATAGTATTTACAGGATTTTTTTTTTTTTTTTTTGTAAAAATTTATGAAATTTTTAAAAATTTAGATGGACTATTATAATATCAAATTCATCTAATTTTCATTTTATATTGAACGATGCAAAATCTGAAACTTGAGCGTGAGTGAGTGTGAGTAGTAATTTTTTTTATCATGAGTGATTGTGCGTGATTAGAATTTTTTTCTCGTGAGTGTGAGTGAAATTTCACTCACGTGCCCATCTCTACTATTAATACTGTTATATAAGTATTTTTGTAGACAAAAACGTGTAAAAAAGAATTTTACACACTTGATGCCTAAATATAGGCACTTTGTGCTATTTTACACAAAATGTTACATACTTTATTGTAGGAAATTTACAACAATTTTAGAGTGAAATTATATAGAAATTTTCTTCACCCTTGTTTGCATGATTTTTTCTTTTTATGTGAAAAAAAATCACTGTAATATATTAGGTGTGTTTCTTTACTTTTTGGGTAAAGTTCGGTAAAATGAGAGTAAGCACAAAATCCTCTCACAAAATGACAAAATTACCCAATAGTACAGGAACGCAAAAAACCACTTTTCTAGCCCAAAAACTTATTTCAAAGAATAATGTTAAACAGTGATGGGACTTGAAAAATTTTGTTTTGTGCCAAGTGTGTGACTAAAATGTGCCAAATGGGCCTTTATTGTGCCAAAACTCAATTTTCACTTAGAACCCGTGTTTTCAACTTTCATTTTGTAAATGCATTCTTATGGAATTAATTCTATCTAGAATTCTTATGGACTTAATTATATTTGAATGAATTAAAATTTTCTTTCAATTAAAAAGTGAATGATAAATTAAATTCATCCGATTCTTATTAAAGATTTGGGAATGCAGCCAATGAATGAATTCTTTAGGAATGGTTGCACGGAATGGTATACATATAAACATTTTCTAAAACTGAATTAATTTTTTCATGAATTAAACTTAAATTAATTCTTTCGAAGCTTCACGTGAAAAAACTGTTATACTCCATATAAAAAAAATATTTTTCACGACAATGAGTTTCACGTGAAAATAGGCAAACTTAGTTTTCACGCAAATTTAATGTACAAGACTATTATTTTTCTGGTGAAAAAGTGACATTTTGTGTTAATTGTGATTGTGGCTTTGTTATAAAATTAAAATATTGTTAATTTTTTTAACTTAAATTGCAATTTAAAGCATTTAAAGTCTGAGAGAAATTTTTTCACGTGAAAAACAACTTACGGTGCTTTATTCGGTAATATCTTCGATGCCATTTTTTAGTTTTGCTTTATTCGAAAAGGTATTTTAATACCAATAAATGCTTAGAAACTAAAAATTAAAGAATTGTTATTTTTTAAATTCATTTTATATTAAATTTTGTAGATAACCAAAATGTGCCAAAATAGTATCGGTTGTGCCATTGTACCAATCAATCTTAGATTGTGTCAAAAATCCCATCACTGATGTGAAAATACGTATAATTTCAGTTTGCAAATCGGCACAAATAGACATATTTATTCGCATTTAAAAGTTGTTTTTGATTTTATTCAATTAATTTTAACAAAAAACCAAGTTTCTTTTGCTTATTTCTTTATTTAATTACAATTTTTAATTTAATTTCACAATTGCTTTTTGTTTATATTTGCATCAGCTGTTTTACCAAAGTTTACCCGAAGAAAAAGTCTGGGTAAATTTTGGTAAAAAGAGAAGCACTAATACACTCTCATTAGCGCTCTCATTTACCCAATTCTCGAGTACGGGAACGCTTTTGGGTAAATTTCGGTAACTTTGGGTAAATTTCGGTAACTTTGGGAACGTACGGGAACACACTGATTGGGTGACAAGTTTAAACCTGCTAATTGAAAATGAAGCTCACTTTAATTTTTTGGCAGATGTGCTCCAATTGAAACCATAGTCATGTAAATTGTTGCTAGCAACAAAAAAATTACAAATCACGTGTTTGTGAACATTTTTTTCTTCAATAAATGTTATGATGGAAATGTCCATCATCCTGCAAAGAAGGGTTAAAAAGCGCCAAAATTCTATGGAGAGTGCCAAGGTGCCACTGAACATTCAATAGTGCCACAAATGGCACTTTTGTGCCACTTTTACCAACAGTGATTTGCCTTGATTGGGTTAATAATTGATAATCGTCTACTTATGTGAAAGTTGAAAGCAAATCGAATATGTTAACAACTCAACTTTTTCTAACATCAACGCAATCTAACAATGCTATTTTTATCCTTTGGTATTATTACTCTTTTTTGCTTTGAACCTTAATTCTTAAAGTATCTCAGCTAGTTCTATTCAACTCTGTGTATGATACACACAGATTTTTGAATTACAACGAGCCATTAAATTTAAATGTTTGTTATTTAAATTATATTTTGCACCGTGTCATGTGTTTTTAAGATAAATTAGTGTATTTGATCTTTTATTTGGTAAATGAATGTTTTTTAGTCTGACTCTAGATCATAAATTAATATCACTTTCTGTTTAAATTATTTTTCAAATTAAAGAAAGATGATACAATTTTCACAAGTTTTGAAAGAATTCGATAAGGCCAGCAAGACAGATTACATATTTTCGGCTTTCGCTACAAAACCATCATCAGTGTCATTTGCCTTTATTGGGTTAATAATTGATAATCGTCTACACGCTGAAAAAAACGGCCTGTCCCAAACATATTTTTGCTGGTAATATCTTCTCTATATATAAAAGAATAACGTGACTGACTGACTGATTGATTGACTGAATGACTCAACATCGCCCAGCCCAAACCGCTTAAGCTAGGAAGTTGAAATTTGGTATGTAGGTTCCTCTTTCGGCGTAGACGTCCGCTAAGACGGGATTTTTGGAAATTCCTACCGGAACGGGCAAAAAGGGGGAAAGTCTCCCCCTTGACTGCCTGCCAAAACCCCTTTGGCTAGAAAGCTGAAATTTAAGATATGTGTTCCTTGGAGTAGGGGCTAACTTTTCTGGAAAGTACTTTCTAGAATTTTGGACAGGGACGTTGTAAAAATAGGGGTTAAAAAGGGGAAAAAAGCCCCCCTTGACGGCCTGCCCAAACCGCTGGAGGTAGGAAGTTGAAATTTGGTATAAAGGTTCCTCCACTATCGTAGACATCCACCAAGACAGAATTTTGGAAATTTTTACAGGGAGGGGCAAAAAGGGGAAAAGTCTCCCCCTTGACGGCCTGCTCAAATTGCTGGAGCTATGAAGTTAAAATTTGGTATGTAGGTTCCTCGACCGGTGTAGACGTCCGTTGAGACGGCATTTTTGGAAATTCTTATCGGGAGGGGCAAAAAGGGGATAAAAAAAGTACCTTTTTCCAAAAAAAACTACCTTTTTCCAAAAAAAAGTACCTTTTTACAAAAAAAGTACCTTTTTCCAAAAAAAGTACCTTTTTCCACAAAAAAAAGTACCTTTTTCCAAAAAATGTAACTTTTTCCAAAAAAAGGTAACTTTTTCCAAAAAAAGCACCTTTTCCAAAAAAAGCACCTTTTCCAAAAAAAGTACCTTTTTCCAAAAAAAATACCTTTTTCAAAAAAAAGTACCTTTTTCCAAAAAAAAGTACCTTTTTCCAAAAAAAGTACCTTTTTCCAAAAAGTACCATTTAAAAAATATCCATTTAAAAAAATATAATTTCAAAAAAATACTTTTTCCTCCCCCACGGATATCTCCACTAAAACAAGGTTTCTTGATATTCGGCATAGACATGCGCTAAGACGGGATTTTTGGAAATTCCTACCGGAACGGGCAAAAAGGGGAAAAGTCTCCACATAAACAGTCTCACAAATTGAAAAAGTGCCTGCCCAAACCCCTAGTGGTAAGACGTTGAAATTTGGTATAAAGGTTCCTCCACTGTAGTAGACATCGACTAAGTTTGTATTTTTGGAATTCCCTACAGGATATCCCAAAAGAAAATTCGGTATGTGAGTTCCTCCTTCTGTTTAGGCATCCGCTTAGACGGAATTTTTGAAATTCCCATCGGGAGGGGAAATAAGGGGAAAAGTCTCCTGCTTGACGGCCTCCCCAATCCCTTTTGGCCAACCTAAAATTTTAAATATGTATTCCTTGGAGTATAACTTACTCACCGGCAAAGTAATTTTTCTATTTTGGAACAGGAACATAGTAAAAATGGTGGTTGAAAGGGATAAATGTCCCCAATAACGGCCTGTCCAAACCGCTGAGGCAATGAAGTTGAAATTTGGTATGAATGTTCCTCATCCATCGCAGATAGCTGCGAAGATGGAATTTTTGTAAATTCCTAAAGGGAGGGGCAAAAAGAAGAAAAGCCTCCCCTTGGTGGCCTGTAAAAACCCATTCGGCTAGAAACCTGAAAAAGGGAAAAAACTTCCCCCTTGACGGCCTGGCCAAACTGTTGGATATAGAGACCTAAAATTATGTATGTAGTAGGTTCTTCCTCCAACGCAGACGTCCTCTAAGACGGAATTTTTGGAAATTCCTACCGGGAGGGGTAAAAACGGAATAATTCTCCCCCTTGATGGCCTAACCGAACCCTTCGGCTAGAAACCTGTAATATATAATATGTTTTCCTTGGAGTATGGGCTAACTTATCGACAAGGAATTTCTGGGACTTTGGACAGGAACGTGGTAAAAATGGTGGTTCAAAAGGGGAAAATTGCCCCCCTCCCCCCTTTACGTCTGCATCTTTAGCTCGAAACCTAAAACTTAAAGAACAAGTGTATATGGAACACTAAAATTAAGAAACTAAATAGGAAACGAGTGGAATTGAAACACTACACAAGTGGAATGAAATGGATATAAACGTTGGGCGAGTATAATTGAAATTATAGACAATGGAAATGGATTGGAAGAGGGAACGAAATGGAATGGACTATAGAACGAAAAGGAATGATAAGCGAGATGGCGTATAATGGGGAACGAGTGGAATTGAAACATTGCAGTTAAAAGAGGAATGGAACGGAGCAAGTGCATAGAAATGGAAATAGAAGCGACTGATAGCAATATCGATACACAAGACAGTAGGAACGAAATGGAATGAAACGGGGAACGAGTGGAATTGGAATAACAGATAATGGGAACGAAATGCAATGAATGGTGAACAAAATGGAATCTTGGAAGGAGTTGCATTGGAACACTA
Organism: Leucophora obtusa; assembly: GCA_949987735.1. Lineage (NCBI taxonomy): Eukaryota > Metazoa > Arthropoda > Insecta > Diptera > Anthomyiidae > Leucophora > Leucophora obtusa. The sequence goes on along the minus strand of OX465295.1, from coordinate 115,371,965 downwards.
AAATTGTTAAACAAAATGGAATGGAATTTGAATGACTCAAACTGCCGGAGTTTGGTACTTGAAATTTCGCATGCGATTGAGGCAAGATTATATATATTTGGGATTTTTACTGGGAGGAACAAAAAGAGGTGAAGAACCTCTTTTAATTACCTGTTCAAACACTATCCACGGAATATGAAACTTATGTAGCATTCAAACATACTCTCCAAAAAGTTAAACAAATTTTCTAAAAGAGAAAAAACCTTAGAAAAGGAATGGAACTTATATATTCCGATATTTAAACTGCAGGTAACGAAGCACCGGTGGAAGAAACCGACGAGAAATTTTCCAACTGAATTTGTGAATTTACTTGAATTGCCAGGTCTACCCTTACATAAACTTGAATTAAAAAAAAACTTTAAGGCACGCTAACAACGTAGCGGGCTTTGCCCGCTATTTTTAATATTATAAAATGCTTTCCAACCCTGCTTTACGTTATTTATTTTCATTCAAAATACAAATGAACAAAACTACTTACGGGTCTATCTATCTAAGTTCGCACTTTACCAAATTATCTTAACATACACACGCATATTGCAATTTATTATGGATTCATTACTAATAATCCACTTTCATGAGAAAAAGTGATCAAATATTTATTTATTTTAAACCCATTGTTGTACAGAATTATTTATTTGTGGTGGCTGGGTGAAGGCTTTCATTATAAAAACTGTACTTTAAATAAAAAGCGAATTTAAAAAAAATTAAACTTTAAGGCTCTTTCTGCTGCTGCGCTGTAAGAACAAGCATTTGCGCTTCTATAAAACCTAGCAGTTGCTACGATCAGCATACGGAACATTGCAGATACAAATTTACAGACACAAATTTAAACACCCATAAAGGTAAATGTTTCTTCTTCAATTGTTTAAGACTTTTTCTGTTGTAATTGATGTTTCCCGGAATTGTATTTAATTTCGTCATCCCTTGGTCATGCACAGTGCACTTGCCATTAGCACTGGCCAACGATTAGGCAACAATTGTTGATGAGGAGAAGAAAATACAATTTCATTAAAAAAATATGTTAAAAAAGGATTTAAAAATAATTACCCTAATTTGATATCGGTGCACTTATTTTTCAAGCAATTGCGGCTATAAAATTGATGGTTCTTTAGCTCTCCTAGTTGAAAAAGTAATTCAGCGATTTGAATAAGGCTTTTTTTATATATTTTTTAATTTGTTTTGCTGCTTCTGAATTATTTTATTTTTTCATAAATATTTATTTGACAAATTCGTTATTACTTTATAATGTTTGTGTATTTACACACATTATGCCTAATAATATTTTTTTAGTCACAAACTACTAAATGTACACACAAAATATGTAATTATAAGTAAAAAATACTTTTTATTACATTTTATGTGTACTTTGGTAGACAAAAATGTGTGCAGCAGAATTTTACATTTTTGGTGTCTAAATTTAGGCATTTTACGTAATATTACATAAAATTTTATGTACATTATAGTAGTGAATTTACAACTACTTTTTAGAGTGTAACAATGCGAAATTGTAGCTAAATTGTAGCGAAATTGTAGCCGAAAATACGTATTATTATCGAATTCTTTAAATTTTTTATTATTTGCAATTTACTTGTGAAAATTGTATCATCTTTCCTTAATTTGAAAAATAATTTAAACAGAAAGTGATATTAAACATTCATTTAGAAAAAAAATATTTTTCTTTACTAAATTTGATTTTAATTTTTTAGATTTTATAGTTTCTTTATTTTTTAGTACACTTTTTTCCTAATTTCAGCAGATTGATTTTAAATTGCAGTTTACAAAAATTTACTGAAATTTAGTAGCGTTTTTTAATTATTTATACTAATTTCATTGTAAAAATTATTGATATTTAGTAAATTTTTTAACTGATTTTAGCAAATCGATTTTGAATTGCAGTTTACAACTATTTTACTAAAATTTAGTAGTGGCTACTAATTTTTTCTACTAATTTTGTTGTACTACGATCAGCAGACATGTGTTGCTAAAATTAGCAACACATGGGCTCAAAACAGTTAAATTTCTCGTAGTACCAGCAAAATTTTCTATAGCCATTACAGACTTTTTTGGTTGAGTGTAGTAATTAGTCGTTGTTGTTTTTAAAACACAAAACAACTATAACGACAACTAAAGAAAAGTACTATAATTTCGTAACATTTGTTTAAAGTATTTGTTTTTAATATAATAAACAACTACCAAAACAGTATTTTTACAATAAATAGTTACATAAAACTGAGAAAATTTTGCTTCCAATTTTTACACCAAATTTCATGTAACGATGAAGTAAATACACATGAATGTTTTTGTTTGATTTGACATCATACAAGTAAACTACAGAGAAGAAAATATTGAAAAAATTCTGTAAAGCCAGCAGGATAGAATACGTATTTTCGGGTCCCGCTACAGACCCATCTTCAGTATCCTATGCCTTTATGGATAATATTTGATGATGGTGTACCAAATTTCAACAAATTATCTTATTATTTGCGACCTGTAGAGTGCGCACAAGAATGCATGGACAGACATACAGATGGACGGACGGATAGTAGGACATCGATAAATCGAAACAAAAAGTGATTCTGAGTCGATCAAGTTACTAAAAGGTGGGTCTAGGTCCAATATTTTTGGTGTTACAAACATCAGCACAAACTTATTATATCCTGTCCAGGTAGTGGTGTAGGGTATAATTAATACTTAGTGCTCACTAACATACTGGCAATTAGATTTAATAGAAGTTTAATTATTTCGAATCAAAATCGGAAATATAAAAACACATGCCATCAATCAAATGGTTCAACCGAATTATTTCTGTTTTGTCTACCGAATCGTTATTGAAATTCTGCTGTCACAATTAAATTACTCTTGTTACTGATTTGCTATTGAATTGTCATTGACGTAACCGAAATCCTGTTGTTAGAGTCGAATTATTCGTGTCTTAATTGGTTTTCTGTTGTCGTAATCGTAAAATTCGGTTCGCAGAACCGAACCATTCGACTGGATACAAGTTCGGTTGTCAGCACGGATCTGTTTTCTGTGAAGGGTTTTCAAGATGAAGAGGAACAGTTTTTAAAAGTTTTCAGTGAAAAGGACTTTCAAAGGAAAAATTAATTTCAGGTGGCACGTCACGTATAAGTATTTACAAAACAATACGACTGTTTTTGGCACGCGGCGAAAAAAATTTTGCCATCCCTGATCTAGGATAATATTGCAATTAAACTAAAAACTGCACTTATTTTCCTATCATGTAAATTTGAAAATGCAATCGGAAGTACAAATTTTATGGCCTTATTATTTCAAAGTAATTTTGTATAAATTTACTATGACAAGAGGAAATAAAGTAAATTTTTTAAAACTTTAAATTAGTTATCTTTAGGAATTTGTTCTTTAATTATCTAAACTTTTGTTGAAATTGATTAGAAAATATATGTATTACATATTTGAATGGTTTTAGCTGAATTATGTACAATACATTAGACCAGGGGCGGCAAAACTTTTTTCGCTGCGTGCCAGAAACGGAAAAATTTTTTTGGAGAAATTTCTCGCGTGCTTAATTTTAGTTGTCTTTTAAAAGTCCTTTTTTAAAAATTTTTAAAATTTGGAAAATTTCTCTTAAAAATATCATCGCAGATGTACATATTTATCAGCGCTACGGATTTTGGTTATTTTATTTTTTTTTTTGTTAAAAAAAGGTTAAATTATTGGGCGCCATCATTTATTTAAGTACGTAAGAAACTAGTTCAAAAATGTGCTTTGCGCAAAAATTAGATTTTTTTAAAATAAATCGCGCGGTTTTTGTCATCATAATAATGAATAAAAAGCGAATATTATGGATTTGAACAGAAAAATTTCTATTTCAGATGAAATGGCTCTGCGAAACACGATCAAAACCCAATTTCAAATTCCAAAATAGGGGGTTATTTCTTTATGAAACTTATTTTCAGCCTTTATTTCATTGAGAGGTTTTTCGTAGCACCTATTTTCCCTTAAAACAGACTTAATTTTTTAGATCCAATTTTAGTACAAGTTATTTTATATTTTTGTGCAATTTTCTGGTACTTTTTATTTCTCCGATTATGACGCATTTTCTCATCGAAATATTTAAACTTCTTTCAATCTAGAATTTTAGAAATTTTGTCAGAATTTTATGATAATCGAATTTGCGAGTTCTGTATTAACCATATTTCTTTATTTATTTTTAAAACATCTACCTACAATTCTTTTATCTATGATTTTGATGGCGAAAAGTATCACAATATTACTTTTTTTTTAATATCAATTAATCCTGTGTTTTTGGTTTGGGAAAATGTCTACTGGTTTCCTAGGCAGATAATTTGTTGAAATCTAAGGGTCATTTCTATAGTCAGAACTAAGATCGATTTCTTTTTAAAATATTTCTTAAATAAGAAATGTTGTTTGAAAAATTCTTACCTATATATAAAATTGACTATAAGAGTTTTTCTTTAAGAAAAATTATTAGAACCGCAAAGTTGTTCAATAATAGAAAAATAACGCAGAATCTTTTTTGGTGAGTTAAATATCTTAGATTTCATAGTTTTCTAAACGAATAATTAGTTTATATCTAACAAGGAAGTTACTTCAAACTAAACACTACTATGTTATTTTAATGAAATTTCAATATTTTGTAGAAACAAAAATTGTAAGATGAACATCTCACTATTTTTAATAATAATTTAAGTGGTCAGAATACGGGGTTAGATAGGGTTCGTCCGAGGTGGACGAATTAGACAGGTTGATCTTAGATTTCTTTTCTCTATAAAATATCTAAATTTCATAATAATCTGAGAATATAGCTTGGAATACATTCCTTGTACGAGGTTTTCTTCAGAAAAATAAATGCAATATTCAGAGTTTTATATAAAAACATGGCGATTTTGATAGGATAAGCTACCAGAGGGACAATTCAGTAAGTTTACTATGAAAACTTGTCAATTCAACTACCGAATTTTGTCGTTAAAAAGTTAGGGAATCCCACAACAGGAATATTTAATTTTGAAAATTATGACAATTTTATTAGAAGGCAAGGAATCATTATTAAGTTTTTTTGTGTGAAAAATTTGTAAGCATAATGCCGAAAGTGTTTTTTAGGATTAAGAGGGTGAGAATGGGTCGCTTGTCCACCCCAGAAAAATGGTCTAGGTACGCCTATGTTTAAACCAAATATGGTGGCAATACAGACCCAGGTAGAAAAATACAAACGGCACAATGTCGGCCCGGTATCGGACACGGTAGTACATGTACTGGCAAAGCGTCGGATTTTTAACTTTCACTGTACTGGCATGTTGTCGAAATGATAACACCAATAAACGCTTGGCCGTAGTTATTTCCCAACGTTGGCGCAGGCTTGGGATTTTATTTTTTATGTCGGCCCGGTATTGGAAACGGTAGTACATGGACTGGCAATGCGTCGGATTTTCAACTTTCACTGTACTGGCATGTTGTCGAAATGATAACACCAAAAAACGCTTGGGCGTAGTTATTTCCCAACGTTGGCGCAGGCTTTTGATTTTATTTTTTTGGTATTATCCCAGTACATTTAATAACAAATTTGGTAGTTTGCTAGTACATACTTTACTGTCCTTTTAGTGTACATCAGATTTTTAATGTATTCTTTCGAAACTTCACAAGAATGGCTGTGTCTCTCTTACATAAATAATTGTGTAATAGATGCAAAAATACATAAAATTTATAAAATTGTTAATTTTAATAAATTAAAAAAAGCTCGTTAATTTTCAGAAAACAACACTGGCAGAGCACGTTTTAAGTAGTACCGGCATTTCGTAAAAAACAGTGCTCTCCCAGTACAATTTTTGTTGCAACGTCGGCAATTTCTACCTGGGCGTGTACAGTTCAAGAAAAATAAAAAAAATTTATTTTTAAAAATTTTAAAAAATTTATTTTGAAAAATATGGTTTTATGTCAAATAGCTAAATTGTGATTATTTTAACGTGTATGAAAAAAAAACAAAAAAAATCTATAAACTATAATTTATACATTTTTTGTCTCCAAAATAAATTTTATTGCGAGAAAACCACTTTAAATATTTAAACAAATATTTTTGAATATTACACTTTTTGTAAAAAAAACGCGTGTTTTAGATTATTCACAAATATACAGAGCAAAACCAAGATTTTTACTCTAACTGTTTAAAAATTCTGCGCTAAACTATAGGAACACTATGTACAGAAGGGGCCCCTAATGCCCAAAAATGCAGTTTTGTGCATCAAGTGGGTTTTTTTTTATTAAAAAACCGGTATGTTGCCAAATGTCTACACCATGCATTTAAGGGTTAACAGATTTTTTTTCTGGTCTTCTAATAGTTTAAATTTTTTGAAAATATCCAACAAAACGTCGCGTGCTACCTAAAATCCACTCGCGCGCCACTACTGACACTCGTGTCATAGTTTTGCCACCCCTGCATTAGACCGTACCACAAAAAAAAAGTTCGCCGAACACCGTTGAATTGAAATTATTTTTGCAAGGAGGTTTCAAATTTTTCGTTATACCTTTGGCATTTACAGTCGGATCTTATACTGCGTTCACAGTACGATTCTTAAACACGTTTATGTAAAAGTTAAACATATCAGTTCACACATAAAAATGAAGTGTTTAAGTTAAGCCGAAATTAGTTTGGTAGTGAAGTGAGGTGAAATGAGGTATCGTAAAGTAGAAATCTATTTTCAATAGATTTTCTTACGTCAAATCTACTTCCATACTAAGTATTTGTATATACTATCACTAGTTGAAAGTAAACAGCTGACACGATACTTTACGATACTACCAGACTAATGGAGCCTTTAAACATCTGGAACAGCTGTTCCTTAACAATTGTAAAAAAAGCAAAAATTTAACAAAATTTCCCAAAAAGTTATTTTTTCTTCGGCCGGAGGCAATAATTAATAATTTTTGGCATTATTCAACGTTATAATTGCTATAAAAAGTAAAATAAGATTATCCGCCCCAGTCAGAAACAAGATTTTCCAATTTCTAGTTAAGGGACAACTGCATGGCTGTTCTTAGATTTTTCGTTCACTGGAAGCAACATTTAATTAATTGTTTAATTCATCTATCAATTTAATAAGAAAAAAACACATTTTATATGGTTTTTATTTAAATTTAGCCCTAGTTTATGTATTACGAAAATACTGTAAACGAAAGCAAAGTAACGAAAATTTGTTTTTGTTTTCCATGTATTTTTGATGAAAGTGATTGTCAATTTCTTTCGTTTAGACTATTTTCGTAATAGATAAACAGGCCCTTAGTTTATTTTATTCAATTTTATTTTTTTATTTTTCTTGTGTCTTCGTCTGCTTCAAACTTGCCATTCAACACCAATTGATATCAAACTTATCGTGTTTAACAACGGGTTTAAAAGTTAAACACGATAATTTAGCGTGTTTAAGGGCAGAAAAATGTACTGTAAAACATCTCACTTAAACATATTTAACGCTGAAACACGTAAAATCGAGTTAAAAACGTATATGTGAACGCCGCATTAAAGTATGATACATCAATGTTTTTCTCTCGAGGGGACTATGTTTTGCTTTAAGGCCCATTGACCTCAAGTATCCCGTTCTAGTATTTACCCACCAGATCTCAGTTCCAACAACCCTAATGTCAGAAAATTAAAGCTTGCAAAAAATCATTAAACTTTTGCTAAGGAAGTTTTTCGATAATTCCAGCAAAAATTTTATTAACTTTTTTTTTTGTTGCCGAACGTAGGGGGGGCAAAAAAAATTTAGAAATTGCCTTGCAAAAATACCCAGGAAAATATTTTACAATTGGTAGCCAACCACACCTATTCTACAACTGGTTCCACTGCAACCGATTCCATGGAACTGGTTCTGGAACCAGTTCCTGGGATCCCATATGGAAGGTATGACTGAAGTAGAATCAGTTCTAGAACTAGTTCCAGAACTGATTCTAGGGCAACCGGTTCCACTTTGGAGCTATAGAAGTGGTTGCTTTTGGGACAATTTCAAACAAAAATAATCGGTGTTAGAATCGACAGTAGAAGGGGTTGTAAACGAAACGTAGCTATTCTACAACCCATTCTTTGGAACAGAAAATTTTCCTGGGCACTTAATATTCGAAGGTGTACCACGCACTTCCTTTTTTTCTGTAAGGTGGTACGGTCTAATGTACATTAGCTGTGTTTGTGTGGCATGCCTATCAATGCTATCTCAAACAATTTAGACAGTAGAAAGCCGGAACAAGTGAAAAAACTGTCAAAATCGTTCTAGATAACACTGATATGCAGTCACACAAACACAGCTATTTTACGGAGGAATTAGAAAATGAATAAATTCCTTAAGTTTGGTCAAAGAATTAATTCCCAAAATATAAATTCGGTTCAAAAAAAAGGGAATTAGGGAAATAATTCCTTCGAAGCTCTGGTCACAACTAATCCAAACTCGACTAAAAATCGTACTTTTTTCTGAAAAGTTGAGTTTTTTGCCTTTATTTTTACTTATTATTTTTACTTATAACAAACATTTATTTTTGTTTACTTATAACAAACATACCTTTAGTTTCCAACGTTCTTGTGCTGTTATCTTTATTTTCATTAACCGAAAGTTTTTGTTGACCGGAAGAACTTTCATTGTTACATGAATTCCAATGTTCATATGAAGAGCAATTATAAAAATCTTCACAATTTTGATTATATAAAACTCTATTTCGATCACTAATCATCGTTTCGGTGGATGATGTAACATACATATAACTTTGATTAAATTGATCCATATAATAATTTTGCATATCACAATACAAACTATTAGTACTATTATGGGAAAAATTATAAGAGTTAACGGAAAATGTTTGTTCCGAATTGTCGCAAAGAAAAAACTCATCAAGATTTGTTTGCATTCTAACGAATTTGATGTGTCTAAACTAATATCTATTAAAATCGAATGACAACTAAACGATGTTCTGGTTATATTGTCAGCTAATTTGTAATTTCTTTATTCGTAAATATCTCCAGTTTGAAAGATTTGTTCGAGCTATCTTCTGATTGGTTAATATATTAAAAAAAGGGGACGTGTATTTTGATTGGCCCATATGTTTTATCAATTAGACGACATATGGTAGAGTATCTGCCACTTCGAAAAAAAAATGTTATGAAAACAAACAACATAATTATGAATAGAATCATTTGGTAATTGTGTGGTCGATTGATATTGTTGTGTTTATTGGGTCATAAATAACGCTTTGTTAACACAACAGTGCCTTAAAAACAAGGGAAACCAAGCTAGGGACAATAGGGGATGCCAACTTGGTGCTTCTGGCACTATGTATGGCGGTTTTTAACCATTTTTGCTTTTGATTTCAATTTGGCAAAAAATCAAGTTCTTAAATTGTTTTATGGTCAATCTGAATCCGTTTAAAGTATTGAGATGAATCTTGGACAAACACTGAAAAACTTAAGGGGGGATTTTTGGTTCTTTACCAGCGATTGAAGATGACAATGGGTGCGTTTACTAGACGCTCAACTGTTACTCATCTGCTACTCAACATTCTGGTGAACGATTTGATTACCTACCGCTAAGTCAACAACATGTGATCAGTCAATAATACATCAGCTGTCGTTTGCTTTTTTTAAGAATTAAAAAAACAACAAAAGTACCATCATTGGTAGCATTCAGCAGAGAAACCGACTTGTAACGCTTTCTGATTACTAGGGCAAGGAATTCCATGCAAATGCATGTTTTTTTCTCGATAGCCCAAAACTAATATGGACTTAATATTTATCCGAATCATCAAATTTAGAACAAAATGGCATTGATTAGTAGTTACATATTTTTGCATATTTTGACAAAAATGCATGTTTTTGCATATTTTAAATTTAAATTCATATTTGGTGCCTTCTTAATGCATAGTGCATAGTTTTAATTTTTAGGAGCATTTTTTATTTTGTAGGAAAATATAAAAAAATCATACTTTTTCGTATTTTGATTCAATCAAAATATATTTTTTTTTGCATTATTTTTAAAAATAAACATTCTTAAAAACCTTATTGACCTATGGAAAAGCTTCGAGTTCTGTGTCTGTTTGCAAAATAACTAACTTAATGTATTTTTAAGTTTTAAAGTGCAATATTTTTGCAAAACTAATAGTTTTTAGTGCATATTTTTCATATCTTGAATGCATATTTGTCGTTTTTAGCCTAGTGATTACTAACTCTGCTGAACGCTGTTTTCTTTTTAAATACATTGAGTGCGTTTACCAGACGCTCAACTGTTGCTAATCCGCTACTCAACAATCTGGTGAACGATTTGATTAGCTACCGCTAAGTCAACATGTTGTGGTAGCGCTACCTTGTTTTGGTAGCGTAAAAATTTTACGCTACTTGTGAGCAGTTAATGATACATCAGCTGTCGTTTGTTTTTTTGTATATTTTTTTTAAAGAATAATAAACATATACAAATATAATTACATATAAAGGAATAAAAAATTTCGAAAAAATCAATGAAACATCTACAAATATTTTTATTTTAAAACAAAAACAAAAGTAGCATCGTTCACCAGATTAAGGTAATCATAAAGCGCTACATATCAATTGTAGCGGTAGCGGATTTCTCTGGTAAACCTGCCCATTTTTTCTTTAATTTTTTTAATTTTTGGTTTTTGAATTATATTTGTATGTTTTTATTTGTCATTCAAACAAAACAATTTTTTTTTAAATCAACAACAAATGTGTCATTATTTGATCGAAAGTAGCAAGCAAACATTTTTACGCTACCAAAATATGACAGCGCTACCTGAGCGTTTAGACTGAGCGGTAGTGATCAGAGTACCGATTCTGAATAGTTTGCAAGCGATGATGTGATAAAAACTGTCATTTGTTTCATTATTTTTAAATGAGTGAAAAATATTTTTCACAGCTTCACAAACCATTCGGAATAGGTACTCAGATCGTTCAGCAGATAATTGTACAACTGTTGACTATTATATTGTAGCTGCCAAACAATTTTTGTTGCGCTTTTTATTCTTAAAAAGTTGGTATCACTGGGGACAATCTTGTGTTTGTTTATTTTATGAAATATGAATATTACGGAAGTATTTTAATAATCTGTACTTATTTGTCTGCCGGTTGTTCCAAGTGTATTTAGTCTCCATGTGTTGCTCAGATTTTTTATTACTTTATTTAATTGCTTCCTATTTCTTTAATGCACTTTCTTCTTTCAACTCATACTATATTTCTTTTCTATCTTTAATGGTTTGGATTCTTAGGAAAAAGTTTAAAGCTGCATTAATTGAACGTTTAGTTCGTACTTACACAGATCAAATCATTTGTTTTTGTTGATATTATTAGCGTACAACCTAAATCAGTACGTCGGCGTTAGGCGTGTGTCAAATTCGACAAAAATAACATGTGAAACAACAACAATTTTGTACGTTGGCATAAGATTTTATTTGATTTTGGGAGGCGGGTTACTGTTGACATGTTTTTGTTTCCAATATGATTCCCAAAAAATTGTTTTCTATTAGTATTTTTGTATTATATGGATATTTTTTTATATACACAATTGCTGCAAAAAGTGAGTGCTCACCACGAACGAATTTTCAAACGGTTTTAACCAGGCACGTAGCTAGGGGCTCGAGCCCCCAAGCCCCCCCCCCCCCCCAAATGATTTGACAAATTTAAAACTTAACAAAATACGTCGAAAATAACAATGTTTTTTCAAAAAATTTAATAAAAATTATTTATTTTTAGTTGAAATCAAATAGCAAGTGGCACATTTTCTGTTTTTATAAATAAAATGAACTCGAAATCCAATTGCGAAAACTGTTTTATAAAAAATTTTTTTGTTAAAGGCCTTTTTGTAAAAATCCTTAATAGTTATGTGTGCTAGGCATAATCAAAGAGGTTAGAAAACAAAGAGAATGCAATCCTCCAATTTACTGAAAAAAAAACTTTATAAAATGTGCCTGCAAATAGGAAACTGAAATTTTTTTCGCACCTTTTAAATGATAAGTGGCTGTTTTCGTCATTTTTTTATAATTTAAACATAAAATTGCTGAATTAACCTTTGGTTTTCCTTAAAAATTACAGGTTTCCTGCTTGTAGGCACAAGCTATTACACTCAACTAAAAAAGTCTGTAATGGCTACTGAAAATTTTGCTGTTATTATGGGAAATGTAAATGTTTTGAGTCCAGCGGTATTTTTTGATAATTTTAGCAACATATGTCTACTGATTTTAAATAAATTTCAGAAAAATTATTGTAAACTGCAATTCATAATCGATTTGCTAAAAAATTTACTAAATATCAATAATTTTAGTACAATGAAATTGGTGTAAATAATTAGTAGACGCTACTAAATTTCAGTAAATTGTTGTAAAATGCAATTTAAAATCAATCTGCTGAAATTAACAAAAAAAGGGTACTAAAAATAAACAAACTTTAAAATCTAAAAAAAAAAAATAATCAAAATAAAATTTAATAAAAAAAATTATATATTTTTCTTTCGATTGTAAAAAATATATAATTACTTCAACATATTTAAAATTTGAAGTAAAAATTGCAAACGGTTTTCCAGTTGTTACCTTTTTATGCATTGGAGATAAAATAAAATTTAATCAGTTTTATTTCCAAACTAAGAATATATCAATAACAACAAATATAAGCTAAATAAGAATTCTAAAAAAGCACCGAATTCTTGTAAATAAAATTTCCTTAAAGTATCCACTTGTTGTTAAATTAGTATATTTTTTTACTAAGTTTCGCACTCAGTTTTGAAAAATTAGTACTATGTTTTGCTGAAATCAGCAACTAAAAATCAGTACATACTCGTAAATAGTAAAGTGCGATTGAAAACTATTTACAAGTTTTTTTTACTAACTTTTTTATCTGATTCTACTCTAGGGTGATAATTTGGCATAATTTTGATATTTTACAATTTTTTTCACCATAAATTAAGCATTATAATGTTGGCTTTTTATAATCTTTTTTAAAATTAAAATTATTAACTGTCCATGAAAAAGCGCACTTTATGAGAAACCAGAAATTTATTCTGGAAGGTACTGTAAATTAAATACATATATAAATTTGGATTTGTCCCAATAAGTTTCTTGCAGTATATTTAAGAAAAATATATTCTGCGATTTTGAAGACCTTGCAAAATAATCATCGCAGTCAGCTTGTTGCTAAAACAAAATCCTCAAAGGGTTTTGCAAATCTAGCTCAGATTTTAATTTGATGTCCTCTTGAAATATTAGTCATGATCACGGAGTGGCGATCGAACTGTCATGATAGACGGACGTGTATCGGTGACTAAATTTCTTTATCGTTTATTCTTATTAATCTTTTTACATACTTATTTTCTTGTGTAAAATTTTTGTTAATAAATTCCAAGAGAAATAGACTCTTAACCAAAAAAAAAAAACAATGACAAAAATCATGCAAATAATAATTCTGTTGATACACCCACAATAGGGAAAAGAAAAAACGTTACAAAACTAGAATCATTACCAAAACATTTAAAAAATAACTATTAGGCACTTCTTGCCGGCGGTAAAAATTGCAATAATGAAATAATACAAAAATTTAAAAAACATGTGCAAGGGATAGAAGAACCCACAACATCCAAAAATGCAGTTTCTACTAACAGTCCAATTGGTGAGAAAAGCAACAATAACATAATATAACTAGCGGGCGCAGCCCGCTACGTTGTTAGCGTGCCTTAAAGGTTAAGGCTGCGCCCCCCACATTTTTTATTAAATTCGTTTTTTTATTTAAAGTTTTTTTATTTAAAGCCTTCACCCAGCCACCACAAATAAATAATTCTGCACAACAATGGGTTTAAAATAAATAAATATTTGATCAATTTTACTCATGAAAGTGGATTGTTAGTAATGAATCCATAATAATTTGCAATATACTTGTGTATGTCAAGATAATTTGGTAAAGTGCGAACTTAGGTAGATAGACCCGTAAGTAGTTTTATTCATTTGTGTTTTCAATGAAAATAAAAAACGTAAAGCAGGGTTGGCAAGCGATTTATAATATTAAAGATAGCGGGCGCAGCCCGCTACGTTGTTAGCGTGTCTTAAAGGCTGCGTCTCCCCCCCCCCCCCCCCGACAAATTTTTTTAAAATCGCTTTTTATTTTAAGTACAGTTTTTATAATAAAATCCTTCACCCAGCCACCACAAATAAATAATTCTGCACAACAATGGGTTTAAAATAAATAAATATTTGATCACTTTTTCTCATGAAAGTGGATTGTTAGTAATGAATCCATAATAAATTGCAATATACGTGTGTATGTTAAGATAATTTGGTAAAGTGCGAACTTAGGTAGATAGACCCGTAAGTAGTTTTGTTCATTTGTGTTTTGAATGAAAATAAATAACGTAAAGCAGGGTTGGAAAGCATTTTATAATATTAAAAATAGCGGGCAAAGCTACGTTGTTAGCGTGTGTTAAAGTTTTTTTTTTAATTCCAGTTTATGTAAAGGTAGACCTGGCAATTCAAGTAAATTCACAAATTCAGTTGGAAAATTTACTGCGTCGGTTTCTTCCACCGGTGCTTCGTTACATGAAGTTTAAATATCGGAGTATATAAGTTCCATTCCTTTTCTCAGGTTTTTTCTCTTTCAGAAAATTTGTTTAACTTTTTGGAGAGTATGTTTTAATGCTACATAAGTTTCATATTCCGTTGATAGTGTTTGAAGAGGTAATTCCCTCTTCCAATCCATTTGCATTGTCTATAATTTCAATTCCACTCGTTCAACGTTTATATCCATTTCATTCCACTTGTGTAGTGTTTCAATTCCACTCGTTTGCTATTTAGTTTCTTAATTTTAGTGTTTCATATACACTTGTTCTTTAAGTTTTAGGTTTCTAGCTAAAGACGCAGACGTTAAGGGGGGGGGCAATTTTCCCCTTTTGAACCACCATTTTTACCACGTTCCTGTCCAAAGTCCTAGAAATGCCTTGTCGATAAGTTAGCCCATACTCCAAGGAAAACATATTATATATTACAGCTTTCTAGCCGAAGGGTTCGGTTAGGCCATCAAGGGGGAGAATTATTCCGTTTTTACCCCTCCCGGTAGGAATTTGCAAAAATTCCGTCTTAGAGGACGTCTGCGTTGGAGGAGGAACCTACTACATACATAATTTTAGGTCTCTATATCCAGCAGTTTGGCCAGGCCGTCAAGGGGGAAGTTTTTTCCCTTTTTACCCCTCCCGGTATGAATTTCCAAAAATACCATCTTAGGGGACGTCAACGTTGGAGAAGGAACCCAATTTAAGATCCCTTGTTCCAGCAGTTTGGCCAGGCCGTTAAGGGGGAGACTTTTCCTGTTTTTGACCCTACTTGTAGAAATTTCCAAAAATCTCATCTTAGCGGATGTCTACAATAGAGGAGGAACTTTAATACCAAATTTCAACTTCCTACCTCCAGCGGTTTGGGCAGTCCTTTAAGCGGCACTTTTCGCTTCATTAATCCCCATTTTTGCAATGTCCCTGTCCAAAAAGCACCTTCCCGGTAAGTGAGCACATACTCCAAGTAACATATGTTTTACATTTCAGGTTTCTAGCCAACTTTTACTATTTGCGCCCCTCTCGGTAGGAATTTCCGAAAATCCATCGACAGGGAATTCCAGCTTCCTAGTTCCAGCAGTTTGAGCAGGCTGAGAGGAACCTAAGTACCGAATTTCAGCTTCCTAGTTCCAGCAGTTTGGACAGGTCGTTAAGGGGCAACTTTCCCTTTTTGAGCCCCCATTTTATAACGACCCTGTCCAAAATTCAAAAAAGTATCTTTCTAATAAGTTAGCCCTCACTCCAGGGACCCACATTTTAAGCTTCAGGTTTCTAGCCGAAGGGGTTTTTACCGGCCCCCAAGGTGAGGCTTTTCTTCTTTTTGCCCCTCCCTTTAGGAATTTACAAAAATTCCATCTTCGCGGCTATCTGCGATGGATGAGGAACATTCATAACAAATTTCAACTGCATTGCCTAAGCGGTTTGGGCAGGCCGTTAGTGGGGACATTTTTCCCGTTCAACCACCATTTTTACTATGTTCCTATTCCAAAATAGAAAAATTACGTTGCCGGTGAGTTAGTCCTACTCCAAGGAATACATATTTAAAATTTTAGGTTGGCCAAAAGGGATTGGGCAAGCCGTCAGGAGGAGACTTTTACCTTATTTCCCCTCCCGATAGGAATTTTAAAAATTCCGTCTTAGCGGACGCCTACACAGAAGGAGGAACTCACATACCGAGTTTCCTTTTGGGATATCCTGTAGGGAATTCCAAAAATACAAACTTAGTCGATGTCTACTACAGTGGAGGAACTTCTTACCTCCAGTGGTTTGGGCAGGCACTTTTCCAATTTGTGAGACTGTTTATGGGGAGACTTTTCCCCTTTTTGCCCGTTCCGGTAGGAATTTCCAAAAATCCCGTCTTAGAGCACGTCTATGCCAAATATCAAGAAACCTTGTTTTAGTGGAGATATCCGTGGGGGGAGGAAAAAGGGTAGTTTTTTTGAAATTATATATTATTTTAAATGGCACTTTTTGGAAAAACGAAATTTTTTGGAAAAAGATACTTTGTTTTTACAAAGTACTTTATTTGTACTTTTTTTGGAAAAGGTATTTTTTTTAAAAAGGTGTTTTTTTTTGGAAAAATTTATGTTTTTTGGAAAAAGGCACTTTTTTTGGAAAAGGTACTTCTTTTGGAAAAGGAAAATTTTTTTTAGAAAAAGGTCTTTTTTTTGGGAAAAGGTACTTTTTTTGGAAAATGTACTTTTTTTGAAAAAGGTTTTTTTTTTGAAAAAATGTATGTTTTTTGGGAAAAGGAACATTTTTTAGAAAAAGGTACTTTTTGGAAAAGGTAAATTTTTTTAGAAAAAGCTACATTTTTTGGAAAAAGGTACTTTTTTTAAAAAAGGTAATTTTTTTTGGAAAAAGGTACTTTTTTTGAAAAAAGGTACTTTTTTTGGAAAAAGGTACTTTTTTTGGAAAAAGGTACCTTTTGTAGAAAAAGGTCTTTTTTTTGGGAAAAGGTACTTTTTTTGGAAAATGTACTTTTTTTGAAAAAGGTTTTTTTTTTGAAAAAATGTATGTTTTTTGGGAAAAGGAACATTTTTTAGAAAAAGGCACCTTTTGGAAAAGGTACATTTTTTTAGAAAAAGCTACATTTTTTGGAAAAAGGTACTTTTTTTAAAAAAGGTACTTTTTTTTGGAAAAAGGTACTTTTTTTGGAAAAAGGTACTTTTTTTGAAAAAAGGTACTTTTTTTGGAAAAAGGTACTTTTTTTGGAAAAACGTACTTTTTTGGAAAAAGGTACTTTTTTTTGGAAAAAGGTACTTTTTTGGAAAAAGGTACTTTTTTGGAAAAAGGTACTTTTTTTGGAAAAAGGTACTTTTTTTGGAAAAAGGTACTTTTTTTGGAAAAGGTACTTTTTTTGGAAAAAGGTACTTTTTTTTGGAAAAAGGTACTTTTTTTTGGAAAAAGGTACTTTTTTCGGGAAAAGGTACTTTTTTTTGGAAAAAGGTACTTTTTTTGGAAAAAGGTACTTTTTTTTGGAAAAAGGTACTTTTTTTTGGAAAAAGGTACTTTTTTTGGAAAAAGGTACTTTTTTCGGGAAAAGGTACTTTTTTTTGGAAAAAGGTACTTTTTTTGGAAAAAGGTAATTTTTTTTGGAAAAAGGTACTTTTTTGGGAAAAAGGTTTTTTTTGGGAAAAGGTACTTTTTTTGGGAAAAGGTACTTTTTTGGAAAAAGGTACTTTTTTTGTCCCCTTTTTGCCCCTCCCGATAAGAATTTCCAAAAATGCCATTTCAACGGACGTCTACACCGGTCGAGGAACCACATACCAAATTTCAACTTCATAGCTACAGCAGTTTGAGCAGGCCGTCAAGGGGGAGACTTTTTCCCCTTTTTGCCCGTCGCTGTAAAAATTTCCAAAACTCCCGTCTTGGTGGATGTCTACGATAGTGGAGAAACCTTTATACCAAATTTCAACTTCCTACCTCCAGCGGTTTGGGCAGGCCGTCAAGGGGGGCCTTTTTCCCCTTTTTAACCCCCATTTTTACAACGTCCCTGTTCAAAATTCTAGAAAGTACTTCCAGAAAAGTTAGCCCCTACTCCAAGGAACACATATCTTAAATTTCAGCTTTCTAGCCAAAGGGGGTTTGGCAGGCCGTCAAGGGGGACACTTTCCCCCTTTTTGCCCGTTCCGGTAGGAATTTCCAAAAATCCCGTCTTAGCGGACGTCTACCCCGAAAGAGGAACCTACATACCAAATTTCAACTTCCTAGCTTCAGCGGTTTGGGCTGGGCGATGTTGAGTCAGTCAGTCAGTCACGTTATTCTTTTATATATAGAGACTAGCGGGCGCAGCCCGCTACGTTGTTAGCGTGCCTTAAAGGTTAAGGGGGGGGCTGCGCCCTCCCCCCGGGGGCTGCGCCCCCCACAATTTTTATTAAATTCGTTTTTTTATTTAAAGTTTTTTTATTTAAAGCCTTCACCCAGCCACCACAAATAAATAATTCTGCACAACAATGGGTTTAAAATAAATAAATATTTGATCACTTTTTCTCATGAAAGTGGATTGTTAGTAATGAATCCATAATAAATTGCAATATACGTGTGTATGTTAAGATAATTTGGTAAAGTGCGAACTTAGGTAGATAGACCCGTAAGTAGTTTTGTTCATTTTTGTTTTGAATGAAAATAAATAACGTAAAGCAGAGTTGGAAAGCATTTTATAATATTAAAAATAGCGGGCAAAGCCCGCTACGTTGTTAGCGTGTCTTAAAATTTTTTTTTTAATTCCAGTTTATGTAAAGGTAGACCTGGCAGTTCAAGTAAATTCACAAATTCAGTTGGAAAATTTACTGCGTCGGTTTCTTCCACCGGTGCTTCGTTACATGAAGTTTAAATATCGGAATATATAAGTTCCATTCCTTTTCTAAGGTTTTTTCTCTTTCAGAAAATTTGTTTAACTTTTTGGAGAGTATGTTTTAATGCTACATAAGTTTCATATTCCGTTGATAGTGTTTGAAGAGGTAATTCCCTCTTCCAATCCATTTGCATTGTCAATAATTTCAATTCCACTCGTTCAACGTTTATATCCATTTCATTCCACTTGTGTAGTGTTTCAATTCCACTCGTTTCCTATTTAGTTTCTTAATTTTAGTGTTTCATATACACTTGTTCTTTAAGTTTTAGGTTTCTAGCTAAAGACGCAGACGTTAAGGGGGGGGGGGGCAATTTTCCCCTTTTGAACCACCATTTTTACCACGTTCCTGTCCAAAGTCCTAGAAATGCCTTGTCGATAAGTTAGCCCATACTCCAAGGAAAACATATTATATATTACAGCTTTCTAGCCGAAGGGTTCGGTTAGGCCATCAAGGGGGAGAATTATTCCGTTTTTACCCCTCCCGGTAGGAATTTGCAAAAATTCCGTCTTAGAGGACGTCTGCGTTGGAGGAGGAACCTACTATATCCATAATTTTAGGTCTCTATATCCAGCAGTTTGGCCAGGCCGTCAAGGGGGAAGTTTTTTCCCTTTTTACCCCTCCCGGTATGAATTTACCAAAATACCATCTTAGGGGACGTCAACGTTGAAGAAGGAACCCAATTTAAGATCCCTTGTTCCAGCAGTTTAGCCAGGCCGTTAAGGGGGAGACTTTTCCTGTTTTTGACCCTACCTGTAGAAATTTCCAAAAATCTCATCTTAGCGGATGTCTACAATAGAGGAGGAATTTTAATACCAAATTTCAACTTCCTACCTCCAGCGGTTTGGGCAGTCCTTTAAGCGGCACTTTTCGCTTCATTAATCCCCATTTTTGCAATGTCCCTGTCCAAAAAGCACCTTCCCGGTAAGTGAGCATATACTCCAAGTAACATATGTTTTACATTTCAGGTTTCTAGCCAACTTTTACTATTTGTGCCCCTCTCGGTAGGAATTTCCGAAAATCCATCGACAGGGAATTCCAGCTTCCTAGTTCCAGCAGTTTGAGCAGGCTGAGAGGAACCTAAGTACCGAATTTCAGCTTCCTAGTTCCAGCAGTTTGGACAGGTCGTTAAGGGGCAACTTTCCCTTTTTGAGCCCCCATTTTATAACGACCCTGTCCAAAATTCAAAAAAGTATCTTTCTTATAAGTTAGCCCTCACTCCAGGGACCCACATTTTAAGCTTCAGGTTTCTAGCCGAAGGGGTTTTTACAGGCCCCCAAGGTGAGGCTTTTCTTCTTTTTGCCCCTCCCTTTAGGAATTTACAAAAATTCCATCTTCGCGGCTATCTGCGATGGATGAGGAACATTCATAACAAATTTCAACTGCATTGCCTAAGCGGTTTGGGCAGGCCGTTAGTGGGGACATTTTTCCCTTTCAACCACCATTTTTACTATGTTCCTGTTCCAAAATAGAAAAATTACGTTGCCGGTGAGTTAGTCCTACTCCAAGGAATACATATTTAAAATTTTAGGTTGGCCAAAAGGGATTGGGCAAGCCGTCAGGAGGAGATTTTTACCTTATTTCCCCTCCCGATAGGAATTTCAAAAATTCCGTCTAAGCGGACGCCTACACAGAAGGAGGAACTCACATACCGAGTTTCCTTTTGGGATATCCTGTAGGGAATTCCAAAAATACAAACTTAGTCGATGTCTACTACAGCGGAGGAACCTTTATACCAAATTTCAACTTCTTACCTCCAGTGGTTTGGGCAGGCACTTTTCCAATTTGTGAGACTGTTTATGGGGAGACTTTTCCCCTTTTTGCCCGTTCCGGTAGGAATTTCCAAAAATCCCGTCTTAGCGCACGTCTATGCCGAATATCAAGAAACCTTGTTTTAGTGGAGATATCCGTGGGTGGAGGAAAAAAAGTAGTTTTTTTGAAATTATATATTATTTTAAATGGTACTTTTTGGAAAAACGAAATTTTTTGGAAAAAGATACTTTGTTTTTACAAAGTACTTTATTTGTACTTTTTTTGCAAAACGTATTTTTTTTAAAAAAGTTGTTTTTTTTTTGGAAAAATGTATGTTTTTTGGAAAAAGGTACTTTTTTTGGAAAAGGTACTTCTTTTGGAAAAGGAAAATTTTTTTAGAAAAAGGTACTTTTTTTTGGGAAAAGGTACTTTTTTTTGGAAAAGGTACTTTTTTTGAAAAAGGTATTTTTTTGAAAAAATGTATGTTTTTTGGGAAAAGGAACATTTTTTTAGAAAAAGGTACTTTTTTTGGGTACTTTTTTTTGGAAAAGGTAGGTACTTTTTTTGAATAAGTTATTTTTTTGGAAAAATGTATGTTTTTTGGGAAAAGGTACATTTTTTTTTGGAAAAGGTACATTTTTTTAGAAAAAGGTACATTTTTTGGAAAAAGGTACTTTTTTTGGAAAAAGGTACTTTTTTTGGAAAAAGGTACTTTTTTCGGGAAAAGGTACTTTTTTTTGGAAAAAGGTACTTTTTTTGGAAAAAGGTACTTCTTTTGAAAAAAGGTACTTTTTTTGGAAAAAAGTACTTTTTTTGGAAAAAGGTACTTTTTTTGGAAAAAGGTACTTTTTTTGGAAAAAGGTACTTTTTTTGGAAAAAGGTACTTTTTTTGGAAAAAGGTACTTTTTTTGGAAAAAGGTACTTTTTTTTGGAAAAGGGTACTTTTTTTGGAAAAGGGTACTTTTTTTGGAAAAAGGTACTTTTTTTGGAAAAAGGTACTTTTTTTTTGGAAAAAGGTACTTTTTTTGGAAAAAGGTACTTTTTTTTGGAAAAAGGTACTTTTTTTGGAAAAAGGTACTTTTTTTTGAAAAAGGTACTTTTTTTTGAAAAAGGTACTTTTTTTGGAAAAAGGTACTTTTTTTGGAAAAAGATACTTTTTTTGGAAAAAGGTACTTTTTTTGGGAAAAGGTACTTTTTTTGGGAAAAGGTACTTTTTTTGTCCCCTTTTTGCCCCTCCCGATAAGAATTTCCAAAAATGCCGTCTCAACGGACGTCTACACCGGTCGAGGAACCTACATACCAAATTTCAACTTCATAGCTCCAGCAGTTTGAGCAGGCCGTCAAGGGGGAGACTTTTTCCCCGTTTTGCCCATCCCTGTATAAATTTCCAAAACTCCCGTCTTGGTGGATGTCTACGATAGTGGAGGAACCTTTATACCAAATTTCAACTTCCTACCTCCAGCGGTTTGGGCAGGCCGTCAAGGGGGGCCTTTTTCCCCTTTTTAACCCCATTTTTACAACGTCCCTGTCCAAAATTCTAGAAAGTACTTTCCAGAAAAGTTAGCCCCTACTCCAAGGAACACATATCTTAAATTTCAGCTTTCTAGCCAAAGGGTTTTGGCAGGCCGTCAAGGGGGACACTTTCCCCCTTTTTGCCCGTTCCGGTAGGAATTTCCAAAAATCCCGTCTTAGTGGACGTCTACCCCGAAAGAGGAACCTACATACCAAATTTCAACTTCCTAGCTTCAGCGGTTTGGGCTGGGCGATGTTGAGTCAGTCAGTCAGTCACGTTATTCTTTTATATATTGAGATAATAATATAATATAATAAACCAAAACAAAAATAAAAAACCCCACCATTATACGTATCTGATGTGGACCCCAACTCTCTTAAAGAATGGTCTTAATATACAGGAGTTTAAAGCATTAAACACATAGACGACTGCAGCTACACGACTACAGCCTGTCAAAAATAAAATACACACGTTTATATGAAAACGATTATTTTGACACCAACACAGCTACACGGCTACACGACTACTTTTGCCGCTGTAGTCAACTTAGGATAATTTCTATTTTTGTTGGCTACAAAACAAAAATAGTGTTGACAATATAACAAAATGTGTAAAACAGGACAATTTTTCCCGCTAGAGGCGAAATAAAATTGCTAGTTCTGACTATAAAATCGACGTTATGGAAACAATGAAGAAACATCTGTTTTTATTTTACAATTGTTTGAAGGTTTCATTAATTTATATTTGGAAATAAATTTATTGTGATGTTTTTTTAAAAAAAAATGGATGTTACAAAATTAAAAAAATATTCCTCAGCCATTATTTTAGAAGCACAAACCAAAAAAAATTAATATTTATCAAAACGTCAAATTTTTAGGATCATCTGTTTACTATGTCGCTGTCGTTTTCAAAAAAATTAAGTAGCTGACTACACGACTACAATTGCAGCCAGCGGCATTTGTAGTCGGGTAGTCGTGTAGCCGCAGTCGTCTATGTGTTTAATGCATTAGATAAGAGAATATAATAATAATAAAATTCAATTACTCACCTCATCAATAGAGGACTACTCCCAAATAAGAGCATATTTACTTGAAACTAAATCAAAATTTTTCACCTTTACACCAAACAATTTAAAAACAAAAACTTTTCTACTAAAGGGCTTAACTGCCAATATGGATCTAAATGAAATATTAAACGAATTAAAAAAGTTTGAAAATGATAATCTTAAATTTCTTAAAATAAGTCCCTTTACAACTAAAAGGGCTGATGCTAATGGCTATAGTTTACCAATTTATATGGTCCAAATAAGTGGAGGTAGTAAAGTTAATGAAATCAAAGCAATAAAGGGGCTGTTATATCGCTGTATCCACTGGGAAGGCCTCAGAAAATCCGAAATTGCGCAATGTAGAAATTGCCAAAGCTTCCTGCATAGTGCATCGAACTGTTACCTGCCACGCAGATGTCTTAAATGTAAAGATCACCATGAAATCGGAGAATGTTCAATCCAAGAGGTTCCTGAAAATGAAAGGCAGAAACTTTTCTGCGTTTTATGCAATAACTACGGGCATCCAGCATCGTATAAAGGTTGTCCAAAATATAAAGAATTACAACAAAAGCTACGTTCGAAAAAGCAGTTGCTGACTGATAAAAGAATCAAAAATCCTCCAATTTTTGTTAATGATAGTTTAAGTTATGCTAATATGGCAAAAAATCATATCACACCACAAAGCGTTAACACAAATAATGCAATTAATAGTATTTTAGAACAACTAAATAACTCGGTACAAGCATTGGCTAATCAAATTGTTAATTTAAACAAACAATTACAATTACAGTCGTCTAGAATAGACACACTTTTTTCTACATTAGAAGCTTAATTTTTCATAATGGCTGAAACAATTGAAAAGGAAATTAATATTATACAAATAAATGTTAACTCATTAATTAGGTTAAGTAGAAGATATAATCTTAATATATTCTTAAATAATCATAATCCAGACTTGGTCTTAATTAACGAAACGAAACTTAACTCGAAACATAAACTGAATTTTGAAAATTATTCTCTTATACGTAATGACAGAAAAGATCCCAAAATGGGCGGAGGGACAGCTATTTTAGTTAGAAATGGTATAAAGTATTGTTATTACAATAACAGAAACATTGGTTTTTTTAGACACTTGGAAACATCTGTTATAAAAATACCATTGTTTCCAAATAAAATGCTTTTTGTTGTTGCGGCCTACTACCCCTCGGGCAACAACTGTAGTTTTTTTAAATCGGAACTTTTGAAACTTTTTCAATCATTGAATCTCGAGAATACAGAAAATTATTACATTGTAGTTGGGGACCTAAATTGCAAGCATACTGACTGGAAAAATCCAGTGTCTAACACTAAAGGGTGTTATTTGAAAGAATGGATTGAAAACTACGAAATAAGATATAGATGTAAGCTATATGCGACATATACACCCTCATATCCACGGTGTAATTCGTACTTAGACTATGTATAATCGATTCCAGATTGGAAATTCATAAAGTTGATGATTCCATAAATTGCCTTGAGACACTTGACTATGACAGCGACCACAACGCAGTTAAAATTAAATTATTAGGTGCTGAAAATGATCACCCCCTTACTTTCTTCAATGAATCTCCTGGAAACAAATTAAATTTTAGGAAAACAAATTGGAACAAATTCAGAAATTTTTTATCAAGAGAGACGAGTGAGAGTATTTTAATCCCGAGTGATAGAAATCTGAGTATTAGTGAAATAGATTTTCATTTGCGTGAACTGAACGATTATATTATAAAGGCCATGGATAAATCAATCCCGAGATATAAATCACATGATTCGATTGAAAAATTCACCAATTCGACAATTAAGAAACTACAGCGTGAGAAGAGCAAACTTGTTACTTTGATAGATTAGAAACCTGTTTAACACAATCTGAACTTAATTTACTTAAAGCGAAATTGAAACTAATTAGGAAACTTTTGAACGATAATTTTGTGATTTCAGTAAACAAACATTATCAAAACAGGCTTATGCAAATTAGTCCAAGGGACTCTTCGAATATGTTTAATGAAGTTAAGAAACAATTCAAGATGACACAGCCTCTTGACTTGAATATTCTGAGAATTTCTTTAGAAGACGAAAGGCTAATAAGGATCGCAGGTATTGACCCTATAGATTTAGAAATGGAAAATGATAACACTAATTACTTGATTACCGAAGAAGTTCAAAAGCCTAATATAGTTGGTTCATTTCTGGAATCGGCTCACTCTTTTAAGGAGATCGTTCCTAATAATACCGTACATATAAAAGTAAACCACTGTTTCTCTGAATTTTTAGAAAAGAAAAGTCAGTATGAATGCAATGTCTCCACCATAACGACATTTACAGCATCAAAAAGGGCAATTGACTTAAAAGAATCTCAATTGGATAACATTTTTATATCTAAAGATAAAGTTTTATCAATTTTTAAAAAATTAAGACCAAAGCTGTCGTCTGGAGTTGATAATATACCTAATGTAGTTTTACGTAATATACCAGATGATTTAATGTCCAAATATGGAATACTTTTCAATAACATGTTGAATAATTCTTACTTTTCTCGGGCTTGGAAGCAAGCTAAGGTAATAATTTTACCTAAGAAAGATAAAGATACAAGCAATCTGAGAAATCTTCGGGCAATTAGCTTGCTTCCAAACATCAGTAAAGTATTTGAAGTCTGTATCAATATTAACATCGTAAAGTTTTGCGAGTACAAAAATATAGTTAGTGAAAGGCAATTCGGATTTAAATACAAGCACTCAACGATACATGCAATTCATCTGCTTGTTTCAAATATTCAGTGGAACCTAAACAAATCGTTATATACTGGTGCCTGTTTAGTTGACTTCGAAAAAGCTTTCGATAGTATTTGGATACCTGGTTTAATATACAAATTATTTAAATTTAAATTCCCACTTCATTTTGCAATCCTTATACATAATATGTTGAATAATAGAACTTTCTCTGTTTATAATAAAGAAACAGCTGGCACGAAAAAGTTTACAATTGTCAATGGATTACAACAAGGTACCGTCAATTCCCCAATTTTATTTAATCTATACTTATTTGATTTACTGGAACAAATAAACGATATTATTGCTTTTGCAGCGACATTACTGTCTACCACGCCGACAATACAATTGAGAAAATTAATGATAATTTGCAGAATAAGTTCTTATATATTGAAAAGTATTCCACTGATTAGCATATGAAAATAAATTTTAACAAATGCGAATGTATTCTTCTGTTCAGACCACCAGTTGGGAAATGTAACAGCAATATAAGAAGAAACTGGAAATCATTTGGTATTAAATCAATTAATAATATAAATATTCCAGTAAAACAAACTGTCAAATTATTAGGTGTTCAGTTAGATAAATTTCTGTACTTTAACAATCACATAAACCAACAACTTATTAAAGCCAGAAATGCATTTTTCATATATAAAAAATTATTTTTTTCTAAATATATACAATCAAGAGTAAAAATTATCATGTACCAGTCTTTAATTAGACCAATTTTATCATATGGTTGCCAAATATGGTTTAACATATCCCCTTCGTATATGGAGAAAATACGCATATTCGAAAGAAAATGCCTCAGACATTGCACGTCTTTATACAGATCTCAGAGTAGTAACTACAAAAAATATATATCGAACAAAATTCTTTATGAAAAAGCTGAAATATCCAGAATAGATAATTTCATTATCCATATTATAAGAGATCACATTTTAAACAGTATGAATACCACCGAAAATAACTTGATCATGGCTCCCTACTATGTTTCTGGAGAGTACATTTCAGAAACATTAAAAAATGGATGCGTTCCACCGGAAGCTTTTACTTTCCTTGATAGAAGTGGTTTCATTCAAAATGAAGATGGTATTCCTATATTTTACCATATTTATAGAAGAGACAATATCAAAACAATAAATTGTAATGAACTTACTTCAGAAAATTGTCGATTTGACACAAGTATTTACTCGGATGATAAAAATATTAAACCTAATATAAACCTTAACAAATATTGGTGGCTCACTCAATAATTATCCTTTGTATTTTAATCCTTGACCCTATTTTTTATTCTTGCCAATATAAAAGTAAGTTTTTTGTTATCCTTTTTGATTACATTTAATCTTATATAAACATTTTTTCTTGTAATTACGTAGGTATACAGTTAGATAATAGAAAAATAAATTTAGTATTAAATAAATATTATACTTGAGAGCTCGTTGAAATGGGACTTTGTATATAGAATAAGTCATCTTTTTACTTCTTGTTTATTTGGAGTTTGTAATTATATCTTTCATATGCATTAAATAAACAATAAAAAAAAAATTAGTCATGTTCACGTAACAAAGACGCACTATCAGTTGCTTATTTTTATACAAATTGGTTGTTATAACCAGTTTTGTATTAAAAATTGTCGAAATCGGTTTAGAAATTGTGAGTAAAAATGTCAGGACACCCGGAAATTTAGATACAAAATTAAACATTTTGTTCAAACAAACAGTCGGAATAGAAATGACTAGAACTGGGCATTATAGTCCACAGTTCATTTCAATCAATTTTATTTTTGAGCTAGTGTGTTCTTTTAGTTCACTCGTTCATTGGAGAAATTTTTTCAATTGTTCATACACTAATATAAAAGTCTTTAAAAAATTTTGCTGAAAAACAGCTGAACTCAGCGGAACATTTGCTAAACATACAAACAGCAAGATAAAATCTGTTAAATTTACAAAATTTCTGCTATATTTTAGATGATCGAAAATGACGATTTACACTGCTAAGATCGGCAAAAGTTTTCCTGGATATTAGTCGACTAAAACATCACAAACAATATTAAGTTTTTAGTTTTTTTTTAATTTCTTAATGCGAATAAAAATCTACACTGCAGAAAGCAGTCTACTATTTTCTAGCAAATATTTCTGTTTCTTGTAGCAGGGGAGACCGTTATTTGCATTTAACTTAATTAAATCTAAAGATAAATGAACTTTTGAATATATAAAAGTTTCTACTAATATTCATCAACATTTCTTTCATTTTTCTACCGGCAGTATTAGCAATGTAAATTTGCAATTCGCGTAAACAAAATATAGCTCAAATATTAAAAAATTTCGTACACTTGACAGTTGCATTTTTGCTGTTCTTATCTCACTAATATTTAGCAATAAGGATTTACTAATTTCAGAAGCTTTCTTTGCAGGGCCCCTTTTAATTAATTCTGAGTACATTTTTTGTTTGCTATTTTTAAAGGATTTTTTCTATAAGTATAAGACTATATTATGGCAATGGTTTGTTTGATAATTCCGGATAAAATAAAAGAACAGAAAGGAACAGTTGAAATTTAACTTATTCGTGAACGCGAGAGAGTTCCTAACTCTAAAAATGAGCAATATTTTTGGGGTTTCGCGCCACACAGATATTTCAAGAGGCCATAAAATAAAAAACCGAGCTAACTATGCAAAATCCTCTGGAATTTTACTTTCATTTAGCATTAAACGACATACCTACTCCATATCGGAAACAGATCAGAAAATTTTTAAATATTGACAAAAAAACTAAAATTTTTGAAAATTGAAATCACCTAGAATTTAAATTGCACTTGAAATATATAATTTAGTTTATAACTTAGAAAATGCGTTAAAAATTAAATTTTCTTTTATAGCCATTTTAATTGTAATATTCAAAAAAGTTTCAAAAACCTTTACCTATTTGCGCTCTTGGAGATACTTTTATAAAATGTTGTGCCTCTGACTATTTTAAAAAAAACATATTTATATTGAAATTTTCTTTCTTTCTTTATCCGTATCAGACAATTAATAAATTATTTTTTTTCCTGAATTGTCACATAAAAGGTCTGTTCCTTTATGTTACCGCGGAAACCATTCTTACCAAAAAGCGTTCCCGTACTCGAAAATTTGGCAAATGAGAGCGATCAAAATGGTGTATTTGTGTTTCTCTTTTTACTATTAACTTCGGATAATTGTAAAAGGGGCAGTTGGTGTAATGATAAACAAATAATACCATTGTGAAAAAATTTTAAATTTTAATTAAGGAAAGAAATAGGCAAAATAAAACTTTTATATATAAAAATTAACTGAACAAAGTTAAAAAAACTTTTAAATGCAAAAAATATGTATGTGCATCTGTGCGATTTATCAGCCTAAAACTATATGTATTTTAATTTTTTCTTTTAACTAAGTTTTAGGCTAGAAAAGTAAATTTGTGCGTTCCCGTACTTTTGGGCAATTTTGTCATTTACAGTGAGAATTTTGTGCTTACTCTCATTTTACTGAACTTTACACAAAAAAAGTAAAGGAGCACACTTAACTTAAAATTACGAGTTTTTGGTAAGAGTAATAAATTTTTCAACTGTGGAGATAGTTTTCCCTAGTGTACCAAAAAAAAAACACGGGAAAAATTTGCCAAAAAAATGTGTCTTATATAAAGTGAAATACGAATTGTTCTCCAACACCCTTCCTCAATTGAATTTCACTCCGAGCAGTATTCTAAATTTGACAAACAGTTTTGTTGATAAAGGCTTGGTGATAGCATCTGCGATTATTTCAGATGATGGACAGTAAACACAGCTTACATTTTTCCCTTATCGATGTGATCCTTAACGAAATAAATCTTTGTGTCGATGTGCTTGGTTCTGTTACTCAACTTCTGATCCTTTATCATGTGTAAACAGCTTTGATTATCCTCATATATTTTAATTGGATTCTTTTGTGGTAGATACATATCGTCACCTTAAATGCAAACGGACGTAACTACACTTTTATTTTTTTTACAGGAGAAGCAAAAAACGTTATAAAATCAATAATAATAAAGTATTCTTTGCAGTTTTTTCAAGTTTTACTTATGGTCCCAGTGTAGGAAATCATTACCAGATATGTGGTTATGTAACTACATACTTGGTAATGGTAACTAGTTACTTTTGTTATTACATTTCTTATTACCTTTATATGGCGATGTCGCGAAAAATAATGAGTTGTCGTAACATACCAGCATACGAAAAATCAAAAAATATATCGTTACCTCTGTGCTTACCAGTACTGGCAAAAATAATGAGTCTAAAAATAGATTTTCAAAAAAATTAATTATATAAAAAAAAATATTTTTTATTGTAGGTATTTTTTTTTTTAATAAAATTTGCTGGTGCGGGAATCGAACCTGGGTCTACAGATTGCCAGTCAACAGCTCTACCATCTGAACTATATCGACATGTAATATTTAATAGATAAAAACATAATTGACCTGCTGCACACAAGTAAGCTTACTCGCCAACATACAAAAAATCAAAAAATATGTGGTTACATATATCCTTACCAGTGTTTAAAAAATATTGAGTCTAAAAATAGATTTCAAAAAATTTTCAAAAAAAATTTAAAAATTATTTTCTATTTGAAATAATGATAAAAATAAGTCATTATCAGTAACTCATTATTATATGTTTTAAAATAATGCAGAAGGTAAGTGGGTGTCATTACTGGTACTCCAAAAAATAATGATATGTCATTACCGTTTCTACACTGGGTACACATGCATGTTATTGGTTGTACATTTTTAGATGTACAACCAATAACGCCACAAAAATTAAAACATGCATGTTATGTTAGTAAAATTTTCAAGCTTTTTTAATAAAAATACTTGTTTATATTTTAATTAATTTTTTTTTTAATCTAAATGTTTACATTTTATTAAAAAAAAGAAAAAGGATTTGTTATTCATTTTTAAACTAAAAAAATACATGTATTTTTAATGCAGATATTTAAGGAATTTTAAATAAAAAAAAATTGCCACAATACGGGTAATTACCCAAATCGCAGGTAATTTTTGCCTTCGTGGATAGAGCGCGGGTAATTTCTTTCATGCGTAGTTTTTGGGTAATCGGCTAAATTACACAATTAAAAAAGAATTCAATGCATGAATTGGATAAATGATATTTTCAGATTTTTTAGTTAATTGAATCATACATGGAACTAATTAATTAGGTGGACTAATTAATTGATGATTTCATTACCATTGCATTGATATCAATTGTAATGAAATTATTTTCATTACCATTGCATTGATATCAATTGTAATGAAATTATTTTCATTACCATTTTTTTTAATAATGGTAATGATTCGAAAATTTAATTTCATTGATTAATGACAATGATTTTAAATTTCATTACCATTGATAATGAATAAATTAAAAAAATTAATTGCCATTGACAGAAAGTCGTAAATATGGAGTAAAACTCGCTGAAATCGAAGATGGAATATGCTCATTCAGGCTCATGCTCATTTGAAATTAAATATTACTTTCCATTCCATTGTTATTTGTATCCAGGTAAAGTTTAACGGAATGGAATGGATCCTCCTTAAAAAATTATGTTTTATAACTTCCCCGGCCAAACCCGTTGTTCGTTTTCATTTGTCTGAATTTTTTTGTAAACAAATGGTTTTTAATCAATTGTAATTAGTTTTTTTATACATTAGTGTAATTTCATTACCATTAGTAATGATTTTTCTAATGAAAAATATTTCATTACCATTAAATGGTAATGAAATTTTTTTCATTGTCATTAGTATGAACTAATGGTAATGAAATTTCAATGGTAATGAAAAATTCCCATGTATGAATTGAATAAAGTAAAACTAACTCCGACAGTTCCAATTCAAATGAAGTGAATTTGATTTTTCAGATAATTCAAATTAGAAGTTCTGCTGTAATTTATTATACACAGAGAAAACCAATTCATTGTGACAACCGAATTTCTTCCCAACTGAATGGTTTGGTGGCAGTAACCGAATTATTGGCTGTTGCAATCAAATGTATTCCTGACATAATTTAAATATATTGTTTCAACCGAAATTCTATTGTATTCACCGAATTTCTGTTGCCACAAACAAATATAACGGTAGATCCAACCAAACCAATCGGTTAGCAAAAAATTCGGTTGCCACAATGAATCTCTTTTCTCTGTGTAGTCCTTTAATATTTTCTTAAATTTGTGAAAACGTCTGCCAATCTCCATTAAAAGTTATAGATTTTCAAATGTGCTATTTTGTAGGAAGGAAAAAGAATTTTATTGAAAAATTTAACAGACTCGGGGGAAATAACGGAATTTTTTGGATAAAGTGAACAAGATAATAGGCTTTAATCAGTAAAATATTTCTAAGCGCACATAAATTATGATATTATAATTTTTATATCCTTCACATTTTGAAATCATAATTCATTCTTATTAGAGAACTTTTTAAGTTCCAAAACGACTATTCTCTTTCAAAAATATACATATATCTTTAACGCCTCTAATTTAGCACCTTTTCTCTGAGAAAATAACGCCTCTAAAAATGGGAGAGTTGTAATAACCAAAAAGGTTATAAGTTTTTATATGATGTGTCTCTTGGCCTTCAAAGAGAAATCATTATACATATGTATAAGCAGTTCAACATAGCGATAAAGTCGTGATATTTGTTAATGAAGTCTAATTTTTTAATACATCATAATCTCCCAGAAAAGGGGGTTTTGGTTTTTCTCATAAACTAATGAAGATAGATAATTGAAATTTGCTTCGTTTTATGACGAAAAGAAAATCAACCAAAGGATTTTTGGCTGCTCGAATGTTTAAGGGGTAAAACGGGGATGAGAAATTCCAAAAAATCGATTTTCGAACATTATTTTTGGTGGATAGGAGGGGGAGGGGCAAACATGTTACATATTTTTTCGAATTTGAGGACCCTTACACACAAAAAAATAAAAACTAATTTCAATCATGAAAACCGCCTATTCAATTAATTTTGTCGTTGAAATTCCTCCAATCACGAAAATTGTTCATTCAATTAAAAATTTGTAGCACTTTAATTGAATAAATTTTCAATAAAATAGTGATACATTTGATTAGGATTTTTATTGGATTTTTATATGAGTTTGATTAAAAATTAATTCATTGGATTAAAAATTGATCAATATTGTAAGAACTTCTAAATAAACTATCAGCTGGATAAAGTGGCAGTTGCCATGCCAACTATAAAAAATATACTTCTTTATTTTTAGCTTGAATGTCATTAAAATAAAAGCTGCATTCAATTTTCATTCAGTTGATAGATTTATTTATACTTATGTAAAATGTTCTTCTCGTAGAAATTAGTTTTCTTCTTTTTTCTGAAGCACAAGGCCTCTGTTAAAATTTTTTGAAAATTAAAAAAATATATTTGATTAAAATAATTTTTAATTTATTTATTTTTTAAACAAAATTTCAAATTTAAAATTTTTTGAATTTGTTATAAAAATTTTTTTTAAAACGAAATTAAAATATATTTATTTTAAAATAATTTTTAGATTTTTTGTTTAAAAAATTTTAAACAAAAAATTTAAAAAAATTAGATTTTTTGTTTAAAAAAATTTTAAATTTTTTAAACAAAAAATTTTAAAAATTACATTACTATATTATAGTAATGTTTTAGAATAAATGAATATTCAGATTTAATATGGCAAAATTGAAATATTTAACTAAATAAAATAATAAACTCAACGAGAATTTATAAAATTTTATAAAAAATAATTTAAAATACTAGTTGCTAATCAGGGATGATAAATGGGATTTTCAAAATAGTACCAACCTGCTTAAAAAATAGTACTTTTTCGACCCGCAAAGTACTTTTTTTTTAATTTTTTATTATAAATTAACAAAAAAACGTACATATATGAAAGTGCTTTTTTACATTAAAACAAGGTACAAAATATAATATAGATCCACTTCACTCTGTATAGTGTATTTCGTTCTTTCTTCTTCCCAATTACCTTTTTTAACTAAACAAAAAACACAACAATTTAAAGATTTTCTCTTAAATTCAAATAAATGTTTAATATTTTTTGCAAAATTTTAGAAACCTTTCCTTTGAATTACGTTTCTTACGATTTTTTTGAATAATTTAAAATGGTATCAAATAATGCTAAGGAGTAACATAGTACTTTTGAGGTTCTAATAGTACCATAAAAAGTAATATAGTACCAACTTTATCATCCCTGTTACTAATACATTAACATTTATAAAAACAACTGCATAAATAAATCAAACGAAAAACAACAACAATATGCTGATGTTTTTCTCTTGTTTTATGAAATGCTTTTGAGTGGTAGAATAAAAAAAAATGTCAAGCAAATTGCAGATTTGAGCAATTATTTAATCCATTGGATTAATTTTTAATTGACACCTTTTGAAATAATTTAACAAATCGTTTTAATTGAAAAAAGTTGAACAATATTTTTTTGTGTGCACACAAAAAAATAAAAACTAATTTCAATCATGAAAACCGCCTATTCAATAAATTTTGTCGTTGAAATTCCTCCAATCACGAAAATTGTTCATTCAATTAAAAATTTGTAGCACTTTAATTGAATAAATTTTCAATAAAATAGTGATACATTTGATTAGGATTTTTATTGGTTTTTTATATGAGTTTGATTAAAAATTAATTCATTGGATTAAAAATTGATCAATATTGTAGAACTTCTAAATAAACTATCAGCTGGATAAAGTGGCAGTTGCCAGCCAACTATAAAAAATATACTTCTTTATTTTTAGCTTGAATGTCATAAAAATAAAAGCTGCATTCAATTTTCATTCAGTTGATAGATTTATTTATACTTATGTGAAAAGTTCTCTCGTAGAAATTAGTTTTCTTCTTTTTTCTGAAGCTAAGTAAGGCTCTGTTAAAATTTTTTGAAAACTAAAAAAAATATAATTTGATTTAAGCCCAAATTAGTTTGGAAGTATCGTAAAAAAAGTAACGTATCATTCTCATAATGAATAAAAAGAGTATAAAAAATAAAAATATTGCATTTTTTATCTTTTTCTTGTGCATAGAATTAAATGTCAAGTAATAAAATAGAAAATTTCTATTTTCAACAGAACTTTTTTACGATTTTACTTGACAACAGTTTCAATGCATAGAAAAAAGATAAAAATATATTTCTATATTATTTTAACACATTGAATTGATTACAGATACGTTTTTTTACTTTACGATTAAACTAATGAAGCCTTTAAAATAATTTTTAATTTATTTATTTTTTAAACAAAATTTCAAATTTAAAATTTTTTTGAATAAAATTTTTTTTTTAAATTAAATTAAATAAAATTTGTTTTAAAATAATTTTTAATTTTTTAGAATTTTTGTTTAAAAAAATTTTAAATTTTTAAACAAAAATTTTCAAAAATTAAATTTTTGTTTCAAAAATTTTAAATTTTTTAAACAAAAAATTTTAAAAATTACATTACTATATTATAGTAATGTTTTAGAATAAATGAACATTCAGATTTAATATGGCAAAATTGAAATATTTAACTAAATAAAATAATAAACTCAACGAGAATTTATAAAATTTTATAAAAAATAATTTAAAATACTAGTTACTAATCAGGGATGATAAATGGGACTTTCAAAATAGTTTCAACCTGCTTAAAATATAGTACTTTTTCGACCCGCAAAGTACTTTTTTTTAATTTTTTATTATAAATTAACAAAAAAAACGTACATTTATGAAAATGCTTTTGTACATTAAAACAAGGTTCAAAATATAATATAAATCCACTTCACGCTGTATAGTGTATTTCGTTCTTTCTTCTTCCCAATTACCTTTTTTATATTATTCTATCGCTTTTGTTCTTGCATCCAATCTTCAGCGTTGACTATTATTTTGACGTCCCAGTCTCATCTTTAATATTTAAAAAGCGGGGTCAAAAATTATAAAATTTTAATCTTTTTTTTAAATTTATTTCTTATAATTAAAAAAACTATATATGGATTGGGTATTAAAACAAACAACATGACCGAACATGTCCAATTTCCTAAAAATTAAGTTACCGCACAATTTAAATTAACTAATATCAATTCAGAAAACTAAATCAAATAAAACTAAACAAAAAACACAATAATTTAAAGATTTTCTCTTAAATTCAAATAAATGTTTAATATTTTTTGCAAAATTTTAGAAACCTTTCCTTTGAATTACGTTTCTTACGATTTTTTACTATTTATTTTGAATAATTTAAAATGGTATCAAATAATGCTAAGGAGTAACATAGTACTTTTGAGGTTCTAATAGTACCATAAAAAGTACCAACTTTATCATATAGTACCAACTTTATCATCCCTGTTACTAATCCATTAACATTTATAAAAACAACTCGATAAATAAAGCAAACGAAAAACAACAACAATATGCTGATGTTTTTCTCTTGTTTTATGAAATGCTTTTGAGTGGTAGAATAAAAAAAAATGTCAAGCAAATTGCAGTTTTGAGCAATTATTTAATTCATTGGATTAATTTTTAATTGACACCTTTTGAAATAATTTAACAAATCGTTTTAATTGAAAAAAGTTGAACAATATTTTTTTGTGTGTAGTACCCTTTAAATACTTAAGTACCCTTTTCAATTCTAACCAATCTTCCTGTGTAGGACTTCAAACTTTACGAGCAAGAATTGAAATATTGGCAGCTATATCGGCTCTTGAATTGACGCTCAAATATAATAAAGATCCTATTAATTTTTGATAATTAGTGTTGTTCAACAGTAATTCTGATTCCGATTTGCCATATCCTGGGTCAAGTGGATATTTTGATATTTTGGAGTCCTCTAACCCAAACTCTTTAATTAGATTTTTAAAATATTTAGCTTGACGGATGCAATAATTTGAGTCCTTATCTTGAAATATTTCTAAGCCCAAATAATGACTTGCTTTTCCAAGATTATTAATTTCAAAATCTGACAATAGCAATTTTTCAACATTTGCTATATTTGATTCTTTCTGGCTAGCAACCAAAATATTATCAACGTATATTAAGATATATACACCCTTCCTCGTTGGTGTATTTTGTGTAAAAGCAGGAGTCAGCGTTTGATTGCTTAAATCCTCCTTTACAAAGCACTTCATGTAAAGCCATGTTCCAAACATGTGCAGCCTGTTCCAGTCCGTAAATGCTTTTTCTCAACTTACATACGTATTTCTTTTCCCCTTCCTCAAAGCCTGGCAGTTGTTATATTACCTCTTTCAAATCACCGTTGAGGAATGCTGACTTAACATCAAAATGGACCACTGACATTTTCTTTTCTCCAGCTATGGACAATAATGTTCTTAGTATCGTTTGTCTTACGACGGGAGCATAAACTTCATCGTAATCTTCTCCGTACTTTTGAGAAAAACCTCGAGCGACCATACTTGGGACTATTTAATTGAATGGACCAATTAATTGATGATTTCATTGGCATTACAATTGACCAATGGCAATGAAATTTTTTAGCATTGCAATTGATCAATGCCAATGAAATTTTTTCCAATTGGCATTGTTCAATGCCTTAATCCCCAATTATAATTGACGAAAAAAGCATTTGTTTACATGTTTTGATAAAAGAACAAATTAAGAAAAAAAACTAAAACATCGGGTATTTCTATCTTATATTCGCTATTTCATCAAGTTTACTTTACTAGAGCTGATCCATTTTGACTGGCCAGGGTTAAATAAGAGTGAACAGCAGTATACTTGATACAACTTGATAAAATAGTGAATATTTATAATGTTTATAGCTCTGAAATCTTACATTCTTGTCTTAATTTCCTTTTTTATAAAACAATTTTCTTTGTATACAATGCTTTTTTCGTCAATTATATGTACATTTCATTACCATTGGGTGTACATTTGATTACCATTGTTTCAATCAATGCCAATTGAAAAAAATTTCATTGCCATTGAATGGTAATGAAATTTTTTGGCATTGGCATTGAGATCAAGTAATGCCAATTAAATTTCATTGCCAATGAAAAATTCCCAAGTATGCGAGCGACTAACCGTGCTTTAAACCTTTGCGGTTTTCCTTCAGCGTCGCGTTTTATTTTAAATGTCCATTTACTACTAACAATGTTAACTTTATCTGGAGGTACGACTAAATCCCAAGTTTGAGCATTTTTTAAGGCTGAATATTCCTCATCCATTGCATTAACCCACATTTCGCGTTCTTTTGACTTTAAAGCCTCTATATATGATTTGGGTTCGATTAAATTATCTTCTTGTAAACTCACATTGTAAAACCGATCTGGGGTTTTCCCTTTGTATTTCGTAAAGATTTACGAACCTCTATTGGATATTTATCAGCGGAGTTCTGATTGTCTTGTACTAAAGTCTGATCGAAAAATTCTGAATGTTGGTGTTCTACTGAATGGTTATTACTTTCTACAGGACTGTGTGTGTTTTCCTGGAACGACTCTTCAGTTAACGAATTTTCATCTAAGCTTTCATAAGATACCTCATCTTCAGACAATTCGTCAGTGTGTTTTCCTGGAACGACTCTTCAGTTAACGAATTTTCATCTAAGCTTTCATAAGATACCTCATCTTCAGACAATTCGTCAGTACGTTTTTCTACTAAAATGGGTTCTTCTTTTGAATTCTCACAGAAAACTTCAATAGGTATTTCATAATTAATTGGGTTTTGAACAACCTTATCATTTACAATTTCTTTATCTCTAATAAATCTAACATCGCGGCTAATTGTGACCTTTTTGGTGTCGACGTCAACCATTCGGTAACCCTTTGAATGCATATCATAACCCATAAACACCAAAATCTTAGTTTTATCATCTAACTTTTTACGTTTCTCTTTTGGCAATAAAACGTGGCCCTAAGAACCAAAAATTTGTAAATGGTCTACATTTGGAACATTGCCTTCCCACATATGATAGGGAGAATTATCAATTGTTTTCGAATAACATCGATTCTGAATATAATTGGCAGCCATAATGGCTTCACCCCAAAACAAGGTTGGTAATTTAGCCTCAGCCAACATACAACGGGCCATTTCAGTCAAACATCTGTTTTCCTTTCCGCAATACCGTTCTACTGCGGACAATACGGAACAGTGTACTGGTAGTTAATTCCCTTTTGGCGGTGTATTCCCCACCATTATCTGATCTAATAACGGATGGATATCTTGAAAATTTATTTTTAGTCAATTCAAGGTAACATTTTAGTTTCTCAAAAACATCATGTTTTGAGTTAAGTAAATAGACAACTGTAAACCGGCTATAGTCATCGATAAATGTCAAATAATAGCGTTTCTTCCCTGAAGTCATTGTCTGCATAGGGCCGCAAACGTCAGTGTGTATTAAGTCTAATACTCTGTTTGATCTTGACTGACTTTGCTTACACCATTTAGTCTTTGACATTTTACATTTAACACAAACTTCACATATACTTCTAAGGCCACAATCATGTATTGTTAAATGACTTACCAATTGTCTTTTCTCCATATTTCGTATCGCATCCGGATCACGATGTCCGAAAACCTTATGCCAATGGTGCAAGCAATTGATCATATCACATGCGGCACTCATAGCATTTTGCTTTTCCTCCTGACGTAGACAAAACAAACCATTTGAAAGGTCAGCGACACCGATTTCTTTTCCTTGACAAGTACAAATACTGCCACAATTGCCTTTAAAACTTACTTGGAAATTCTTCTTTAAAATTTTGTTCACAGACATCAGATTTCCATGAAACGACGGTATAAACAATACGTCTTGAACTTTAATATTAAATTGTTCTCCCTTGGAGTTGTACAAAGTTATATTACAGGTACCTTTACCGTTGCTTATAACAGATTGGCCATTTGCAACTGTCACCTCTTCCTGAAAATTGGAATCAATTGATAAACACATACATTGCTCAGAACTAATATGACATGTAGCCCCGGAGTCCAACACCCATGTTTTACTGCCATTGCTCAATGAAAAACAATAATTGCCCGTGTCGTTACCATTACCAGATTCGACCTCGTTTGCTTGCTGATTGTTCTCAAGCTTCTTGAACTTCCAACAATCACGCTTTAGATGTCCCATAGCATTAAAAAATGGCATCTTTTAATATTACGATAGTCTTGATTTGTACTCTTCAACACAGAATTAACTGGCTCTTCGGAATTACTTCGTTGACTTTCTTCGATTAAACTTGTTTCAACAACATTCAATGTGAGTTCATCCATTTTCCTAGCTTCCAACGCAGTCACAAGAGTGTCATATGACGAGGGTAAACTACTTAACAACATAGCAACCAACCAGCGTTCAGAAAAGGTTTCGCCGATGGCTTCCAACTTTTCAAATAACGAATACTTCATTCTACATATCTGTTTCATTATACGCACACTAGTCCCAAGCGTATCCTTTTCGTGATGACTACGTAAAATTTCCCAAGACTTATGTGCATTTTTAGCCTTCTTAATCAACATTAGCTGATTGTCTTCCACGGATAGACCAATTATCACGGTAGCTTCTTCATTTTTCTTTTTCCACACATCATCGAGTGCACTTGGAGCGCTATTTATAACGTGATTCCACAGACCTTCTTTACGCAATACCAACTCTTATTTATACTTCCAAAGATGGTAGCTGTCTGCATTCAATTTAGCGAAAGTTGTCTTTAAGAACTCCATAGCGTAAAGCCCATAACCTATTAGAGGACCAAAGAACGAGCAAACAATTTTCTACAAAATTATTTTATTGACTTAACTAAAATATTTTTTTCTTTTTAACAAACTAAAACTTCAAATACAGTTTGATTTGAAAATAATATAATCACAAAGTGTCTTATATAAAGTGAAATACGAATTGTTCTCCAACAGAACTTTCAGTCACACTCACGTAAATTCACGAAACAAAAGCTTTCCAGAAAAAAAATAATATTCCAAAATTAAACTTAAAATTGCGCCCGGTATAGGATTTGGGGTCCGGGCGGCATTTACCGAAAAAAGTTTGACGGAAATCCAAAGGAAATTTTATTTTAATTTCCGTAAAAATGGAAATTGTTGAAAAGTGTTTAAATGTTTGTTTGAGTAATTTCAGTCCACCAAAGTTTGTTTTAGGCTTTGAAATTGTATTCTTTTTAATTCCTTCTTTTTAAAGTTGTAAATGCAAACACATACTACACGCAAAAAATAAAAAGGGGGAAATTGCATAAAATAAGGGTATAAGTTACCTAGTTTTAGTATGTATTATAGCTCTACCCAAGTTTTGGTATAAAATAAGAAAATAAAAACTAACAGTAACTATACAAAAAAGATTGGTAATTATTTCTTATTCTGTTTTTGGAATTGTTAGCACTAATTTATTAAACTTAAGCCATATTTTATTTATTAATCTACGTTAAATTATTTATCTCTTTCCTTCTCCCTTATTAAAACAATTTGATTTATTTATTTAATTATTTATTTTATAATTATTACTGGTATTAATAGTTGGATACAAATTAAAGCATTATAGACTTCATTTTTGTTTAAAATATTAAGTTTGGAAAACTATTTAATTACAATATAAAAACTAATTTTTTAATTTGTTACCATTCCAAACAAAGCATTGTCAGCCTGTCGTATTGTAATACTAATTCCTTTTCCAGACTCAATCGTTGGGCCATATAAATAACATCCTTCAAGTCTAAAACATGTTGATCACCCCTACACACAAAAAAATATTGTTCAACTTTTTTCAATTAAAACGATTTGTTAAATTATTTCAAAAGGTGTCAATTAAAAATTAATCCAATGGATTAAATAATTGCTCAAAACTGCAATTTGCTTGACATTTTTTTTTTTATTCTACCACTCAAAAGCATTTCATAAAACAAGAGAAAAACATCAGCATATTGTTGTTGTTTTTCGTTTGTTTTATTTATGTAGTTGTTTTTATAAATGTTAATGTATTAGTAACAGGAATGATAAAGTTGGTACTATATTACTTTTTATGGTACTATTAGAACCTCAAAAGTACTATGTTACTCCTTAGCATTATTTGATACCATTTTAAATTATTCAAAATAAATAGTAAAAAATCGTAAGAAACGTAATTTAAAGGAAAGGTTTCTAAAATTTTGCAAAAAATATTAAACATTTATTTGAATTTAGGAGAAAATCTTTAAATTGTTGTGTTTTTTGTTTAGTTTTATTTGATTTAGTTTTCTGAATTGATATTAGTTAATTTA
The DNA here is from genome assembly GCA_949987735.1 of Leucophora obtusa. Lineage (NCBI taxonomy): Eukaryota > Metazoa > Arthropoda > Insecta > Diptera > Anthomyiidae > Leucophora > Leucophora obtusa. Next base: position 115,329,663 of record OX465295.1, on the reverse strand, counting down.
AATTGTGCGGTAACTTAATTTTTAGTAAATTGGACATGTTCGGGCATGTTGTTTGTTTTAATACCCAATCCATATATAGTTTTTTTAATTATAAGAAATAAATTTAAAAAAAGATTAAAATTTTATAATTTTTGACCCCGATTTTTAAATATTAAAGATGACACTGGGACGTCAAAATAATTGTCAACGCTGAAGATTGGATGCAAGAACAAAAGCGATAGAATAATATAAAAATATAAAAAAGGTAATTGGGAAGAAGAAAGAACGAAATACACTATACAGAGTGAAGTGGATCTATATTATATTTTGAACCTTGTTTTAATGTACAAAAGCACTTTCATATATGTACGTTTTTTTGTTAATTTATAATAAAAAATTAAAAAAAGTACTTTGCGGGTCGAAAAAGTACTATTTTTTTAAGCAGGTTGGTACTATTTTGAAAATCCCATTTATCATCCCTGATTAGTAACTAGTATTTTAAATTATTTTTTATAAAATTTTATAAATTCTCGTTGAGTTCATTATTTTATTTAGTTAAATATTTCAAATTTGCCATATTAAATCTGAATATTCATTTATTCTAAAACATTACTATAATATAGTAATGTAATTTTTAAAATTTTTTGTTTAAAAAAATTTAAAATTTTTTTAAACAAAAAATCTAATTTTTGACATTTTTTGTTTAAAAATTTAAAATTTTTTTAAACGAAAAATCTAAAAACAAATTAAAAGTTATTTTAAAACAAATATATTTTAATTTAAGGTATAATTAGTTTGTACGTAACGTGCCGTGACGAATCAGCTGATTTGTTTTTGTTCTATGAAAAAGCATTTGAGTCGTTAGTTTGTCTGTAATGTAACGTGCCGTGCCGGATGAACCTGTTGAAAACAGAATTTTTGTTATCCGTTAAGTGACAGTGAGTTGACAGCTGCTGTTTTGAGATCTGCGACGAATGGCTTATACCGGCTAAACCGAGCCGCCGTCTAATTTTTGTAGCCGCCGCCGTCGAAAATTTTTTTTACACGATAAAAGTCTAAAAATAGTATATATTTTTTTAAATTTTCTTTTTTTACCGTTAAGCCGATGTTTTGTATGTGTCAACTTAAAGTTGGCTAGCCGATCAGCTTTTGGCTCACAGCCATCTTTAAGCCGCCGCTGCAATTTTTTATTTAGCCACCGCAACCGATTAATCTGGTTGACGCAGATCTCTACTAAGAAAAACAACATTAAACAGCTGATACGTTGTTACGGAAAAGACTAACTACACAAAAGCGCCATCCGGCACGGCACATTACAGAACCGTCACGGAACGCAAAGACTAATGGAGCCTTTAGTTTTAAAAAACATTTTTCTAATAAATTAAAAAAATTTTAATTTTGAAATTTTGTTTAAAAAATTAAAATAAATTAAAAATTATTTTAAATCAAATATATTTTTTTTAGTTTTCAAAAAATTTTAACAGAGGCCTTATGCTTCAGAAAAAAGAAGAAAACTAATTTCTACGAGAGAACTTTTCACATAAGTATAAATAAATCTATCAACTGAATGAAAATTGAATGCAGCTTTTATTTTAATGACATTCAAGCTAAAAATAAAGAAGTATATTTTTTATAGTTGGCATGGCAACTACCACTTTATCCAGCTGATAGTCTTATTTAGAAGTTATACAATATTGATCACTTTTTAATCCAATGGATTAATTTTTAATCAAACTCATATAAAAAACCAATAAAAATCCTAATCAAATGTATCAATATTTTATTGAAAATTTATTCAATTAAAGTTCTACAAATTTTTAATTGAATGAACAATTTTCGTGATTGGAGGAATTTCAACGACAATATTTATTGAATAGGCGGTTTTCATGATTGAAATTAGTTTTTATTTTTTTGTGTGTAGCAACCATGAAAAATAACAATCAGCATCAGTGATGGTATTTGAGAATTTTCGTTTGGTGCCTCAATGATGCCAAAAAAGTGCCAAAAATGCTTTAAAAGTGCCAAAAAAAATTAAGCAACATTTAATGTTTCAAAAAAAATATGTTCAGCTTTTATTTCAAATATTTATACATTTAGTTACTTTAACCCTTAAATGCATGGTGTAGCCATTTGGCAACATACCAGTTTCTTAATAAAAAACGCCAATTGATGCATAAAACTCAATTTTTGGGCATTGGGGCCCTTTCTGCACAAAGGGCTCTTATAAACTATAACTCAGATTTTTTAAACAGTTATAGGAAAAATCTTGGTTTTGCTTCGTATGTTTGTGAAAAATCTAAAACACGCTTTTTTTTACAAAAAGTGCAATATTCAAAAATGTTTGTTTAAATATTTAAAGTGGTATTCTCGCAATAAAATTAATTTTGGCAACAATAAATGTATAATTACTATTTCATATATTTTTTTTTGTTTCTTTTTTTTCATACACGTTAAAATAATCAAAATTTAGCTATTTGGCAATTTTTTTGGTATTTTTCTTGAAATGTACACGCCTTTAGAAATCATATATAAAAAAAATGGTTAAAATTGTAGAGATCATGTTAAATGCAAAGACAAAGTAAAAAGACAAAAAAAAAAAAAAAGGCGGGCAACTTATCTAAAAAGTAACCCGAGTTTAACATTACCTACCACAAATATTTTTATATAAAAATGCCATTCTTAACTATAGTAAAGCACTAAACTTACGTTATTTTAAGATAAGTTAGCAGGTCCAAGACTTTCAAAAAATTTTACAATTAAATTTGACAATACAATAGAATCAATTAAAGTTTTTCTAATTTTATCCCCGTTGCTTTTATTTTTAAATATCAAAATAATGATTAAATTATCCCCGAAGAACTGGAAGGTGGTCCAAAAAATTGTAGATATTTTTAGTGTAGCATTTGTTTTTTAATTTTGCTACCCCTTCTTAATAGGCGTGGCTTTTAATGAAAAACCAGCGATATCGACCTTTTATCAAATTATATAGAAATTTTCGTAAAAAGTGCCAAAATTCTATGGAGAGTGCCAAGGTGCCATTGAACATTCAATAGTGCCACAAATGGCACTTTTGTGCCACTTTTACCAACAGTGATCAGCATATTCTGGATAATCAGCCAACCATTTCCAGATGGCATCAACTTGTTGAAAACTTAAACTGCAATGCAAATAAAAATGAAAGTTATTAACTATTTTATTTTGATTATATAATAGTTTTACTAACCGAAAAGTTTTAGGTGAACCCATTGATGAAAATGTGGACGATAAATTTGTAAACGCACCGATATGTGAATATAAAGCCATATCCGTTTGAGATTGTCTATTAGCCTTACCCACCGACAATTCCATATGACATTTAGCATAAAATTTTATATTATTTATATTATTTTTTAACTCTTTTCACTTTTGGCATCTACTTTTCGCCATATTGTTTTATCTTCTTTATTTTTTTTTTAACAATTTTCAACTTTGACAATTTTAATGCTATTTTTAGGAATTATTACTGTTTCCAATTATTCGACATAGGCGGTTAACCGGTTATTGCATTATTCGAAAAATCACTAAAACTGATTAACCGGTTATTCGGGTCGATTATTCGAGAAAATTGGCGATTAATCGATTAATCGTTTAAAGCAAAATTAATGTATTTCCTTAACTTTTTATCAACAAAGACACTACCAGCTTCTTGTTTTTGTTAAATATCAACATAACATATGAACACGATGTATTTAAAAAAAATTTTCAAATTAAAAAATCACATCTACACTTGAGAGAAATGCTAGAGATAAAACAAAATCACCTCTAATTAGCTCTATTTTGAATGAGTTTAGCTATTTTGCAGTGTTTTTGCTCCATCTCTAGCAGTTTTCTCTCGCGTGTAAATGTACCTTAAGGTTGAAAGTTTCGGAATCTGAGATTATCTAAATTGAAACAATTCTTATACTAATAGAAAAATTTATTTAAAAATATAGCTGAAGCTATTAAAAATTAGTTAAAAATTGGAAAAAAAAACTGCTGAAACTAGGAGATTTTTTCTAAAAATTAGTAAGTTAAAAACAGGATAACTCAAGGTAGATTTTCTATTTCTTTACGATTTTTATTTTAAATCTGTAAAACTTTGGATATAAAATATCTTTGCATGCAAATTTAATCAATACTACAATAAATAAAATATTGCATTTAAAAAAATTATTACCCAAAGTTCTTCCTCCTCCTCTCAAGAAATAAAAAAAAATTAGTTCCATTTGAGTAAAATATTAGTTAATTGAAAATATTAATTTGCAAAAAAGTTTTCTGAATAGTAGAGTTAGTAGACTAAAGAATATCATAAACAATTGTTAAATTTAAATAAACCAAACTATCCAAAGTTTGAGCCAACATACGCACAGGGATCTTTATTATGCCAGTTTTAATGAAAATTTCCACTAAACTAATGAAGTTTTCTTAGCAAAATGAATGGAAGGCTTCATAAAAATTATGAATCTTTTGCGAATAAAAATTTATTTTCAGTGAAATGGTTACGGGTTCCCTTGTATTCTACACCTTTTTCAGTTTTATTGCAGAAAATTCGAAATATATTTCATAATTGTCTAAAAATGTTTTAAAATTCTCCAAAAATGTTTTTAAATTGTCCAAAAATGTTTTAAAATTATCCAAATATATTTTAAAGTTGTCTAAGAAGGTTTCAAAATTGTCTAAAATATTTCAAAATTATCCAAAAATGTTTTAAATTTGTCCAAAAATTATTCAAAATTGTCCAAAAATGTTTTAAAATTGTTTGAAAATTTTTCAAAATTGTCCAAACACTGTTTAAAATTGTCTAAAAACGTTTCATATTTGTCCAACTGCATTTCAAAATTGTCCAAAATGCATTTCAAAATTATACAAATATATTTTAAAATGTATTACAAATATATTTTAAAATATTTTATTTGTATATAAGAAAATTCTATTTGTATTTGAAAATTGTCCAAATACATTTCAAAATTATTCATTTGTATTTAAAAATTTTAAATCTGTATTTCAAAATTGTCCAAATGCATTTCAAGTAATTCCATTTGTATTTCAAAATTCTCTAAATGTATTTCAAAAATTTCCAAATGTATTTAAAAAGACTCTATTTGTATTCCAAAATTTTACAAATGTATTTAATAAAATTCTAATTTCATTTCAAATTTTTCGAAATTGTATTTCAGAAATTTCTATTTTTATTTCAAAGGCATATTTACTAACATACAGGTCTCATAATTCTTATAAAATTTTCATTACGAAAGAGAAAACATGTATGTTTTTAAAATAAAAATAGAAATTTCTGAAATACATTTGGAAAAATTTTAAATGCAATTAGAATTTTATTAAATACATTTGGAAAATTTTGGATTACAAATAGAGTCTTTTTAATTACGTTTGTAAATTTCTGAAATACATTTGGAGAATTTTTAAATACAAATTAAATTATTTTAAATGCAATTTTACAATTTTGTAATACAGATTCAAAATTTTTAAATACAAGTGAATAATTTTGAAATGTATTTGGACAAATTTAAAATACAAATAGTATTTTCTTAAATACAAATAAAATATATTTGTGTTTGTTTCTTGTAATTTTTAAGCCAAAATTAAGAAAATTATGAAGTTTTGTGAAAAAAATAAGGGATAAATTCCATATTAAAATTGAAACCGGTTAATCGACCTGTTTTAACCGATTATTCGGATCGAATAATTATTTGAGTTGTGAATTATTTGTTTCGACATTAACCGAAATAGAGGCGATTAATCGAGGAATCGGTTAATCGATTAACCGAATTGAAAACACTAGGAATTATACACATTTTACAAACATCTGGAAACAAATAAATGAATTGTAAAACTACCTATGATTATTTTGGGTCGCGTACATGAATTTTTTTATCATTTTCCCATAATGTAACTAAATATTGACAGTTTTTTAAGTATTAATTAATGATTTCAGCGAAATCCAAATTGAAATCCAATTTTTCTCCCATATTTGCATAAAAGTAGGGAAGTTTGCAGAAAAAGTGGCAACATTTAGCAGCTGTTCATGTCATAAAAAATTAAAAATAATAAATTTTAATAACTTTAAAAAATTAAGGAATAACATAATAAAGTCTGTTATTTTTATTTGAAAGAAATATTTAAAGTTGAAAACGGCTACTTTATTGTATCTGACGAAGAGAAACTATGAAAAATCATCTGATGGCGCCGGCTAGACCACTGACAAAACATTGAATATTTTAGCTTTCTTCTAATCATCCCTATATTTAAACACATTTCTTAGCAAATATAAAATTGTATCTTTCAAAATATAGAAGATTTTTGTGTTCCGCGATTAAATAAAATGGTTTTTAGAAAATCTTTTAATTTTGGTTATTTTTTAAGGTTAGTTTGTTTCCAAAAAAATTGTTGTTGGCCGATAGAAATCCCATTCATCTGTCAAATATTCTAATGTAAACGATATAGATTTCGAATTGGATTTCAAAACGAAATCTAGTGAACATTTTAACAATGTAAATTCGCTATAATAAAAATAATGAGTTCTGACACTGGATTATATGGAGTAGGCGCTAATTCTACTGCTTATTGTTTATATGTATATTGAGCAGTAATGTGATCTGAAGATCGCTTTTTAGAGGCCTTGGACATTAGAAGGTTAATGTAGAAGTATCAATGGAGCACATGACATTGGTAAGCGATAAATTGGGTATGTTTTAGATAAGCCTATTCAAAGTTGTGACTATAATTGCAACATTATTAACGTCAAAAAACCGTGACATTCGAGAAGAAAAAACTTGATTTTAAAAAAATAACTTGTGAAGCTATAAATTCTGAAAAAATTAAATTATTTATTTTGGTTTTTAAAACACTTTTTATAACCTAATAAACTTCAGTAGGTATAACTTTAAAAAATTACGAATGTTAGAGCTTTTTGAAACTCTATAATGCCGATGATCCCCGCACAAAAATGCAAATATGGGTCCAATAAATCTTTTAAAATTTTTGATTTTGGCAGAAGGCGATTTCTTAAAATTCATAAAAGTATTTTTAACTTGGCAAATTATATTTTAGATTGAAACTTGACAACACCTAAAGTAACTTGGCAGAAGGTATAACATAGATTTTTATGACTTGACAAGAGAATTAAATGTCTTACAAAAAATCAAGGTTGGTTACCGTTATCGTTATAATACCGTTATCGCTAAAATACCGTTTCAAATTGAATACCGTTACCGTTACCAATACCTTTAAAAAAATTTCCCAATACCGTTATCGTTACCGATACCGTTATTTTTATGGGCAGTTACCGGTATTTATTAATTTATATAAAAATGCCAATTTTTTATTTTTTTATTTTATAATCTTGGGTTATTTTTACAAAAAAATTTATAGACAATAATTTTAATTATTAAAACTACCAGCGTTGACTTTATAGGTTATAATCTGTATTTCTAAGACTTCGAAACAAGAATATGCTATGTTTTTACTTGTTTTTATATGTTTTTAACGTAATTTTTAATACCGGTACGTACCGGTATTGTTGTTTGGATAACGGTATACCTTTCAGTCTTAAATACCGTTACCTTTACCGTTACCGAAACAATAGAAATTCGATACCGTTACCGTTATCCTTACCGTTATTCGTTTCGGTAACCAACCTTGCAAAAAATAGACATTTAAACCAAAATTCATTAATTAAAATATTTCCATTCTTTCATCATTGACGTTCTTCATAAAATATGACTTAAACGCTTTCTGTATTAATAAAACAAATCAAAATAAAAAAATGTTACCAAAAAACTAATACTTTTCGATTTTCATTCCCGTTTTCCGGGAAACCCTACGACTATGAAATTCTGCCATTTATTTTGTATTAAAAATACCCAAAAATATAAAGTCGCCTAAATATGAATAAAAGCACAGAAAAATATGAATAAAAAGCACAAATAAAAGCGTGAGTCGTTAAAATTCGACTCACGCACACTCACTCAAAAATTTTACTCACGCACACTCACTCACGAACATTTTTGATCTACTCACACTCACTCACGTTCACGTGAGTAAATTAAGGTTATACTCACACTCACGCGTGAGTCACGTGAATTACGCAAAATTCTGCTCACGTGCCCATCTATAATTTATACACATATTTTAAAACTTTTTTACCAACTTATTTCAATACTTTATTCATAGTTTTTTAACATATACTTTTAAACATTTTACTTTTGATTTTTTCTTTTAGCAGAGTTGTAATTTTGTGATTAATATTTCCGCGGAGTCACACTTTTGTGGTAAATATTTTAGCATAGTCACATTTTTATATATTTTGTCCGTCAAAAATGCAACTCTGAAAATATCGAGTATTAGTTTTAAGTATCGAGTACCCACAAAAAGAGACAAATACTCGATACTCAATACCCACTACTCATATTTTTAGCAGCACTACGTTAACCTTTAAATACTACCCACCAAAACCTTCTATTAACAGGTAAAGGGAAATGTAATAAGAAACCAAAAATCGTAACTACTTACACTTTGGTCGCATAACACATTATTTTAACATGGGGGTGTCTAAAATGGGGTATAGGCTAAAATAAGTGATTACGAAGGAAGTACTGAAATAAGTTGTTACTTGTAATATTAAATTCACAGGTTAGCTAAAATAAGTACATACTTGTATGGAGTGAAATAAGTTGTTAGACATTAGTTCAAATTTCATTGGTTACAAATAGCGAATAAAATAAGACGTTACCAGTAATGACTTTGTTTAAAAGTACACCGATCCGAGCAATGTAATTAGATTTATTAAATCGTACTTTCGCATAATAAGTAGTTATAATATAATACGAATAACTTATTATTTTTGCCCTTATTAATAATACTGCATTTATACCTGAACAAAAACTACCTGGTTTTTGTCTCTTGTAGTTTTTAACTTGTCAAAATGTATACAAAAAACAAGCAAAAACTAGTTTTCTGCAAAAACTATGTGGTTTTTGCTCAATATAAATGTAGTATAAGTTATTATTAAACACAATATCAGAAATATATTATTTTAAAGGCTCCAAATAATTAGTGATATATCTCCATATCGGTAACTCATTATTTCATACCTCCCACATAAGCATTGATGTATCACATTATTAGTAACGTATTACTTTAGGTTTCCAAGTAAAACCAAGGGTAAAGGGTTACCCATTGCCAGGCAATGCGTGAAAAATGTCAAACCCATTACCAAGGTTTTGCTGGGCACTAACAAAATAACTTAAAATACCGGCAACTTTAAAATATCCTAACGAAATGATTTATAATCCCAAGTAAAAAAAAAATGATATGGAGCCATATGAAGTTATATTTAATTATATATAATCTTTTATGTAATTAGATATAATTATATCCGAAAAATGAGAACAACTTATTGTATCTTATTGTATCGAATTGTATACAATTTGATACAATTTTATGCAATTCGATACAATTGTATCCGAATTTTGTCCTCATCCAATCACATCAAATTATATCTTTTTGTATAAAATTATATAAAATGTTATAAAAGTGGACATATTTTGATACAATTATATCTAAAAATTCACCTTATACTTTAGATCATATTATATATGACCACATCTAACAATATACAAAAATTATTTTTTTAAATAAAAAAGATATGCAATATCGAGTGATCAGACCTGGGGGATTCCAATTACAATTGCAAATAAATGTAATTGAAATTAAAAAAAACTCAATTACATTTCATGTAACTGTAATTGAAAATTTTCAATTACAAGTAATTGTAATTGAAAGTGATTTCAATTACAAATTTCAATTACATTTAGAATTAAGGTGTTTTTTGTTAAAATTTTGTAGAAAAAACTGACTGGGATAGGTTGGAAAGGCATGGTATAAAAAGAATACGTCATGTTGGGCTGACCCCTCACTTGTGCTTTTTGTCATTATTTCTTTTCCGAAAAAATGTAATTGTAATTGACATTTTTTCAATTACAATTATATGTAATGTGTAATTGAAAATTTTCAATTACAAATTACTTGTAATTGTTTTTTTTTGAATTACAATTACAAATAATATGTAATTGTAATTGAATTTTTTTCAATTACAATTACATGTAATTGTGTAATTGCATGTGTAATTAATTTCCAAATATAATGATTAACCCAAAGGTCTGCTGGAGATCCTATAATTTCGATAAATCGTCCATTACTTTTATCCACATTTACCATGACAGTGCATTAAACATGAACAAAATTTTCTTTATTTTTAGTAATTTTAACATAAAGTTAACAAGACTGAAATTTTAAAGTTAATAGGATTATGTTATAGAACCAAGATATAAGAAAAATAGCAAAAAAAAGTAAAATATTACAAAATAGTAAAAATTACTAAAAATATAAGATGCAAAAAATAAACTCACACACGAATCATGCACGGGTTATATATTCTTATTCACGCTCACGCACGAATCAAGTACGAATTATATATTCTCAGACTCACGCACGAATCACTTGAGTATAGTAATTATTACTCACGATTACTTGTGAATAACGTGACTCACGAACATTTCTAGTCACGCGCCAATACCTAGTAATTACTAAATCTAAAACTAGTTCAAAATCATTGTTAACATAGAACCACATATAATATAATACCGTTTTATATGGACCTTATATATTTTTATATAAAATCACTTTGAAATAATTGTTTATGTGGGATGATATATAATTATAGATGATTTTATAAAGAACGTTATATTGTTATATATTAAATAAATCATGAAATATTGTAGATATGGAACCATATTAAGTTATATATGGGTTCTTATTCGTCAATATATAATTATATCTAACACAAATTATGAAATATTTCTTATATGGCTCTACATATAGTTTTATATTATTATGTATAGTGTCATACTAAATTATATATAAACGTATATGTAATTATATCTGTAATATGTTACTTCATGTACTTATATATAGCACATGCAATTATATGTAGGCCAGTATGTAATAATATAAAATCACATATGTCTCCATATTAAAACCTTTGAGGAAAAAATATCTAACATATGACTATATAAAAGTATATCTGCTTGAATTTAAAAGCATATGTGGCCATATGTAACTATAAGTTACTATATGCAATTACATAAAATAATATATGGTTATATCAAAACTTTTCTACTCGGGATACCCATAACTCTAAAATACATTAAAATAATAATTTTGAAATAATGTTATCCATTACACAGGACAACATGGATTTTAGATAACATGGATGCATTGATTTCAAAACTGGCCTCCGTTTTTCTGAGTCAGCTTTAGTTTTTGACATTTTTGAGAGTTTATATTTACAAATTCTGGCCTTCTTCTCAGACTTTTTAAGTTGTTTTTGGGGTTGCCGGCCACGCTGATCTCAATTATGCTGCCACTTTTTCTGATTATTTTATGGTTTACAATAGCTGGGTTTGTGTGGCTAAGTTTAAGGGCGGATTATGGGACCGTAAACGTAAATGTGATGTAACTGTACCATGCCGTAACTAAAAAGTACACTTATAGATTACCGTAAACGACATTACTATTTAGCATCTATTTCATGTGGTTTTATATTTTATTCTAAATTTTTCTATTTATTTGTTAATTTTTATTCCTTATTTGTTGTTTGAATCGATTTTCTTTATTCATTTCATATTTTTTCCGACTAAAATCATTCAGCTGTTTCGATGCCGGATAGAAAATTCTGATTTCAACAGAATGATCCGGCAAGTACGTTTACATTTACGTGTTAGTAACCATTCGTATACATTTCTCCTTGTGGTTTCGAAACAGCTGATTCGTTACAGATACGTTTACGGTTGGGTAACTCAGCCTTTAGTGTTAACTCGTTGATAGCTTGCCGCATAAACACAGCTGATATATCACACATAAAAATTTTATGAATTGACCATTTGCAAATAACAAGAGTACTGACTTTAACTACCCAGTGTAGAAACGGTAATGACATATCATTATTTTTTGGACTACCAGTAATGACACCCGTTTACCTTCTGCATTATTTTAAAACATATAATAATGAGTTACTGATAATTACTTATTTTTATCATTATTTCAAATAGAAAATAATTTTCAAAATTTTTTTTAAATTTTTTGAAATCTATTTTTAGACTCAATATTTTTTAAACACCGGTAAGGATATGTGTAACCACATATTTTTTGATTTTTTGTATGTTGGCGAGTAAGCTTACTTGTGTGTAGCAGGTCAATTATGTTTTTATCTATTAAATATTACATGTCGATATAGCTCAGATGGTAGAGCTATTGACTGGCAATCTGTAGACCCAGGTTCGATTCCCGCACCAGCAAATTTTATTAAAAAAAAATACAATAAAAAATGTTTTTTTTATATAACTTATTTTTTTGAAAATCTATTTTTAGACTCATTATTTTTGTCAGTACTGGTAAGCACATAGGTAACGATATATTTTTTGATTTTTCCTATGCTGGTGTGTAACCATAACTCATTATTTTTCGCGACATATGACAAATGAAAATGAGTCTAAAAATAGATTTTCAAAAAAAATTAATTGTATTATTATTGTATTTTTTGTTTTTAAATAAAATTTGCTGGTGCGGGAATCGAACCTGGGTCTACAGATTGCCAGTCAATAGCTCTACCATCTGAGCTATATCGACATGTAATATTTCATAGATAAAAACATAGATAAACACACAAGTAAGCTTACTCGCCAACATACAAAAAATCAAAAAATATGTGGTTACATATATCCTTACCAGTGTTTAGAAAATATTGAGTCTAAAAATAGATTTCAAAAAATTTTCAAAAAAATCTAGAAAATTATTTTCTATTTGAAATAATGATAAAAATAAGTCATTATCAGTAACTCATTATTATATGTTTTAAAATAATGCAGAATGTAAGTGGGTGTCATTACTGGTAGTCCAAAAAATAATTATATGTCATTACTGTTTCTACACTGGGAACTACTAGGGTTTGGGATTTCCTGGACTTTTTTATTTCCCGTAAAACGGGAATAAAAAAATTTGATTCCCGGGAATACCGGTAAATATTTTTGAACAAAATTGTTATTGAAAACCACCTATATAAGTAATTTTTGTTAAAAAAAAAACACTATTTCAGTACAAATTCAGTCCGTGTCTCACTACACGTAGTAAAAATATCAGAATGTTGAACTATTGATTTCAGATAAATTACTCTAAGCACTGCCAAATGAATTGCATGATTCCAGCAGAAAGCACCCACTACTGGACTGTCAGAAACAAACCGTTTCATTACATTTGGACCATTAGATATTGTGGCCACAATGTTATTTTCCAAAGACAAATAAAACTCTTCTAGTCTTATTTCTACAATTCTTCTTATTTCATCAGCACTACATCTTCCTGATATATAAACCAACCCCAGGTTTTAAAATGAATTATTTCCGTTTATACATATGTTCAAATATCTCTTTTGCGATATTCTTGTCCATTCATCTAAGATTATAGTAAATCTCCTATTGTTAGAAATATGGCTCGATATTTCTTTTATCATGTTATCTTTCACATGATTGTAGTAATTTAACATAATGTTCTTTACATCGGTTTCATTTTTTGGCAATGCCAGGTTTTTATTATAAAAACTTTCTCGAATAAACGAAGATCTAGTTATGGTGCGGTTTGACATCCCGTCGACTGCGGCGAATTTGGATACCATTTCAGGAAATGTTTGCCCTACCATAAAACGTTCAATGCCTATTCAGCTTACACTTTTTTCTTCGGGTACTTTGCTAATTTTAGCTGGAACGTTATTCTTGTTGTTGTTTTCTTCAAGAGAAGTTGCATGACCATCAATTTTTTTTTGTAAACCAAATTTAGATGTCGGATAACCAAATTTAGATACCTCCGTTAACCATTAGTCTTTTAGGGCAAATATTGCACTGCGCTGCACTATCCTTTTTTGTGAAGTATTTCCATACTCCTGACATTTTATTCTTTAATATAAAAGAATATATTAGTTTGAAAGCAGGTGTATTAAAATAAAGTAAACTTACTTGAAAATATCACATTTATTATTGAAAACATTACTTATAAAATTATTGGCCCTTATTATAAAGGAGTATTTTAAATTTAAAGTCGATTATTTTTAATCATACGGTTTTGTTCACTACGTGTATGAAAACCTTACAAAAATATTTATATTTTCAAACATTTTGATTGGTTGAAAATAAATTAACCAATCAGAATGCTCCTAAAATAAACCAAGTCAAGGTATACTGCCACCCAATATTGTAACTAACGTCGACTTTAACTAAAATATACATTTGAAAAATTTAGATAGGGCGATTATTTTTAAGAAACAAAACTTTGTTCATATTTCTTTTAAACATTTTACCAAGTTTTTAGGTTTTACTACTTAAATTTTGAATAAGTTATGCGAAAAATCTTTATTAGTTGAAATGCTCCTAATTACTTGGCAAAGATTTTTTTTGTGTGCCAAATAAATTGATTCCCTTTAAAAGATTTTAAGAATGACATTTTTGTAGTGGCCGACCGAACAGTTCGGCCATAAAATGTATGTTGTCGGTATCTGGTATGTTGAAGCATTATGGACAAATTTTGTTTGTAGAACAATGTTTGTTGGGCCGATTAGAATGCATTTTGAGGTTCAAACTTAAGGAAAAGTCCGAAGTTTGCCAGCAAATTCACTGTTCGGCCGCCGAACTTTTTTCGATTTGGCCGAACTTTCGGCGGCCGAACAGTTAACTTTACGGCTAAACTATGGAGTTTTCCTTAAACTTGACACTCAAAACCGAATTAAATTGGCTTAACAAACATTTAAATAGTATGAACATTTTTTCACAATGCTTTCAAATAACAGAAAATCGAGCAAATGTCACTTTCTGGCCGAACTGTTCGGTCGGATACTACATTTTTGTTTTGGTATTTAAAATGTTTTTTATGACTAAAACTAAAAAATCCTATTCCAAACAAAAACAATTTAAAAAATTTTATATTTTTAAAATTTCCCGTTTTCCCGGGAAAAATATATTATGTTCCCGGGCGGGAATTCCCGAACCCCAAACCCTAGTAACTACACAGAAGAAAAAAATTAAAATCATACAAAAACAACGTTTACTAAGATAGAAAAAGCTTTGAAATCACACAAATCTCAGGTTTTTTTCTTTTTATATAAAAAATTGTAACAGTTTTTAAAATCGAAAAACACATTAACTTAAATATGAAAAAGTTTAACTATAACTTCCCAACAAACAAATCGTTCCGTTTACGTACCGTTTTCGGTCCATCATAAACGGAATCCAACTCCGTTTACGTACCGTTTTCCGGATCCGTATACGGACCAGAAAACGGATTTTAAGGAACATCGAAACTGATTCGAATCCGTTGAAAGTCCGTCAATGACGGACCGTTTACGGACCGATATGTCGTGTAAAAAACGGACAAGTCCGTTGAAAGTCCGTCAATGACGGACCATTTACGGACCGTTATGCCGTGTATAAACGGAGTTACTTCGGACCAAAAACGGACTTGTATACATAGATGGGCACAAGTACATTAAGTACCATGGTACTTGTACTAAGTTTCCTAAGTTTCCTACTAAGTACCAAGTTTCAAATGTACGTTGTAATGAGTACCAATTACTAGGGAAGTACTTGATACTTAAGTACCAATACCTTAAAATGTACTAGGTACTTGCTAAGTATACTTGGTACTTGCTAAGTCCAAGGTACTTGCTAAGTACACTTGGTACTTGCTAATTCCTATGGTACTTGTTAGGTACCTTTGGTACTTGCTAAGTACTATGGTACTTGCTAAGTACCTTTGGTACTTGTTAAGTACTATGGTACTTGCTAAGTACCTTTGGTACTTGCTAAGTACCATGGTACTTGCTAAGTACCATGGTACTTGTTAAGTACTATAGGTACTTGCTAAGTACTATGGTACTTGCTAAGTACTATAGGTACTTGCTAAGTACCTTTGGTATTTGTTAAGTACCTTTGGTACTTATTAAGTACTATGGTACTTGTTAAGTACCTTTGGTACTTGCTAAGTACTATGGTACTTACTAAGTACCTTTGGTAGTTATTAAGTACTATGGTACTTGTTAAGTACCTTTGGTACTTGTTAAGTGCCATGGTACTTGTTAAGTACTATAGGTACTTGCTAAGTACCTTTGGTACTTGCTAAGTACCATGGTACTTGTTAAGTACTATAGGTACTTGCTAAGTACCATGGTACTTGTTAAGTACTATAGGTACTTGCTAAGTACTATGGTACTTGCTAAGTACTATAGGTACTTGCTAAGTACCTTTGGTACTTGCTAAGTACCATGGTACTCGCTAAGTACTATGATACTATATTTTGTCTGTGTATGTCTTTAAAAATATAAATAAAATACAAAAAAATTAAAAATTTTAATAAAAGACTCAGGAAGAACCAGTTAACAAGCCTAAAAAAGATTAGTGGTGTTCATGTAGCGTCGTATATTAATGTTACATAGCGTAAACCTTGTATTTATACCAGGGATGAAAAGAAAGCTCGAGTGAGCCATAAATATATACATTTTTTTAAAAAGCTCGGAAGCCAAAATTAAAAGAGCTGCTCAAATGAAAAAAGCTCGCAAATAAAAAATATTAAGAGCTTATAAAAATGAAAAGGCTCGTTTACAAAACTAAATGAGTTTTTTAAATCGAGCAGCTCGTATAAAAAATTTCATAGAGCTTTTTTTATCGCGTAGCTCTTTAACGAAATTTAATTGAGTTTTTTGAAATCGAGCCCCTAAAAAAGCTCGCTCCCATTAAAATAATTTAGTTATTATAAAAAACAAAAACGGTAACTTAGTTACACTATATCCAACAGTAATATTAGCTGTGTTTGTGTGACTCTCTATCAGTGTTATCAAGAACGATTTTGACAGTTTTTCAACGTATTCCGGCTTTCTACTGTCAAAATTGTTCGAGATATACCGCACAAACGCAGCTATAGTCCCTAGATTTTGAACTTTAAAAATTGAAAAAAACATAGCTGAAATTGAAAAGTTACAAATATCAGAAAAAATCGCCAAAACAAAAAAAAATGCAAAAATTTTAAAAAATGGCCAAAATTAAAAAAAAATCATTAAAAGTGAAAAAAACTTTAAAATTAAAAAAAACGTCAAAAGTGAAAAAATCACCAAAATAAAAAAATCTAAAATTTTAAAAAATCGTCAAAAATTAAAAAAAAATCGGCAAAATTGGAAAAAATTAAAAAAAATGGCAAAAATTTTAAAAATCGTAGAAATTGGAAAACAAATCTCCAAATTTAAAAAATCATGTAATTTTATAAAAAAATTTAAAAAATCGACAAAATATTAAAAAATCTTCAAAATTTCTCAACATCGTCAAAAATTAAAAAAATCGCCAAATTAAAAAATCGTTAAAATTTATAAAAAATCGCCCAAAATTTGAAAAATTGCCTAAATTGAAAAATTTTGAAAAAATCGTCTTAACTTGAAAAAATTGTCAATATTTGAAAAATTTTAAAAAAATCGTCAAAAATTAGACAAAATCGCCAAAATTGCAAAATTTTGAAAAAATTGTCAATATTTGAAAAAATTACCAAAATCGTTAAAATTTCAAAAAAATCGTCATAACTTGAAAAAATCGTCAATATTTGCTAAATTGCCCAAATAATCAAAATTAAAAAAACAATCTTCAAAAATTAGACAAAATCGCCAAAATTGCGAAATATCGTAAAAATTTTTAAAATTGTCAATATTTTAAAAAATTACCAAAATTTCAAAAAGTCGTCAAAAATTTGGAAAAATTTTGAAAAATTGCCAAAATTAAAAAATTTTGTAAAAATTTTGAAAAAATCGTCATAACTTGAAAAAATAGTCAATATTTGAAAAAATTGTCCAAATAGTCAAAATTTAAAAAAATTGTCAAAAATTAGACAAAATCTCCAAAATTGTAAAATATCGTAAAATTTTTGAAAAAATCGTTTTGAAAAAATTGTCAATATGTGAAAAATTACCAAAGTCGTCAAAATTTGGAAAATTGGAAAAAATCGGGAAATTTTAAAAATTTGAAAAAAATTAAAAATTTTTAAAAAATTACCAAAATTTCAAAAAGTTGTCAAAATTGGAAAAAAGTGCAAAAATTGCCAAAATTGAAAAAATTTAAAAATTTGTGAAAATCGACAAAAATTAGAAAAAATCGCCAAAATTGAAAAAATTGTCCGGGTATTAAAAAACGAAATTTCCAAAATTTATTTCTCGCATTTATTTTTCCTTGTTACAAAACCGTTGTCCGTTTGCATTTAACTAATTTGGTTTTAAAGATACTAGCGATATGACAAATAAAAGCCCTTTTCTCTCTACGAGGCTTAGTTTTTGAGAGAAACGCAATTTTAAAATCTAGCAATGCAAGTCAAAATTTAGTTTCGGTATCGGGGTATTGGTAGTGGGTTTTGACCTTTGGTGCAGTCATTTTTCCTCTAGCTCTTCTAGTTTGGGAGATATGGATGCTTAAAATTTAATTTTAGCGATTTTCGCACTAATTTTTCCCCATGTGACTCACAATGACCTCCTTGTTCCAAAATCGTTGTCCGTTTTCATTTAACTCATTCAGTTTTCGAGATATGGGCGATATACCAAATAAAAGCCCTTTTCTCTCTACGAGGCTTAGTTTTCGTTGAAAAACGCGATCTTAAAATCTAGCAATGCGATTCGGCGATTCGCCAAAATGGGACATACCTTAAAATACTCTTGGAGTCAAGTAGAGTCCGTTGGTATGGGACTCATTTTCTAAATGATCGGACAAGCTAAGAAAATTAAGGCAACATTTTTAAAAATTTTCAATTTGGTACAATTTAAAAAATTACAATATATTTCAAACCCTGCACTCGATTTTTAAAACGAAACGTGTTTTTGCATTTACAGATGATGGTCGTCCTTTGAAGAAATAGTGTATCTTCTGACCATTCCTAATTTGACCTGGATTGGGCATTAAATTAATTTTTTTTGGAAATCTGGGTTCTAACACATAAACCATTTTTTTCTCTAAAACCTACATTCGATATTTGATAAGAAAATAGTTTCGGAATCTACAGTTTTTATCCTTCGATTCTATGCACAGTTCAATCCCTGACCATTCCTATATTTTCCTGGAAAGCGCACGAAAAATTTTTATTTTTAAATTTTTACCTTATAAAAAACGAAATTTATGGACAACTTTTATGGCCGGTTGTAAGGCCCCATGGCGATTCGATAATATTGGACATACCTGAAAATATTCTCGGACTCTTGTAGATTCCATGGGTTTGTGTCCCATAATACAATTCATCGGAGGAGCGGAGAAAATTGTACGGCCATATTTTTCAAATTTGCTAAAAATTAAAATCTATGGATGACTTTGGCAGACTGTAATTCACAGGTTCGATTCGCCAGTATGGGACATACCTTAAAATATTCTCGGACTCTTGTAGATTCTATGGGTATGTGTTCCATCATCCAATTCATCGGAGGAGTCGAGAAAATATTCTTGAAATATTTTTTTATAAGGCCGAAATCCAAATCTACGGATGACTTTGAAAGACTGTTAGTACTGCACAGGTGCGATTCGCCAATATGGGACATACCTTAAAATTTGCTCGGACTCTTGTAGATTCGATGGGTATGTGTCCCATAATCCAAATCATCGGAGGAGCGGAGGAAATTGTACTGCCATATTTTTCAAATTTGCCAAAAATAAAAATCTATGGATGACTTTGGCAGACTGTTTGTAGTGCACAGGTTTGATTCGCCAATATGGGACGTACCTTAAAACATGCTAGGACTCTTGTAGATTCCATGGGTATGTGGCCCAGCATCCAATTCATCGGAGGACCGGAGAAAATAGTACGTCCATAATTTTCAAATTTGCCAAAAATTAAAATTTATGGATGACTTTGAAGGACTATTAGTACTGCACAGGTGCGATTCGCCAATATGGGACATAACTGCAAATATTCTCGCACTCTTGCAGATTGCATAGGTATATGTCCCGTTATCCAATTCATCGGAGGAGTCGAGAAAATAATCTTGAAATATTTTCTTACATGGCCGTAATCCAAATCTATGGATAACTTTGGCAGACTGTTTGTAGTGCACAGGTTGGATTCGCCAACATAGGACATACCTTAAAATATGCTAGGACTCTTGTAGATTCCATGGGTATGTGTCCCATAATCCAAATCATTAGAGGAGCGGAGAAAATTGTACTGCCATATTTTTCAAATTTGCCAAAAATCAAAATCTATGGATGACTTTGGCAGACTATTTGTAGTGCACAGGTTCGATTCGCCAATATGGGACCTACTTTAAAACATGCTAGGACTCTTGTAGATTCCAGGGGTATGTGGCCCAGCATCCAATTCATCGGAGGAACGGAGAAATTAGCACGTCCATAATTTTGAAATTTGCCAAAAATTAAAATTTATGGATGACTTTGAAGGATTGTTTGTAGTGCACAGGTGCGATTAGCCAATATGGGCCATAATTGCAAATATTCTCGGACTCCTGCAGATTGCATAGGTATATGTCCCATTATCCAATTCACCGGAGGAGTCGAGAAAATAATCTTGAAATATTTTCTTACATGGCCGTAATCCAAATCTATGGATATCTTTGGCAGACTGTTTGTAGTGCACAGGTTGGATTCGCCAATATGGGACATACCTTAAAATATGCTAGGACTCTTGTAGATTCCATGGGTATGTGTCCCAGCATCTAATTCATCGGAGGAGCTAAGAAATTTGCACGTAAATTTTCCATTTGCAAAGTAAAGGAAAATAGTAAATATACACTTAACAGCACTTGCATTGTATTTAAATTAAAAAAAACGCTTTAAACATTAAAATTCATTTATTTTTAAGTAATTTTATTGACTAAATTCGACTATTTTATTAAATAAAATTGTGTTCCACTTAAGTTCCACATGAGAAAAATCTATGGATAACTTTTTTATGGATAATTTCACACACATATATATATTATGTCCTATGGTTCCATTAGGAACAAAGGGCCACAAAAAACTACAATAGTACTTAGTAAGTACCATAGTACTTAGCAAGTACCAAAGGTACTTAACAAGTACCATGGTACTTAACAAGTACCATGGTACTTAACAAGTACCATGGTACTTAACAAGTACCAAAGGTACTTAGCAAGTACCATAGTACTTAACAAGTACCAAAGGTACTTAACAAGTACCATAGTACTTAACAAGTACCAAAGGTACTTAGCAAGTACCATAGAACTTAGCAAGTACCTATAGTACTTTGCAAGTACCACAGAACTTAGCAAGTACCCGTAGTTCTTAGCAAGTTGCACAGTACTTGTTAAGTACCTTGGTACTTAGAAAGTACCAAGTAATTAACCAAGTAATTGTACTTAAGTACAAGTACATTCAAAGTACTTGTACTTATTTTTTTTAAGTACAAGTACCAAATACTTGTACTTTACTAGTACTTAAGTACTGAGGTACCGAATACTTCCCGACTATGCTTGTATATCTATCTAAATGGACTAATTTTGAGTAAATTAAATTTACTAAATTTTTTTTTATTTTTAATAGATTTATTAATAACGATATTATTTACATTTACAATATATTTAGTACATCAGTTTACCTTTGAGTTTACCTCTTTATCTAGCGCATTAATTCACGATAGTCACCCATAATAAAATCGATCATCTACATGCAAAAGAAAAAATAAATTAGTTATGGTTTAATTGATTGAATTTACGATAGTGTTTTACTCGAAACAACAACAATTTACACACAATTTTGCAAAAATTGGGTAGCCGCGTTAACGTACCTGGAACAGAGCTTTTGTACAAAAACAAACTATCTTACACAAATCATTGTAAAACACGCACTAAATTTTATTATTCTTACCATCTAATATATGTATGCGACTTGAAGTTAGTTAATTGATGATGTGTGGGACCTATTCCAGCTACCGCAACCAATTTCTCGTCACAAAAAGTTTTTAAAATAATTTAATTGTTTTTATTTTGAACACAAATTAAAATCAATTAAGTCCGTATTTTACGGTAGGGAAACGGAGATAAACCGTATTGTGTTCGAAAATCCGATTACACGGTCCGTTAATGTTCCGTATACGTACAAGCTTTGACGGATACGTGTATTACGGACCGTTAATGTGCCGTAAAAGCCGGATTCATGATTCCGTACGTGCCGGAGAGTCCGTAAAAATGTTTCTTGGGTACCCTAGTAAAAATGATTTTTATATAATCATTTATGATTTTATACAATTATATATTGTCGAGTATTGTGAAACATACTATTTTTATACGATTATATTAAAAGATATTTAGTTATATAAAATTATATTAACAATATGCACCATTTTCCGGATCAAATCATGTATGGGTTAATATAATGATATATAAAAACATGTTATGTTAGATCTAAACTGGAATATGCTTGCCAATATGGAGCCCTAGCACAAATGTTGGTATTAATCGACTGGAAAGGGTTCAACGAAGATTTACAAAATTTGCTATCTCTTCCTTTACATCATCTAATTCTATGCCGCCTTATGAAGTGCGATGTAATATGATTAATTTGAAAACACTTTCTAGTAGGAGATAGAGATGGGCGCATGAGTGAATTTTGACTCACGCTCACGCACGCTCACGAAAGAAAAATAATAATCACGCACAACTCACGCACGAACATTTTTTTATGATCATATAATTTTAATTTGAATCACGCTCACGAAGTACTCATGCTCACGAAATACTCACGAAAAATATGAAATTTGTTTTTATCAATGGATGGTAACCGAAACGATGCGATTATCGGTTAGGGTACACTCAGGGAATTATGTAGGTAAAATCAACTGCAAATGACTGTTAAAATAACTGCATTTGCACTTAAAAAGGTGTAGACTACATTTGCAGTTATATTAACTGCAATATGAAGTTATTTTTAACTGTTAAAAATCAACTGACAAATGTAGTAAAAATAACTACAAATGCAATTGAAACAACATACATGCAAATTATTGTAAAACTGTACAAACAACTGCAAATGTAGTTAAAAAACATAAATAAAAATTATTTTAAAAATTATTAATTTAATAAAAAACAAATTTATATAAACACTCCTAACTTAATTTTATTCTATAATAAATTTAAAATTGAGAAATCAAAATTTACACTAATGTCACTTTTATTTTTCACTAGTAAGATATTGTTGTAGATGTCCGTCTGTGAGGGATGAAATATGGCGTTGTTTGGCTTCCTTTTTTTCTCCAGGTAGAAAGAGATGAGAATATAAAAGAACTAAAAAAAAATAAAATAATTTTTAACAATCCCGCAAATAAATTTATATTTAATATTATAAAACTTACCTTATTATTTTATTAACTTAATAAAAATATATAAACTTTTCCGTATTACGCGTCCTCACTCTTTGGCGTTGTTTTATGACTAAGACAAGAGAAAACATGTTCTACTCATATTCTTTCACTAGAAATTTCTAAACAAGCGCGTCATACACATGCCTCTGATTGCTTCGTGTGTGTGCACACACACTTGAAAATATAAGTATTTGTAAAAAAAATTCAAAATAACTGCATAAAATAAATGTTACTACAATGTGGTAGTTTTTGTAGTTAGTTTGAAAAAATAACTGTCGAAAACATTGAAAAATTTTGCTCTAAGTAAATTAACTACAATTGTAGTTAAAATAACTACAACCGCATTACTACACAAATAACTGTCATGTAGTAACTGCAGAACTTTTCTGAATGTAACGCTATTTTAGATTATTTCGGTAACGATATTTTAAGGGTAACGCTATTTCATTTATTTGAGTTATTTCGGTAACGGTATTTTAAGGATAACGGTTTTTTGATTATTTCGGTAGCGGTATTTCGGTAACAGTATTTTAAGGATAACGGTAGTCAGTTTTTTCGATATATATATAATTATATATATATTTGCTCCTTTTACTCCTGCAAGGAGCAAAGGGCCGCCAGTTTTTTCGATGCATCCCTCAATTTTTTTTACGAAAAACAAACGAGATTAAAAACAGAACCAATTTACCAACTTAATGTACGAAAAATACTCAATAATCCAGTGCAATTGCCAAAAACAGAAAAAAATATTGGTAACGGTATTTTAGGGGTAACGGTATTTCATTTATATCGGTAAGGGTATTCTTAGGGTATCGATATTTAATTTATGTATTTCGGTATCGGTATTTTAAGGGTAACGGTATTTCAGTTATTTAGGTAACGGTATTTTAAAGATAGCGGTATTTCGGTTATTTCGGTAACGGTATTTTAGGGGTAACGATAGTCAGTTGAAAGGGTTTTGAATCGATAACGGCATTTTAGCGGTATTGCCTGCCAACCCTGTTTTTATCTTAATTACTTAAGGAAACATTCTTTATTGAATATAAGTTTTATTTACTTAGGGCCATTAACAATAAACAAATTAATCTAAAGTTTGAGCTAACTTAGAGTTACAGATGTCAAATTCCATACAAATTTGAATTTTTTAACTTCCAGTTTGCGTTAACTTCAGGTTATTTGTTTATTGTTAATGGGGGTTAGAATTACAATTAGCTTAACTAAAAAAAATTTTGTTAAAAATTTAACTAATATGCAAGTGCTTGTGCAAATATAAATATTACTGACACCTTAGAAAAACTTTTATTTTCTATGGTTGATTATTAGGGTTTAGGATTTCCCGGACTTTTTTATTTCCCGGGAAACGGGAATGAAAAAATTTGATCCCGGGAATCCCGGGAAATATTTTTGAACTAAATTGTTAATGAAAACCACCTATATAAGTAATTTTTGTTAAAAAAAAAACACTATTTCAGTACAAATGCAGTCTGTGTAGTGAGAATTCAAAGTAAAAATATTAGAATGTTGAACATTTGATTTCACATAAATTACTCGCAGCACTGCTAAATGAATTGCATGATTCCAGCAGAAAGCACCTACTACTGGACTGTCGGAAACAAACCGTTTCATCTCACTTGGTTAGAGTTTGCTGTTCGGTTTTAATCGAAACCGAAACCGCGGTTTTTGAAGCCTCAAAGCCGAAACCGAAAACCGACAAAAATAAGTCGGTTAATTAAATTACATATTATTGAGTCTTGAATTTCGAAAAGGGCTTAGCTCCTGAGGGTTATAATTTTAGAAAAAAAAAATTGCACCAAAAAGTCATGTATTGAGTTTCACGTATTCAGTTCAAATTTTCACCGCTTATTTTTCAAAAAGTTTTATTTCGTAGTCCACGAAATTTATTGTATAAAATTTTATTATTATATTATTTAAAAAAAACTGCTAAATTTCAGTTTTAACTATTTAAATACAGCTTTATTTGCCGAAAAAACAATACAAATTTTAATGTATAACGGTTTCCGCATTTTTTCCCCCGGCTATGGCTTTATTCGAGTGAGAAATTCAATCGAATTTTAATAAATATGTATTAAAATATTTAATTTTTAATTTTTATACATATTAAATTATTTTATAACAATTCAATTAATATCACAAGAAAACCGAAAAATAACCGAATCCGCGTTTTTCAATTTTTTCGGTTTTTAGCAAACTCTACACTTGGCCCATTAGATATGGTGGCCACAATGTTATTTTCCAAAGACAAATAAAACTCTTCTAGTCTTATTTCTACAATTCTTCTTATTTCATCAGCATTATATCTTCCTGATATATTAACCAACCCCAGGTTATAAAATGAATTATTTCTGTTTATACATATGTTCAAATATCTCTTTTGTGATATTCTAGTCCATTCATCTAAGATTATAGTAAATCTCCTATTGTTAGAAATATTGCTTGATATTTCTTTTATCATGATATCTTTTACATGATTGTAGTAATTTAATATAATGTTCTTTACATCGGTTTCATTTTTTTGCAATGCCAGGTTTTTATTATAACAACTTTCTCGAATAAACGAAGATCTAGTTATGATGCGGATTGACTGCGGCTAATTTGAATACCATTTCAGGAAATGTTTGCCCTACCATAAAACCTTTAATGCCTATTCAGCTTACACTTTTTTCTTCGGGTACTTTGCTAATTTTAGCTGAAACGTTATTCTTGTTGTTGTTTTCTTCAAGAGAAGTTGCATGACCATCAATTTTTTTTTTTTTTTGTGAACCAAATTTAGATGTCTGATAACCAAATTTAGATACCACCGTTAACCAGTCTTTTTTTCACATTTATTAATGAAAACGTTACTTATAAAATTATTGACCCTTAATATAAAGGAGTATTTTAAATTTAAAATTTTTAATACTCCTTTATATTAATTACTTGGCAAAGATTTTATTTGTGTGTCATATAAATGTATTCCCTTTTAAAAGATTTTAACAATGACATTTTTGTTTTGGTATTTTTATGACTAAAATTAAAAAATCCTATTCGAAACAAAAACAATTTAAAAAATTTTATATTTTTAAAATTTCCCGTTTTCCCGGGAAAAATATATTATTTTCCCGGGAATTCCCGGCAAACTTTTCCCGGGAATTCCCGAACCCCAAACCCTATTGATTATACTTGAATTGATGTCACTACATTGCTAGAACTATCAAAACAACAGAGTAGTATATTGGAAGATGACAAAGCAAATTGTGTTTTTTGTTTGTTTTTTCTTTGATATTTTAAATGTTTAGAAACGCTCCTAGACGAGAAGAAGAAATTTTCATTGAGTTTGCACTTTAACTTAACTAATATTTCTAGAAATGCTAAAAACGTCGCCCCCTGACGATTGCCTTATTCAAGAATAAAATTTGGATAGGGACAGGCTTTTAATAGAATATTTTTCATAATTTGTTAGTTAGGTTTTGGGATTTTAGCGCATTTAAGCACGTACGGAATCATGAATCCGGCTTTTACGGCACATTAACGGTCCGTAATACACGTATCCGTCAAAGCTTGTACGTATACGGAACATTAACGGACCGTGTAATCGGATTTTCGAACATAATGCGTTTTTACTCCGTTTCCGTACCGTAAAATACGGACTGAGTTGATTTTAATTTGTGTTCAAAATAAAAACAATTAAATTAAAAAAAAATATGAATCTCAACCCTTCAGTCGATATAAAAGTATTTTTGTGGCGAGAAATTAGTCGCGATGGCGGGAATATATGCAGCACATCATCAGCCAAATAACTTCAAGTCGCATAGATACATTAGATGGTAAGATTTATGAAATTTAGTGCATGTTTCACAATGGTTTTCGTAAGATGGTTTCTTTTTGTAACAAAAGCTCTGTTCCACGTACATTAACGCGTCTACCCAATTTTTCCAAAAAGCGTTTCCATTGTCAAAATTATGCGTAAATTGTTGTTTCGAGTAAATTGGGAACCCGCAGTAACGACGTGGAACAAGCCTAAAGTGTGCGAATTTGAATCGTATGCAAAATACCATTTTAAATACAATCAGTTAAACCATAGCTAATTTATTTTTCCCTTTGCATGTAGATGATCGATTTTATTATGGGTCCCTATTGCGTATTGATTCGCTGGATAGAGCTAAACTGAGCGGGATGAACTAATATATATTGTAGATTTAATTAAATAATTCTTTATTTATTTAAAAATATATTCTCAATATTTCGTTATCAATAAATTAATAAAAAAGCATAAAAATTACTGCTCAACAGTAGTAAACATAGGGTCAATTTAGGTAGATATATAAGTCCGGAGTTACTCCGTTTATACACGACATAACGGTCCGTAAATGGTCCGTCATTGACGGACTTTCAACGGACCTGTCCGTTTTTTACACGACGTAACGGTCCGTAAACGGTCCGTCATTGACGGACTTTCAACGGACTTGTCCGTTTTTCACACGACACAACGGTCCGTAAACGGTCCGTCATTGACGGACTTTCAACGGATTCGAATCAGTTTCGGTGTTCCTTAAGTTCCGTTTTCTGGTCCGTATACGGTACGTAAACGGAGTTGGATTCCGTTTATGACGGACCGAAAACGGTGCGTAAACGGAACGAATTGTTTGTTGGGTATGGTTAGTGAAGTGATTTTGGAAATGCTTTTACTTATTTTGATTCTACTCTGGTTTACGAGATATTATGAAAATAAATTTAAAAAACATTTCAACTCCAGCGGTTAAATCCATATACCGCCTTCAAAATCACAACAATAAGGACCAAGATGTCTCACGTGATGCAGTTATAATGGTTAAGCTATTTTCGCCTTATGACAAAAATTTCGTTTCGAAAAGTTAATAAAATAAAATCATTGTATTTGGATCATATTGGATACAATTCTGACCGCCCGTTTTATATCAATGAAAACTTAACTGCAGTGAACTATAAGATATTACAGTCAGCTACCAAACTTAAAAAAGCAGGTCGAATAAAATCTGTTTTCACTATGCATGGTATTTTGCATGTAAGTGTTGATGGAAATGAACAAGCCGTTCGTATCGAAAATATTGAGGAGCTGGAAGATTTTTTTCGTGATGATGATCAAACTAACAACGTCCAATAATATATATCTGATGTACATGTATTTCGTGTCTTGCACTGTAAGAAAATATTTTTGTTTTGAATTTATTTTGATATATTTAATTTTGTTTTTATTATTTTTATGTATTTATTATTTTAAATTCTGTTGCGATAAAATATATTTATTCTTGATTAGGAATTTGTTTTTGAAATATAAACATTTTCTAAATAATTTGCCACATTCCTATAATACTAGCGTTGCCTATCTAAAACATTTTATAATTTTTTACAATGTCATCAAATAATGATGCCACTACTTACAGTTCCAGAGATATATCTTCTGATATGCTCAAAGTTCTGTGCAAACAGAGATCGGGTGTAAATGTATGTCATATTAATGCCCAGAGTTTGAAGAATAAGATTGATGAATTTCGGTATATGTTTGAGAATTCCGGAGTAGATATAATCTGCGTATCTGAGACGTGGCTCGGTAAAACTGTTTCTGATAGCATTTCCAGTCTAAGCAACTTTAAATTATATCGCTTGGATAGGAAAAATGAAGTAAACGTGAATATGAAAGAACTTCGTGGTGGCGATGTAGCAATTTACATAAGGAAAGGGATTATAAGTAAACTTTGCAGTGAATCTTTGCCGGGGGAAAAAGTTGAGTACCTGCTAGTTGAAGTTTTTGCTTGTGGTAAAAATTACTTGTGGGAAGTATGTACAGACCTAATAGAAATATAGATCTGCGAGTCTTTAGAAATAATATTGAATCACTTACAGTAGCCTACGAAGACGTGATTATATGTGGTGATTTCAATTCCAACCTTTTTTATGAAACACACCTTACTGATAATATGAAGTCAATTGGCTTAATTCGAACTAATACAACAATTCCTACACTCAGAAAAATTCTGCAGTTACTACATGACAGTTATTTGTGTAGTAATGCGGTTGTAGTTATTTTAACTACAATTGTAGTTAATTTACTTAGAGCAAAATTTTTCGATGTTTTTGACAGTTATTTTTTTAAACAAAATACAAAAACTACTACATTGTAGTAACATTTATTTTATGCAGTTATTTTGAATTTTTTTTACAAATACTTAAATTTTCAAGTGTGCGTGCACACACACGAAGCAAACAGGAGCATCTGTATGAAGCGCTTGTTTAGAAATTTCTAGTGAAAGAATATGAGAAGAACATATTTTCTCTTGTCTTAGTCATAAAACAACGCCAAAGAGTGAGGACGCGTTATACGGAAAAGGTTATATAAGTATTTTTTTATTAAATTATTAAAATAATAGGGTAAGTTTTATAATATAAAATATAAATTTATTTACGGGAATATTAAAAAAGTATTGTATTTATTTTCTTTCAGTTCTTTTATATTCTCATCCCTTTCTACCTGGAGAAAAAAAGGAAGCCAAACAACACCATATTTCATCCCTCAAAGACGGACATCTACAACAATATCTTAATAGTGAAAAATAAAAGTGACATAAGTGTAAATTTTGATTTCTCAATTTTAAATTTATTATAGAATAAAATTAAGTTAAGAGTGTTTACATAAATTTGTTTTTTATTAAATTAATAATTTTTAAAATAATTTTTATTTGTTTTTTAACTACATTTGCAGTTACTTGTACAGTTTTACAATACTTTGCATGTATGTTGTTTCAATTGCATTTGTAGTTATTTTTACTACATTTGTCAGTTGATTTTTAACAGTTAAAAATAACTTCATATTGCAGTTAATTTAACTGCAAATGTAGTCTACACCTTTTTAAGTGCAAATGCAGTTATTTTAACTGTCATTTGCAGTTGATTTTACCTACATAATTCCCTGAGTGTACTCACTATACTGCAATTACAAACTCATCGCTTGATATCTTTTTCGTTAGTAATGAGAATAAAGTTCAAAACATGACTTTATATTCTTAACTTTTGATTTCAAACTTGAAGATACTAATGAAATCTCAACTTTTTTCGACTTCAAACATATGGACTACAATATATTGTCAGTCGAGATTGAGAATGTAGATTGGGACTCAATATATTATATGCCCTCTGTCGAAAACCAATTAAACTTTTTTGAGCATCATTTGTCCAACGTTTTTAACAAGTCCGTTCCTGTCAAAACTATTAGCCATAACTATAAGAAAAAACCATGGTTTAATGCTCAGATTAAGATCTTAATTGCTCGCCGAGATTTCGAATACAAACGTTGGAAACGTTTTAAAACGACTGAACTTCATCAGGAATATTGTGGTATGAGAAGACAAGTCAACAAATCAATTAAAAAGGCTAAATCAGATTATTACTCTGATCGTTTTTCGTCTGCTGTGGGATCAACAAAAACGTGGAAAATTATACATGATATTGGTGTTTGTAAATCCAAGTCAATTGATACTTTTAAAATTGATGTGGATATGCTAAATGAATCCTTCACCAGCCTCCCAAATGTACCTTTGGGGAATAATTTTTATGACCAAATTCACAACCCCAATATTCAGGAAAACTCGTTTTCTTTTGAATGTGTAAGCCAAACAGACGTGCTCTCTAGCTGCTTGACTATAAAATCAAATACTGTTGGTTTTGACAATATACATCCCAGATTTCTGAAGGCAACCATCCCGTTTCTGATACCGTATATAACACACATAATAACTAAAAGTGTTTTTCCGAAAAACTGGAAGTACGTAAAAGTTATACCCGTACTTAAGTCCAACAATGAATACCGCCCAATTGCTATTCTCCCATCAGAGAAACAAGCCAGCCGCCGTGAGCCGTTTAAGCCGCCGCCGCCGGTCATTTTTGCTTCAGCCGCCGCCGCCGATTTTTTTCGGCTCATTTCGGCTGGAAGTATCAATTTTCAAATATAAAATATTTAAAAATAAATATATTTTTTAAAAAGAATTTACTAATTCATTAAACTTGAACAACCAGAGCTAAAAACAATTTTTTTATATGAAAAGAAAAAAGTTAAAATCTTCTAAATATAAAATTTTTATAAATATAATTTTTTTAATCTATAAAAGCTTATGTAAATTTATACTGTGAAAAAAATTTAAAAAAAAAAAGTTCTTAATGGGTTTATATAATACTTCAGAATGCAACTCTTTGCAGATGTGTAAAAAATCAATTAATAAAAAAACATAGCTGCTAACTTTGCATTTAAAACTCAATAAGGGTTTTCACAAGGGGTGTGCTATTTGTTGTATCGTTGTATCGTCCTAACAAAAAACAGAGCTGTTAAAAATTAAATTGAAAAAATACAACATTTGCGAATAGAACGATACAACATTTTTACGTATGTTTAATGTCTTATGTTTGAGTGTGCTAACAGATAGAAAACTGAATAGAAAATCGTTGTTAAACACAAATAAAAATTTTAACAACTCTGTTTTTTGATAGGACGATACAACAGATAGCACACCCCTTATGAACAACCTAAATATATGTATTTGGTGTATGCATTTTTATCAAAAATTATGACGAAAAATCGTTACAGAGTTGAAGTCGTGTTAGCATAGATATACGAAAAAGTTTGTAAAATGTATTAATTTTTGTTAAAAGCGTTACTTCTCCTCTTCATATAAATTCTTACAGTTAGTGTTTAGCTTCATCGGTTATTAAAATATAAGCTATTAAAGTTAAAAAACCTGATGAGTTACTGGTTACGGAGTTTACATTTGGCCTATAAAATTGGTTACAAATTTTATGTATTAAACAAAAATTGGTCATATTGTTATAAATTTTGTAAAACAGGTGACAATGCGCTGATATATATCGAAATATATAACTCAAATGTAATCCATGCATTTGAAATTAGCTGGTTACATGGTTTTTATCACATTTTTTGATATCAACCATATATATTTTTTCAATTCTAAAATACATTTTTAAAAATGGTCCAGTTGAATATTTTGGATAAATTAAACATTTTGTAACAAATAAATGAAAAAGTAAAGATAAGAGATATTGTAAAATTCTATAATATTTAGAAAAGGACACTTTTACGGATAAAATGCTCAAACCAATGTTCGAATTGATCACATAATTTCATCATTTAAGGACATTATTGATTGGGCATCTAATTCAAATGGGTCCCTACAAGATATGTGCATCCTGCCCAAACTTTCTAACAAAGCCTCCATTCAAAAGTCTTCAAACAAGTTTAATTTCTTAAATCAATCGATATGTATTTTTTCTATGGTCTTTATTTATTCCTTAATTTGTTAAAATTAAAAAGAATAAATAAAAAAATTGATTCCCAGTATGCTTTAATTGTCTGAAAATTCTATAAGAGGCAAAAATTGTTTTGAGTTCCAAGGGGGTTACATTTTCCCAATGTTGGGATTACTTTGTAGCCCTAAAAGGGTATGTTTATAATTTATTAAAAAAAACTTGTATGTTATATTAAATATTTAGGACCATTTGTTATAGTCTTGACTAGCCATGGATCTGTGCGAACATGAAACATATTACACGTGAACCAACAACAAATCTTATATAAATTGATTTTATATATATTTTTTTGGGAGTGATTTTCTGACCGTGATAAAGTGCAGACGTTAATTTTGATCTCTTTTCTATAATTCTATTTAAAATTAAAAGCAATAACATTTGTTATTGTTTTAAGAAAAAAATTTTTTTTAATACATTGTATCAGTGTTGCCATAACGGCGATTTTCTCGTCAGATCTAGCGATTTTATTTCGCCCCTAGCGGGAAAAATTGTCCTGTAGCTATTAGCCAAAAATCTAGCGATTTTTTTTATCAGCCGTAATATAATTTTTAAAACTCGGTTTTATGTTGAAAAATATTATTATTGATATTCCTTTATTATAAAACACAACATCTTAAACGATTTTAGTAAAAAAAACTCTAAAAATACACATTTCGATAAAATATGTGTATGCACTTTTTCATCGTACAACGCCCTCTATTGTGTATTCTCAATACTAAGATTAATTCAATGAAAATCAGGACTCATTATTTGAAGCTTAATCGTAAAATTTTTCATTATTTAAAAGTTTATAACACTTATTAACATATTAAAGAAATTTTTGAGTAAAAACTATTTTTCAAAAATCTAGGGATAAAATCGCTAAATATTTACACTGTTTATAATCTACAGATTTTCTAGCGATTTTTGGGTCTGATCTAGCCATTTATTTTGAAAATTTGTTGGCAACACTGCATTGTGTATTGAAATCAACAACAAATTATTATTTATTATTAAGTAGTAAACAAAGGGATTAATATTCTTCTATACTAATCCTCTGCTGTTACAGCAATGGATAGTAGCAGCGAGTCTACTGAAGAAAGCGATATTGTCTGGTAGACAGTCGCTGAAAACAAAACAACGAAACGACGACAAAATCGATCACCAGAATTAGTTAAGCATGCAATCAAAATAACAAAAACTACCAACAATGATGATTAGGGCAAGGAATTCCATGCAAATGCATGTTATTTCTCGATAGTCCAAAACTAATATGGACTAAACATTTATCCGACTCATCAAATTTAGAACAAACTGGCATCGATTTGTAGTTGCATATTTTGACATAAATGCATGTTTTTGCATATTTCGACTTTAAATGCATATTTGGTGGCTTTTTAATGCATATTTTGTGCTTTTTAATGCATATTTGTGCATATTTTTAGTAGCATTTTTTATTTTGTAAAAAAATATAAAAAATTGATACGTTTTCATATTTTGATTCAATCAAAATAAACATTTTTAAAACTTTATTGACCTATGGGAAATCTTCGAGTTCTGTGTCTGTTTTCAGTGAATATTTCTTATATTGTGAGTGCATATTTTTCTTTTTTAACCGCATATTTTTCATTTTTAAGTGCATGAAATTCCTTACCCTAATGATGATATACCAAGTACCTTTTAGCAACAACATGTTTGCTGCACTTGATGTAGACAATAATGATGATAATTATATTAACGATAATGCTAACAAAGAGCTTTCTGAAGAAAAACCACCTCCAATAATTATTCCAAATGTTTCAGATATAAGAGCGATGATGAATAACTTTTCAAAAATAGTAAACCTTGAAGATTATTCGTACAAATCTTTGAGAGATGGTCAGGTAAGAGTAATGGCAAAAAACGTTAAGGCATATAGAGTGATAGTAAAATAGCTATCTTTCGTAAAAAAACTTAAACGTTTTCAAATCACATTACAAAATGTTGTTTTCAGCCGATCAAGCCGCCGCCGCCGCCGATTATTTGGTTGCGCCGCCGCCGCCGATTTTTATCCGGCTCAACCTCAATCGCCGCCGCCGCCGCCGATTTTTTGCTTGCGCCGCCGCCGCCGATTATTTTGGTCGGCTTGTTTCTCTGTCTCCCATACTTATCGAAAGTATTCGATAAATTACTGCACCAACAAATGTATATGTACGTATATTAATGAAAATGGCCTGTTGACTGAGAAACAGTCAGGTTTTCGCCCTAAACGCAGTTGTGTTACCGCCCTTATTGATGTATCAGAGGATATACGTCAAAGTATGGATATTGGTGAGATATCGTTTCTTGTACTCTTAGACCATTTCAAAGCGTTTGATACGGTTGACCATAATATTCTTTGTATGAAACTGAGTAATATTTTCAATTTTTCTTCATCGTCCACTCTTCTGATAAGAAACTACCTTTCGGACCGTTATCAATCAGTGTATGCAAATAACAGAACATCTTGTGCTTTACCAGTATCAAAAGGCGTACTTCAGGGCTCAATCCTTGGACCACTGCTATTTACTATTTATGTTAACGATATTACAAACCAGTTATTATACTGCAAGTCTCATATTTATGCCGACGCAGTGTAAATTTCCATAAGTAGTGAAAAAATTAATATTAGTACCTGTGTAGATAAATTGAATGATGACCTTAAACGCATTCATGCATGGGCAACTGCAAATGGATTGTGTATTAACCCTTCTAAATCTAAATGTCTAATAGTGAAAAAGAGAACATTGCATTTATCTTTCGAACCGCTGGTTACCAGTGTTGCCAAAACTCTTAGATGGAAATGTGCTAGATTCCTAAAAAATTTCTGCTAAAATCTGCTAAATCCTAAAATAAAAAATATATGCTTAGAATATGCTAAATTAAAAAGTCGCAATTTTTTTATTATATTCATTATGCTAAAGATCTGCTAAATTTAATACACAAAATCTGCTGAAAATCTGCTAAATAATTTTTTTAGTATTATTTAATAAAATCTTATTAATGAAAAAATACATTTTTTTAAACCATGTTTATAAAAAATTATATTTTCATACTTTTTTGAACTATCTTAGTATAAATATAAAAATTTACCCCTTAATTCATAAATGCTTTCAAAAGTTATAGGAGGTTTATCGAACAAATTTTATGTGAAGAATTTGTTTTGTAAACCTCCTAGAACTTTGCAAAGTGAGAGGTAAACTTTTATATTTATTCTAAGATACTTTAAAAACGTATGAAAAGATAATTTTTTGTAAATACTGTTTAATCTTTCTTTGAGACTAAAAAAATAAACTTTCTCATTTAATTTTTTCACAATAAACATAACTGATTTAAAATTTTTTCAAGATTTTTTTTATGGTTTTTGTAGCATTTTCAAATTATAGTACTATACCTATCAATACTACTAAAAAAGTTTACACTGAACAAAGAATTAAATAATTACGCATGAAATAAATAGTTATGAAAACATTGTTATTAGCTGTGTTTTCTACTTAACTATATCCGTTACTTTTAAAAAATCTGAAAGGGCATAAAAACGTTTTTTAGACGAAAACTAACATATTACTTTTCGTATGCACGTTAACTTACAACGTGGATAATTCTCAACGTTGAAAACTCAACGTTTATAAATTTTCACACCTAGCTTAAATTTTTATACTACAATAATTTAACGTAGATTTACTATAAATACTTAACGTTGATAGGCATGAGCGAAAATACAGCTATTGTTATAAATATTGTTACAGAAAAAATTATTTTGTTAAAAAATATGCTAAATATATGCTTTTATTAAATAAAACAGAATATGCTAAAAAAACTCTGCTTTTGTCCAACAGAATATGCTAAAAAGCAGTTAGCATATTTTTACAAAAAAAATATGCAATTGCCCAACTCAATCTGCTAAATCTAGCAGAAAATATGCTAAAATGGCAACACTGCGGGTTACTATCAATAATAAAAAAATTAATATAGTATGTTCTACCAAGAATCTAGGAATCATTTTTAATGATACACTAACTTGGTCTGATCACATAAATGCGGCTTCTGGACGAACATATTCAATGATACGCACACTGTGGAATACCCAATATTTTACACCTTTGAAAATTCGAGTATTACTTGCTAAAACATATCTTATCCCAACCTTGCTGTATGGATGTGAACTATTTGCCAGATCTGATGCGATAAGTACTCGAAAACTTACAGTTACGTTTAACAACATTTTAAGATATGTCTTTAATTTAAGAAAATATGATCGCATATCTGTATATGAAAAACGTCTTTATGGTGTGACTCTTAATGACTTTCTAAGGATAAGATCACTATTACTGTTACATAAGATAATATTTACAAAGGAACCTGTATATTTATTTAATAGATTAACACAAACTCAATCTAGTCGTATTCGATATTTGGTACTGTTCAGTCGAAGAACTCTGGTCTCTGATTGGCAATTTTATATTAATGCTATTAGTCTCTGGAACAGTCTACCTACAAATATTCCAGTTATAGGCAACGCTTGCAATTCAAAAAGCTCTTTTATAATTAATAATATCAACATTTTAATATGCTTAATTGTTTGTAAATGCAAAAATCTCATTTTTTATTGTTTTGTTTTTTTACTCGTTTTATATCTGTGGAATTTAATTTAACTTAATTTTTATATATTTAAATTGTACTTAAATTTTATTTTAAATTCATCAAGAATGCTAATGTACGTTATACTAATTCTGTACTATAATTATAAGATTTTAAATCTTGTTGTACAGAAACTCAAATCAAATAAATAAATAAAATAAAAATAAAAAACGCAATCGATTTTGGTCTATTTTGATAGCATTTATGTTATTTTCCAACCCTGAGCTTTTGTAAATGTTAAAGGTAGCTAAGCAATATCATTGCAAATATTATTGCCAATATTATCGACGTATTGCTCTACATCGTACAATAAAATGCATAGGCGTAGATAGGCCGGTCTGGGGGGGGGTCTAAGCACATCCCAGAACTAGTTTAGCCCCCCCAGATTTTTTTTAACATTTCACTTTTACTTGAAATAAAAATTCGTATCCATTTCTGACTCAACTTTCTTATGAAAGTAGATCGTCAGTAATGACCAGGGCAATAAATGTTGTAAAAATCGTGTTTTATATACACTCACAATATTTATCCCTAAAATTAACCTAAAATACATATTAAATTAATTGAAAACACAACTAAAAAAAGGACTACTGATTTTTCATTATACTTAAACCATTTTGCTATTTATTTTCAAACATTGTTCGACATTCCAAGGTCTCTAATTACATCATTAAGCTGGTCTTGATTCCATGGTCTCGGCGAGAAATTTTTGTGTGGGATGAACTCGTCATTTTCAGATGTAGATGCTAGTGCTGGATGTGAACTATCTGAGTGGTAACACATACTTGAGGTTGAGTGTCCTGGTGAAGATGAAAGCACTTGACTATAGTTTGGACCCCGACCTTAAGCATATTTAATTTCTGGTGAATGTAGAACTGCAAGTGTAAACCCATCAGCAGACCTCGTGGGGTAAGACCATCGCATATGTTTTCCGAAGCCGGTTTTTGTACTTAAACAAAAATAACAATCGGATTCGTGGCTCGTTGTTTCTCTCCATAGCATAGGCTTCGAAATTTGCAAGTGTCGTCTGTAAAATTTAAAAAAAATTGAAATAACGAATATGAAGAATTCAAAATTTAATTAAGAAATACTTTAAGTATAAAATATTCCAAATGTATTAACCTATACTTACACTCAGGGAATTATGTAGGTAAAATCAACTGCAAATGACAGTTAAAATAACTGCGTTTGCACTTAAAAAGGTGTAGACTACATTTGCAGTTAAATTAACTGCAATATGAAGTTATTTTTAACTGTTAAAAATCAACTGACAAATGTAGTAAAAATAACTACAAATGCAATTGAAACAACATACATGCAAATTATTGTAAAACTGTACAAAAAACTGCAAATGTAGTTAAAAAACATAAATAAAAATTATTTTAAAAATTATTAATTTAAGAAAAAACAAATTTATGTAAACACTCCTAACTTAATTTTATTCTATTTAAAATTGAGAAATCAAAATTTACACTAATGTCACTTTTATTTTTCAATAGTAAGATATTGTTGTAGATGTCCGTCTGTGAGGGATGAAATATGGCGTTGTTTGGCTTCCTTTTTTTCTCCAGGTAGAAAGAGATGGGAATATAAAAGAACTGAAAGAAAATAAATACAATAATTTTTAATAATCCCGTAAATAAATTTATATTATAAAACTTACCTTATTATTTTAATAACATAATAAAAAATATATAAACTTTTCCGTATTACGCGTCCTCACTCTTTGGCGTTGTTTTATAACTAAGACAAGAGAAAACATGTTCCACTCATATTCTTTCACTAGAAATGTCTAAACAAGCGCGTCATACACATGCTCCTAATTGCTTCATGTGTGTGCACACACACTTGAAAATATAAGTATTTGTAAAAAAAATTCAAAATAACTGCATAAAATAAATGTTACTACAATGTGGTAGTTTTTGTAGTTAGTTTGAAAAAATAACTGTCGAAAACATTGAAATATTTTGCTCTAAGTAAATTAACTACAATTGTACACCCAAAAAATTACATAGTCGTTGATCACTGTTTTTTTAACTATGTCATAGGTGAAATAACCCTCACTATGTCATAGTCAATACGAAGTAGTGGAAGATAATACACTCAGGGAATTATGTAGGTAAAATCAACTGCAAATGACAGTTAAAATAACTGCATTTGCACTTAAAAAGGTGTAGACTACATTTGCAGTTAAATTAACTGCAATATGAAGTAATTTTTAACTGTTAAAAATCAACTGACAAATGTAGTAAAAACAACTACAAATGCAATTGAAACAACATACATGCTAATTATTGTAAAACTGTACAAACAACTTGCAAATGTAGTTAAAAAACATAAATAAAATTTTTTTTTTTAATTATTAATTTAATAAAAAAAACAAATTTATGTAAACACTATTAACTTAATTTTATTCTATAATAAATTTAAAATTGAGAAATCAAAATTTACACTTAATGTCACTTTTTTTTCACTATTAAGATATTGTTGTACATGTCCGTCTGTGAGGGATGAAATATGCTGTTGTTTGGCTTCCTTTTTTTTCTCCAGGTAGAAAGGGATGAGAATATAAAAGAACTGAAAGAAAATAAATACAATATTTTTTTAACATTCCCCGTAAATAAATTTATATTATAAAACTTACCTTATTATTTTAGTAACTTAATAAAAAAATATATAACCTTTTCCGTATTACGCGTGCTCACTCTTTGGCGTTGTTTTATGACTAAGACAAGAGAAAACATGTTATAC
Source organism: Leucophora obtusa (assembly GCA_949987735.1). Classification (NCBI taxonomy): domain Eukaryota; kingdom Metazoa; phylum Arthropoda; class Insecta; order Diptera; family Anthomyiidae; genus Leucophora; species Leucophora obtusa. Next base: position 115,289,466 of record OX465295.1, on the reverse strand, counting down.
TCATATTCTTTCACTAGAAATTTCTAAACAAGTGATTCATACACATACTTCTGTTTGCTTCGTGTGTGTGCACACACATTTGAAAATTTAAGTAGTTGTAAATAAAATTCAAAATAACTGCATAAAATAAATGTTACTACAATGTAGTAATTTTTGTAGTTTGTTTAAAAAAATAACTGTCAAAAACATTGAAAAATTTTGTTCTAAGTAAATTAACTACATTTGTAGTTAAAATAACTACAACCGCATTACTACATAAATAACTGTCATGTAGTAACTGCAGAACTTTTCTGTGTGTAGGTTAAATGAAATTTAAAAAACTACTACGGAAAAAGTTGATGACAACGATTCGCTTGAAATTGATAGACATGCTTAAATATGAATATGCCAACTGTTATATTGCAAAATGGTAATTATTTCCACCACAATAAATTTTTTATCATCGAGCATTTTATTAAAAACAAAATACATTAACAAATTAGCAAATTTCCATTCAAAATTAAAAATATTTTTTATGTTTCTTGAAAAACAATGATAAAAAAAACCGTCTTAATTTCCGATATTAATCTGTTTAAATTAAATATATTTATAAAAATTATCTAAACCACGAAACTTTATAATAGTTACCGATTGCCTGTAAACAATCGCTGTTATTTTAAAATATAATTTAAAATTTATTGAAATTATTTACACACAATTTTACATTTAAAATTTTTTTATAAATGACAATTAGATTGTTTGTTAATTTCATTGATTTTTTTTTTGTTTTTGACAATTATAAACATACAGGGTAACTAAAATATTGTTGTTATCAACAATATTAATAGTTATTAGTGAATATCATAGTGATTTCAATTGATTTTTATTTCAACTATGGAATTCTTTAACTATGTCACTATGATATATTTTGGGTGTAGTTAAAATAACTACAACCGCATTAGTACACAAATGACTGTCATGTAGTAACTGCAGAACTTTTCTGAGTGTACTTTACATTAGAAGACCTCATAGATAAATTCAATCGACATGAAATGCATATAGAACTCGGTGTCCAATGCTGGTTCAAATTGTGCGGATATATCCCAAGAAACATTTTTACGGACTCTCCGTCACGTACGGATTCATGAATCCGTCTTTTACGGCACGTTAACTGTCCGTAATGTACGTATCCGTCAATGCTTGTACGTATACGGAACATTAACGGACCGTATAAATGGATTTTCGAACACAATACGTTTTAACTCCGTATTGGTGTATCCGTTTCCGTACCCTTAAATACGGATTTCATCGGTTTGTTTACAAAATAAAAAAATATATTTTTGTAAAGTCGGTGAAAATATTATTATAGAGGGAATATATGGAGAATATGCAATAGAGGGAGTTCTTTCTATCACACCATTAATCAAACAACATCAAGTAACAAGGTAAGATTTATGAAACTTAATGGGTGCGTTCGGCAGATAACTTTAATAGTCAACAGTTGTAAAACTATCTGCTGAACGACCTGATCACTAACCGCTCAGTCTGAGCGCTCAGGTAGCGCTGTCACATTTTGGTAGCGTAAAAAAAGTTTGCTACTTTTGATCAATAAGTGATACTTTTATTGTTGTTCATTTACAAAAAAATTGTTTTGTAAGAATGGCAAATAAAAACATACTCATAAAATTCAAAAACAAAAATTAAAAAAAATAAAAGGAAACTATAGAAAAAAGTGTATTTAAAAACAAAACAAATAAAACATCGTTCAGCAGAGTAAGTAATCACAAAGCGCTACAAGTCACCGGTATCAATTTAAGGTTTCTGTGCCGAATGCTACCAATGTTTTGTGTATAACATGTGAGAATTTGCATCGTGTACACGGTCAATTAAACCATTACTAATTTATTGTCTCTTTTCCATATAGATGTTGGATTTTACTCCGGGTCCCTAAGTGCTGGATAGATAGGTAAACCGAGCTGGATGTGCTAAATATTGTAATTATAAATAATAATTATTAATGAATTTATAAAAAAGAAAAATAAGTACTTTGTATTGAAAATAATAAACATATGGTCTATTTTTGTTGAAAAAATCGGTAGGATACGGACAAGGAAATACTCCGTTATTACACGACATAACGGTCCGGAAACGGTCCGGCATTGACGGGCTTTCAGCGGACTAGTCCGTTTTTTACATGACATAACGGTCCGTAAACGGTCCGTCATTGACGGACTTTAAACGGACTTGTCCGTTTTTACCACGACATACCGGTCCGTAAACGGTCCGTCATTGACGGATTTTCAACGGATTCGAATCAGTTTCGATGTTCCTTATGAACCGTTTTATGGTCCGTATACGTATCCAGAAAACGGTACGTATACGGAGTTGGATTCCGTTTATGACGGACCGAAAACGGTGCGTAAACGGAACGAATTGTTTGTTTTGATATTATAGCAATCTTCATATGACTTTTGCAATGAAGTTAAGAAGCAGTTCCGTTTTTTTTTTCGGTGATATATTGGCCTCACACATAACAAAATGAAACCGGATTGTTTTTACATAAGAATGTTCTGGCTTTCTTGCTCATTTTTCTAATTTGTTTTTAACTTGTAAGCTGAATGACTTTTATAGGGATAAAATTATGTTTCCGTTATCGTAAACACTTCTTGAATAAAATAAAATCGCTCAAGGAGCTCTTATAAATACTGATATTATAATTTGGGTTAACCCTTTATGTGTGTACAGTTTGTGTGTTCTGCAAATTTTTTTCTTATTCCCAAGAAACATAAAAAACATTAAGGAATATTATGAAAAAAAATCATCCGGTACAGGTAGCAAACGGAAAAAAAGAGCAATTCAGCGTGCACGCACTTTTATGAGCGTTTATTACTTTGCTATCGCAATCGTAATGTTTATTACTTATTTTTTTTAATTCTGAGCATCATAAAAATGTTATAAAGGTTTTTTTCAAACAATTTGCTACATGTAAAGGGGATTTGCCAAAATCCGTGCGTAAAATGCACCTGTTTTTCTATGTTCTTCATTTAATTATACCATTTTCTACAGTGCTTGTCAATATGCAATACCTTCAATTAATTGTAAATATAAACGTAAAGCACGCATCGATTTTCATCATCCATATCTACTTTAATTCACATGATATGAAGCTTCACTACAAATAAATAAAATTTAATACTTTTTGCAGTTTTCGATTTTTTCCAGATTTTTTTTTTTTTTTTAATTTTTTCACCAATTTTTTATTTTTTGTTTCATAATTTTGAAACCATTGATCGCATTGAAAACAGTTGTATACATCATTTAAAGATATTGTGAACCAACATTTTTGTAAATTTAGTTTAACAAAATCGGACAAGTTGTTTTTGAGTTATGACAACATAAGTGCAGCAATGTCTCAAAATATTGCCAATTTTACTAAAAAAATATTTAAAAAAAATTATCCATAGAATTGAAAAATTTTACCATTTATGTACTTAGGTATCAATGATGCATCAAATATATATAGTGGTTATTCTAGCCTTTTTTGCTGTTGACCTGTGTAATTATATTTTTATAATATTTAACACATCCGGCTCGGTTTACCTATCTATCCAGCACTTCAATTAGCATTAGGGACCCAACATCTATATAGAAAAGAGACAATAAATTAGTTATAGTTTAATTGACTGTGTACATGATGCAAATTCTCACATGTTATACAAATCTTACCTTGTTACTTGATGTTGTTTGATTGATGGTGTGATAGAAGGGATTATCTCTATTGGATATTCTACATATATTCCCGTTATAAAAATATTTTCACCAACTTTTTAAAAATATAATTGTTTTTTATTTTGTAAACAAACTGAAACCGATGAAATCCGTGTTTAAAGGTACGGAAACGGATACACCAAAACGGAGTTAAAACGTATTGTGTTCGAAAATCCATATATACGGTTCGTTAGTGTTCCGTATACGTACAAGCGCTGACGGATACGTGCATTACGGACAGTTAAGGCTGAGTTACCCAACCGTAAACGTATCTGTAACGAATCAGCTGTTTCGAAACCACAAGAAGAAATGTCTACGAATGGTTACTAAAGCTGTCCACACACTAGGGAACATTCTTAAAAAGAGAGCATTTTTTTGTGAATGTGTGAGTGCGTTTGTGTGTGTGTGCGTGTTGAGATCGTGCAATTCGTGTTTACAAAATTGTTTGATATTTTTTGTTCCGTCACGCATGTTCCCTAGTGTGTGAGCAGCTTAACACGTAAATGTAAACGTACTTGCCGGATCATTCTGTTGAAATTAGAATTTTCTATCCGGCATCGAAACAGCTGAATGATTTTAGTCGGAAAAAATATGAAATGAACAAAGAAAATTGATTCAAACAACAAATAAGGAATAGAAATTAACAAATAAATGGAAAAATTTAGAATAAAATATAAAACCACATGAAATAGATGCTAAATAGTAATGTCGTTTACGGTAATCTATAAGTGTACTTTTTAGCTACGGCATGGTACAGTTACATCACATTTACGTTTACGGTCCCATAATCCGCCCTTTAACGTCCCGTAAAAGCCGGATTCATGAATCCGTACATGGCGGAGAGTCCATAGTTTCTTGGGTTAATTAATAAAAAATAATTTAATAAAAGACAGCATTACCATCGCGCGACCCTCCCGTTAATTGTAAATGTATGTGCATGAAGTGCGAAAACAGTAACCTGAAGTACTTTTACGCGGTTTATCGAAAAGTACTTTTTACAACATGAAAGCGTGCATCAACACAACCAGCATACATCAACAAAGCACTTCATGTGTCATTTATTAGATGGTAAATATATAAGTAATTCGAAAGGTGTTTTCACGATGTGTATGCCATGGTGTGGTCATGGTGCAAAAAGAAATGCTTGCTGGCTGCCGCTAATAGTTTTGGCGAGAGACAGTACGGAAATTTGCATCATGTGCCATTGTGATTAAACTGGTAACCTAAACTAATTAGTTTTTTGTTATTATCAGGTAGTAAATTTTATAAAAGGCCAAAACTGCATGCAACGCGATGATGGATGGAGATATAATCTGCGCGGTGGAGGAATGGGACAGAGAAACAAGCCGACCAAAATAATCGGCGGCGGCGGCGCAAGCAAAAAATCGGCGGCGGCGGCAGCGATTGAGGTTGAGCCGGATAAAAATCGGCGGCGGCGGCGCAACCAAATAATCGGCGGCGGCGGCGGCTTGATCGGCTGAAAACAACATTTTGTAATGTGATTTGAAAACGTTTAAGTTTTTTTACGAAAGATAGCTATTTTACTATCACTCTATATGCCTTAACGTTTTTTGCCATTACTCTTACCTGACCATCTCTCAAAGATTTGTACGAATAATCTTCAAGGTTTACTATTTTTGAAAAGTTATTCATCATCGCTCTTATATCTGAAACATTTGGAATAATTATTGGAGGTGGTTTTTCTTCAGAAAGCTCTTTGTTAGCATTATCGTTAATATAATTATCATCATTATTGTCTACATCAAGTGCAGCAAACATGTTGTTGCTAAAAGGTACTTGGTATATCATCATTAGGGTAAGGAATTTCATGCACTTAAAAATGAAAAATATGCGGTTAAAAAAGAAAAATATGCACTCACAATATAAGAAATATTCACTGAAAACAGACACAGAACTCGAAGATTTCCCATAGGTCAATAAAGTTTTAAAAATGTTTATTTTGATTGAATCAAAATATGAAAACGTATCAATTTTTTATATTTTTTTACAAAATAAAAAATGCTACTAAAAATATGCACAAATATGCATTAAAAAGCACAAAATATGCATTAAAAAGCCACCAAATATGCATTTAAAGTCGAAATATGCAAAAACATGCATTTATGTCAAAATATGCAACTACAAATCGATGCCAGTTTGTTCTAAATTTGATGAGTCGGATAAATGTTTAGTCCATATTAGTTTTGGACTATCGAGAAATAACATGCATTTGCATGGAATTCCTTGCCCTAATCATCATTGTTGGTAGTTTTTGTTATTTTGATTGCATGCTTAACTAATTCTGGTGATCGATTTTGTCGTCGTTTCGTTGTTTTGTTTTCAGCGACTGTCTACCAGACAATATCGCTTTCTTCAGTAGACTCGCTGCTACTATCCATTGCTGTAACAGCAGAGGATTAGTATAGAAGAATATTAATCCCTTTGTTTACTACTTAATAATAAATAATAATTTGTTGTTGATTTCAATACACAATGCAGTGTTGCCAACAAATTTTCAAAATAAATGGCTAGATCAGACCCAAAAATCGCTAGAAAATCTGTAGATTATAAACAGTGTAAATATTTAGCGATTTTATCCCTAGATTTTTGAAAAATAGTTTTTACTCAAAAATTTCTTTAATATGTTAATAAGTGTTATAAACTTTTAAATAATGAAAAATTTTACGATTAAGCTTCAAATAATGAGTCCTGATTTTCATTGAATTAATCTTAGTATTGAGAATACACAATAGAGGGCGTTGTACGATGAAAAAGTGCATACACATATTTTATCGAAATGTGTATTTTTAGAGTTTTTTTTACTAAAATCGTTTAAGATGTTGTGTTTTATAATAAAGGAATATCAATAATAATATTTTTCAACATAAAACCGAGTTTTAAAAATTATATTACGGCTGATAAAAAAAATCGCTAGATTTTTGGCTAATAGCTACAGGACAATTTTTCCCGCTAGGGGCGAAATAAAATCGCTAGATCTGACGAGAAAATCGCCGTTATGGCAACACTGATACAATGTATTAAAAAAAATTTTTTTCTTAAAACAATAACAAATGTTATTGCTTTTAATTTTAAATAGAATTATAGAAAAGAGATCAAAATTAACGTCTGCACTTTATCACGGTCAGAAAATCACTCCCAAAAAAATATATATAAAATCAATTTATATAAGATTTGTTGTTGGTTCACGTGTAATATGTTTCATGTTCGCACAGATCCATGGCTAGTCAAGACTATAACAAATGGTCCTAAATATTTAATATAACATACAAGTTTTTTTTAATAAATTATAAACATACCCTTTTAGGGCTACAAAGTAATCCCAACATTGGGAAAATGTAACCCCCTTGGAACTCAAAACAATTTTTGCCTCTTATAGAATTTTCAGACAATTAAAGCATACTGGGAATCAATTTTTTTATTTATTCTTTTTAATTTTAACAAATTAAGGAATAAATAAAGACCATAGAAAAAATACATATCGATTGATTTAAGAAATTAAACTTGTTTGAAGACTTTTGAATGGAGGCTTTGTTAGAAAGTTTGGGCAGGATGCACATATCTTGTAGGGACCCATTTGAATTAGATGCCCAATCAATAATGTCCTTAAATGATGAAATTATGTGATCAATTCGAACATTGGTTTGAGCATTTTATCCGTAAAAGTGTCCTTTTCTAAATATTATAGAATTTTACAATATCTCTTATCTTTACTTTTTCATTTATTTGTTACAAAATGTTTAATTTATCCAAAATATTCAACTGGACCATTTTTAAAAATGTATTTTAGAATTGAAAAAATATATATGGTTGATATCAAAAAATGTGATAAAAACCATGTAACCAGCTAATTTCAAATGCATGGATTACATTTGAGTTATATATTTCGATATATATCAGCGCATTGTCACCTGTTTTACAAAATTTATAACAATATGACCAATTTTTGTTTAATACATAAAATTTGTAACCAATTTTATAGGCCAAATGTAAACTCCGTAACCAGTAACTCATCAGGTTTTTTAACTTTAATAGCTTATATTTTAATAACCGATGAAGCTAAACACTAACTGTAAGAATTTATATGAAGAGGAGAAGTAACGCTTTTAACAAAAATTAATACATTTTACAAACTTTTTCGTATATCTATGCTAACACGACTTCAACTCTGTAACGATTTTTCGTCATAATTTTTGATAAAAATGCATACACCAAATACATATATTTAGGTTGTTCATAAGGGGTGTGCTATCTGTTGTATCGTCCTATCAAAAAACAGAGTTGTTAAAATTTTTATTTGTGTTTAACAACGATTTTCTATTCAGTTTTCTATCTGTTAGCACACTCAAACATAAGACATTAAACATACGTAAAAATGTTGTATCGTTCTATTCGCAAATGTTGTATTTTTTCAATTTAATTTTTAACAGCTCTGTTTTTTGTTAGGACGATACAACGATACAACAAATAGCACACCCCTTGTGAAAACCCTTATTGAGTTTTAAATGCAAAGTTAGCAGCTATGTTTTTTTATTAATTGATTTTTTACACATCTGCAAAGAGTTGCATTCTGAAGTATTATATAAACCCATTAAGAACTTTTTTTTTTTAAATTTTTTTCACAGTATAAATTTACATAAGCTTTTATAGATTAAAAAAATTATATTTATAAAAATTTTATATTTAGAAGATTTTAACTTTTTTCTTTTCATATAAAAAAATTGTTTTTAGCTCTGGTTGTTCAAGTTTAATGAATTAGTAAATTCTTTTTAAAAAATATATTTATTTTTAAATATTTTATATTTGAAAATTGATACTTCCAGCCGAAATGAGCCGAAAAAAATCGGCGGCGGCGGCTGAAGCAAAAATGACCGGCGGCGGCGGCTTAAACGGCTCACGGCGGCTGGCTTGTTTCTCTGGAATGGGATACATATATATATATTCTGTTATTTTCTTTATTGTAATAAATCTATAAAAAATATAATATGTACTTCTCAAAATTAATGGAAAATAGGCTAAATTTAGGTAAATATATAATGCCGTTTTTCTTAAAACAAAACGGTACGGATATGGATCCATTTTTCCACGACATAACGGTCCGGAAACGGTCCGGCATTGATGGACTTTCAACGGACTAGTCCGTTTTTAACATGACATAGCGGTCCGTAAACGGTCCGTCATTGACGGACTTTAAACGGACTTGTCAGTTTTTAACACGACATTGCGGTCCGTAAACGGTCCGTCATTGACGGATTTTCAACGGATTCGAATCAGTTTCGATGTTCCTTAAGTTCCATTTTCTGGTCCGTATACGGATCCAGAAAACGGTACGAAAACGGAGTTAGATTCCGTTTATGACGGACCGAAAACTGTGCGTAAACGGAACGAATTGTTTGTTGGGTTTCCTTACGGAGATAATTAGGTCCATTTACCAAACGAAATCTAAAATATTTTGTGTTTATGATTTCTAATCACAATAAAAAATTTTAGTATTTATTCGCAACTTCAGACTATATTACTAACAACAAAGGTAAACAAAACTAGAATTTCGAAACTCCTATTTAAATTTAATCTTTCGAAATAGTCTCGCATTGTTTCAATCAAACTAATAGGTACACAAATGGTTAAAAATTGTTTTAAGAATAGAAACAGGGAGCTGTACTGGTACTTATAAGAAATTTACCAAACTACTTCCGGAGTGACTCTTCGTACTGTACCAGTTGATTTGCACCTCAAAGGCAATTTACAGTAAAAAAATTTGGGTGTTTATTTGCAAACTCTGATGTTCTATTACATACACAAACATAAACGAAATGAGAATTTCAAATTTTGCATTTTAATTTCTTTTACAGTCCTTACATAGATCGTATTTAACTAGTACACAACTGGTTCAAAATGGTTATTTTGAGAACTAGTTTTGTAGTATCTAGTTTAAAAACTAGTACTTTTTAGAACTAGTTCGACCATTTGCTACTGGGGTGTTATAAACTTGAAAGCAAAATCTTGATCGTGAAACCTCAGTATAACATGGGGGTTACACAATCAAGTTTTGCCTTTCAAGTTTCAATTTTTTTACTCCAAATACAAATTTGGAAAAGTGTGAGTGGGTTAGTAAAAAAGTGTGAGTGTATTGAAACTTCAAAGCCAAAAATTGAACGTGTAACCCCAGTATAAATCAAATGAATTAATTTACTGGTGTACTAGTTCAATTTTATAAATCGAACGGAAAAAAGTGAATTAATTCCTTACTGAATAAATTCACCACTGAATTCGTTTAATTTCATTTTCGTTCAGTGAATTAAAAAAAAAATACGTTCACTGAAATAAAAAAAATGACGTTCACTGAATTGAAAAAAAAAATTACTTCACTGAATTAAAAAAAAATACGTTCACTGAATTAAATAATAAAAATTACGTTAATTGAACTCAAATGAGAAGCAACAACATATTTTAATAGCTTGTACAGTTCTTAATATTGTAAAAACGTATAAATGAAATACGTCATCTACATTTTACGCGGTAGCATAAGTTTGAAAAATTAATTGTTGTATTTTTTCCAAATTTATCTATATCTGTAAAGTTTTTATTTGTAAAATTGTTTTTTTTTAAATTCAGTGAACGTATTTTTTTTTAATTCACTGAACGTAATTTTATTTTTTTTTTAATCACTGAACGAAAATGAAATTGAACGAATTCAGTGGTGAATTAATTCAGTAAGGAATTAACTCACTTTTTTCCGTTCGATTTATAAAATTGAACGGGTTCACCAGTGAATTAATTCATTTGATTTAATAAAAAGAACTATAGCAATTGAATTAATTCGTAACAAAATAAATCGAACGAAAACAAATATTTTTTTTTTTTATTCTTTATTTGCAATCTATCCTAAGACAATAAGCTAATTTGATAACTTATACATTACATAACAGGAGTTATGGAGTTCCATTGAACTACATAACTATATAAAAATTCTAAAAGTTAATAATTATTTACATACATATTTATAATATAATTTTATTAGCCTCTAAAAGGTAAATCTAACATATGTACACGTTTCAGTCTTCTCGTTTCGTTACTGTCATCTAAGAGAGAAATAGCCAGAGGATTTACATGGTTGCTTAATCTTTGGAGATAGTTTTCGCTAAGCCTTCGTATTTCTTCGTGGACTGTTGGAACATTGAGATCTTTTTTAATAATTTTATTTGCCACAAACCAGGGAGCGTTAGTTATTAGTCTTAACGTTTTAGACTGGTATCTTTCTAGTATGTCAACATTTGATTTGCTAGATGTACCCCATAGTTGAATTCCATATGACCAAATCGGTTTTAGGATAGCTTTATATATTCTTAATTTATTGTTTAAATTGAGTTGTGATTTTGGTCCCAGTAGCCAGTATAATTTACGGGTTTTCATTTTAAGTTGTTGTCTTTTAGCTTGTATATGTGCCTTCCACGTAAGTCGCCTATCCAATGTCATACCAAGATATTTAACTTTATTTTGTTTCGGGATTTCATCTCCATTTATATACAATGAAGAACAATCTTGTTTTCTTAATGTGAAAGTGATGTGGCTGGACTTATCAGAATTTACTTTTATATTCCATTTTTTAAGCCATTTCTCAAGAAGATTAATCTCCTCCTGAACAAAGATCGAAGCTTCCGTTGGACATTGGCTTGTTGCAACAATTGCTGTGTCGTCTGCATATGTAGCTACTATGACATCGTTGGTAGAAGGCATATCTGGAAAACAAATATGAATTAATTCCATTCAATATATGGTGCTTAGTGAATTCATCGAATTTTTAATTCAGAATTGAATTAAGGAATTAATTCTTCAAAGCTCTGGAACGATTGAACTAAAAGAGCAAGTAGGAGTGAACTAGGTCTTTCGTTCAATTGAGTGATTAGTTCAATTCAACTAGTTCTTTCACGAACGACACAAGGCTAGGAATTTGTTTTGTTGCACGTGTGTGGTTAAAATACTAGTTTTTTTTTATAAGAATATAAGAAGTTCGTAGAAGAAATATAATGCCACCGGTTAAAAAACAGAAATCCAGCAAATCACCAAAAATTGCTGTGAAACCAGAGAACATTAAAGAAAATGTTGTATCGGGACAGGTATAATTGAACGTTGAATGCAGCTATAACAAATATGATAATTCCGTTATTTTGTTTTTACAGTTGCAAAAGAAAATTAAAAAACAACAGAGACCCAAAAAAGATGAAAAAGGCATAGTGTTCATAAAAAGTTTACCTCATGGTTTTTTTGAGGATCAATTAAAAAAGTATTTTGAACAATTTGGAGAAGTAACTCGGGTACGTTTGGCACGTTCCAAACGTACTGGTGGTAGCAAAGGTTATGCTTTTGTTGAATTCGATTATCCCGAAGTAGCAGAGGTAGCAGCTGAAACGATGAATAATTATTTGATGTTTAAAAAAATCGTTAAGGCATCATATATACCGCCAGAAAAACAGAATTACAATTATTTCCGCACTTCAGTGCGTAAAATGAGAAACAAATCGGGGAAAACCGTATGGGTGTCCAGCAAGACAGCTTCCATACAACGTAAAATGAAACAACACAATGACTGGTCTGAGGATAATTTCCAAAAACGTACAACAAAGCAATTAAACAAAATTAAGAAATTAGGTGAGAAATACGCACATCTCGGTATTAATATCAATAAAATCTTGGTCGAACCCAAAGTTTTGACTGAAAAAGAGAAAAAAATATTGGAAAAGTCTAAAGCCAAGGCAGAAAAGGAAGAAAAAGTTGCTGGCAGCTCTAAGGTCTTAAAAAGGAAAACTGAAAATGAAGACATACAGCAAAATAAAAAGAAATCTAAGAAAAAAGTATCTTTAGAAGATTTATTGGGCAGCACCATACAAGAGGATTCGGAAGATGAAGATTATGTTGCTATTGCATCCAACGGTGATGAAGAAACTTACGGTTTTACTAAAGATTCAGATGATGAAAATAATAGTGAAAATAATGATTCCGAAGATGAAATTGTTGTACCAACAATCAAACCTAAAAACTCGAAATCTTTTGGCAAATCTTTGAAAGCTTCTAATGTTGAACGTTTTGATCAAATGGTAAAACGTCAACCACACACTGGCGCCGTTCAGAAATTCAAGAAACCTTTAAAGCAACCTTCTTCCATTAGCAGAAAAAAAGGTTCTTTACAACTAAAGGCGGCTAAAGAGATGGCAAAACCTCTGCCTAAAGGCAAATTTAACAAAAACTCGAAGAAACTCAAGTAGTTCTTAGTTTTGTTTTTTTATTTTCATTTTCTTAATTTTTTTTAATGCTGGTGCGAGTATGTACGTACAATAGAGCGACGCACCTTATGTGGACATAAAAGAAGTGCCCACCGCAAAATATACCTTTGTTCTATGATGATTCCCAAAATATTTTGGGTCTAGCAATGACATCTCACGAGCTCGACCGTTTTTAAAAGTTATTTTTTTTAGACTAACAGTATATATAATGTGTCCAAGCATGCACAGGCATGTCCCATTTTAAGATATATTCTATAAAAAAAATGTTGTACAGAGTGGTTTGTGATTTAGATGTCAGATTAACATATCTTAATCTCTAGTCAGTAAAAGTAAATACGCGTTTCAGATTTTTTTTTTGAAATTCGTGTTCGCGTTTTACCAGAAATTCTATTTGGCGTAGACACTTCCAAACAGGGCAATATACGTATCCAAATTTTTCTTTTGACATATACATCAACGTTGTGTCGAAATAATTTGGAATTTTGAACATTTCATACATTTTTTACGAATTTCAAAAAATAGATACGTATTCACTAAAATCGGCTAGAGATTATATATGTATGTTAATTTGACATCACAAACCTTTCAGCTCAAAAAAAAAAAAATATTTTTATAGAAAATTCCTTAAAGGGGGACATGCTTGGACAAGCTACATATATGTACCGATGGATGCGCATTAAAAACATCTTTCATATGATACCCATATTGTATATGTTATCTTTAGCTAAAATGCAAAATTGTTCCAAAAACTAAAGAGATTGTGAAAACGTTCCGCTCGTGCGATGTCATTGCTAGACGAGAAATATTTACTTATAGTCTTGACTAGAGATGAGCGATATTTTCATACTGGTGATTTAATCACAGTTATTAATAAATCACTGGTAACGGCTGTGATCAAATATTTCAAGTCGCAGTTTCTCGGATTGTCAGTCTTTTAATATTTTTGTACTATTCTTGCAATCTTCATTGTGCACAGTAATACATGTTTTTTTTCAATAACAGTGACTTGCTTTCAGACTCTTCTGAATAAAATGTCTCCTTCTATCATGTCTTTGTTACCGGTCGCAACTATTCTTTTAAGGCCCATTTTTTAGGAAGTGGATTATCTTTAAACTTAGTTTAACGCAGTTTGTAACTGGAACACTGCTTTTAAAATGTGGTTTATTTTGTTTTATTTCAATAAAGAAATAAATTATACTCAAGAAAAAGTTTTTCCGTAAAATTTTTGTTAATAAACTTTGAAATGGCTGACAAAATTCGTTTTTGGTTTAACTAAACCAAGTTTAACTGACATCTTAAAAACTCGCCATAAATATTATTTAGTTTATTTATCAGAAAATCGCAGTCTTTTCCATAGAAAAACCGTGATTACGATCACAGTTTAAAAGTACAACGATTTGCAAATCACATTCACTGAGAACAATGTTACTGAAAAATCGCCGGATCGCCCATCTCTATTACAAACCCGTGATCACGGTCACTGTTTAAAAGAACGTCATATAGTCATAGTCAATACTATAAGTTAGGCGATCATAAACCAAGGTATAAGTCGGTCTAATCTACAGTGTACATATCTAATAAGTAGTCATTTAATAATTTTATATTATGTACTAATGATAATAAAAGAAAAATTGTTGTATAAATAATGTTAATAAAATTCTAACGGCGGGTCTCGTACTGTACGCTAGACCACCCAAATTTCAAAAAGTATTTTTTGTTTGCTCCACCGGCAATTTCCGATAGATTGGACATAAAAAATAATACGTGTACAAAAATTGGATCTCTCGGTCTCATACAGGCCAGTCAGTTTGAACTTTTGACCCTAAAAATGAACTAAAAACACTTAAAGATATTTTGCGCTATAACTTCTAAATTTGAAGTTTTTCGCAAAAATACTATATAAGTGTTGTTATGCACAGAGCTTTGAAGAATTAATTCCTTAATTCAATTTTTCAATTCTGAATTAAAAATTCCATGAATTAATTCACTAAGCACCATATATTGAATGGAATTAATTCATATTTGCTTTCGTTCGATTTATTTTGTTACGAATTAATTCAATTGCAATAGTTCTTTTTATTAAATCAAATGAATTAATTCACCGGTGAACGCGTTCAATTTTATAAATCGAACGGAAAAAAAGTGAATTAATTCCTTACTGAATTAATTCACCACTGAATTCATTCAATTTCATTTTCATTCAGTGAATTAAAAAAAAATAAAATTACATTCAGTGAATTAAAAAACAAAAATAATAAGTTCACTGAATTGAAAAAAAATATAATAAGTTCACTGAATTAAAAAAAAATAAAATAAGTTCACTGAATTCAAACTATTAATTTTTCAAACTAGTTATATAGTTATATTTTTTTTTCCAAATTTATCTATATCTGTAAAGTTTTTATTTTTAATAGTAAAAGGCTTTATTTTTGAATCATGTAGGTTGATAAACAGCATCCGGTTTCTAATATGTTACTAGCACACGCTGTAAAATTGCTTATTTAAAACTTTTATTTGTACATTATTGTTTTCTTCTACTGAACGGCAGAAAACAGGCTTTGAATTCAGTGAACTTATTTTATTTTTTTTTAATTCAGTGAACTTATTTTATTTTTGTTCAGTTCAGTGAACTTATTATTTTTGTTTTTTAATTCACTGAATATAATTTTATTTTTTTTTTATTCACTGAATGAAAATGAAATTGAATGAATTCAGTGGTGAATTAATTCAGTAAGGAATTAATTCAATTTTTTTTCCGTTCGATTTATAAAATTGAACGCGTTCACCGGTGAATTAATTCATTTGATTTAATAAAAAGAACTATTGCAATTGAATTAATTCTTTGAATTTGTTGTTTGATGAACGCATTCAGTTGAATGAATTCAGTGAATTACTTAAGAAAAGGAATTCATTCAATTCTAGAGAAAATTGAATTCGATTGGTAGTGAATTCATTCAAAAAGGAATTAATTCTTCAAAGCTCTGGTTATGCAGAATAAAAGGACAAACACTTTCTTCATACTAAGTGTTGAAGAAAGTGTTTGTCCTAAGTGTTACTTATCGTGGTGTTTTAAGCGGATATAGTAAAAATTTGTTTAAAGAATTCATTTTAAACGGCCCTCGTTAAAATTTGGACAGAGCCAGTGAGGATCGGTTTTAATTTTTTTGTAGAGCAAGATATGTTGTTTTTATAACCCAATTGCATTTGGAACATATATCTGTTATTCCACGAAAGAGAGACCAAAATCGGGCTGAAGTACCGATTTATTATATGTTGTACACTAGACCGACTCACGAAAAAAAGTAAAAAAAAACAATGCCCCCTCAAAATAAACCTTGGTTTGTTATAAGATGATTCCTAAAATATTTAGGGTCTAGCAATGACATCTCACGAGTTGGACCATTTTTATAAAAAAACGTATTTTTTTTAGTTTTTTAAGAAATTTGCATCTTAGCTGAAGACAATATACTCAATATGGGTATCAATATGAAAGGTTTTTATAGGCGCGTCCAGCGGTATATACATCTATATATATAAAAGAATAACGTGACTGAATGACTGACTGACTGACTCAACATCGCCCAGCCCAAACAGCTGAAGCTAGGAAGTTGAAATTTGGTATGAAGGTTCCTCTTTCGGCGTAGACGTCCGCTAAGATGGGATTTTTGGAAATTCCTACCGGAACGGGCAAAAAGGGGAAAAGTCTCCCCCTTGGCGGCCTGCCAAAACCCCTTTGGCTAGAAAGCTGAAATTTAAGATATGTGTTCCTTGGAATATGGGCTAACTTTTCTGGAAATTACTTTCTGGAATTTTGGACAGGGACGTTGTAAAAATGGGGGTTAAAAAGGGGAAAAGGCCCCCCTTGACGGCCTGCTCAAACCGCTGGAGGTAGGAAGTTGAAATTTGGTATAAAGGTTCCTCCACTATCGTAGACATCCACCAAGACGGGAGTTTTGGAAATTTTTACAGGGACGGGCGAAAAGGGGAAAAAGTCTCCCCCTTGACGGCCTGCTCAAACTGCTGGAGCTATGAAGTACATTTTTCCAAAAAAAGTACCTTTTTCCAAAAAAAGTACACTTTTCCACAAAAAAGTACCTTTTTCCAAAAAAAAGTACCTTTTCCAAAAAATTACCTTTTTCCAAAAAAAATACCTTTTTCCAAAAAAAAGTACCTTTTTCCAAAAAAGTACCTTTTTCCAAAAAAAGTACCTTTTTCCAAAAAAAATTCATTTTTCAAAAAAAAGTACCTTTTTCCAAAAAAAGTACCTTTTTCCAAAAAAAGCACCTTTATCCAAAAAAAGTACCTTTTTCCAAAAAAAGTACCCTTTTCCAAAAAAAAGTACCTTTTTCCAAAAAAAGTACCCTTTTCCAAAAAAAGTACCTTTTTCCAAAAAAATACCTTTTTCCAAAAAAAGTACCTTTTTCAAAAAAAAGTACCTTTTTCCAAAAAAAGTACCTTTTTCCAAAAAAAGTACCTTTTTCCAAAAAAAGTAAGTTTTTCCAAAAAAAGTACCTTTTTTCAAAAAAGTACCTTTTTTCAAAAAAAGTGCCTTTTTCCAAAAAAAGTACCTTTTTCCAAAAAAAGTAGCTTTTCCCGAAAAAAGTACCTTTTTCCAAAAAAAGTACCTTTTTCCAAAAAAAGTACCTTTTTCCAAAAAAAGTACCTTTTTCCAAAAAAGTACCTTTTTCCAAAAAAAGTACCTTTTTCCAAAAAAGTACCTTTTTCCAAAAAAGTACCTTTTTCCAAAACAGTACCTTTTTCCAAAAAAGTACCTTTTTCCAAAAAAAGTACCTTTTTTAAAAAAAGTACCTTTTTCTAAAAAATGTACCTCTTTCTAAAAAAATGTACCTTTTCCAAAAAAAAGTACCTTTTCCAAAAAAAGTACCTTTTCCCAAAAAACATAAATTTTTCCAAAAAAAAATACCTTTTTCAAAAAAAGTACCTTTTCCAAAAAAAGGACCTTTTCCCAAAAAAAGTTCCTTTTTCTAAAAAAATGTTCCTTTTCCCAAAAAACATACATACATTTTTTCAAAAAAATACCTTTTTCAAAAAAAGTACCTTTTTCAAAAAAAAGTACCTTTTCCCAAAAAAAAGTACCTTTTTCCAAAAAAGTACCTTTTTCCAAAAAAGTACCTTTTTCCAAAAAAGTACCTTTTTCCAAAAAAGTACCTTTTTCAAAAAAAAGTACCTTTTTCCAAAAAAAGTACGTTTTTCCAAAAAAAGTACCTTTTTCCAAAAAAAGTACCTTTTTCCAAAAAAAGTACCTTTTTCCAAAAAAAGTACGTTTTTCCAAAAAAAGTACCTTTTTTCAAAAAAGTACCTTTTTTCAAAAAAAGTACCTTTTTCCAAAAAAAGTACCTTTTCCCGAAAAAAGTACCTTTTTCCAAAAAAAGTACCTTTTTCCAAAAAAAGTACCTTTTTCCAAAAAAAGTACCTTTTTCCAAAAAAGTACCTTTTTCCAAAAAAAGTACCTTTTTCCAAAAAAGTACCTTTTTCCAAAACAGTACCTTTTTCCAAAAAAGTACCTTTTTCCAAAAAAAGTACCTTTTTTAAAAAAAGTACCTTTTTCTAAAAAATGTACCTCTTTCTAAAAAAACGTACCTTTTCCAAAAAAAAGTACCTTTTCCAAAAAAGTACCTTTTCCCAAAAAACATAAATTTTTCCAAAAAAAAATACCTTTTTCAAAAAAAGTACCTTTTCCAAAAAAAGGACCTTTTCCCAAAAAAAGTTCCTTTTTCTAAAAAAATGTTCCTTTTCCCAAAAAACATACATACATTTTTTCAAAAAAATACCTTTTTCAAAAAAAGTACCTTTTTCAAAAAAAAGTACCTTTTCCCAAAAAAAAGTACCTTTTTCTAAAAAAATTTTCCTTTTCCAAAAGAAGTACCTTTTCCAAAAAAAGTACCTTTTTCCAAAAAAAGTAGCTTTTCCCGAAAAAAGTACCTTTTTCCAAAAAAAGTACCTTTTTCCAAAAAAAGTACCTTTTTCCAAAAAAGTACCTTTTTCCAAAAAAGTACCTTTTTCCAAAACAGTACCTTTTTCCAAAAACGTACCTTTTTCCAAAAAAAGTACCTTTTTCCAAAAAAGTACCTTTTTCCAAAAAAGTACCTTTTTCCAAAAAAGTACCTTTTTCCAAAACAGTACCTTTTTCCAAAAACGTACCTTTTTCCAAAAAAAGTACCTTTTTCTAAAAAATGTACCTCTTTCTAAAAAAATGTACCTTTTCCAAAAAAAAAGTACCTTTTACAAAAAAGTACCTTTTCCCAAAAAACATAAATTTTTCCAAAAAAAAATACCTTTTTCAAAAAAAGTACCTTTTCCAAAAAAAGGACCTTTTACCAAAAAAAGTTCCTTTTTCTAAAAAAATGTTCCTTTTTCCAAAAAACATACATACATTTTTTCAAAAAAATACCTTTTTCAAAAAAAGTACCTTTTTCAAAAAAAAGTACCTTTTCCCAAAAAAAAGTACCTTTTTCTAAAAAAATTTTCCTTTTCCAAAAGAAGTACCTTTTCCAAAAAAAGTACCTTTTTCCAAAAAACATACATTTTTCCAAAAAAAACACCTTTTTAAAAAAAATACCTTTTCCAAAAAAAGTACAAATAAAGTACTTTGTAAAACCAAAGTATCTTTTTCCAAAAAATTTCGTTTTTCCAAAAGTACCATTTAAAATAATATATAATTTCAAATAAACTACTTTTTTTCCTCCCCCCACGGATATCTCCACTAAAACAAGGTTGCTTGATATTCGGCATAGACGTGCGCTAAGACGGGATTTTTGGAAATTCCTACCGGGCAAAAAGAGGAATAGTCTCCCCATAAACAGTCTCACAAATTGGAAAAGTGCCTGCCCAAACCACTGGAGGTAAGAAGTTGGAATTTGGTATAAAGGTTCCTCCACTGTAGTAGACATCGACTAAGTTTGTATTTTTGGAATTCCCTACAGGATATCCCAAAAGGAAACTCGGTATGTAAGTTCCTCCTTCTGTGTAGGCGTCCGCTTAGACGGAATTTTTGAAATTCCTATCGGGAGGGGAAATAAGGTAAAAGTCTCCTCCTGACGGCTTGCCCAATCCCTTTTGGCCAACCTAAAATTTTAAATATGTATTCCTTGGAGTAGGACTAACTCACCGGAAACGTAATTTTTCTATTTTGGAACAGGAACATAGTAAAAATGGTGGTTGAAAGGGAAATATGTCCCCACTAACGGCCTGCTCAAACCGCTTAGGCAATGCAGGTGAAATTTGGTATGAATGTTCCTCATCCATCGCAGATAGCCGCGAAGATGGAATTTTTGTAAATTCCTAAAGGGAGGGGCAAAAAGAAGAAAAGCCTCACCTTGGGGGCCTGTAAAAACCCCTTCGGCTAGAAACCTGAAGCTTAAAATGTGGGTCCCTGGAGTAAGGGCTAACTTATTAGAAAGATACTTTTTTGAATTTTGGACAGGGTCGTTATAAAATGGGGGCTCAAAAAGGGAAAGTTGCCCCTTAACGACCTGTCCAAACTGCTGGAACTAGGAAGCTGAAATTCGGTACTTAGGTTCCTCTTCCAGCCTAATTCCAACCGGGAGGGACAACAAAAAGAAAAAGTGTCCCCCTTGACAGCCTGCTCAAACTGCTGGAACTAGGAAGCTGAAATTCCCTGTCGATGGATTTTCGGAAATTCCTACCGAGAGGGGCACAAATAGTAAAAGTTGGTTAGAAACCTGAAATGTAAAACATATGTTACTTGGAGTATGGGCTAACTTACCGGGAAGGTGCTTTTTGGACAGGGACATTGCAAAAATGGGGATTAATGAAGCGAAAAGTGCCGCTTAAAGGCCTGCCCAAATCGCTGGAGGTAGGAAGTTGAAATTTGGTATTAAAGTTCCTCCTCTATTGTAGACATCCGCTAAGATGAGATTTTTGGAAATTTCCACAGGTAGGGTCAGAAACAGGAAAAGTCTCCCCCTTAACGGCCTGGCCAAACTGCTGGAACAAGGGAGCTTAAATTCGGTATTTGGGTTCCTTCTCCAACGTTGACGTCCCCTAAGATGGTATTTTTGGAAATTCATACCGGGAGGGGTAAAAAGGGGAAAAACTTCCCCCTTGACGGCCTGTCCAAACTGCTGGATATAGAGACCTAAAATTATGTATGTAGTAGGTTCCTCCTCCAACGCAGACGTCCTCTAAGACGGAATTTTTGGAAATTCCTACCGGGAGGGGTAAAAACAGAATAATTCTCCCCCTTGATGGCCTAACCGAACCCTTCGGTTAGAAACCTGTAATATATAATATGTTTTCCTTGGAGTATGGGCTAACTTATCGACAAGGCATTTCTAGGACTTTGGACAGGAACGTGGTAAAAATGGTGGTTCAAAAGGGGAAAATTGCCCCCCCCCCCACTTAACGTCTGCGTCTTTAGCTAGAAACCTAAAACTTAAAGAACAAGTGTATATGAAACACTAAAATTAAGAAACTAAATAGGAAACGAGTGGAATTGAAACACTACACAAGTGGAATGAAATGGATATAAACGTTGAACGAGTGGAATTGAAATTATAGACAATACAAATGGATTGGAAGAGGGAATTACCTGTTCAAACACTATCCACGGAATATGAAACTTATGTAGCATTGAAACATACTCTCCAAAAAGTTAAACAAATTTTCTAAAAGAGAAAAAACCTTAGAAAAGGAATGGTACTTATATATTCCGATATTTAAACTTCATGTAACGAAGCACCGGTGGAAGAAACCGACGCAGTAAATTTTCCAACTGAATTTGTGAATTTACTTGAATTGCCAGGTCTACCTTTACATAAACTGGAATTAAAAAAAAAACTTTAAGACACGCTAACAACGTAGCGGGCTTTGCCCGCTATTTTTAATATTATAAAATGCTTTCCAACCCTGCTTTACGTTATTTATTTTCATTCAAAACACAAATGAACAAAACTACTTACGGGTCTATCTACCTAAGTTCGCACTTTACCAAATTATCTTAACATACACACGTATATTGCAATTTATTATGGATTCATTACTAACAATCCACTTTCATGAGAAAAAGTGATGAAATATTTATTTATTTTAAACCCATTGTTGTGCAGAATTATTTATTTGTGGTGGCTGGGTGAAGGCTTTTATTATAAAAACTGTACTTTAAATAAAAAGCGAATTTAAAAAAAATTGTCGGGGGGTTTAGGCACGCAAAAAATTTAGCGTGCCTAAACTTTAAGGCACGCTAACAACGTAGCGGGCTGCGCCCGCTAGTATAACATATTCAAGCAAATCCTGACATATCCTTATTTTAAGGATATTCTATAAAAAAACAAATTTTTTACTCTTTTGTACGGAGATATTTGTGATGGAAATGTCAAATTTACCTATAATAATCTATAGACGATTTAAGTGAACACGTGTTTCAGATTTTTTTGAAATTCGCGATTTTCCGCGTTTTATCAGAAATTCAATATGGTGGAAACAATATTAAATTTTAATTCATCGATGATTTTGAGCTACCCCAGTTCAATAAAAAAATTTTATGAAATCTTTTGTAAGTTTATTACACAGCACAACACTAAAAATGCATTCGATATTCAAAACTACTACTCAATTTTTCAGTGTTGCATTTTGGACAGACAAAATATATAAAAATGTGACTCCGCTAAAATATTTGCCAGAAAAATGTGACTGCTAAAATATTTTTCACAAAATTACAACTCTGCTAAAAGAAAAGAATCAGAATTAAAATATTTAAAATAATATGTTAAAAAAACAATGAAAAACGCAATGATAGTTGGTGAAAAAGTTTAAAAATATGTTTATAAATTTAAATATTGAATTACCATAAACATTTCCAAAGAATTCAACCAAAATATTTTAAAAAATTTCAAACTTAAAAGTCGTTAAAAGTTTTGAGTAGTATCGAGTAACCAAATCAAAAACACCGAGTAGTATCGAGTATTGAAAAGTAACCGAATTTACCAGCACTACTTCAACCGGACTTGTCCGTTTTTAGCACGACATTAGGGTCCGTCATTGACGGATTTTTAACGGATTCGAATCAGTTTCGATGTTCCTTAAGTTCGGATTCAGTTTATAACGGACCGAAAACGGTGCGTAAACGGAACGAATTGTTTGCTGGGTAGGTTAAGCCCGGTATTTTGTTCACAACAGGGAAAAAATGTTTAGCAACATCCCAACAAACAATTAGGTCCGTCATTAACGGATCCAACTCCGTTTTCTGGATCCGTATACGGACAAGAAAACGGAACTTAAGGAACATCGAAACTGATTCAAATCCGTGGAAAGTCCGTCAATGACCATTTACAGACCGTTCTGTCGTGTTAAAAACGGACAAGTCCGTTAATGACGGACCGTTCTGTCGTCTAACCCCCAGTCTAGACTAGCAATAAATATGTTGACATATATTGCAGCAAATGTCAAAATTATGTTATCTTCAGTGTAGACCCCCAAATTGCGTACATATTTATTGCTGGCAATATATCCCCCAGTCTAGATTAGCAATAAATATCTTAGCAATAAGTTAAGTACGTCGGCAGAATAACGGGATAAAATTGATTATTGCCGAGCTTATGTTAAGGGTACACTCAAAAAAAAAAGTCAGTAAAGTCAGCAAAAAATGTTGCTGTGTCAGCAAATTTTTAGTCAGGAGCGTGCTTGCAAAAAAGTTGGTAATTTCAGCAAAAGGTTTGCTGAAAATCAGCGAGCTGATTTTTACCAAAAAAAATAGTAATCTTCAGCAAAAATTTTGCTAACACTTAGTCGACTGCAAATGAAAAAAATCCTTGCTAAAATCACTAAACTTTTTGCTGAATATTAGTAGATTGAAAAAAACTCAAAAAACTTGTAGCGAAATTTTACTTTAGTTAATTTATTTGCTGAAAATTTAAATATAGAATATGTGTAGAGTTGTTTTCCTTTTTTTGTCATTTCCGTTTCCGGACGAGCTGCGACATCTACATCTTGTCTATCTGGTTATCGTCCATGCTATGCATGCGGTTCTCAGCACAATTTTTGTAGCAAAATAAATTAGTAAAACATTAGTTCAAAATTAGTTTAGTGCTAAAAAAAATATAACTAAAATTTTTGCTGAAAACGGAATTTCAGCAAAAAAATTGCTGAAAACTAGTACACTTGATATACAAGATGTTTTACTAATTTTTCTACTAACTTATTTTTTTGAGTGTATGAGAACACGTAATTATGTTAACTCATAATTTGCAATAATTCAACGAAGAAGGTTATGCGACACTTACTAGTAAATACCCTTGTAAAAAAAAGTTGTGTCCAATTCGGTTAATCGATTAACCCATTCTTCGATTAATCGCCTGAATTTCGGTTAATGTCGAAACAAATAATTCAAAACTCAAATAATTATTCGATCCGAATAATCGGTTAAAACAGGTTGATTAACCGGTTACAATTTTAATATGGAATTTATCCCTTATTTTTTTCTCAAAACTTCATAATTTTCTTAACTTTGGCTAAAAAATTACAAGAAACATAAACACAAATATATTTTATTTGTATTTAAGAAAATTCTATTTGTATTTTAAATTTGTCCAAATACGTTTCAAAATTATTCACTTGTAATTAAAAATTTGTAATCTGTATTTCAAAATTGTAAAATTGTATTTCAAATTTTCCATTTGTATTTCAAAATTCTCCAAATGTATTTCAGAAATTTCCAAATGTATTTCAAAAGACTATTTGTATTCCAAAATTTTCCAAATGTATTTAATAAAATTCTAATTGCATTTCAAATTTTTCCGAATGTATTTCAGAAATTTCTATTTTTATTTTAAAAAAAATTTTTACAAACATGCCTGTTTTCTCTTTCGTAATGAATATTTTATAGGAATTATGAGACATGTACTGTAGTAAATATCGCACTTGAGGGTTAATTTTCTAAAACTAAATTAGGAATATTATTTTTAGACTTAGAAAAATAATACCAAGAAGTTTCATTAAAATCCGCTCAGGAATATATGTTATATAAATTTGACCTCTGACCTTACACAGATGCAATTTAATGTATTTATATTTTGCCCTAATTTTCAGGATTGAAGTATTTGATCTTGTGTTGTTATATTCCGGCCAAAATTATTTGAAATTAAAAGAAGAAAAAGAAAAACTTGTCTAAAAGCTAAATAAATTCCAAGAATCGCCGTTTTCTCGAAATCCGTTAAAATAAAATCTCTGCCCAGCCAAATGAAAAAAGGAATTCCTACAATTTTTGTAGTTTTTAATCTACAATATGTTCTTAATAAATCCTTAAAGTCCAATCGTTGATTTTTTAAAATTTCTTTAAAAAAATTTTTAAAAATGTAAAATTGTAGATTTGAAAACAGTGTTTAAGAATTCCGACCTTTTTGGCACTAATTTAAAACGAGTTTGCAATGCACATGATAAAAAATACTTTTTAATTGAGTACCTTGGAGTTAATAAAATAAGAAAATGTTTTTGCGTTACATTATTACTACAAATTTCAAAATTTGGGCTAGAACTTCTTGATTAAGCGTTCTGTGACACATTAGTTGCCGGGGGCAATTGTAATAACTTGGTTTTTTTTTAACAGATTTTAGTTTTTATTGCCTTATTAGAAAGATAATTTACTGTTTATTACGATTTTTAATCCTTTTAATTCAATATTAATTTAAAATATTAAAAATTTTAAACAAAATAAAAAAAAGTCATATTTTTCCCATGTATACCGTTTTTCAAACTTCAAGGCCGTTGAGGCACGTGTTCCTCTTATCCGATTGTCCTAATTTTTTGGAAGACGTTGTTTTACAGCCAAATACATATTTTAAGGGGGGGGGGGAGGCCCAGTTAATAACTGACATTTTTTTGCTAAATACATAGTTGGAGCCACATGGGTATACCAGTGAAGTCAAAAGTGACAGCTGTCAAACGAGTAAACAGAAACCGTATGGTGTGGATTTTAAAAAAGTATATATACGAAACCCATGAGTAAAAGTAAACAACTATACAGCATGTTTTCAAACATGTGTTCACAAAAAAAAAGTAAAAGATAACCTAGAAAGTATGAAGATACACACCATGGTTGTATTGGGCAAACAGTTTAACTTCCCTGGTGTGTTACAAACTCACAAAATAATTATATATTTGTAGTTACACATTGTAATGAATAAAACAATATTAATTTAAACTTATTTTATAAAATTTGTGCACATTAATGCCCTTTATTAACAATAAAGAAAACTTATACAGTACTATTAAACATAACACAACATACAACAAACTCTCACATCCATATGTTCTGTGAAATGTATAAAAAAAACACAAACGCACTCACAAAACAGATTTATATTATTTATTATTATTCGACAACATAAAATATTCACTTTATTGTTAGCTCAGCTCAAATGAATAAACCGTTATTTATACAAAAGGTTTATATTACGAACCAAAAAATTAATTTATTTAGAAATTAGTTTTTAGAAACAATTAGAAAAAATATTATATTAATTAAAGTATTTATCATTGACGAAGTTTACAAAGAATATTTTAAAAACAAAAAACATGTTACAAAGTATTTGTATATTGTTCCATTTTAACAAGTTAAATTGTCATACCAACACCCCTTCTCAATTTAACTGGATAATAAACCCAATATTTCCCTGAATTGTTTAATTTTGATTGAATGTAATGGTTTTGTTAAAATATCTGCTTCCATATACTCTGTCGGACAATACACAAGGTCTATAATTTCTTTATCTTTTAAATCTTTTATAAAATAATATTTCGTTTCAATATGTTTGCTCCGTCGACTAAACCGCTCATTTTGTACCAATTTTAAGCAACTTTGATTATCTTCATATATAACTACAGGCTTTGTTTGGTATATTTCAAAATCATTCATTAATCTTCGCAGCCATATTGCTTCTTGAGCAGCTTCACATAAAGCAATATATTCTGCTTCTGTTGATGAGAGCGAGACACAATCTTGTTTTCTGCAACACCAAGATATACATGACCCATTGTACCTGAAGATAAATCCACTATTCGATTTTCGATCTGTTTTATTCTGAGCCCAATCGGCATCAGCGAACCCATATAATCCTTTCATATTATCGCAAGTTAGTATTAATTTTAAAGATATTGAACCCTTTAAATATTTAATCAATCTCTTTAGTTCATTCCAATCTCGATATGTAGGCTTGCTTACTTTTCTACTCAAAATTGAAACTGGCGTTGCAATATCTGGTCTTGTATTAACGCTGAGATAAAGCAAACTTCCTATTAGATGATGATAAATTTCATTGTTAGGCAAATAATCACTTTGGGTTTCTTCTTTAATATAACCAGTATCCATCGGAATTTTGGAGATTTTAGCATCCTCAACACCAGCATCTTTTACAAGATTTTTAATATAGTGTTCTTGATTTATACTGAAAAATCCGTCTTTCCCCTTCTCGATTTTTATACCTAAATAAAAATTGACTTCTTCAAGATCGGATATTTCAAAATTCTCTTGCAATAGTTGTAAAATATAGTTCTGATGTACAGGTAATTTAGTAGCAACAAGTATATCGTCTACATATACTAATACATAAATCCACTCACCGTCTTTCTTTATTCTTAAAATGCATGAATCCGCCAAACCTCTTTTAAAACCAACATTAACAAAAACATTTATTAGCTTTTCATTCCAGCAACGTGCGGATTGTTTTAACCCATATATACTCTTTTTCAGTTTGCAGAACTTTCCATTTGAAATTTCAAAACCAATCGGTTGTTTCATATATATTTCTTCCTTTAATTCGCCATAGAGAAAAGCTGTCTTTACATCATACTGCTTGACCATCATCTGATTTTTACCAGCGACTGTTAAAAACATACGAAAAGTTGTTTGCCGAACTACTGGCGCAAAAACTTCGTCATAGTCCACACCATATTTTTGATTAAAGCCTTGCGCAACAAGTCTAGCTTTATATTTTATCACAGCACCATCTTCATTTGTTTTTAATTTGAAAATCCACTTACAACCAATGGGTTTACGACCAATCGGAATAGTTACCAATTCCCATGTGTTATTGCATTGTAAAGAATTTAACTCTTCTTGCATTGTCTTCAGCCATTGTTCCTTATCATCTCTTTTCAATACTTCCTTGTATGATTTTGGTTCCAAAGATTCCGTTACTACATTTATTCGAAATCTTTCTGGAACTTTTCCTTTTGTAGTTCTTGTGGACCTTCTTAATCTCGGTTGTTCATCAGCACTTTAATTCCTTGGATCACAAACTTCATCTACAGATTCATGGATATCATTCGATGGCTCTTCCACATCTGTAATTGTTTTCGGAGATTCTGTACCTATTTCAGTATCGAAAAATTCTTCGTCACTTAGAATTACTATGTCATTACGTAATAATTGTTCATTTAAGTTATCTTCATCATTATTCAGTAATTCATTATAATTTTGGCATGTCTTTGAAAATTTTCCAGGAGTTGCAAAAAGATCAATGTAAATTTCATTCTTTTTATTTAAAACATTATTACAACCATTATCAGATACAATAATTTTATAATCTCTACTCATTATGACTTTATTTGTATTTTTATCTAAAAATCGAAATGCCTTTACCTGATCTGAATATCCAATAAAGGTCAGCTGTCGTGCTTTTTCATCTAACTTCTTTCTTTTTTCTTTAGGTATATAAACTAAAGCTTGACATCAAAAATCAAAAACTTGCTTAATGACGAAGGCTTACCTTCCCAAATATCTAATGGAATTGAATTTGTAGATCTTGTTAAAACACGATTTTGTATATATACAGCTGTAACAGCAGCTTCTCCCCAATAACACTTAGGCATACTAGCATCAATCAGCATGCAACGAATCATTTCAACCAAATATCTATTACGTCTTTCTGCTACACCATTTTGTTCAGGATTGTAGGGTACTGTCAATTGTCGCCTTATACCATGTTTCTCACAAAACGTATTTACCTCTGAGTTAACATATTCACCCCCATTATCAGATCGAATGACTTTAGGATATTTATTGAATTTGGATTTCATAACTTCACAGTATTCTTTCAATTTTGTAGGAACTTCTGATTTAAAATTCAGCAAATAAATTGTAACGAACTTACTATAATCGTCAATAAAAGTGACAAAGTATCTTTTACCACTAGGTGTAGCAGTATCCATTGGTCCACATACGTCACTATGAATAAGATCCATCACAGAGTTCGATTGTTGACTTGACGGCTTTGGGAATGGATTTCTAGATAATTTACCTTTTACACAAACCTCACAAAGATTAGCACAATTGCAACTTTTAGGAACTTCATTGTATATTTCTTTCAACATTCTTTTAATACAATCAATATCACGGTGCCCGAAACATCGATGCCATTCATGAATACATTTTGTTTGGTTTACCACTAAAGCTCGTTGTTTTGCTTTTGGAACATTCAGTTTGTACAAACCATTTTCTAAAACAGCAGTTGCTAAAACATCTTCTTTGAAATATATTTCACAAATATTTCCATGAAAAACTATTTGTAACCCCTTCTCGGTCAGCTTCTTAACCGATATAAGATTACTTTCAATATTAGGCGCATAAAGTACCTCCTTTATAGGAACATCTTCAACTTTACCATCACCTTTGATCACTTTCAAAACACCAGAACCTTTGCCACAAGCCCTCATCTCATAGCCATTTGCTATTGTAAGTGTAGTCTTGTATTCTTCATCAAGTGTTTGAAAGAATTCTCTATGGTTACAAATATGACTCGTAGCACCCGAGTCTATATACCATTCACTTAGACTATTTGTAGCACCAGCCCAGAAACACATTTCATCTTCTTTATTGCTTTCATTTACAACCATATTAGTCTTGCCCTTTTTCTTCAGAAAATCCTGATACAATCGACAATCTCTACGTACATGACCTTGTTTTTCACAATAAAAACAAATAATATTTGATGATGATTTCAACCTCTTGTCATAACCACCATGTACTTTTAAAACAGAAGCGTCAACATTTACATATGACTGTTTTTGGGATCTTCTTTTAGCTTCTTCAAGTAATTTCTCTTTTACCATTGCCAATGAAGGGGCACCATCACTTCTTGCTTCTAAGGTTGTTACTAACACATCATATGATTCCGGCAAACTTCGTAGAACCATAGCTACTTCCCATTTTTCACTAAGTTTCTCGCCCGTGCATAATAGCTTCTTGATTTCTTGTTGCATCTGGCAAAGATGATTCTCCATATCACCATTCTCTTCTAACTGCATTTGACAAATTTTCTTCATGATGAATACACAATCGCTAAAAGAATG
This sequence comes from Leucophora obtusa, assembly GCA_949987735.1. Classification (NCBI taxonomy): domain Eukaryota; kingdom Metazoa; phylum Arthropoda; class Insecta; order Diptera; family Anthomyiidae; genus Leucophora; species Leucophora obtusa. The sequence goes on along the minus strand of OX465295.1, from coordinate 115,259,095 downwards.
AATTTCAAAATGATTCTTGATCACCAACCAAGTATCTCTAGCTGTTGTAACATCATCGATAAGATAAAACAAATCATCATCAATCATCAAATAAATTGATGCCCTTGCACTTTCATCCTTTCTTAACCAACCCGCATCTATTTCTGCTGGTTTTTCTTCACGTATAACAGACCATGTATCATCTCTAATAAGGACACACTCAGCCTTCTTTTTCCATACTAGATAATTGTTCCGATTAAGTTTTTCAAAGGATGACTTGAAATCTTGAGACATCTTATCTGTGCGGCCCATAACCTGTTAGCTCAGCTCAAATGAATAAACCGTTATTTATACAAAAGGTTTATATTACGAACCAAAAAATTAATTTATTTAGAAATTAGTTTTTAGAAACAATTAGAAAAAATATTATATTAATTGAAATATTTATCACTGACGAAGTTTACAAAGAATATTTTAAAAACAAAAAACATGTTACAAAGTATTTGTATATTGTTCCATTTTAACAAGTTAAATTGTCATACCAACATTTATAACACTATCTATTTTTAATTTTTATTATTCAATCATTATTTGAGCTATATAATTTTATTTTGTTACACAAACGATGCCGTGAAGAAAATTTATTAAACAAACTAAAAAAAAAGCACAACATATCGTCAGCTTAGTATTGGTTTGGTCGATATGCCAAAAAGTCTTTATCCAGAAAAACGATAAAGAGATTTACATCTTTTTAATTTGTGTATGCACTAGGTATCTCAGATATGATACATTATAGCAAGAAACTGTCTCAAAATCTGAATGAAAATATGTATTTAACAAATTTTCTAACTCGATATTTTCAAAAATGGCCAGTGGGCCGAACCAATAATAATGCGACGAATTGGAAAACTTTTGGGAAAGAGAGACAGAACTAGTTGTAATATATTTGTTTCTCTCGCACTTACGTTTTTGGTGCAGCTCTGCTAGTTAGTTGCAGAGTTGCAAATTTCGGTAGTTCCAAAAACGTCCGCCCGCAGCGCTAGTGCGTGTCTTCACTGGTATACGTTGGAGCCCTACTGTACACTGAGAGAAATGTCTACCTTCTATTTATGAATTTTTACATTGATTCAATGAAGTTTCGCTGAAGTTCGTAGATTGAAAATTTTTATGAAGCTTTCCATTCATTTTGTTAAGAAAACTTCATTAGTTTAGTGGAAATTTTCATTAAAACTGGAATAATAAAGACAACGACTATATAATTAAAAAACTATCCAACTCTCCCTACCTCTGTTAAATCACTCTCTTAATTTATATCGAAAATTCAGCCATAAGAATTATACACGTCTGCAAAGGCTAATATTTTCGATACAAATTGAGAATGTTCGAAAGAGGCGATGAAAACCGCCTGATAAAGATCCCTGTGCATATGTTAGCTCAAACTTTGGATAATTTTGTTTATTGTCAGTGGCCCTTAAAAACGGGAAAAAAGACTGAGAAATTTAACAATTGTTTATGATATTCTTAGTCTACTAACTCCACTATCCAGAAAATTTTTGTAGAGTAAATTGATATTTTCAATTAATATTTTACTCAAATGGAACTAAATCTTTTTTTATTTCTTCAGAGGAGGAGGAAGAACTTTGGATAATAATTTTTTAAATGCAATATTATATTTCTTGTAGTATTGATTAAATTTGTATTTAAAGAAATTTTGTATCCAAAGTTTTACAGATTAAAAAAAAATTTCGTAAAGAAATAGAAAATCTACCTTTAGGTTATGCTGTTTTTAACTTACTAATTTTTAGAAAAAAAAATCGCCTAGTTTCAGCAGTTTTTTTTTTGCCATTTTTAACTAATTTTTGATAGTTTCAGCTATATTTTTAAATAAATTTTTCTATTAGTATAAGAAATGTTTCAATTTCGATAATCTCAGATTCCGAAACTTTCAACCTTAAGGTACATTTACACGCGAGAGAAAATTTTTACACTCAAATAAAAAAGTCTGTAAAAGTTACAGAAAAAACTGTAATATTACAGAAAAATTAACTAATATTAGGCCAGCAGACCGTTTAGCTAATTTTAGCAAAACGTGTCTGTAATTATTAGTAAAATGAAAGTAGAAGAAAAAATTTGTAATGGTTATTAAATTTAGTAAAGTTTTAGTAAACTCATATTGGAAATCGATTTGCTAAAATCAGCCAATTTTTTTACTAAAATTAATATTTTTAGTAAAATTAATTTTATAAAAAAAATAAATAAAAATGTTAACCAAAAATTTTATTTGAAGTTTTTTCAAAAATCAATTTAGTTTTTTTGATAAATGCATCATGTTCCACATCTTCCAAATCTTCGAAATACCATATCATAAGGCAACCAATACATAACGCCTGCAAAAAAACAATACTATTAGAATTTAGATTTTATATTTATCTACATACAAGATATTACTTACATTCTTTATAACAAGATATTACTTACATTCTTTATAATTTTCTATTTATATTAATTAGGAATTCATCCTCCAAATTAACCAATACATAACGCCTGCAAAAAAACAATAAAATTTTATATTTATATAGAAGACATTACTTACATTCTTTATAATTTTCCGTTTATTTTAATTATGTACATATATCGAAGAAAAAACAACAATACAAAAAATGTATAACACATCAACTTATAACAAGCAAACAAAAAAATGTGTATTCAACCACCCGAGCACGCGTAATCGTCAACAAAATGTACACAACTTACTAAAGAGTAAAGGGCGGATTATGGGACCGTAAACGTATATGTGATGTAACTGTACTGTGCCGTAGCTAAAAAGTACACTTATAGATTATCGTAAACGACATTACTATTTAGCATCTATTTCATGTGGTTTTATATTTTATTCTAAATTTTTCCATTTATTTGTTAATTTTTATTCCTTATTTGTTGTTTGAATCATTTTTCTTTATTCATTTCATATTTTTTCCGACTAAAATCAGTCAGCTGTTTCGATGCCGGATAGAAAATTCTGATTTCAACAGAATGATCCGGCAAGTTCGTTTACATTTACGTGTTAGTAACCATTCGTATACATTTCTTCTTGTGGTATCGAAACAGCTGATTCGTTACAGATACGTTTACGGTTGGGTAAGTCAGCCTTAAATAGAAAAAAAACCGAAGTGATGCAAGAAAAATATGTGTGCATCAGGGATGAAATATTCAGTACTTTTGTACCACAGTACACCAAGGTTGCCAACACTTGAACTGAAAAAATTGCCAGATTACGGAGAAAAAATGGCTAGAAAAGGCTAAGATTGGAAAATAATGCTAAACCTTAATAATGTTTTTAATATAATTCAGTGATAATAAAGAGTTCCAACACGAATTTCATGAAAGTGACGTTTAAATTTTGATGTTTTCCGAATTTATAAAATATTTTCATTAAAATTTTACAAAAAAAAACATTTTAAATCGAATGTAAAAATTACATGTGTTGTGATGTGAACCCAAAAAAAAGTTTCAAAAATTTAAAATTTTGTACTAAAATTTTTAAAATCATAAAAATTTAAGCACTTTTGTATGAAATTAACTGTAAAACATTAAAAGAAAAAATGGCTAGGGCAAAATAAAATGGCTAAATCTTCCGGCTAGATCCAATCTAGCCATTTTTTTATGGCTAGATTAAATTAAAATGGCTAGATCTAGCCGGAAAATGGCTAAATTGGCAACCTTGCAGTACACCTGCAACTAGAGTTGTGAAATTTCGATACTTTTTGAGTACTCAATACTACTCAATACTTTTCAATCGAGTACTCGATACTACTCAATACTTTTAACGGTTTTTTTGAATTTAAAAATAAAAATGTTACGATTATTATTTTTCTTTATTATTATAAAGAAAAATAATAACAACGCACATGCACGTGTTAAATAACTATTATTACTTACATTTTAATAAATTTAAAACATTTTAAATAAATTAATTAAATAATTTTTCCCAAAAATTCATTACAAATTTCTTTGCTTCACAAATAGAGTTGTATTTCCAGAGTTGTATTTTTAAAGTAGTATTTTTAGAGTTGTATTTTCATACGTAAAATACTCATTTCTACGGAAAATTGCATCTTTAAAAGTATTGAGTAGTACCGTTTTAGTATTGAGTACTCAAAAAAACAGGCGGTATTGAGTACTCAGTACCGGAATACTCAATACTTTTACAACTCTACCTGCAACCGATTTAGTACTCTTTTAATGATTACAACAAACTGAAGCTTTTAGAGTTGTGAAATTTCGGTATTTTTTGAGTACTCAATACTACTCAATACTTTTCAATTGAGTACTCGATACTACTCAATACTTTTAACGGTTTTTTTAATTTAAAAATTAAAATGTTATGAATTCGTATTTATTAGGAAAAATTATCACAATTCACATACACGTGTTAAATAACTATTGTTATTTACATTTTAATTAATTTAAAACATTTTAAATAAATTAATTAAATAATTTTTCCCAAAAATTCATTACAAATTTCTTTACTTCACAAATAGAGTTGTATTTTCAGAGCTGTATTTTTAGAGTACTATTTTTAGAGTTGTATTTTTATACGAAAAATACACATTTCTACGGAAAATTGCATCTTTAAAAGTATTGAGTAGTACCGTTTTAGTATTGAGTACTCAAAAAAACAGTCAGTATTGAGTACTCAGTACCGGAATACTCAATACTTTTACAACTCTAGAAGCTTTATATAAAAAAGTGTCGTCGGGTTGGAAAAAGTACTATTTTGGTGAAGTTTCAGTACCATATCAAAAATCTAATTTTTCATCTCTGCAATGCATTTTTTCTTCCATTTATATTTATTATTTGTCAACAAGAACAAACTTGATGTATTTGGAAAAGTGTTGCATATAATTTATTAAAAATAAACGCGTATTAAAATGTTTTACAGTTTGATTTTTTTGGGAACAATAGTTATATTATTTTACGAAATATAAGTGTAAAACATAAAAAAAGTATTTTTGATGGGCTTAATTTAGTTTAAGTAGTTTCAATATATTATGATTTATTTCATGCTATATTTTTAATAAAAACTGAATTGAAAAAAAAGCACCGTAAGTTGTTTTTCACGTAGAAAAATTTCACTGGAACTTTAAAGGCCTCAAATTTCAGTTTAATTTATAAAAATTAACAATTTTTTATTTTATAAGAAAGACGCAATCACAATAAACACAAAATGTCACTTTTTCACCAGAAAAATAATAGTCTTGTACATTAAATTTACGTGAAACAAACTCTACACAATTTTCACGTGAAACCAGAGCTTTGAAGAATTAATTCCTTTTTGAATGAATTCACTACCAATCGAATTCAATTTTCTCTAGAATTGAATGAATTCCTTTTCTTAAGTAATTCACTGAATTCATTCAACTGAATGCGTTCATCAAACAACAAATTCAAAGAATTAATTCAATTGCAATAGTTCTTTTTATTAAATCAAATGAATTAATTCGCCGGTGAACGCGTTCAATTTTATAAATCGAACGGAAAAAAAGTGAATTAATTCCTTACTAAAACCACTGAATTCATTCAATTTCATTTTCATTCAGTGAATTAAAAAAAAATAAAATTACTTTCAGTGAATTAAAAAAAAAAATAATAAGTTCACTGAATTGAAAAAAAAAATTAAATAAGTTCACTGAATTAAAAAAAAATAAAATAAGTTCACTGAATTCAAAGCCTGTTTTCTGCCGTTCAGTAGAAGAAAACAATAATGTACAAATAAAAGTTTTAAATAAGCAATTTTACAGCGTGTGCTAGTAACAAATTAGAAACCGGATGCTGTTTATCAACCTACATGATTCAAAAATAAAGCCTTTTAATATTAAAAATAAAAACTTTACAGATATAGATAAATTTGGAAAAAAATATAACTATATAACTAGTTTGAAAAATTAATAGTTATATTATTTTCCAACTTTATCTATATCTGTAAAGTTTTTATTTTTAATAGTAAAAGGCTTTATTTTTGAATCATGTAGGTTGATAAACAGCATCCGGTTTCTAATTTGTTACTAGCACATGCTGTAAAATTGCTTATTTAAAACTTTTATTTGTACATTATTGTTTTCTTCTACTGAACGGCAGAAAACAGGCTTTGAATTCAGTGAACTTATTTTATTTTTTTTTAATTCAGTGAACTTATTTAATAATTAATTTAATAATATAATTTTATTTTTTTTTAATTCACTGAATGAAAATGAAATTGAATGAATTCAGTGGTGAATTAATTCAGTAAGGAATTAATTCACTTTTTTTTATTCACCAGTGAATTAATTCATTTGATTTAATAAAAAGAACTATTGCAATTGAATTAATTCGTAACAAAATAAATCGAACGAAAACAAATATGAATTAATTCCATTCAATATATGGTGCTTAGTGAATTAATTCATTGAATTTTTAATTCAGAATTGAAAAATTGAATTAAGGAATTAATTCTTCAAAGCTCTGCGTGAAACTCATTATCGTGAAAAATCATTTTTTTTATATGGAGTATAAAAGTTTTTTCACGTGAAATCGAAAAAATTTACGGTGCTTAACACTTAAATAAAATTAATAAACGTTTTAAAAATGTAGTGTGTTGAGAACATTGTTATTAAACGATTCATGAGACTGTGTTATCAATATAACCAAATGTGATCAAATAAAAATACATATTAAAAAAATGGCAAAGCTAAATTGTATATTCAAAGATTGGAAAACAGCAAAAAAAACCGTTGAAAATATAACCGTTAAAAAACAAAAAAATTAGAGAACAAAAAAATTTTTATGAGTAAAAATAGAATTTTAAAGGGGAAATGTAACCACCAGGTTGTGTATTGTTGCAAAAAATAAAACAAACAAATTTTAACCTCCCGACTAAAAAAGTTTTCATATAATCTTATATGATTTGATATAATTATAAATGTTTATATGCGTGGCTATATATAACCATATACATTTATATTAGCACTTTGGTTTTATAAATATGTTTGATATGACGTTATATATAATCATATGGGATTTGGTCTCCAGCCATATATTAAGAGATCTGCGATATAGTTTATATATAATTATATATAATGGCGTATAAGCTTCTATAAACAACCTTGTATGAAAATATATAACAAAGTAAATAGAAAATTGTATTAATTTTATATATAATTATATATGAAATGATATCTAATTATCCAAAGTTTAATTGTACTATAAAAATTAAGAAAAAAACTTAGAAATTGTGGATCTGGTTTTGAATTTTGCACTTTGACGTATACATAATTGAAATTAACATCTATTATTCAAATATTTGACAAAATACTATTTATTAAAAAATTATTTTAAAGAAATAAATAAGGAAAAAAAAAGTTTTTCGTTGTGGAATTAAAGGTCGAAAGAACTATTTTTATTTTTAAATTTAAAAAGAAGAATTAGACAAACTTATGTTGAAATAAATACGGTTTAAGCAGGCGGTTTTCATCGCCTCTTTCGAACATTAACAGTTTGTATCGAAAAATGTTAGCCTTTGCAGCCGTGTGTAATTCTTATGGCTGAATTTTTCGATACAAATTAAGAAGAGAGTGATTTAACAGAGGTAGGGAGAGTTGGGTAGTTTTTTAATTATTTAGTCGTTGGTTTAAGTTCTGTTATTTTTTCCGTCAAAAAAAAAATAATTGTGAAAGTTAGTTTTTATATTTTATAAAGAACGACACACATTTTATAAGAGAGACCAAATTTTTGTAATGTGGAGTTAATCTGAAAATTTATTTTGTCAGCTATTTCAAAATTTATTAGGAAAAAATTTGTCTAAACAACTTTTTGTCGTTTTGAATTTTGGTCTTTATTGAAATAAAATAAAATTAACCATATTTTAAAAGATTTCTGTTACAAGCTGCGTTATTCTAAGTTTAAGGAAAATCTGCGTCCTAAAAACGGCATAAATCGCATTCAATCCTCATTGAATACATCTTTCCATTAATAAAATTTTTCTGTATTGCGTCAACATACGAAAGATCGTCCAATACCCACTTTTTTAGCCAAACTGTTCTGTCGGGAATTAGTATTTAATATGAATGAAAATAAGTGATCTCAACAATATTTACTAAAATTTTCATAAAATTATATGTTTTTATATATAATTTGATGCAATTAGATAGACCCATTTTTCGGATCAAATTGTATCAGGTTAGATAACAAACTTATCTCGCTTGATATAATTATATATTCCAATATTCGGATCAAATTAGATATGAACATATATATGGGTTTATATATGGTGATATATGATTATATAACATCTTTTTTAGTCGGGGCTTTAAAATAAAAAAAGATTAGTAATTTTTTTGCTAATTTTAGCTAATCGGGTTTCAAAATTTAGTGAAATTAAATTTGTAGAATTAGCAACTCAAATTAGTAAAAAAGTCTGTAATTTGTAAAATGAGAATACCAAATTGTTTTACTAAAAAACAACTATACTAAAAATTAGTATAATACGAGTATAATAAAATTGGAAACCCTTTTACTAATTTTTATGCTAACTTTTTTTTTAGTGTAGGGATGGAGCAAAAAACACTACAAAATAGCTAAACTCATTCGAAATAGAGCTAATTAGAGGTGATTTTTGTTTTATCTCTACACTCAACCAATAAAGTCTGTAATAGCTACTGAAAATTTTGCTGTTATTACGGGAAATTTAACTGTTTTGAGGCCAGCGGTATTTTTTGCTAATTTTAGCAACACATATCTGCTGATCTGTAGTACAATAAAATTAGTAGAAAAAATTAGTAGCCGCTACTAAATTTTAGTAAAATTTATGTAAAATGCAATTCAAAATCGATTTTCTAAAATCAGTTAAAAAACTTACTAAATATCATAATTTTAGTACAATGAAATTAGTATAAATAATTAGTTACAGCTACTAAATTTCAGTAAATTGCTGTAAACTGTAATTTAAAATCAATCTGCTGAAATTAGCAAAAAATTGTACTAAAAAAAAAACTGTAAAATCTAAAAAAAATTTTTTTCTTCTTTCGATTTTAACAAGCGTATAATTACTTCATCGTACTTGAAATTTGGAGTCAAAATTGCAAACGGTTCTCCAGTTAAAAAAAAATATAAACTAAACAAGAATTGTAAAAAAATATTTTTAAAATATATTTTTTAATTAGTATATTTTTCTGCTAAATTTAGCACTCGGTTTTGAAAAATTAGTAAAATGTTTTTCTAAAATCAGCAGCGAAAATTAGTAAAAAAAATCCGTAATTTGTAATAAGAGAATAGCAAAAATGATTACTAAAAATAAAAATTGTACTAATAATCAGTATAAAAATAGTATAGTGCGATTGGATTTTTTTACAAACTTTTTTATCCGAGTGTGGCATTTCTCTCTCGTGTAGATGCTTTTTAATTTGATTTTTTTTAATACATCGTGTTCATACATATGCCATGTTGATATTTAACAAAAACAGGAAGCTGTTAGTGTCTTTGTTGATAAAAAGTTAAGGAAATACATTAATTTTGCTTTAAACGATTAATCGATTAATCGCCAATTTTCTCGAATAACCGACCCGAATAACCGGTAAATCAATTTTAGTGATTTTTCGAATAATGCAATAACCGGTTAACCGCCTATGTCGAAGAATTGGAAATAGTAGTAAAAATCCAAAATCGATAAATTTTTTTGTTTTTTATTTATAATTAGTTGAATTGTATTTAATCCTTCTTAATTTAATTAGTTTTTTTTGTTTTTCTTGCTTTATTTTCTCTTTTTTATAAATGTCAAACTAAAATGTCATCTGAGTTTGACATTTCATATCAGCAATATGTCGGCAATAATTGTTAACGAATCTTCGTTAACAATTATTGCGACATATATTGCCAGCAATAAATATGTACGCAATTTTGGGGTCTACACTAAAGATAACATAATTTTGACATTTGCTGCAATATATGTCAACATATTTATTGCTAGTCTAGACTGGGGGTATGTCGCAATAATTGTTAACGCATCTTCGTTACTTATAGTCTTGGCTAGCCATGGATTTGTGCGAACATGAAACGAATTACATGCAAAACAAAAACAACAAATAAAATTTGTTGTTGTTTCACGTGTGATTTGTTTCATGTTCGCACAAATCCATGGCTAGTCAAGACTATAAGTTAACAATTATTGCCGACATATTGCTGAGATGAAATGTCAAACTCAGTTGACATTTTAGTTTGACATTTATAAAAAAGTACGCCACTAATAAAATAAAAAACAGCAAGAAAAACAAAAAAACGAATTAAATTAAGAAGAATTAAATATAAATCAATTAATTATAAATAAAAAACAAAAAAATTTATCGATTTTGGATTTTTACAAGGGTATTTACTAGTCATAACCTTCTTTGTTGAATTATTGCAAATTATGAGTTAACATAATTACGTGTTCTCATACACTCAAAAAAAAAGTCAGTAAAGTCAGCAAAAAATGTTGCTGTGTCAGCAAATTTTTAGTCAGGAGCGTGCTTGCAAAAAAGTTGGTAATTTCAACAAAAGGTGTTTGCTGAAAATCAGCGAGCTGATTTTTACCAAAAAAATAGTAATCTCAGTAAAAGTTTTGCTAACACTTAGTCGATTTCAAATGAAAAAAATCCTTGCTAAAATCACTAAACTTTTTGCTGAATATTAGTAGACTGAAAAAAACTCAAAAAACTTGTAGCGAAATTTTACTTTAGTTAATTTATTTGCTGAAAATTTAAATATAGAATATGTGCAAGTAGTTTTTCTTTTTTTGTCATTTCCGTTTCCAGACAAGCTGCGACATCTACATCTTGTCTATCTGGTTGTCATCCACGCTATGAATGCGGTTATCAGCACAATTTTTGTAGCAAAATAAATTAGTAAAACATTAGTTCAAAATTAGTTTAGTGCTAAAAAAATACAACTAAAATTTTTGCTGAAAACGGAATTTCAGCAAAAAAATTGCTAAAAACGAGTACACTTGATATACAAGACGTTTTACTAATTTTTCTACTAACTTATTTTTTTGAGTGTACCCTTAACATAAGCTCGGCAATAAGCAATTTTATGCCATTATTCTGCCGACGTACTTAACTTATTGCTAAGATATTTATTGCTAATCTAGACCGGGGGTAAACAACGGACAAGTCCGTCAATGCCTGATCTTTTTTGGGCCATTATGTGGTGTAAATAAAGGATTGATTCCGTGTTTAGAATGCCGTTTTCGGTCTGTATCCGTACCGTTTTTTTTAACAAAAACGGACTTATATACTTGAATTTACCCTTTTTTAATAATTATGAGCTGTAGTTTTTTTTATAGATTTATTAACAGGGTAAGTTTTGGCACACACATGTGGCCACATGCACATGTGAAAAAAATTATGTGCTTTACCGCTTGGCATGTGCCATGTGAAAATATCTTAGGCACGTCACATGTGCCAAGACGAAAATGTGATGTGCCCGGCACATTTAAATGTGAAATGTGCCAGATGTGTTGGCACATTTCACATTCAAATGTGAAATGTGCCCAACTAAGGACACATTTCACATGCAAAAAGGCAAATGTGGCCACATGTGGGGCACAAGTGCCCAAATATATTTACAAAAAGTACAATAAAAAAGAGTAAAATTTTTCAAAAAATTTAAATTTTTTAAAAAAAGTACATTTTTAAAAAAAAATTGCATTTTTTTAAAAGAAGTACAAAAAAAAATTAAATCATTAATAATTTTGTTCAAAAAAAAATTAATCATTTTGTTCAAAAAAAAAATTAATAAAAAAAACAATATTTTTCCAAAAAGGTAAAATTTTTTAAAAAAGTACAATTTTTCAAATAAAAAGTAAAATTAAAAAAAATTTCGAGATAGACGTCCTTTTCCTTCTAGCATTGCTAGTTTACGAGATATTTGCAATTTTAAAATCTAGAAGACGTTTATTTGGGTTTTCGCCTATATCAAATAAACGTCCTTTTCCTTCAAGCATTCCTAGTTTACGAGATATTTGCAATTTTAAAATCTAGAAGAGTTACGTGTAACCGAATGCAATTAAGCAAATATAATTATTTTATGGTACTCGTATCCTAAAGCTGGGTTTACATTAACTGATTTATTTATCTGATTTTACGTCTGATGTGATTGTCAAAAAAAATCTTGTATATGTGTTTACACTATCAAATGCAACCAGATGAAAAGAGATGTTAACATCGAATTCTAATAATGTTATGAAATATTAAAAAAAAAAATCTGACTCAAAATTTAAATCTGTACTTATCCGTCATAATGTGTTTATACAATAGGATTTTGGCTATCTGCATCTCTTTTTGGACAGGTTCTATGACTTATGATATAATGTAAACCCCGCTTAAACCGTTTTAGTAAAAAAAATTTGCGGATTGTCATCGTATGAAAACCCTCAATCGTGAATACATTTAATTAAACCTCAATTAATATATTGTTTCTTTTGCTTGTAGATGTATATTGGATCTAGTTATGGGTCAATTTTGCGAATTTTGATTTTGCCGTTTTGAATTTTGCCGATTAATGAAGTTAATTGCACCGGCTGTAAACATTGGTTTTAATAAAATTAATAAATAATTTAATAAATCTATTAAAAATCATACAATATTAAAGTTAGTAATGTGTCAATTTAGGTAGATAAAAAAGTCCAAAAACGGAATTCTAAAAACGGAGTCACTCCGTTATTTACACGACATAACGGTCCGGAAACGGTCCGGCATTCACGGACTTTCAGCGGACTAGTCCGTATTTTACATGACATAACGGTCCGTCATTGACGGACTTTAAACGGACTTGTCAGTTTTTAACACGACATAACGGTCCGTAAACGGTCCATCATTGACGGATTTTCAACGGATCCGAATCAGTTTCGATGTTCCTTATGTTCCGTATACGGAGTTGGATTCCGTTTATGGCGGGCCGAAAACGGTGCGTAAACGGAACGAATTGTTTGTTGGGTAGTTTACGAGATATTTGCAATTTTAAAATCTAGAAGAGTTACGTGAAATTTGTTTTCGCTAAAGGGGTTCTATGGGTGTATTAATACCCGCAGGACAAAAATTTTAACCGTTTTGCTCTATCTCGCTTAGTTTTCGAGATATAGGCGAAAACCCAAATTAACGTCCTTTTCGTTCTAGCATTGATAGTTTACGAGATATTTGCAATTTTAAAATTTTTTTGCTGGGGTTTTATTACAATTTTATAGATTATCGGAAAGGTTAAATATTAAAAGTATATTACATCATTATTATTTTGATTTCCAATGGATCTTAGACTAATTTCAAAGCGCAACAATAATTTCAAGCCCAATGGATCCAACGCAAAGTATTCCAGAGGATTTTGCAAAGTAAGCTCGGTTTTTTATTTTATGGCCTCTAGAAATATCTGTGTGGCGCGAAAGCTCAAAAATGTTGAACATTTTTAGAGTTAGGAACCCTCTCCCGTTCACGAATAAGTTAAATTTTAACTGTTCTTTTCGGTTATTTTATTTTATTTGGAATTATCAAACAAACCACTGACATATATAATCGTATACTGATAGAAAAATCCTGAAAAAATAGCAAAAAAAAGTACTCAAAATTAGTTAAAATGGGCCCTGCACAGAAAGCTTTTTAAATTAGGAAATGCTTTTTGCTAAATATTAGTAAGATAAGTATAGCAAAAATGCAACTGTTTTCGTAATATTTGAGCTAAATTTGTAATGTATTTCAAAATTATACAAATATATTTTAAAATATTACAAATATATGTATTTTAAAATATTTTATTTGTATTTAAGAAAATTCTATTTGTATTTTAAAATCGTCCAAATACATTTCAAAATTATTCATTTGTATTTAAAAATTTTAAATCTGTATTCCAAAATTTTCCAAATGCATTTCAAATAATTCCATTTGTGTTTCAAAATTCTCTAAATGTATTTCAGAAATTTCAAAATGTATTTAAAAAGACTCTATTTGTATTCCAAAATTTTCCAAATGTATTTAATAAAATTCGAATTGCATTTGAAATTTTTCCACATGTATTTCAGAAATTTTTATATTTATTTTAAAAGCATTTTTACAAACATACATGTGTTTTCTTTCACTTAATTCTCATAACTCCTATAAAATTTTCATTATGAAGGGGAAAACATATATGTTTATAAAAATGCTTTTAAAATAAAAATAGAAATTTCTGAAATACATTTGAAAAAATTTGAAATGCAATTAGAATTTTATTAAATACATTTGGAAATTTCTGAAATACATTTAGAGAATTTTGAAATACAAATCGAATTATTTGAAATGCATTTGGACAATTTTAAATACAGATTTAAAATTTTTAAGTACAAATGAATCATTTTGAAATGTATTTGGACAATTTTAAAATACAAGTAGAATTTTCCTAAATACAAATAAAATATTTTAAAATATATTTGTAATATTTTAAAATATATTTGTATAATTTTGAAATACATTTTGGAAATTTTAAAATACATTTTGGACAAGTTTGAAATGTAATTGGACAATTTTAAAATATTTTTGGACAATTTTAAAACATTTTTGGATCATTTTAAAACATTTTTAGACAATTATGAAATATATTTGGAATTTTCTGAAAATGGTGCAGTGTGTTCTTCTAGTTCATTCGAGAAATTTTTTTGTTGTTCTAACACTAATATAAAAGTCTGTAAAAAATTTAGCTGAAAAACAGCTGAATCCAGAAGAATCTGTTTGCTAAACATTAGAAAGATACAAACAGCAAGAAAAAATCTGTTAAAATTTTTCAAGATTATTCAAATTCTTACAAAAAAAATCCATAAAAAAAACAGTTTCTATGGCCACCAAAAAGCTTACAAAAAATTTTAGAAAGCAGTTTTCGCAATTGGATTTAGATTAGAGTCTATTTTATTTATGAAAACATAAGAAACTTGGCCATTTGGTATTTGATTTCAACAAAAAATAAATATTTTTATTACATTTTTTAAAAAATGTTGTTCTTTCGACGTATTTTGTTACGTTTAAAAATTTTTCAAAACATTTCGGGGGGGCTCGAGCCCGCAAGCCCCCTTCCCCCTTAGCTACGTGCCTGTAGCTAGGGGGGAAGGGCAAAAATTTTAACCGGTTTGCTCTATCTCGCTTAGTTTTCGAGATATAGGCGAAAACCCAAATAAACGTCCTTTTCCTTCTAGCATTGCTAGTTTACGAGATATTTGCAATTTTAAAATCAATTTTTAATAGGGCAAAAATTTTAACCGTTTTGCTCTATCTCGCTTAGTTTTCGAGATATAGGCGAAAACCCAAATAAACGTCCTTTTCCTTCTAGCATTGCTAGTTTACGAGATATTTGCAATTTTAAAATCTAGAAGAGTTAGGTGAAATTTGTTTTCGCTAAAGGGATTCTATGGGTGTATTAATACCCATAGGGCAAAAATTTTAACCGTTTTGCTCTATCTCGTTTAGTTTTCGAGATATAGTCGAAAACCCAAATAAACGACCTTTTCCTTCTAGCATTGATAGTTTACGAGATAAAGGGATTCTATGGGTGTATTAACACCCGTAGGGCAAAACGGTTAAAATTTTTGTCCTGCGGGTCCCATAGAACCCCTTTAGCGAAAACAAATTTCACCTAACTCAGATTTTAAGATCGCAAATATCTCGTAAACTAGCAATGCTAGAAGGAAAAGGACGTTTATTTGGGTTTTCGCCTATATCTCGAGAACTAAGCGAGATAGAGTAAAACGGTTAAAATTTTTGTCCTATGGGTATTAATACACCCATAGAACCCCTTCAGCGAAAACCAATTTCACCTAACTCTTCTAGATTTTTTGAAATTGCAAATATCTCGTAAACTAGCAATGCTAGAAGGAAAAGGACGTTTATTTTACTTTTTTTGAAAATTGCAATTTTTTCAAAAATTTTACTTTTTTTAAAAGTTGTACTTTTTTCAAAAATTGTACTTTTTCAAAAAGGTCCTTTTTTGAAAATTGTACTTTTTTGAAAAAGTACAATTTTCAATTTGCAAATATCTCGTAAACTAGCAATGCTAGAAGGAAAAGGACGTTTGTTTGAGTTTTAGCATATATCTCGGAGACTCATCGAGATGAGAAAAACCGTTAAAATTTTTGCCCTTTGGGTGTTAGAGAACATAGAGAACCCCTTTAGCGAAAACAAATTTCACCTAACTCTTCTAGATTTTAAAATTGCAAATATCTCGTGAACTAGCAATGCTAGAAGGAAAAGGACGTTTATCTCGAAATTTTTTTTAATTTTACTTTTTATTTGAAAAATTGTACTTTTTTGAAAAATTTTACTTTTTTGGAAAAATATTTTTTTTATTAATTTTTTTTTTAACAAAATGATTAATTTTTTTTTGAAAAATTGTATGTGAAATGTGCCAACACATCTGGCACATTTCACATTTAATGTGTCGGGCACATCACATTTTCGTCTTGGCACATGTGATGTGCGTAAGATATTTTTTCATGGCACATTTTACATGTGCCAAGCGGTAAGGCACATAATTTTTTTCACATGTGGATCTGGCCACATGTGTGTGCCAAAACTTACCCTATTAATAAATCTACAAAAAAAACTACTGCTCATAATTATTAAAAAAGGGTAAATTCAAGTATATAAGTCCGTTTTTGTTAAAAAACGGTACGGATACAGACCGAAAACGGCATTCTAAACACGGAGTCAATCCGTTATTTACACCACATAACGGTCCGGAAAACGTCCTTTTCCTTCTAGCATTGCTAGTTTACGAGATATTTGCAATTTTAAAATCTGGCTGAGTTAGCTGCTCTAAGCGAGATAGAGCAAAACGGTTAAAAATTTTGCCCTATGGATATTAATACACCCATAGAACCCCTTTAGCGAAAACAAATTTCACCTAACTCTTATAGATTTTAAGATTGCAAATATCTCGTAGACTAGCATTGCTAGAAGGAAAAGGACGTTTATTTGGGTTTTCGCCTATATCTCGAAAACTAAGCGAGATAGAGCAAAACGGTTAAAATGTTTGCCTTGTGTGTGTTAATACACCCATAGAACCCCCTTAGCGAAATCAAATTTCACCTAACTCTTCTAGATTTTAAAATTGCAAATATCTCGTAAACTAGCAATGCTAGAAGGAAAAGGACATTTATTTGGGTTTTCGCCTATATCTCGAAAACTAAGCGAAATAGAGCAAAACGGTTAAAATTTTTTCCCTAAGGGTGTTATTACACCCATAGAACCCCTTTAGCGAAAACCAATTTCACCTAACTCTTCTAGATTTTAAAATTGCAAATATCTCGTAAACTAGCAATGCTAGAAAGAAAAGGACGTTTATTTTACTTTTTTTGAAAATTGCAATTTTTGTTAAGAATTTATAGTTGACCTTTATTGTTATTGTGTAATGGGGTTTTTATTCGGCTTGGGGTCATAAGTTTAAAAATAAAAAACAAATTTTTCTTTACGTTTTATTTTTAAAATTTTTTGTTTATTTTCTTTCAATATTTCGAAACAGCTTCGCTGTTCATCTTCAGGAAAAACTAAACAAAAATACAATTTTAACATATTTTATAATTATAAATGTAACAATGACAACATACATTTAATTATCTGGTGATAAAGCGCGGAGTTGAAAGCGTCCTTTGTTGTTTACATTACTTAATCAACTAGTGTTTTTATTTATTTTTATGTTTTAGGTCTTCGGTGTTTATTTATTGTGTGTCGATATAATTGAGCGCACTTGTCAGTATCAGTTTTATAGTTAAGTCTCTTGTTGTGCGGTACACAGTGTTGCCATATAGCCAGTTTTAACTGTTTTTTACAGTTTTTTGGGATGCCTAACAGGTTTCCAGTTTTTTCTTGTAAAAAACTATTTTTTTAAAATCATGCATTTTTTTACAGTTTTTTCATATTAAATCGGCACATTTGTTTCATTTACAATTTTTTTTATTTTTTTAACTAATATTTAAGAATTATGCTTATGCAAAATAATTTGAAAACCTTATAACACGTTTATAAAATGAAGTTTGTATAAAATATTTGTTTTATAAGCCATTTATAAACTTAGAAAGTGATTATGCATATGACACAAAAATTAAAATAAAACTTTAAATATTGTAAAAAATTAAGTACAAATCGAAACATAAATAAATTTGAAATTGGCAATATAATACTACTAAATATGCTTACTGGAAAAACGAAACATTTTTATAACAAATTTCATCAAAAATTAGCATGGAATAAAATTGGCTAAACCATATCTGACACGTCATAGATCCGACGGACATTTGTTAGCCGAACTTTTCAAATCATTTCTAAATGAAGGATAATTTAGAACTTTATATGTTTTTTAAAACAATGTCTCATCAAAAAAGGTCGAAATTGATTTTTTATTTTTTAAGTAAATATTTGCTAATTCGGGATAACAATTTACTACTATTTTTTCAATTATGATCAAGGACAATTCTAAAAAACGTAATTTTTTTTACGGGGTTTTTACACACCGTCAAACAATTCCCGACATAACAATACTCAATCTAATGAAAGGTAATTTTATGTGAAATGCAAATCCATAAAGATTATTTTGTAGTACAACATTGGCGAGTAAAGTATTCTATCCTAAGTCAGGGTTTAATAGAAAAAGGTTGACATCTCGGAAGGGTGATTCGATGAACTTTTTAACTTCAGATTTGGGCCTAGGAGACCAAAATTCTCAAAAAAAAAGTTTTATTAGAAGGCTGTGCAAAAAGTCGTTTACTATAAATACCAAACGCAATTAAATTATTCAAATCTCGATATTTAGAAAATTGAGACCTTGGGATAATATTTTAGTCTCACACTCAGAAAAGTTCTGCAGTTACTACATGACAGTTATTTGTGTAGTAATGCGGTTGTAGTTATTTTAACTACAATTGTAGTTAATTTACTTAGAGCAAAATATTTCAATGTTTTTGACAGTTATTTTTTCAAACTAACTACAAAAACTACCACATTGTAGTAACATTTATTTTATGCAGTTATTTTGAATTTTTTTTACAAATACTTATATTTTCAAGTGTGTGTGCACACACACGAAGCAATCAGAGGCATGTGTATGACGCGCTTGTTTAGAAATTTCTAGTGAAAGAATATGAGTAGAACATGTTTTCTCTTGTCTTAGTCATAAAACAACGCCAAAGAGTGAGGACGCGTAATACGGAAAAGTTTATATATTTTTATTAAGTTATTAAAATAATAAGGTAAGTTTTATAATATAAATTTATTTACGGGATTATTAAAAATTATTGTATTTATTTTCTTTCAGTTCTTTTATATTCTCATCTCTTTCTACCTGGAGAAAAAAAGGAAGCCAAACAACGCCATATTTCATCCCTCACAGACGGACATCTACAACAATATCTTACTAGTGAAAAATAAAAGTGACATTAGTGTAAATTTTGATTTCTCAATTTTAATTAGAATAAAATTAAGTTGGGAGTGTTTACATAAATTTGTTTTTTATTAAATTAATAATTTTTAAAATAATTTTTATTTATGTTTTTTAACTACATTTGCAGTTGTTTGTACAGTTTTACAATAATTTGCATGTATGTTGTTTCAATTGCATTTGTAGTTGTTTTTACTACATTTGTCAGTTGATTTTTAACAGTTAAAAATAACTTCATATTGCAGTTAATTTAACTGCAAATGTAGTCTACACCTTTTTAAGTGCAAATGCAGTTATTTTAACTGTCATTTGCAGTTGATTTTACCTACATAATTCCCTGAGTGCAGGATACTTCGAGATCCCAGAATTTCTTCTGATTTTTACATTTTTTTCGAAAAACAGTTTTTCTATACAAAAACACTTTTTTTACAGTTTTTCTAAAAAAATATATGGTAACACTGGCGGTAAATCAATAATGTGTAACATTTCAAGAGTATATCTGTAACATTTCAAGAGTATATCTTTTCAAAAATTGTACTTTTTTTTCAAAAGTTGTACTTTTTTTGAAAAATTGTACTTTTTTTAAAAATTATACTTTTTTGAAAAATTTAAATTTTTTTGAAAATTTTAAATTTTTTTGAAAAATTTTAATTTTTTTGAAAAATTTTATTTTTTTTGAAAAATTGTAAATTTTTGAAAAATTTTAATTTTTTTTTGTAATTTTTTCCAAAAATTGTACTTTTTTTTGTAAAATTTCACCTTTTCCCAAAAATGGTACTTTTTTGTTGAAATTGTGCTTTTTTCATAAATGGTACCTTTTTTTAAATTTTTTTTTAATGCGCCACATGTGGCCACATGTGCCATGTGCCAAAAGCCGGGCACATTTCACATTTGAATGGGAAATGTGCCAACACATCTGGAACATTTCACATTTAAATGTGCCGGGCACATCACATTTTCGTCTTGGCACATGTGATGTGCCTAATAGAGTTGTGAAATTTCGGTATTTTTTGAGTACTCAATACTACTCAATACTTTTCAATTGAGTACTCGATACTACTCAATACTTTTAACGGTTTTTTTAATTTAAAAATAAAAATGTTATGACTTCGTATTTATTAGGAAAAATTATCACAATTCACATACACGTGTTAAATAACTATTGTTATTTACATTTTAATTAATTTAAAACATTTTAAATAAATTAATTAAATAATTTTTCCCAAAAAATCGTTACAAATTTCTTTGCTTCACAAATAGAGTTGTATTTTCAGAGCTGTATTTTTAGAGTACTATTTTTAGAGTTGTATTTTTATACGAAAAATACACATTTCTACGGAAAATTGCTTCTTTAAAAGTATTGAGTAGTACCGTTTTAGTATTGAGTACTCAATAAAACAGTCAGTATTGAGTACTCAGTACCGGAATACTCAATACTTTTACAACTCTAGTGCCTAAGATATTTTCACATGGCACATTTACATGGCATTGACAGTCTCTACATCACTATTGTTTTGTTTTTCTTTTTAATTTTATTTTTACATTTTTTTGGAAATTTTTTCGAAAAAGGTCATTGGCTACGCAATTGTTGTAGCTTTTTTCAGTTTGATGGATGCAAGTTGTTGGAAGCCACGCATTCTAGGGATGGAATGGCTTTAATAAATCATTTCATGCCTGAAATTGAAATAATTAACAATTAAATGGTGACTTCCTCACTCCAATCTTTATAAAAGGTTTAAGTTAATGAATATCGACTATAAACCTACACCGAAAAAATATCTCAGTTGCTCAGTTACAGTGAGGTTACACGATCAAGATTTTGCTTTCAAGTTGATAACACATACTGCTTCTCAAATTCAGTTGAACTTGAAGCTGTGACGTAGGCTGCATGCAACTTGATAGTCAATTTTGCTTTCAAGATGCCGTCGTCAAGGACAGAACTAAAAATGCTCTCCTCTGTGGGCTGTTTCCGCACTGTAGGCTGTTCGAAAAGACTTTATTTTTTTCTTCACATATTCCACAGACATTTTCATGTCAGCAGAAATTGATTTTTTTATTTATTTTTATTTTTAAATCATTTCGTCGATATACCGAAATATTCACATTCCGTATTTTATCAAACGTGTTTTATTGCGGCACAATATTTGTAAAAAGAAAAACAAATTTACAAGAAATTGATCAGCTGCTTAAAACTTGACCGTCAAGTTTTCTCAAAACTTGAAAGCAAAAATTGATATCAAGTTGCTGTTCAATTTTTAAAGTGTGAGTGTGTTAGTAAAAAAATGTGAGTGTATTGAAACTTGAAAGCCAAAAATTGATCGTGTAACCCCTATGTTAGAGAAATTCTCAGTTGAAACCAAATAAATTTAAAGTAACCGATATAATCGAAATCAACTATTATTTGAGAAAAATAAAACAAATTATTTGGTACCCTGCAAAAGTACATTTAAATTTGTATTGTCAAATTGTATTGTCTAAATAAAAAGAAATACATAAATATGGTACAACACTTTTAATTGATATTATTTGGTCCAGTTTGGTAAGTTGAATTAAATTCATTTGGTAATAAGAGCAAAATATTAATAAATTGTCTTTTTTAGAACAAAAATCGTAAAATTTCATTGGGAAAAACATGCCTAAAATTAGGTTGCGGGAAAATAAGAAATTTGTACTATGAACAAAAATTTCATTGAGAATGAAAATTTATGTAATATTCTGCCTTAACAGTATTTTGTTCTTTAATAATAGGTAAAATGTTTTTTATCCTTAATAAAAATTATTATTGCGAATTTAGCGGAAAATGCATTGCATCATTTTATTAGCACCCAAATAAAAATAAATGACATGAACGATTTTTATTAGTAATTAGCTACTAAATTCAAAATCAATTTCATTCTAACTGGCATACTGTTTCTGGTAATTATGAACCCAGTTAAATTACATATTCGAAATAAAATTAGTAACACTCAACTAAATCTATCAACTGATACTCAGTAAGGGGTATTTCACCTGAGACTCAGTTAAAAATTTAGTTGCTGGTAACTGAGACATTTTTTCGGTGTATATTATTTGTTTCGTTACTAAGCAAATATGAAAACTATTTTTCACAAATTAGCTTAAAATCCTGCAATAAGACTGTTGTAAAAGTTTATGAATTAGATTAGTTAAATGATAATCATAAAGCGCTACATATCAATTGTAGCGATAGCGGATTTCTCTGGTAACCTGCTGCCCAATGTTAGCACACGCAAAGAAAAACTATACTATTTTCATCTAAAATAAGCGTATGAATTGCCTTAGGTTGCGTTTACATTGCATCGAAATCCCGAGATTTCGCTATTCACCGCTCTGAAAAAACAATGAATAAAAGCATATAAATGTTCAATTTTTAATAAAGCACACATAGTTAGCTCTAAAGCTGCCTACACACTAGGGAACATGGTTGAGGGAACATAAAATATCAAAAAATTTTGTAAACACGAAATGCACGCTCTCAACACTCACACACACACAAACGCACTCACACATTCACAAAAAATGCTCTCTTTTTTTAAGTATGTTCCCTAGTGTGTAGGCAGCTTAATAAATACATTTTCTAAAAATTTAACGTTCATATGCTTTCCTTCATTGTTTTTTGAGAGTGATGAATAGCGAAATCCCGAGATTTCGCTATTCACCACTCTGAAAAAACAATGAAGAAAAGCATATATATGTGCAATTTTTAATAAAGCACACATAGTTGGCTCTAATAAATACATTTTCTAAAAATTTAACGTTTATATGCTTTGCTTCATTGTTTTTTGAGAGTGGTGAATAGCGAAATCTCGGGATTTCGATGTAAGTGTAAACGCAACCTTAGTTGATTGTATACCACAGATTAATACCAGATGTGAAACCAATGACAGGTGTCAAAAAAGTATTCTCGAACCGTATGGTTTTGTTTACATGGAAGTCAAATCAAGAGGGAGAGAACAATATAAAATCTCCATACATTTTGTAGTGCGCATTTTTTGTATATATCTGTCTCTTTTTAGATTATTGTGCTTTATCTTTTGTGTTTTTCTTAAATTTGTGCGTTTTGTTTTGCTCATTTTCTGTCGGCCATATTGCTCAAATCAGCTGATTCATATCTGGTATAATTTGTGTTGTATACTATACAACTACAAAAGTTAAGAATACAATTTATAAAATAACTTAGGCAAATGTCCAAAAACAAATATTCGTTGAAATGTCTACGTTCGTTGTAAAAAATTACATCTTTTTTTTAGGTTAAATAAACTATTTGTTTTTATAAATAAAATAACTCTGTTTTATTGGAAATTATATTTTTATTAATATTTTAATTTCTATTTTATTTCAATATTACAT
Source organism: Leucophora obtusa (assembly GCA_949987735.1). Classification (NCBI taxonomy): domain Eukaryota; kingdom Metazoa; phylum Arthropoda; class Insecta; order Diptera; family Anthomyiidae; genus Leucophora; species Leucophora obtusa. The sequence goes on along the minus strand of OX465295.1, from coordinate 115,235,296 downwards.
TTTTTTGAACACACTTATAAAACACAATTAGATACCTACACAATGATATTATTTCTCTTGCTTATCCTGTTGTTTGCAAAAAGGGATTCCTTACATTTAGTAACAGCTTGCCTGAAAAAAAAACAACAAATTTACAATTAGGGCTTTGGATATTTTCTTTGAAGGTAGTACTTACATTTTTCACAATTTTTTATGTTTAATTTTCGATTTTATTCCATATTATAAAAAAAACCTTAATATCACTTGCTTTATCTTTTTCTATAAAAAAAAATGCTTCAGCCATCTTGATTTTTGTATGTCAAAGAATAATCTTAGTTGCTTTTGTCAGTTACCTTGTTTTTTTGTAAGAACATACATATAGCCTGTTGTTTCGCCAAAATTCAACAACGGTACTTTGCCTAAGTAGTACTTCAATAAATTTACCCATAAAAAGATAATATACAACAGCAAAAAATGATTATTACCTATTACACTAGAGTGCAACCCTATACAATTCCTATCAAATTAACTAACGATATATTTACATGCTATGCTTTGTTGAAGTACCTATAGGTTTTTCTTTGCGTGCACGTTACCACTTAAACTGTGAACACCATCATTAAGCTGCATACACACTAGGGAACATGGTTGAGGGAACAAAAAATATCAAAAAATTTTGTAAACACGAAATGCATGCTCTCAACACTCACTCACACACAAACGCACTCACACATTCACAAAAAATGCTCTCTTTTTTAAGTATGTTCCCTAGTGTGTAGGCAGCTTTAAAACTGTTGCTGTCGACTTTTTTAAAACTGTTGCTGTCGACTATCAACCGCCGCCAGTGATGATTATTACCTGTCGCCGCTAGTCATGATTTTTGCCAACCGCCGCTAACGACAATTTTTCATCAACTTCGTTCTCTGACGGTGAAACGAAAAAAGTAAAATGAATATTTTTTAGAGAGAGTGAATTCAGTTCAAAGCGTATGAGAAAAGGTGAAATATCGAAAAAGTAAAGTAAAAAAAGAATTTCTTTGTTTCTACGCGATAAAAAAAGTGAAAGATTTATTACAAACTAATAACATTTTGGAGAAATACGTGCATTATTGATAAAAAAAAACGTTTAAAATACATGAATAATTGATAAAAATCTATAAGCCTACTGAAATATTTATTGAAAAACTGAAAAAGGGTGTGTAAAATTCTATGAATAAAATGACTTGCATGCCAAATGCAATGTAAAAATAATTATATGCTCGTTGGTTAAAAAGTGCCTATGCATAATAAAAAACTTAAAAATATCTGAGTTTTTATGAAAAAATGCGGAAGTTTAAATAAAAACTAAACATTAAAAACTTATTACAATAGATTAAAATAGAAAAAAGGAAGGTCGAAAAAAGAAGAAAAGAAAATAAATTAATTAAAAAACAATTCAAAGACGAAAGAAAAAACAAAATGTCGACACAACGCATTAATGCTGCAGAAAAAGATTTGGAGAAATTCATAAAATTTCTAGCTTTAAAATCCACTCAAGTTGTGGTTCAATCCAGACTGGGAGAAAAAATCCAAACTAAGTGTAATCCTTTGGCTGGAAATGACTGGTTTAACATAGTTGTAGAAGATCATCCAGATGTTTATGCTGAAACCAAAAAAGCTCTGTCCTTAGCGCCCGGAGAATCAATTTTAAAAAGATTGCCCCTATGTGTAGAAATCTCATTGAAAACTGCCGAAGGGGATCAAATGATTTTGGAAGTATGGTCATTGGAATTGCAAACATCTGGTGCCACGAAACAAAAAGATGCTAATGATAAAGGAATTAATCAAAACATTAATTCTACTGCTAACGAACAACAGTGTTTAAAGACAGCTCATGCTATCTACAATCGCATGGGAATGCTATTGAAATCTTTAATTTCACTGACACGTGCCACGCCCGCATATAAACTTTCCCGCAGACAATGTCCGGATTCATATAGTATTTACTATCGTATTTATGTTGAGCGTCCTCAGGTTCACGCTTTGGGAGAGGGACATAAAAATGTGCGTATTGGTCATTTGAATACCATTGTAGGCAACTTGGTGATGTCGGTGGCATATCGTACTAAAATGACTATAACCCCTACGGCAACAGCTGGTCAAACACGAACAAATGCCATTATGATTGATTCCAATCACTTTAAACACACGGAAGCAGGTAATAATAAAAATGGCGGTGTATTGAATAATAAAAAAGGTTCCACGGGATCGGGGGGTGAAAAGAAAATGGTTGATATCGAAAAACCCTTAAGGCCAGGAGCATTTACTGATATTGGTAAACTCAGGCAGTACACTGAAGATGATTTTGTTTTACCGGAGACACCCCCTTTTGAGTGGCTGCTTAGGAAACCTAGACATGAAAGTTCTGGCAGTGCTGGCACTGGCTGTGGTGGCTCTATAGAGTCTTTGAATCGTAAATGTGATTCATCACAAACATCACCCTTGGGAAATTGTCATCAACATAATATTAACAATAATGCTTTGAATAATAACAATACAAATACAACAAATAATAATTCAGCTGCATTTAAAAGTTTAGAAAATGATGAAAACTTACAGCAACAAAAATCTCCGAATAACTCAACGCACTCACAATCACCATTAAAAAGTTTATTTGTGCCACAAACTCCTGCATCTGGAACAGCAACAAAACATACATCTTCACCTTCTTTACCACATATTAATAATCTATCAGCAGATGATGAAAATCTATTAAAAGAACTTAACTTTCCATTTGCCTCCCCTACCTCCCACGTTAATGATTTGGCAAAATTTTATCGTGATTGCTATCATGCACCACCATTAAGGGGCTTAAACGAATTACAAGATGAAACATGTACAACTCTTACTTCGAAAGCTACAACAACCTTCAAATCTAATACTACCACCTCCCCTCTGCCCCACACCACCAGTAATACAACATGTGGCAGTACTGTCCTTAACACTACAGGAGACTATTCATTTGTTGATGACCTTTCCAAACAATTGGAACATTTTGAGACATCTTTAGAAGATTATGATAAATTAGTATCACAATTTGGTAGTTTGCAAACATCTTCGTCGACGACGGGTAGTCGCAGCAGTGGTGGCTTACAAATGAGCAACTAATCGGTGTTTTTTTTAGAAAACTCTTATAGCAAAAAAGAGGTTATTAAAATATGTGAAATATCAAATTTTAAATAAGGTACTGATATTGTGTATATTGTAATAATATGTATATTATTTAAACTTTCATAAAAATTTTAATATATATTTTTTTTTTTTCGTTAAAAAGTGTATAGTTTAGGTTAAATATTTTTTTAATTACTTAAAAAAGAAAAGTAAAAGAAAATATATACATAATTTAAATTTAATGTTAAAAACATTATAAAAATTTGGGTTTGTTTTACTTTGTTTACAAAATTAAAAAAAAAAATCGGAAAATATACAAATTTTCAATATATTGCAAAATATCAGAGCTTCGAAAGAATAAATCCAATTTAGGCTTAATTCACGAAAAATTGAATTTAGATTTTAAAAATGTTCATCAGAGCACTCATGTGTGCAAAAGTATTATTTTTCCAGCTCCCCGCACATTTTCGGACAGGTTGAGAGTAAAATATAAAATAAAATGCTAGAGTATATAGAATGCTAGAGTATCTTGATAATAATAATATGATTAGTGGAAGCCAGTATGCTCATAGGAAGGGATACAGTACTTCTTCTTTATTAGTAGAGTTGACGGATACAATAAGGAAAAATTTAGATGTAGGGAGGGTAAACCTTTTAGTTTCACTGGCTTTCTAGGGCTTTTGATTGCATTGATCATGGTAGACTTATATCAAAACTACGAGATGAATTCAGACTTTCAAAAACCCCCTGTAAACTTATTTATTCTTACTTAACTGATCGCTCGCAATTTGTTCACATTAAAGGTCGAATATCGGATACTTGTGGTATTAGCTGTGGTGTTCCGCAGGGGTCGGTGATTGGCCCACTTTTGTTTGTTCTGTATATGAATTTTATTGACACGGCTACGATGTCTAATGTATCCAAGGCATTTATTTTGCTGATGATTTACAGTTACTTTTAAGCAGTGATAGACAAGTTTTAGATGTTTTAGAAGCTGTTGCAAACTATTGCTTGATTAATATATCATCATCGATGTCTGAGAATAAATTTAGCATTAACTTAACAAAAATTAATTGCATGGTTTTTGGTAATTGTCATGAGCATGATTTTAATGTTCATATTAGGTTCGTTCCTTTACGTTACCGCGGGAACCCGCGAGATCCCAAACTTACCCAAAAAGCGTTCCCGTACTCGAAAATTGGGTAAATGAGAGCATTCAAGAGAGTGCATTTCTGTTTCTCTTTACTAGGGTTTGGGGTTCGGGAATTGCCGGGCGGGAAATCCCGGGAAAAGTTTGCCGGGAATTCCCGGGAAAATAATATATTTTTCCCGGGAAAACGGGAAATTTAAAAAATAATAAATTTTTTAAATTCTTTTTGTTTCGAATAGGATTATTTAATTTTAGTCATAAAAAACATTTTAAATACCAAAACAAAAATGTCATTGTTAAAATCTTTTAAAGGGGATTACATTTATTTGACACACAAACAAAATCTCTGCCAAGTAATTAGGAGCATTTCAACTAATAAAGATTTTTCGCATAACTTATTCAAAATTTAATTAGTAAAACCTAAAAACTTGGTAAAATGTTTAAAAGAAATATGAAAAAAAAGCTTTGTTTCTTACAAGTAATCGCCCTTAATATCTAAATTTTTCAAATGTATAATTTAGGTGAAGTCGACTTTAGTTAAAATATTGGGTGGCAGTATACCTTGACTTGGTTTATTTTTGGAGCATTCTGATTGGTTTATTTATTTTCAGGTTTTCATACACAAAATGAACAAAACCGTTTGATTAAAAATAAATTCGACTTTAAGGGGGTTATTTTGTAATACGCCTTGCGTTGCGTTGTTTTCCATACAAATTGTTTTTGTAACAATAACAATTTACACATAAATCAACGCAACGCAAAGCGTTGCGTTTTACAAAATAACCCACTAAATTTAAAATACTCCTTTATATTAAAGGTCAATAATTTTATAAGTAACGTTTTCATTAATAAATGTTAAAAGAAAAGACTAATGGTTAACGGTGGTATCTAAATTTGGTTATCCGACATCTAAATTTGGTTCACAAAAAAAAAAAAAATGATGGTCATGCATCTTCTCTTGAAGGAAATAACAGGAATACCGTTTCAGCTAAAATTAGCAAAGTACCCGAAGAAAAAAGTGTAAGCTGAATAGGCATTAAAGGTTTTATGGTAGGGCAAACATTTCCTGAAATGGTATCCAAATTAGCCGCAGTCACTCCGCACCATAACTAGATCTTCGTTTATTCGAGAAAGTTTTTATAATAAAAACCTGGCATTGCAAAAAAATTAAACCGATGTAAAGAACATTATATTAAATTACTACAATCATGAAAAAGATATCATGATAAAAGAAATACCGAGCAATATTTCTAACAATAGGAGATTACTATAATCTTAGATGAATGGACAAGAATATCACAAAAGAGATATTTGAACATATGTATAAACGGAAAATATTCATTTTATAACCTGGGGTTGGTTTATATATCAGGAAGATGTAATGCTGATGAAATAAGAAGAATTGTAGAAATAAGACTAGAAGGGTTTTATTTGTCTTTGGAAAATAACATTGTGGCCACCATATCTAATGGGCCAAGTGTGATGAAACGGTTTGTTTCCGACAGTCCAGTAGTAGGTGGTTTCTGCTGGAATCATGCAATTCATTTGGCAGTGCTGCGAGTAATTTATGTGAAATCAAATGTTCAACATTCTGATATTTTTTACTTTGAATGCTCACTACACAGACTGTACTGAAATAAGGTGTGTTTCGGTACTTTTCCAGTAAAGTCCATTAAAAATTACTCAGTAACAAATTTACAGAGAGTAAGGCAAAATTTACTCTCAAAAACAAAAATATCTAAAAATGTACGCAAACAGAAAAATTGTAAGGATTAGTAAAATACTGCTGCCAAATTCTTTCCTAAAAATATCGCTAAATCAAACTAAAAAATCACTAGAAAATATCTAAATTATAAAAAAAAATAAAAAAGCGATAAATCCTTAAATTTCACGAACTTTTTAAGTCCAACCTGAACTTGTCATGTTTAAAAATTTAAATTTAACATTTTTGAAAGATTATGGCTATTTTCCTGAGCAACTTTTGAATAAAATGAGCTCAGAATTGAAATCTGCTCCCTCAGCCGTGTCCACTGATATGAACAAACCCCATTCACGTCTGTTCGAAATTGGCCCTGGGCCCACCTGCACTTGACATGTTTAAAAATTTAAATTTAACATTTTTGAAAATTTATGGCTATTTTCCTGAGCAACTTTTGAATAAAGTAATCTCAGAATTGAAATCTGCTCCCTCAGCCGCGTCCACTGATACGACCAAACCCCATTCACGTCTGTTCGAAATTGGCCCTGGGCCCACCTGAACTTGTCATGTTTAAAAATTTTAATTTAACATTTTTGAAAATTTATGGCTATTTTCCTGAGCAACTTTTGAACAAAGTGAGCTCAGAATTGAAATCTGCTCCCTCAGCCGCGTCCACTGATATGACCAAACCCCATTCACGTCTGTTCGAAATTGGCCCTGGGCCCACCTGAACTTGTCATGTTTAAAAATTTTAATTAAACATTTTTGAAAATTTATGGCTATTTTCCTGAGCAACTTTTGAATAAAGTAATCTCAGAATTGAAATCTGCTCCCTCAGCCGCGTCCACTGATATGACCAAACCCCATTCACGTCTGTTCGAAATTGGCCCTGGGCCGACCTGCACTTGACATGTTTGAAAATTTAAATTTAACATTTTTGAAAATTTATGGCTATTTTCCTGAGCAACTTTTGAATAAAGTGAGCTCTGAATTGAAATCTGCTCCCTCAGCCGTGTCCACTGATATGACCAAACCCCATTCACGTTTGTTCGAAATTGGCCCTGGGCCCACCTGAACTTGTCATGTTTAAAAATTTAAATTTAACATTTTTGAAAATTTATGGCTATTTTCCTGAGCAACTTTTGAATAAAGTGAGCTCAGAATTGAAATCTGCTCCCTCAGCCGTGTCCACTGATATGACCAAACCCCATTCACGTCTGTTCGAAATTGGCCCTGGGCCCACCTGCACTTGACATGTTTAAAAATTTAAATTTAACATTTTTGAAAATTTATGGCTATTTTCCTGAGCAACTTTTGAATAAAGTAATCTCAGAATTGAAATCTGCTCCCTCAGCCGCGTCCACTGATATGACCAAACCCCATTCACGTCTGTTCTAAATTGGCCCTGGGCCAACCTGAACTTGTCATGTTTAAAAATTTTAATTAAACATTTTTGAAAATTTATGGCTATTTTCCTGAGCAACTTTTGAATAAAGTGAGCTCAGAATTGAAATCTGCTCCCTCAGCCGTGTCCACTGATATGACCAAACCCCATTCACGTCTGTTCGAAATTGGCCCTGGGCCCACCTGCACTTGACATGTTTAAAAATTTAAATTTAACATTTTTGAAAATTTATGGCTATTTTCCTGAGCAACTTTTGAATAAAGTAATCTCAGAATTGAAATCTGCTCCCTCAGCCGCGTCCACTGATATGACCAAACCCCATTCACGTCTGTTCTAAATTGGCCCTGGGCCAACCTGAACTTGTCATGTTTAAAAATTTTAATTAAACATTTTTGAAAATTTATGGCTATTTTCCTGAGCAACTTTTGAATAAAGTGAGCTCAGAATTGAAATCTGCTCCCTCAGCCGCGTCCACTGATATGACCAAACCCCATTCACGTCTGTTCGAAATTGGCCCTGGGCCCACCTGCACTTGGCATGTTTAAAAATTTAAATTTAACATTTTTGAAAATGTATGGCTATTTTCCTGAGCAACTTTTGAATAAAGTAATCTCAGAATTGAAATCTGCTCCCTCAGCCGCGTCCACTGATATGACCAAACCCCATTCACGTCTGTTCGAAATTGGCCCTGGGCCCACCTGCACTTGACATGTTTAAAAATTTAAATTTAACATTTTTGAAAATTTATGGCTATTTTCCTGAGCAACTTTTGAATAAAGTAATCTCAGAATTGAAATCTGCTCCCTCAGCCGCGTCCACTGATATGACCAAACCCCATTCACGTCTGTTCGAAATTGGCCCTGGGCCGACCTGCACTTGACATGTTTGAAAATTTAAATTTAACATTTTTGAAAATTTATGGCTATTTTCCTGAGCAACTTTTGAATAAAGTGAGCTCTGAATTGAAATCTGCTCCCTCAGCCGTGTCCACTGATATGACCAAACCCCATTCACGTCTGTTCGAAATTGGCCCTGGGCCCACCTGAACTTGTCATGTTTAAAAATTTAAATTTAACATTTTTGAAAATTTATGGCTATTTTCCTGAGCAACTTTTGAATAAAGTGAGCTCAGAATTGAAATCTGCTCCCTCAGCCGTGTCCACTGATATGACCAAACCCCATTCACGTCTGTTCGAAATTGGCCCTGGGCCCACCTGAACTTGTCATGTTTAAAAATTTAAATTTAACATTTTTGAAAATTTATGGCTATTTTCCTGAGCAACTTTTGAATAAAGTGAGCTCAGAATTGAAATCTGCTCCCTCAGCCGTGTCCACTGATATGACCAAACCCCATTCACGTCTGTTCGAAATTGGCCCTGGGCCCACCTGAACTTGTCATGTTTAAAAATTTTAATTTAACATTTTTGAAAATTTATGGCTATTTTCCTGAGCAACTTTTGAATAAAGTGAGCTCAGAATTGAAATCTGCTCCCTCAGCCGTGTCCACTGATATGACCAAACCCCATTCACGTCTGTTCGAAATTGGCCCTGGGCCCACCTGCACTTGACATGTTTAAAAATTTAAATTTAACATTTTTGAAAATTTATGGCTATTTTCCTGAGCAACTTTTGAATAAAGTGAGCTCAGAATTGAAATCTGCTCCCTCAGCCGCGTCCACTGATATGACCAAACCCCATTCACGTCTGTTCGAAATTGGCCCTGGGCCGACCTGCACTTGACATGTTTGAAAATTTAAATTTAACATTTTTGAAAATTTATGGCTATTTTCCTGAGCAACTTTTGAATAAAGTGAGCTCAGAATTGAAATCTGCTCCCTCAGCCGCGTCCACTGATATGACCAAACCCCATTCACGTCTGTTCTAAATTGGCCCTGGGCCAACCTGAACTTGTCATGTTTAAAAATTTTAATTTAGCATTTTTGAAAATTTATGGCTATTTTCCTGAGCAACTTTTGAATAAAGTAATCTCAGAATTGAAATCTGCTCCCTCAGCCGCGTCCACTGATATGACCAAACCCCATTCACGTCTGTTCGAAATTGGCCCTGGGCCCACCTGAACTTGTCATGTTTAAAAATTTTAATTAAACATTTTTGAAAATTTATGGCTATTTTCCTGAGCAACTTTTGAATAAAGTAATCTCAGAATTGAAATCTGCTCCCTCAGCAGCGTCCACTGATATGACCAAACCCCATTCACGTCTGTTCGAAATTGGCCCTGTGCCCACCTGAACTTGTCATGTTTAAAAATTTTAATTTAACATTTTTGAAAATTTATGGCTATTTTCCTGAGCAACTTTTGAATAAAGTGAGCTCAGAATTGAAATCTGCTCCCTCAGCCGTGTCCACTGATATGACCAAACCCCATTCACGTCTGTTCGAAATTGGCCCTGGGCCCTCCTGAACTTGTCATGTTTAAAAATTTTAATTTAACATTTTTGAAAATTTATGGCTATTTTCCTGAGCAACTTTTGAATAAAATGAGCTCAGAATTGAAATCTGCTCCCTCAGCCGTGTCCACTGATATGACCAAACCCCATTCACGTCTGTTCGAAATTGGCCCTGGGCCCACCTGCACTTGACATGTTTAAAAATTTAAATTTAACATTTTTGAAAATTTATGGCTATTTTCCTGAGCAACTTTTGAATAAAGTAATCTCAGAATTGAAATCTGCTCCCTCAGCCGCGTCCACTGATATGACCAAACCCCATTCACGTCTGTTCGAAATTGGCCCTGGGCCCACCTGAACTTGGCATGTTTAAAAATTTTAATTTAACATTTTTGAAAATTTATGGCTATTTTCCTGAGCAACTTTTGAACAAAGTGAGCTCAGAATTGAAATCTGCTCCCTCAGCCGCGTCCACTGATATGACCAAACCCCATTCACGTCTGTTCTAAATTGGCCCTGGGCCAACCTGAACTTGTCATGTTTAAAAATTTTAATTAAACATTTTTGAAAATTTATGGCTATTTTCCTGAGCAACTTTTGAATAAAGTGAGCTCAGAATTGAAATCTGCTCCCTCAGCCGTGTCCACTGATATGACCAAACCCCATTCACGTCTGTTCGAAATTGGCCCTGGGCCCACCTGCACTTGACATGTTTAAAAATTTAAATTTAACATTTTTGAAAATTTATGGCTATTTTCCTGAGCAACTTTTGAATAAAGTAATCTCAGAATTGAAATCTGCTCCCTCAGCCGCGTCCACTGATATGACCAAACCCCATTCACGTCTGTTCAAAATTGGCCCTGGGCCCACCTGCACTTGACATGTTTAAAAATTTTAATTTAACATTTTTGAAAATTTATGGCTATTTTCCTGAGCAACTTTTGAATAAAGTAATCTCAGAATTGAAATCTGCTCCCTCAGCCGCGTCCACTGATATGACCAAACCCCATTCACGTCTGTTCTAAATTGGCCCTGGGCCAACCTGAACTTGTCATGTTTAAAAATTTTAATTAAACATTTTTGAAAATTTATGGCTATTTTCCTGAGCAACTTTTGAATAAAGTGAGCTCAGAATTGAAATCTGCTCCCTCAGCCGTGTCCACTGATATGACCAAACCCCATTCACGTCTGTTCGAAATTGGCCCTGGGCCCACCTGCACTTGACATGTTTAAAAATTTAAATTTAACATTTTTGAAAATGTATGGCTATTTTCCTGAGCAACTTTTGAATAAAGTAATCTCAGAATTGAAATCTGCTCCCTCAGCCGCGTCCACTGATATGACCAAACCCCATTCACGTCTGTTCGAAATTGGCCCTGGGCCCACCTGCACTTGACATGTTTAAAAATTTAAATTTAACATTTTTGAAAATTTATGGCTATTTTCCTGAGCAACTTTTGAATAAAGTAATCTCAGAATTGAAATCTGCTCCCTCAGCCGCGTCCACTGATATGACCAAACCCCATTCACGTCTGTTCTAAATTGGCCCTGGGCCAACCTGAACTTGTCATGTTTAAAAATTTTAATTAAACATTTTTGAAAATTTATGGCTATTTTCCTGAGCAACTTTTGAATAAAGTGAGCTCAGAATTGAAATCTGCTCCCTCAGCCGTGTCCACTGATATGACCAAACCCCATTCACGTCTGTTCGAAATTGGCCCTGGGCCCACCTGCACTTGGCATGTTTAAAAATTTAAATTTAACATTTTTGAAAATGTATGGCTATTTTCCTGAGCAACTTTTGAATAAAGTAATCTCAGAATTGAAATCTGCTCCCTCAGCCGCGTCCACTGATATGACCAAACCCCATTCACGTCTGTTCGAAATTGGCCCTGGGCCCACCTGCACTTGACATGTTTAAAAATTTAAATTTAACATTTTTGAAAATTTATGGCTATTTTCCTGAGCAACTTTTGAATAAAGTAATCTCAGAATTGAAATCTGCTCCCTCAGCCGCGTCCACTGATATGACCAAACCCCATTCACGTCTGTTCTAAATTGGCCCTGGGCCAACCTGAACTTGTCATTTTTAAAAATTTTAATTTAACATTTTTGAAAGATTATGGCTATTTTCCTGAGCAACTTTTGAATAAAATGAGCTCAAAATTGAAATCTGCTCCCTCAGCCGTGTCCACTGATATGACCAAACCCCATTCACGTCTGTTCGAAATTGGCCCTGGGCCCACCTGCACTTGACATGTTTAAAAATTTAAATTTAACATTTTTGAAAATTTATGGCTATTTTCCTGAGCAACTTTTGAATAAAGTAATCTCAGAATTGAAATCTGCTCCCTCAGCCGCGTCCACTGATATGACCAAACCCCATTCACGTCTGTTCGAAATTGGCCCTGGGCCCACCTGAACTTGTCATGTTTAAAAATTTTAATTTAACATTTTTGAAAATTTATGGCTATTTTCCTGAGCAACTTTTGAACAAAGTGAGCTCAGAATTGAAATCTGCTCCCTCAGCCGCGTCCACTGATATGACCAAACCCCATTCACGTCTGTTCGAAATTGGCCCTGGGCCCACCTGAACTTGTCATGTTTAAAAATTTTAATTAAACATTTTTGAAAATTTATGGCTATTTTCCTGAGCAACTTTTGAATAAAGTAATCTCAGAATTGAAATCTGCTCCCTCAGCCGCGTCCACTGATATGACCAAACCCCATTCACGTCTGTTCGAAATTGGCCCTGGGCCCACCTGCACTTGACATGTTTAAAAATTTTAATTTAACATTTTTGAAAATTTATGGCTATTTTCCTGAGCAACTTTTGAATAAAGTAATCTCAGAATTGAAATCTGCTCCCTCAGCCGCGTCCACTGATATGACCAAACCCCATTCACGTCTGTTCTAAATTGGCCCTGGGCCAACCTGAACTTGTCATGTTTAAAAATTTTAATTAAACATTTTTGAAAATTTATGGCTATTTTCCTGAGCAACTTTTGAATAAAGTGAGCTCAGAATTGAAATCTGCTCCCTCAGCCGTGTCCACTGATATGACGAAACCCTATTCACGTCTGTTCGAAATTGGCCCTGGGCCCACCTGCACTTGGCATGTTTAAAAATTTAAATTTAACATTTTTGAAAATGTATGGCTATTTTCCTGAGCAACTTTTGAATAAAGTAATCTCAGAATTGAAATCTGCTCCCTCAGCCGCGTCCACTGATATGACCAAACCCCATTCACGTCTGTTCGAAATTGGCCCTGGGCCCACCTGCACTTGACATGTTTAAAAATTTAAATTTAACATTTTTGAAAATTTATGGCTATTTTCCTGAGCAACTTTTGAATAAAGTAATCTCAGAATTGAAATCTGCTCCCTCAGCCGCGTCCACTGATATGACCAAACACCATTCACGTCTGTTCGAAATTGGCCCTGGGCCCACCTGAACTTGTCATGTTTAAAAATTTTAATTTAACATTTTTGAAAATTTATGGCTATTTTCCTGAGCAACTTTTGAACAAAGTGAGCTCAGAATTGAAATCTGCTCCCTCAGCCGCGTCCACTGATATGACCAAACCCCATTCACGTCTGTTCGAAATTGGCCCTGGGCCCACCTGAACTTGTCATGTTTAAAAATTTTAATTAAACATTTTTGAAAATTTATGGCTATTTTCCTGAGCAACTTTTGAATAAAGTAATCTCAGAATTGAAATCTGCTCCCTCAGCCGCGTCCACTGATATGACCAAACCCCATTCACGTCTGTTCGAAATTGGCCCTGGGCCCACCTGCACTTGACATGTTTAAAAATTTTAATTTAACATTTTTGAAAATTTATGGCTATTTTCCTGAGCAACTTTTGAATAAAGTAATCTCAGAATTGAAATCTGCTCCCTCAGCCGCGTCCACTGATATGACCAAACCCCATTCACGTCTGTTCTAAATTGGCCCTGGGCCAACCTGAACTTGTCATGTTTAAAAATTTTAATTAAACATTTTTGAAAATTTATGGCTATTTTCCTGAGCAACTTTTGAATAAAGTGAGCTCAGAATTGAAATCTGCTCCCTCAGCCGTGTCCACTGATATGACCAAACCCCATTCACGTCTGTTCGAAATTGGCCCTGGGCCCACCTGCACTTGGCATGTTTAAAAATTTAAATTTAACATTTTTGAAAATGTATGGCTATTTTCCTGAGCAACTTTTGAATAAAGTAATCTCAGAATTGAAATCTGCTCCCTCAGCCGCGTCCACTGATATGACCAAACCCCATTCACGTCTGTTCGAAATTGGCCCTGGGCCCACCTGCACTTGACATGTTTAAAAATTTAAATTTAACATTTTTGAAAATTTATGGCTATTTTCCTGAGCAACTTTTGAATAAAGTAATCTCAGAATTGAAATCTGTTCCCTCAGCCGCGTCCACTGATATGACCAAACCCCATTCACGTCTGTTCGAAATTGGCCCTGGGCCCACCTGAACTTGTCATGTTTAAAAATTTTAATTAAACATTTTTGAAAATTTATGGCTATTTTCCTGAGCAACTTTTGAATAAAGTAATCTCAGAATTGAAATCTGCTCCCTCAGCCGCGTCCACTGATATGACCAAACCCCATTCACGTCTGTTCGAAATTGGCCCTGGGCCGACCTGCACTTGACATGTTTGAAAATTTAAATTTAACATTTTTGAAAATTTATGGCTATTTTCCTGAGCAACTTTTGAATAAAGTGAGCTCTGAATTGAAATCTGCTCCCTCATCCGTGTCCACTGATATGACCAAACCCCATTCACGTCTGTTCGAAATTGGCCCTGGGCCCACCTGAACTTGTCATGTTTAAAAATTTAAATTTAACATTTTTGAAAATTTATGGCTATTTTCCTGAGCAACTTTTGAATAAAGTGAGCTCAGAATTGAAATCTGCTCCCTCAGCCGTGTCCACTGATATGACCAAACCCCATTCACGTCTGTTCGAAATTGGCCCTGGGCCCACCTGAACTTGTCATGTTTAAAAATTTAAATTTAACATTTTTGAAAATTTATGGCTATTTTCCTGAGCAACTTTTGAATAAAGTGAGCTCAGAATTGAAATCTGCTCCCTCAGCCGTGTCCACTGATATGACCAAACCCCATTCACGTCTGTTCGAAATTGGCCCTGGGCCCACCTGAACTTGTCATGTTTAAAAATTTTAATTTAACATTTTTGAAAATTTATGGCTATTTTCCTGAGCAACTTTTGAATAAAGTGAGCTCAGAATTGAAATCTGCTCCCTCAGCCGTGTCCACTGATATGACCAAACCCCATTCACATCTGTTCGAAATTGGCCCTGGGCCCACCAGCACTTGACATGTTTAAAAATTTAAATTTAACATTTTTGAAAATTTATGGCTATTTTCCTGAGCAACTTTTGAATAAAGTGAGCTCAGAATTGAAATCTGCTCCCTCAGCCGCGTCCACTGATATGACCAAACCCCATTCACGTCTGTTCGAAATTGGCCCTGGGCCGACCTGCACTTGACATGTTTGAAAATTTAAATTTAACATTTTTGAAAATTTCTGGCTATTTTCCTGAGCAACTTTTGAATAAAGTGAGCTCAGAATTGAAATCTGCTCCCTCAGCCGCGTCCACTGATATGACCAAACCCCATTCACGTCTGTTCTAAATTGGCCCTGGGCCAACCTGAACTTGTCATGTTTAAAAATTTTAATTTAGCATTTTTGAAAATTTATGGCTATTTTCCTGAGCAACTTTTGAATAAAGTAATCTCAGAATTGAAATCTGCTCCCTCAGCCGCGTCCACTGATATGACCAAACCCCATTCACGTCTGTTCGAAATTGGCCCTGGGCCCACCTGAACTTGTCATGTTTAAAAATTTTAATTTAACATTTTTGAAAATTTATGGCTATTTTCCTGAGCAACTTTTGAACAAAGTGAGCTCAGAATTGAAATCTGCTCCCTCAGCAGCGTCCACTGATATGACCAAACCCCATTCACGTCTGTTCGAAATTGGCCCTGGGCCCACCTGCACTTGACATGTTTAAAAATTTAAATTTAACATTTTTGAAAATTTATGGCTATTTTCCTGAGCAACTTTTGAATAAAGTAATCTCAGAATTGAAATCTGCTCCCTCAGCCGTGTCCACTGATATGACCAAACCCCATTCACGTCTGTTCGTAATTGGCCCTGGGCCCACCTGCACTTGACATGTTTAAAAATTTAAATTTAACATTTTTGAAAATTTATGGCTATTTTCCTGAGCAACTTTTGAATAAAGTAATCTCAGAATTGAAATCTGCTCCCTCAGCCGCGTCCACTGATATGACCAAACCCCATTCACGTCTGTTCGAAATTGGCCCTGGGCCCACCTGAACTTGTCATGTTTAAAAATTTTAATTTAACATTTTTGAAAATTTATGGCTATTTTCCTGAGCAACTTTTGAATAAAGTGAGCTCAGAATTGAAATCTGCTCCCTCAGCCGTGTCCACTGATATGACCAAACCCCATTCACGTCTGTTCGAAATTGGCTCTGGGCCCACCTGAACTTGTCATGTTTAAAAATTTTAATTTAACATTTTTGAAAATTTATGGCTATTTTCCTGAGCAACTTTTGAATAAAATGAGCTCAGAATTGAAATCTGCTCCCTCAGCCGTGTCCACTGATATGACCAAACCCCATTCATGTCTGTTCGAAATTGGCCCTGGGCCCACCTGCACTTGACATGTTTAAAAATTTAAATTTAACATTTTTGAAAATTTATGGCTATTTTCCTGAGCAACTTTTGAATAAAGTAATCTCAGAATTGAAATCTGCTCCCTCAGCCGCGTCCACTGATATGACCAAACCCCATTCACGTCTGTTCGAAATTGGCCCTGGGCCCACCTGAACTTGTCATGTTTAAAAATTTTAATTTAACATTTTTGAAAATTTATGGCTATTTTCCTGAGCAACTTTTGAACAAAGTGAGCTCAGAATTGAAATCTGCTCCCTCAGCCGCGTCCACTGATATGACCAAACCCCATTCACGTCTGTTCTAAATTGGCCCTGGGCCAACCTGAACTTGTCATGTTTAAAAATTTTAATTAAACATTTTTGAAAATTTATGGCTATTTTCCTGAGCAACTTTTGAATAAAGTGAGCTCAGAATTGAAATCTGCTCCCTCAGCCGTGTCCACTGATATGACCAAACCCCATTCACGTCTGTTCGAAATTGGCCCTGGGCCCACCTGCACTTGACATGTTTAAAAATTTAAATTTAACATTTTTGAAAATTTATGGCTATTTTCCTGAGCAACTTTTGAATAAAGTAATCTCAGAATTGAAATCTGCTCCCTCAGCCGCGTCCACTGATATGACCAAACCCCATTCACGTCTGTTCGAAATTGGCCCTGGGCCCACCTGCACTTGACATGTTTAAAAATTTAAATTTAACATTTTTGAAAATTTATGGCTATTTTCCTGAGCAACTTTTGAATAAAGTAATCTCAGAATTGAAATCTGCTCCCTCAGCCGCGTCAACTGATATGACCAAACCCCATTCACGTCTGTTCGAAATTGGCCCTGGGCCCACCTGAACTTGTCATGTTTAAAAATTTAAATTTAACATTTTTGAAAATTTATGGCTATTTTCCTGAGCAACTTTTGAATAAAGTGAGCTCAGAATTGAAATCTGCTCCCTCAGCCGTGTCCACTGATATGACCAAACCCCATTCACGTCTGTTCGAAATTGGCCCTGGGCCCACCTGAACTTGTCATGTTTAAAAATTTTAATTTAACATTTTTGAAAATTTATGGCTATTTTCCTGAGCAACTTTTGAATAAAGTGAGCTCAGAATTGAAATCTGCTCCCTCAGCCGTGTCCACTGATATGACCAAACCCCATTCACGTCTGTTCGAAATTGGCCCTGGGCCCACCAGCACTTGACATGTTTAAAAATTTAAATTTAACATTTTTGAAAATTTATGGCTATTTTCCTGAGCAACTTTTGAATAAAGTGAGCTCAGAATTGAAATCTGCTCCCTCAGCCGCGTCCACTGATATGACCAAACCCCATTCACGTCTGTTCGAAATTGGCCCTGGGCCGACCTGCACTTGACATGTTTGAAAATTTAAATTTAACATTTTTGAAAATTTCTGGCTATTTTCCTGAGCAACTTTTGAATAAAGTGAGCTCAGAATTGAAATCTGCTCCCTCAGCCGCGTCCACTGATATGACCAAACCCCATTCACGTCTGTTCTAAATTGGCCCTGGGCCAACCTGAACTTGTCATGTTTAAAAATTTTAATTTAGCATTTTTGAAAATTTATGGCTATTTTCCTGAGCAACTTTTGAATAAAGTAATCTCAGAAT
Organism: Leucophora obtusa; assembly: GCA_949987735.1. NCBI lineage: Eukaryota > Metazoa > Arthropoda > Insecta > Diptera > Anthomyiidae > Leucophora > Leucophora obtusa. The sequence continues at coordinate 115,217,147 of OX465295.1, read as the reverse complement.
TGAAATCTGCTCCCTCAGCCGCGTCCACTGATATGACCAAACCCCATTCACGTCTGTTCGAAATTGGCCCTGGGCCCACCTGAACTTGTCATGTTTAAAAATTTTAATTTAACATTTTTGAAAATTTATGGCTATTTTCCTGAGCAACTTTTGAACAAAGTGAGCTCAGAATTGAAATCTGCTCCCTCAGCAGCGTCCACTGATATGACCAAACCCCATTCACGTCTGTTCGAAATTGGCCCTGGGCCCACCTGCACTTGACATGTTTAAAAATTTAAATTTAACATTTTTGAAAATTTATGGCTATTTTCCTGAGCAACTTTTGAATAAAGTAATCTCAGAATTGAAATCTGCTCCCTCAGCCGTGTCCACTGATATGACCAAACCCCATTCACGTCTGTTCGAAATTGGCCCTGGGCCCACCTGCACTTGACATGTTTAAAAATTTAAATTTAACATTTTTGAAAATTTATGGCTATTTTCCTGAGCAACTTTTGAATAAAGTAATCTCAGAATTGAAATCTGCTCCCTCAGCAGCGTCCACTGATATGACCAAACCCCATTCACGTCTGTTCGAAATTGGCCCTGTGCCCACCTGAACTTGTCATGTTTAAAAATTTTAATTTAACATTTTTGAAAATTTATGGCTATTTTCCTGAGCAACTTTTGAATAAAGTGAGCTCAGAATTGAAATCTGCTCCCTCAGCCGTGTCCACTGATATGACCAAACCCCATTCACGTCTGTTCGAAATTGGCCCTGGGCCCACCTGAACTTGTCATGTTTAAAAATTTTAATTTAACATTTTTGAAAATTTATGGCTATTTTCCTGAGCAACTTTTGAATAAAATGAGCTCAGAATTGAAATCTGCTCCCTCAGCCGTGTCCACTGATATGACCAAACCCCATTCATGTCTGTTCGAAATTGGCCCTGGGCCCACCTGCACTTGACATGTTTAAAAATTTAAATTTAACATTTTTGAAAATTTATGGCTATTTTCCTGAGCAACTTTTGAATAAAGTAATCTCAGAATTGAAATCTGCTCCCTCAGCCGCGTCCACTGATATGACCAAACCCCATTCACGTCTGTTCGAAATTGGCCCTGGGCCCACCTGAACTTGTCATGTTTAAAAATTTTAATTTAACATTTTTGAAAATTTATGGCTATTTTCCTGAGCAACTTTTGAACAAAGTGAGCTCAGAATTGAAATCTGCTCCCTCAGCCGCGTCCACTGATATGACCAAACCCCATTCACGTCTGTTCTAAATTGGCCCTGGGCCAACCTGAACTTGTCATGTTTAAAAATTTTAATTAAACATTTTTGAAAATTTATGGCTATTTTCCTGAGCAACTTTTGAATAAAGTGAGCTCAGAATTGAAATCTGCTCCCTCAGCCGTGTCCACTGATATGACCAAACCCCATTCACGTCTGTTCGAAATTGGCCCTGGGCCCACCTGCACTTGACATGTTTAAAAATTTAAATTTAACATTTTTGAAAATTTATGGCTATTTTCCTGAGCAACTTTTGAATAAAGTAATCTCAGAATTGAAATCTGCTCCCTCAGCCGCGTCCACTGATATGACCAAACCCCATTCACGTCTGTTCGAAATTGGCCCTGGGCCCACCTGCACTTGACATGTTTAAAAATTTAAATTTAACATTTTTGAAAATTTATGGCTATTTTCCTGAGCAACTTTTGAATAAAGTAATCTCAGAATTGAAATCTGCTCCCTCAGCCGCGTCCACTGATATGACCAAACCCCATTCACGTCTGTTCAAAATTGACATTTTTAAAAAAATATTGAATTTATTTATTTAATTTATTTTTGAATTTATATTTTGAATTTATTTCTTGAATTTATTTTTTAATTTATTCTTGGATTTATTTTTTGAATTTATTTCTTGAGTTTATTTTTTAATTTATTTCTAGAATTTATTTCGTGAATTTATTTTTTGAATTTAACTTCACAATGTGTGAAGTTAAATTCAAAGACTATTATTTTTTGAATTTAACTTCACACTTTGTGAAGTTAAATTTAAAGAATATTATGTTTTGAATTTAACTTCACACTTTGTGAAGTTAAATTCAAAAATATTAACCCATTAAAGGCAATTTGAAAATGTGAGTTTTAAATTTATTTTTTAAATTTAACTTCACACGCTTTATTTTTGCATATTTTGCTTTTAAGTGCATATTTTATTGTATATTTTATGATTTTTATTGCATATTTTTGCATATTTTGCACAGTATGGCATATTTTTTTTAATATTTTTAAATATGAAATTCGATTTAAGAATTCATACTTTCCCAGCAAAACTTTCTATTACCTGGTAATAAGGTTTGTAAGAAGAAATTAAGGTATGTAACCTCTTACTTTGCTATTCCAACAGCTATTATTTTAACAAGGGCATGCCATTGGAGGTATGTACTTTCCAAAAGAGGGCTAGGTAACAACATAAGAACATGCTACTTTAATGTTACATGTTAGGAGTTACGTAACCACTTACATAACCGATACTGAGCACAATACTACTTACATAACAGCTTAAAGAAAGGCCAAAAAAATGTGTTACAAACAGGTCTGAAATAACACATTAAAATTATGCGCTCACTTACTGTATAACAATATATACTTACTTCTTACAAAAAAAATTAAAATAAGACGTTATCGTGTTGGTTTTTTTTAAATGCTAAAACGAAGCATATTCATATTTAATTAATATTTACTCAGATTAATATAAAGTTAACAAAAAACATAAAAGATATTTCAGTCAATATGTATAAAACATATAAATTACACAGTACAACAGCCAATCTGGGGGGTGAGAAATTCCAAGTCAGGGTGATGGTACTAGGTCAGTACAGTAAAACCCTCAAAGGGTTTGGCGTTCGTATGTGTCATTTTTTTTATGACCTTTTAAATTTTTTCCTTATCTTGATGTTTTTTCGCTTAGTTGTAACTCGAGAACCACTTGTCCGATTTTGATGAAACAAATTTAGAAAAATTTAGAATTACAATTTCTTTAATCCGTTCATATAACATTTTTCTTTATAAGCAACAGTTTTGCCGGTAAAAATAAATTTGTGGAGAAAAAAAAATATTTTTTTGCCTAAAAATTAAAATTTTTTTTTTTTAAATTCATAAAAAATTTTAATTTTTAGGCAAAAAAATATTTTTTTTTCTCCACAAATTTATTTTTACCGGCAAAACTGTTGATTATAAAGAAAAATGTTATATGAACGGATTAAAGAAATTGTAATTCTAAATTTTTCTAAATTTGTTTCATCAAAATCGGACAAGTGGTTCTCGAGTTACAACTAAGCGAAAAAACATCAAGATAAGGAAAAAATTTAAAAGGTCATAAAAAAAATTACACATACGAACGCCAAACCCTTTGAGGGTTTTACTATACTGACCTAGTACCATCACCCTGACTTGGAATTTCTCACCCCCCAGACAATAATCCCAAAAATGTTCCATAGTGTTATTTGTATCGAATATTTTAAATAGAAAATAACACTCATGTATCGCTTTACAAATAACGCCTTATTTTGAGGTATTTGAATACACCATCGGTAATAAGTGGATATTTCTATTAAGTGATCACGTATCACATTAAAAGTAACTCCTTATTTTACGGTTTTAAAATATTTCATCTGGAATAAGTTGCTGCTATTATTTAGAACTCATGTTGTGTATTACAAGTAACTTTTTTCTTTGAGGTGTTTAAATATATCATTGGTAATAAGTTGCTATTACTACCCTGTAGTTATGCAGCACATTATACGTAAGACATTACATTTTAGTTATGAAAGAATGCAATGGTAAGGGGTATGGTATTACCAGGTAATGTGTTCTGTAATTCTAACATATTACCAAGGTTTTGCTGGGTTAAAACTAAAAAAAAAATTCTAAAGAATTATTTTTAAGCTCTGTTGGTAATACAACAGTACAATAGAAAGAGAAACACATAGTATACAATATGTTGTCATCCACTAACACATTTTTTATAGATGTAATTTTAAATTAACGTTTTCGAGTGTTATTGCTCACAAACAGAAAGTTGAAAAATTTTATAAAAATTATTTTAAGGAATACTCGAATTTCTTATTACCCTTTAGAAAAACGTGTAAGGCCACACAATGTAATCGATTTGGTGTACTTCATTTTGTGCGTACTTACGATATGGGATACCTGTGTATAACAATTGTATATGAAACACAAAATATTTGAAAATTTTCAAAAATGTTGTCTAACTTACATGCCACTATACTTGTGTGTACTTATGAAGTATATTGGCTTGTGGGCCATTACAATGCGGCCATACCCTGGGTAAATGCAAACGGACGTAACTACACAAAAATTCGAAATCGAGTTTTTTATTTATTATGGTTCGTTTTATCAAACTACATGTTCACACAAAATTTTAGACTTCTACGATCAAAAACCGCGACTTTATTAAAGAAATTCAAACGGACGTAACTACAAGTGCATGTATTTCTTAATGCAAAAAGACGTAACTACACTCTTGTATGAAAAACATTCAAACACATGTATTGTGTAAGCTTGTCAGCGTTGCCACAATGGGAAGTTTAGACAAAATTACCCAAAAATTATAAAATTAACCACACTTATAGAAATAAACTTGTACAAATAAAAAAAGTAACTAAAAACTAAATATTAGTAAGAAAAAAAAACAGCAAGAAAAAATCTGTTAAATCTACAAAATCTTAGTTATATTTTAGTACAATACAAATGACAATTTATCTGCGAAATTCAGAAATACCTTTTTCTGAATATTAGTAGACAAAAAACAGCAAGAAAAAGCTGTTGTATTTCCCAATTTTAGTTATATTTAAGTTAAATTTAGTTGAATGAAAGTAACAATTTTCCAGATGAAATAAAAAAAAACAATAATATTTGCTTAACAATAGTATATTCCTAATTTCAGTGAGTTAAATTGTTATTCATATTAAAAAAAGTACATATACTACTATGAAAAATAAAAAATTTACGACGTTTTTAGTCGACTAAAATTAAACAGAATTTGTTGCTGATTTTAGCAGGGCGAGTTGTTATTTTCAATTTACTAAAACATAGCTAGAATTTTGTTCTTGCTGTTTTATCTTACTAATATTTAGCAAACCAATTCTGCTAGTTTTGGCAGTTTCTTCTGCAGGGCCCCTTCTATAACATTTTTTTTTTTCAATTTTAAGAGATAAACCACCAAACATCATCTAAAAACTTATTAATGAGAACTTTTTTGGTTATTACAACTCTCCCATTTTTAGAGGCGTTATTTTCTAAATTAGAGGCGTTAGTGATATATTTTTGAGAAAGAATAGTCGTTTTGGAACTTAAAAAGTTCTCTAATAGGAATAAATTATGATTTCAAAATGTGAAGGATATAAAAATTATAATATCATAATTTTAGTGCACTTAGAAATATTTTACTAATTAAAGCCTATTATCTTGTTCATTACATCAAAAAAAAAAAATTCGTTATTTCCCCCCGAGTCTGTTAAATTTTTCAATAAAATTTTTTTTCTTCCTACAAAATATCATATTTGAAAATCAATTAATTTATATGGAGACTAGCCGGCGCAGCCCGCTACGTTGTTAGCGTGCCTCAAAGTTTAGGGGGGGGGGGGCGCAGCAGGGTTGGAAAGCATTTTATAATATTAAAAATAGCGGGCAAAGCCCGCTGCGTTGTATTAGCGTGTCTTAAAGTTTTTTTTTTAATTCCAGTTTATGTAAAGGTAGAGTAAATTCACAAATTCAGTTGGAAAATTTACTGCGTCGGTTTCTTCCACCGGTGCTTCGTTACATGAAGTTTAAATATCGGAATATATAAGTTCCATTCCTTTTCTAAGGTTTTTTCTCTTTTAGAAAATTTGTTTAACTTTTTCGAGAGTATGTTTCAATGCTACATAAGTTTCATATTCCGTGGATAGTGTTTGAACAGGTAATTCCCTCTTCCAATCCATTTGCATTCTCTATAATTTCAATTCTACTCGTTCAACGTTTATATCCATTTCATTCACTTGTGTAGTGTTTCATTCCACTCGTTTCCTATTTAGTTTCTTAATTTTAGTGTTTCATATACACTTGTTCTTTAAGTTTTAGGTTTCTAGCTAAAGACGCAGACGTTAAGGGGGGGGGGCAATTTTCCCCTTTTGAACCACCATTTTTACCACGTTCCTGTCCAAAGTCCTAGAAATGCCTTGTCGATAAGTTAGCCCATACTCCAAGGAAAACATATTATATATTACAGGTTTTTAACCGAAGGGTTCGGTAGGCCATCAAGGGGGAGAATTATTCCGTTTTTACCCCTCCCGGTAGGAATTTCCAAAAATTCCGTCTTAGAGGACGTCTGCGTTGGAGGAGGAACCTACTACATACATAATTTTAGGTCTCTATATCCAGCAGTTTGGCCAGGCCGTCAAGGGGGAAGTTTTTTCCCTTTTTACCCCTCCCAGTATGAATTTCCAAAAATACCATCTTAGGGGATGGTCAACGTTGGAGAAGGAACCCAAATACCGAATTTAAGCTCCCTTGTTCCAGCAGTTTGGCCAGGCCGTTAAGGGGGAGACTTTTCCTGTTTATGACCCTACCTGTAGAAATTTCCAAATATCTCATCTTAGCGGATGTAACTTTAATACCAAATTTCAACTTCCTACCTCCAGCGGTTTGGGCAGGCCTTTAAGCGGCACTTTTCGCTTCATTAATCCCCATTTTTGCAATGTCCCTGTCCAAAAAGCACCTTCCCGGTAAGTGAGCCCATACTTCAAGTAACATATGTTTTACATTTCAGGTTTCTAACCAACTTTTACTATTTGTGCCCCTCTCAGTAGGATTTCCGAAAATCCATCGACAGGGAATTTCAGCTTCCTAGTTCCAGCAGTTTGAGCAGGCTGTCAAGGGGGACACTTTTTCTTTTTTTGTCCCTCCCGGTTGGAATTAGGCTGGAAGAGGAACCTAAGTACCGAATTTCAGCTTCCTAGTTCCAGCAGTTTAGACAGGGGCAACTTTCCCTTTTTGAGCCCCCATTTTATAACGACCCTGTCCAAAATTCAAAAAAGTATCTTTCTAATAAGTTAGCCCTTACTCCAGGGACCCACATTTTAAGCTTCAGGTTTCTAGCCGAAGGGGTTTTTACAGGCCCCCAAGGTGAGGCTTTTCTTCTTTTTGCCCCTCCCTTTAGGAATTTACAAAAATTCCATCTTCGCGGCTATCTGCGATGGATGAGGAATATTCATACCAAATTTTAACTGCATTGCCTAAGCGGTTTGGGCAGGCCGTTAGTGGGGACATTTTTCCCTTTCAACCACCATTTTTACTATGTTCCTGTTCCAAAATAGAAAAATTACGTTGCCGGTGAGTTAGTCCTACTCCAAGGAATACATATTTAAAATTTTAGGTTGGCCAAAAGGGATTGGGTAAGCCGTCAGGAGGAGACTTTTACCTTATTTCCCCTCCCGATAGGAATTTCAAAAATTCCGTCTAAGCGGACGCCTACACAGAAGGAGGAACTCACATACCGAGTTTCCTTTTGTGATAAACTGTAGGGAATTCCAAAAATACAAACTTAGTCGATGTCTACTACAGTGGAGGAACCTTTATACCAAATTTCAACTTCTTACCTCCAGTGGTTTGGGCAGGCACTTTTCCAATTTGTGAGACTGTTTATGGGGAGACTTTTCCCCTTTTTGCCCGTTCCGGTAGGAATTTCCAAAAATCCCGGCTTAGCGCACGTCTATGCCGAATATCAAGAAACCTTGTTTTAGTGGAGATATCCGTGGGGGGAGGAAAAAAAGTAGTTTTTTTGAAATTATATATTATTTTAAATGGTACTTTTTGGAAAAACGAAATTTTTTGGAAAAAGATACTTTGTTTTTACAAAGTACTTTATTTGTACTTTTTTTGGAAAAGGTATTTTTTTTTAAAAGGTGTTTTTTTTTGGAAAAATGTATGTTTTTTGGAAAAAGGTACTTTTTTTGGAAAAGGTACTTCTTTTGGAAAAGGAACATTTTTTTTAGAAAAAGGTACTTTTTTGGAAAAAGGAATTTTTTTGGAAAAAGGTACTTTTTTTGGAAAAGGTACTTTTTTGGAAAAAGGTACTTTTTTGGAAAAAGGTACTTTTTTCGGGAAAAGGTACTTTTTTTGGAAAAAGGTACTTTTTTTGGAAAAAGGTACTTCTTTTGAAAAAAGGTACTTCTTTTGAAAAAAGGTACTTTTTTTGGAAAAAGGTACTTTTTTTTGGAAAAAGGTACTTTTTTTGGAAAAAGGTATTTTTTTTGGAAAAAGGTACTTTTTTTGGAAAAAGGTACTTTTTTTTGGAAAAGGGTACTTTTTTTGGAAAAAGGTACTTTTTTCGGGAAAAGGTACTTTTTTTGAAAAAAGGTACTTTTTTTGGAAAAAGGTACTTTTTTTGGAAAAAGGTACTTTTTTTGGAAAAAGGTACTTTTTTTGGAAAAAGGTACTTTTTTTTGGAAAAGGGTACTTTTTTTGGAAAAAAGGTACTTTTTTTGGAAAAAGGTACTTTTTTTGGAAAAAGGTACTTTTTTTAAAAAAAGGTACTTTTTTTTGGAAAAAGGTACTTTTTTCGGAAAAAGGTACTTTTTTTGGAAAAAGGTACTTTTTTGGGAAAAAGGTACTTTTTTTGGGAAAACGTACTTTTTTGGGAAAAGGTACTTTTTTGGAAAAAGGTACTTTTTTTGTCCCCTTTTTGCCCCTCCCGATAAGAATTTCCAAAAATGCCGTCTCAACGGACGTCTACACCGGTCGAGGAACCTACATACGAAATTTCAACTTCATAGCTCCAGCAGTTTGAGCAGGCCGTTAAGGGGGAGACTTTTTCCTCTTTTTGCCCGTCCCTGTAAAAATTTCCAAACTCCCGTCTTGGTGGATGTCTACGATAGTGGAGGAACCTTTATACGAAATTTCAACTTCCTACCTCCAGCGGTTTGAGCAGGCCGTCAAAGGGGGCCTTTTTCCCCTTTTTAACCCCCATTTTTACAACGTCCCTGTCCAAAATTCTAGAAAGTACTTTCCAGAAAAGTTAGCCCCTACTCCAAGGAACACATATCTTAAATTTCAGCTTTCTAGCCAAAGGGGTTTTGGCAGGCCGTCAAGGGGGACACTTTCCCCCTTTTTGACCGTTCCGGTAGGAATTTCCAAAAATCCCGTCTTAGCGGACGTCTACCCCAAAAGAGGAACCTACATACCAAATTTCAACTTCCTAGCTTCAGCGGTTTGGGCTGGGCGATGTTGAGTCAGTCAGTCAGTCAATCAGTCAGTCAGTCACGTTATTCTTTTATATATAGAGATTGGTAGGCGTTTTCACAAATTTAAGAAAACATTAAAGGACTACACAGAAAAAATAGATTTGTTGTGGCAACCGAATTTTTTGCCAACCGATTGGATTGTTTGGATCTACCGATATATTTGTCTGTGGCAACAGAAATTCGGTGAATAGAATTTTGGTTGAAACAAAATATATTTGAATTATAACAGGAATACATTGGACTCCGATAGCCAAATAATTCGGTTACTGCCAACCATTTAGTTAGCAATAAATTCGGTTGTCACAATGAATCCGTATTATTTGTGTATACTAAATTACAGAAGAACTTCGAACTTTTTTTATGCATTATCTGAAAAATCAAAAAATTCCTTTTTTTTTTTTTTTTTAATTGGAACTATCCGAGTTAGTTTTACTTTATTCAATTAACTAAAAAATCTGGAAATATCGTTTATCCAATTCATGCATTGAATTCTTTTTTAATTGTGTAATTTATCCGATTACCCAAAAACTACACCCAGAAAACAGATTCGGTGCTGACAACCCCATTTGTTTCCAATCGAATGGTTCAGTAGCATCAAATGAATTTTTCGTTTGCGGCTACCGAATTATTCTCGATACAACTCAAATTCCGTTGTCACAGTCAAATTAGTCTTGTCCCAATTGGTTTTCTATTGCCACAATTGAAAAATTCGGCTACCACAACCGAACCATGCGATTGACTACAAATGGGGTTTTACGAACTGAATCTGTAAACAAAAATTGTTAAAAAATAAATAAATCTCCATACCATAAATAAAATTTGAAAAAACTGTAAAGAATACTTTATTATTATTGATTTTATAACGTTTTTTGCTTCTCCTGTAAAAAAATTAAAGTGTAGTTTCGTCCGTTTGCATTTAAGGTGATGATACATAAAAGATATGGTTTGTATTTATAAAAGCTTTACAAGGGATTTACGAGTACAGTAGACGCTCGCAAATTAGAACCGTTTTGTTTTTGAGGCAATTCTAATTTCTGAATTATTCTAATTTCTGGACGTTTTTTTTCGTTTCGTTTCCACTGATAAAGTGTCTTTTTTACGTTTATTTAACATTTTAAATGATACACTTTCACTATTTAATAGAGACTGCCAAATAATATGTACACGCGTATCAAATTTCACAAATAAACTAGCCAAAAATGTACATAAATGCGACAAAAAAAAAAACAAATAGGGAAAAAACATATATAATTTGTTGATTCCCCTTTTTAGTTTTACTTTATTCAAACAGAATAAAAATAAATTGGGGATTTCTGTATTCAAATAACCAAAAAAAAAACGCTCAGAAATTAGAATTTTAAATTCGAATTTCAGAGCGTTTAATGTATTGCAAACATTGATTCTAATTTCTGGACGTTCGAATTACTGAAATCTCTAATTTGCGAGCGTCTACTGTATATATGAAAACCCATAATAAATAGACGTACTGATTAACAGAAAATTTTTCTGTTATTTGAAAGTATTGTGGAGAAATTTTCATACCGCTAAAATGTTTGCTGAGCCGATTTAATTCGATTCTGAGTGTCAAACTCAGTAGTTTAGGCGTACAGTGAAATGTTCGGCCGCCGAACTATTTTAGATTTGGCTAAACTTTCGGCGGCCGAACAGTGAATTTGTTGCTTAACTTTGGACTCTTCCTTCAGTTTTACCCTCAAAAAGCATTATAATCGGCCCAACAAACATTGTTCCATAAGCAAAATCCATCCATAATGCTTCAACATATCAAATAACGACAAAATACATTTTCTGGCCAAACTGTTCGGTCGGACACTAGTAAATATTGCCTTATTAAGAGATTTTTTGGTATGAAGTTGCAGAAATTTGGTTTGAAAGCACATAAAATGGGTTTGAAAGCACAGAAATGGGTTTGAAGCATTCAGAATGGCAAAAAACGAAAAATCTTCAAAAAAGCCCAAAAAAGTTTAGTAATTTGTTTTTTTGTTGTTTTTTGTACTTATTTTTTTTTTGTCAAATTTGAGTAAAATATGTTAATGGAGTAAACGCCTTTTTTTGAGATATTTCAGAGTAGCATAATATCTCTCTACAATATATAATCTGTGGTATAAATACAAGCCATATTTTCAAAGAGTATATATGTAGAGAGATATTATGCTACTCATAAATCTTTTGAAAAAAGGCGAAGTCGGTCAAACTCGATAAAAAAATTTTTGTCTTAAAAATGAGTTGAGTTGAAACATTTTGTCAAATTTGTTACAACATCTGTGATGATTAGTAATTAATTGGCCGGTTTTTGGTGAAATTATGCCCGTTTTGGGTTAAATTATGATCACTCCCTGTTTTACGCCCTTTTTTTATAAATTTGTGGAATTTATGTATAACTAGGGTGACCATTTTTTTCTGACTTCAAATCAGTACAAATTTTAAAAAATATTATCGTAAAAAAAATGATTATGAGCAAACCTAATTTGTTGCCAACCGAATGCTTTGGTTGATGCAGCAAAATTTTTCGGTAACCATCTTAAAAAAAACCTTACACATTTCTCTCTATAGTGACCCCAAGACAAAAATATATTTTTCGCATGAAAAAACTCCAGTTTTTTAAGTACAGGAAAAGGACCCATTATTTAGAAATTTCAGTGATCTGTTCCCATTCCTTTTCTAATTTTTTTTTTAACAAAGTGATGTAACATAGCCATGCTACGAATGGACCCCAGGATATTTAATTCTTCCGAATTTTTATTCAGGCCAACGAATTTCTGTTGTCACGAGCAAATTGCATTGTCTAAATTAATTTGCTATAGTTACAAACTAACCAATCGATTAGCTACAAATTTAGCTGTCAGAACAAATCTTTTTTCTATTTGATAATTTCTGCATGATTTCTGAAATAAAAACTTCACCTTTTGGCTTCGTTTTTCTACAAAAACACAACGTTTTTAAAAATGAAAATTTTAAGGTTTTGCGTACTTTTTTCTATTGAATATTCCAAAGATTCGAAAATGTTTCCATAGAAATACCCACATGTATTTCTTCAGATTTTAAGAATTTTTGTAAGGAAAAATCTTCAGCTTTCGATGGCGTTTCCTATACTCAGAAAGCAGAATCATTCTGACAACCAGATAATTAAAATATTTTTAACACAGTCAAATAACTGTTGTATCAACTGATGTTCTATTATCGCAATGGAACCATTTGATTAATTCGGTTGACACCACGAATCTTCTCTGTGTATGAAACTACATATTAGATAACGAAATTTACATGTAGAAAAATCATTTTGAATGCTTTCTGGTGAGAAAACCTCTCACATTAACAAAAATTTATCCTGCATTTTGACTTTCTTTTACTAAAAAAATTTAATATTTTTTTTAAATGCCAAAAATCAGTACAATTAGTACAAATTTTAAAAAATCAGTACAAATCAGTACACGACTTTTTCATCAGTACACGTGACCAAAAATCAGTACATGTACTGATCAAATCAGTACGAATGGTCACCCTATGTATAACGCAACTAATTGTAATCAATTTTTTGTTTACTCTTTTAACATATTTTACTCAAATTTGACAAAAAATGAGTACAAAAAACCAAATAAAAAAAAACAAATTACTAATTTTTTTGGGATTTTTTGAAGATTTTTCGTTTTTGGATATTCTGAATGCTTCAAACCCAATTCTGTGCTTTCAAACCCAATTTCTGCAACTTCATACCAAATATTCCCTTAAATAAGGCAACAAAGTTAATTATTTTAAATTTTCTTATGCAAAATTTTTCAACCTTTTAAAAATAGTAAACATTTTACATTAGGCTTGTTCGTTTACTTACTACAATTTGTTACTTTTACCACAACTGGAAAAATTCAAAGAGTGACCAAAACAATGGGTGCGTTCGGCAGATACAATTTGACAGTCAACAGTTCTACAACAGTTGTGCAACTATCTGCTGAACGACCTGATCACTAACCGCTCAGTCTGAGCGCTGTCATATTTTGGTAGCTTAAAAAATGTTTGCTACTTTTGATCAAAAAGTGATACTTTTGTTGTTGTTGATTTTAAAAAATTTTTGTTTTGTATGATTGACAAATAAAAACATACAAATATAATTCAAAAACAAAAAATTTTAAAAATCAAAGGAAAATATAGAAAAAATGTATTTAAAAATAAAACAAAGAAAACGTCGTTTAGCAGAGTAAGTAATCACAAAGCGCTACAAGTCACCGGTATCAGTTTAAGGTTTCTCTGCCGAATGCTACCAATGATTGAGTAAAATTAGTAAGATTTTCGAGTTAACGAACACACTGATTAATTTGTGTACTTGATCGAACTTTTTAAGTTCCTTTCAGTGCCTCTTAAAACTACTCAAATCGTGTTTGTTAAAAAAAATTTTGAATCGAACTTATTCTGTACAGAATTAAAGACAAATTTGTCCATTGCTTTTTAAAATTTTCAAGTAAGTTAAAATTTGTTCCCATAATTTTTAAAATTTTTTTCAATTTTCTAAAATTATTTTCTGTATTAATTTTTTTATTTATTTTTTTTGACAGACAAGCTTTTTAGTCTAAAAATTAGTTTTAGTTTATTCAATTTTTAAAAATATATAATTAGACTTACAGCTGTTGACAACTAATTAGAAACGCATTTTTTACACTAGAGCTTGATGATCATTATTGATATTTTCGTAAATTTACCGTTACGTTTTTTGTTTAAAACAATTGTATTATATTTATTACTCTTTTTATTATTATTTACACTCATTTTTGTTGCTGTTTATTTTAAAAGCTGTTATAATTTCTGAAAATAGTTTACATATTGTTTAGTAAAATTCTAAGAAAGTGCGACAACTAATTAGAAACGCGTAATTGTTTATTAACCCTTTCACGACCAATGGTTGATATATGTCCCATTTTTATTTTTTGTTATATTTTCCACATATTTCAACCGATATTTTTTAAACTGACTTGTATTAATAGAGGAGAGTTTTTCCTTTCAGATTTTACCAAATAATTGGCCCCATGTGTTCTTAGCGCCTAATTACTTGACCCCAAAATCTGAAAAATAAGTTTTTTTGTTCATGTTTTTTGGATGTCATTTATTCAGATGTTATTGGTTTTCCAAAACCAAAATTTTGATATAGCATGGACCTGTGCCTCCTGTTTTCAGAAATATCAGAACATTGTGAATAATTTTGTTTTCTTGCTTACAGGGCGCAAATTCAGCATGGGACATATGTGTCCCATTGGTCGTCAAAGGTAAACAAAGAAGAAGTTTTATAGTTTTGTTTTTTTGCATTAAATTAAACAAAAAATTAATAAAATTAAATGAACTATTCATTCAACCAAACATAAAAAATGCTAAGATATTAGTTTTAAGTATACATATCGTCGCCTAAAATGCAGAAGGGCGTAACAATAAAAAAATTCGAAATCGAATTTTTGATTGATTATGATGCATTAGACTAAATACATGTCCCTAGAAAAATTTAAGCTTATATACAGAAAAAAGTCTATAGTCAAGAGAATAAATATATCCTTTAATTCCAAAATATATTTAATTCTACAATGTTTTTTGCTTCTCCTCTAGAAAAATAAAAAGTGTTGTTACGCCCATTTGCAATTTAGGTGAAGATATATCGATTGACTTTCGTTTGGTTTCACTCATAGCTCAACCAAATGACGAATTGTAATTATTCAAAGTTGGTTGAAATTTATATGCTCGTTAATATGATGGATCGTGACGGCTTGGTTGCCGAACATTGTTTGTGAAATCCGAATTTCTTCAAATCGTGGCGGAACCATAACGTTCGATACAAGAGGCACAGAGGAGTATACTGGTGATGTGAATTGGTGGGTTTCATCATTTTCGCATGCGGTAAGCAATTCCATAACTTCATCATCCGCTGCATAAAATCGACTTTGATTAGTTCTTCTATCCTTCCAGTTATATATTACACCGTGCAACATTTTCAAATTTTGCTCCCACCAGTGGAAGAATACATATATGTGAAGGTAGACACCATTTATAGATGAACTGCATACCCATCACGTCGAGGCCCTATGCTCCTTATAGGAACGAAAGGAATCAATATGTATATATATATACCCATCACGTCAGATGTCCTTCGAAATACTAATGCATACTACAATGGCAATATATTTTTTCACACTTCTCTCCAAAATGGGCATCAAATAAGAAAGGAAAATCTCCCTAGTTCAGTGATAATGTAAATTTTGTCAAAAAATGACGAAGAAAATATTTTTTGAAAATTTTCAGTAGAAAAAAAGAAAAGCTTTTATTAAAATGTAGAAATTCTCCTTTTTTATTTGATCCCATATCAGCAGCATGGAATGTATAAAATATCCTTAAAAAAGGGTTTGCCCAAAACCATTGACAATTTAAAGTCCATTTATAAGGACTGCTGAGGTGATCATGAAAAACTGAGTACGCAGTTTTATTAAACGTGGTTTCTTTTTTAACTTGTTAATCGATTTTTCAAAATGAGCAAAATTATTTTGAAAAAACGTTAGAACACTCGATTTTAAGCACAAAACGCGATATGCAAACTACTTCGCATGATAAAACGGCATTCACACCTAAATCTTAAACACGTGTTTAGCTAAAACGAGTGTAAAAGAATAAAGAACTGTTGTAATAGAATAAAGAGCTAAAATACGTGTTTAAGCCAAACACGTGTTTAAGAATTAGGTGCACACAAAAAAATACTAGAAGGTGTATTGCCTTGGCTGGCATACACTCTAAAAAATGTTTGTAAATTTACTACTATAAAATGGGTAAAATTTTGTTTAATTTTACGAAAATTCAGTAAATATAAACAAAAAATGCGTAAACTTTTTTTGTACACACTTTCATACGCAATAATACACACACAAAGTATTTTTAGACATTATGTGCTTATAAATAAACACATTGTGCCTAAAATTACTATTGTTTTGTTAAATAAAATTTTTACGCACAAAGTTGGTAAATATACTATCCAATAATAGTAATAAATACTCTGACATTTCAAATTGGAAAAAATTGAAAAAAAATTATAAATAATAAAAAGAAAAAGCGAAAACGGATTATTTTTTGTGAATTACAACATTTCCACAAACACATTAGAGTCTGGAAATAGCAACATAAGCATGAAATTGTTTTTGGTAATTATTATTAACGCATGTGGTAGTCTAAACCTCATTTCAAAATTGAAAACGCCGTAAGAGAGACACGGCCTACGCAGGAACTACTGGGTGCAATAACTCCTGCTCAACAAAATGCCTTCTTTGCAAGGGAGGCAGTCAACCAACAACCGTCAACAATAACGGGAGAAAACGCCGTAAGAGAGATACGGCCTAGGTAAAACAACTGGGTGCGATGACTCCTGCTCAACAAAATGCCTTCTTTGAAAGGGAGGCAGTAACCGTCAACAATAACGGGAGAAAACGCCTTAAGAGAGATATGGCCTGCGCATACATATTGTTTAGTAAAATTCGAAGAAAGTGCGACAACTAATTAGAAACGCGTAATTGTTTATTAACCCTTTCACGACCAATGGTTGATATATGTCCCATTTTTATTTTTTTGTTATATTTTCCACATATTCCAACCAATATTTTTTAAACTGACTTGTATTAATAGAGGAGAGTTTTTCCTTTCAGATTTTACCAAATAATTGGCCCCATGTGTTCTTAGCGCCTAATTACTTGACCCCAAAATCTGAAAAATAAGTTTTTTTGTTCATGTTTTTTGGATGTCATTTATTCAGATTTTTCCAAAACCAAAATTTTGATATACCATGGACCTGTGCCTCCTGTTTTCAGAAATATCAGAACATTGGGAATAATTTTGTTTTCTTGCTTACAGGGCGCAAATTCTGCATGGGACATATGTGTCCCATTGGTCGTCAAATTACCTTTGAAGAAGTTTTATAGTTTTGTTTTTTTGCATTAAATTAAACAAAAAATTAATAAAATTAAATGAACTATTCATTCAACCAAACATAAAGAATGCTAAGATATTAGTTTTAAGTATACATATCGTCGCCTAAAATGCAGAAGGGCGTAACAATAAAAAAATTCGAAATCGAATTTTTGATTGATTATGATGCATTAGACTAAATACATGTCCCTAGAAAAATTTAAGCTTATATACAGAAAAAAGTCTATAGTCAAGAGAATAAATATATCCTTTAATTCCAAAATATATTTAATTCTACAATGTTTTTTGCTTCTCCTCTAGAAAAATAAAAAGTGTTGTTACGCCCATTTGCAATTTAGGTGAAGATATATCGATTGACTTTCGTTTGGTTTCACTCATCGCTCAACCAAATGACGAATTGTAATTATTCAAAGTTGGTTGAAATTTATATGCTCGATCATATGATGGATCGTGACGGCTTGGTTGCCGAACATTGTTTGTGAAATCCGAATTTCTTCAAATCGTGGCGGAACCATAACATTCGATACAAGAGACACAGAGTATACTGGTGATGTTAATTGGTGGGTTTCATCATTTTCACATGCGGTAAGCAATTCCATAACTTCATCATCCGCTGCATAAAATCGACTTTGATTAGTTCTTCTATCCTTGCAGTTATATATTACACCGTGCAACATTTTCAAATTTTGCTCCCACCAATGGAAGAATATATATATGTGAAGGTAGACACCATTTATAGATGAACTGCATACCCATCACGTCGAGGCCCTATGCTCCTTATAGGAACGAAAGGAATCAATATGTATATATATATACCATACATGGGCAAATGCGGCCCTTCAATAATTTTAAAGCAATCAAATTTCTTTTTTTAAATTTTAAACAAAATAAAAAAAAAAATTAAATTAAATAAAAAAAAGTAAAATCAGAATTTAAAAAAAAAAAAATACAGAATATAGAAAACAGCGGTAACAAAATAAACATTAAATGGAGCTTTAAAAAAGTTTCACCGGTCAACAAATATCGACTTTTTTGCACAGACTTCCTCTAAAACTTTTTAAAGTATTTTCGCCTCCTACGTACGAATTTTTAGTGAAAAATTCCTTCTTCTTTATTTAAACCTTAAGCCTGGGAAAAATATTTTATGGCTCAATATAAAAGAACTTAGGAATCTCTTAGTTTTTTATAGGTTTGAATTCAAAAATATACTTTTCATTTAAGGAAATTTTTAAGGCCGTTCTACGGACTCCGTAAGGATCGCTAAAATTTACTTTTGGGAATTGCTCTTGAAGCACTTAAAATTGGTAAAACAGTTAGACACAATACAATTTTATTCATAAATTTATAGAAATAAACCTGTGAAAATAACAAAACAATTAGTAGTTTTTCTGCTATTTTTACAGGTTTATTATTTAAAAGTGACTTTGCAGAAAATTTTTTGCCGATTTTCGCTAAATATTAGTAAAATTAGAAGAGCAAAAAAAACTGTTAAATATAATATAGTAATCCTGCTAAAATCAACAGAAATGTATGACGAAAAATAGTAGACTGCTGATTTCATAAAAATAGATTTTTATTCTCTCAAAACAATTAAAAATTAGAATTTATTAATTTAGTTCGAGGCCAATTTCCTTATTATGAATTAACATAATAAGTACTTTTTTCAAAAACTGCTATTTTTCTTCATCAGGATACTCTCATGACAAATACTTCACAGAGTTTTTGCTTTCAAAAACCTCTACAATTTCAGGAATGAAAAGACGATCGTTTCGGGGATTTTCCAGGCCCCCTTCATGAGGTTTCTTTAGAAAGTGGTGGCGGTAGTGCAATGCAATTTGAAGCATCAAAATCTCATATTAAATGTAGTCTGCTACGTCAATTTTTTTAAAAAATTAAAACTTAACATTTTAACAATTAAAAGTTTTCTTTGAGTTTGATAATTATACAAATATACAGCAAAATTTGTTGATAATTCTACCAGAGTAATTTTTTTATTTTAATTAACTAAAATTTAGCTGAAATATAACTAAAATTCTGTATATTAAACAGCTTTATTTTTGCCATTTTTATCTCATTAATATTTAGCAAAGAAAATCTGCTTCTTTCTGCAGTTTTTTATGCTAGGTAATTTTTAGCAGCTTTAGCAAAACTTTTTACAGGCTTTTTTCTACTAGTGCACTTACTTGATCAACCAATCCACTTTTGACGGGATTATACCGCTTTCTAAAGTCTTGCAGGCGGCATCCTTAAATTTTTATCCCGTTTTTAAAGCAAACAAATCCGCCTTATCCCAATTTTTTAATATGTTATTCAACTTTTGAATATAGTTTTCATAATTTATTTTTTCTAGAGTTCCCAGCCAGCAAACGAGTCCAAAAAGGAATTAGAAAAGTGCTCAAAATATATTATTAAACTTTCACTTGTATGAAAGTGCTGTATTAAGAAGGGCTTTTTTTATTAAAAAATTACTCAAAGAAATATTTAAAAAAATTCTTTAGGCTAAAAAATTAATTTTTTTGAGTCGTTTTTGAATTGCTCACAAAATGTTCAAATTCATTTATATTTTTGAGTCATTTCTGAATCACCTTTGGCTTTAAAAATTTCCCTCAAATGTTTGTGCCTTTTATGATTCATTTTACTAAGACTGACTAACGAGCAATGTTTCACAAACAAGTTTAAAATTTAAAAAATATGTGCGTTTTTGAATAATTTTTGATTTACAGAATAATAACCATAAAAGTATCCAAATTTTTAGGCTAGGTTATGAGTCTTGTGATTGAAATTTTAAAATTTAAGAATTAGCCCTGGTTTATGTATCATGAAAATGGTCTAACGAAAGCAAAATAACGAAAATTTGTTTTTGTTTCCCATGTAATTTTGTCGAAAGTAACTGTCAATTTCTATCGTTTCGACTTAGACAATGCCTTAATTTAATGCAATCAGAGCCTGAGAGGTTTGATATTTGTTATACATTTTCGATACGAAAATGTTGTTGACCTATGAGTTTTAAATATCATTTACATTCACATTTTCGATAAAAATTATATTTTTCCACGTTTTGTATCAAAATTATGTTCGCCACTTATTTGCAAGATTTACGAATTCGAAAATTTTTTCGAATCGAGTTATGCGGTTACCCCCCAGATTTTTATTAAGAAGGGCAATATATTTGGATCCAAAATCATAAAAATAGAAAAGATTTTGATGTTTACTTCTCCGCAATATTGACTCATAAAGTATTTCCCTGGGTGAGGGAATAAAAAAAGAAAGACCCACAACTCGAAGGCTATTCAGTGGACGTTTTTTGACTTTAGATCCGGGCTGAGGAAACCAAAATACTCAAAAAAAAGTTTTAGCAGAAGGCTGTACAAAAAAATAATTTTTGTCGAGTAATGTGTTAATTGGTGCGGCCCTCAGTAAGTTTGTGAAATCCCAAATTTGGCCCTTCAAGCCATTTATGTGCCCATACCTGATATATACCCATCACGTCAGATGTCCTTCGAAATACTAATGCATACTACAATGGCAATATATTTTTTCACACTTCTCTTCAAAATGGGCATCAAATAAGAAAGGAAAATCTCCCTAGTTCAGTGATAATGTAAATTTTGTCAAAAAATGACGAAGAAAATATTTTTGGAAAATTTTCAGTAGCAAAAAAAGAAAAGCTTTTATTAAAATGTAGAAATTCTCCTTTTTTATTTGATCCCATATCAGCAGCATGGAATGTATAAAATATCCTTAAAAAACGGTTTGCCCAAAACCATTGACAATTTAAAGTCCATTTATAAGGACTGAGTACGCAGTTTTATTAAACGTGGTTTCTTTTTTCACTTGTTAATCGATTTTTCCAAATGAAAAATTTGAACGTTTTGAAAAAACGTTAGAACACTCGATTTTAAGCACAAAACGCGATATGCAAACTACTTCGCATGATAAAGTAATAATCGACACTCTGTGTAAAAATTTACAACAACAACAATACCAAAAATGCAACTATTTCTGCAAAAACTAAAACAAAATACACTATACTCGCTACGAGCAGAGTAAGTTAGTTGTTCACAAATTTTTAACGTTGACGACCAATGGGATATATATGTCCCATGGATTTTTTCGACGAAGGAGTTGAAAAAAATATTTTGTTTAGAAATGTTGGGTCGATTATCACGAATCCGCAAAAAAAAATACAAATTTTCCAGCGGTTTATGTTCAGTCGTGAAAGGGTTAAAGTCTTCTTGGCTAAGAGCTATTTGGATAAAAAAAATTATATTTTACGGTTATTTGTTTCCAAATTAATGTTTTATAGCAAATAATAATAATAATTTTTAAGATTTATCATGGGAAAAGGCAAAAGCTGCACTCCTGAAGAACGGAGCCCAATTTTTGAACTTTAGAAGTCTGGAAAATCTTATAGAGAAATAGCAGAGCAGCTAAAGTGTTCCAAAAAAATGGTTTTTAATGTTTTACAGCATATCAACAAATATGAGACCATAGCCAATGTTCCGCGAAAAAAGAGACCCAGAAACACATCACCACATACCGACCGAATGATAACGCGAATCTTCAAATCCGGCCCAAAAAAGTCACCTACTGACAGACAACGTGATATTCAAGAAAATTTAAATGTCACGATACCCAAGTGGACTATTGCACATCGTTTGGTGGAAGCCGAGCTACATGGAAGAGCAACACGAAAGAAGCCACTTCTGAGTAGGATTCAAAGAAAACGTCGTGTGGATTTCGCGAAGTCCCATTGAAATTGGACAGCAAATCAATGGAAATATGTGATTTGGAGCGATGAAACAAAGATTAATCGCCTTGGTCCAGGTGGTCGGATATACGTTAGATGAACCATTAACCAAGAATTTAATCCTCGCTTCGTTTCACGGGTAGTGAAGCATGGTGGAGGGTCAATTATGGTATGGGGATGTTTCTCCTGGAATGGTGTTGGCCCAATTTATTAAATTTATGGAATCTTAAATAAGGAGAAATACGTTGATATACCAAATACTATCATGCTCCCGTGGTCTGAGGAGAATTTGCCTATTATATGACAATTTCAGCAGGATAATGATCCGAAGCACACGGCGAGGCTGGCAAAAAAAACTCTTTGACGATAATTTCATCAACGTTTTGGAATGGCAATCATCCAGTCCGGACTTGAACCCCATAGAACATCTATGGGGGGACGTAAAAACAGCCGTTAGTTTGAAAAATATAACAAATATGGCGACTCTTTTTGAGTATGTTAAGAAAGCATGGGAGGCGATACCAGTAGAGCTATGTCGACGTCTAATAACGTCAATGCGCAACCGATGTGAGGCTGTGATAAAGCAAAAGGGATTTGCAACAAAATATTGATAAAAAGTAAGAAAAATAAATTAATATTAGTTTTTTTTTTCTAATAATATAAAATCGTTTCTACTTAGGTGTCGCTGTTATATTTCAAACAATATAATAAATTTATAAAATATTTTTAAGACTGAATAATTTTTTAAGTTCTTTTTGTATATTTGTAAACAATTGAATATATTTAATTAAAATATTATGAAATAAATGAATATTAATTTTGTTTTATATAAAAACTTAAGCATTATTTTAAAAATAAAAGGCGTTTCTAATTAGTTGTCAACAGCGGTATATAATTTCTAATATAAAATTAATTCTTTCTCACTAGGAAAATTCCAAGAAAAACCATGAAAATTTGAGATCTTTAAGATATTTTATTTATAAAAATTTTTTAATTATTATAAAATATTTTCCAATTTATTTCCCTTTTTCTTTCCCGGGAAATCAAAAAGTGCGGGATTTTGTATTCCCTAGTGACAGCTTGCGAACAAAAATAAAGAGTACCAGTTGAGCACGTATGAGTAGCATGGATTGACTCTGTCTTTTCATATTAAAAGTATTAGCTCATTTAAAAAGAAGAAGCCTTTTGATGTCATACAACGACGCTGTTATAATAAGGGTTAAAGAATAAATTTGGGTTCTAAATTGGCAAGCATGCATACACGTACTTTTTTTATTTTTATATATTTAATAATACCTGTATGTGTTTTTGTTAGCATTATTAACCATCTTAGGGGTTAATGAGATAAATAATATACAAAATACTAACTGAAACGTTTACAATGACAACTTTGTGTTTTTTTGGTTTTTGCAATTTTAATCATACTCATTCCATGCTACTCTTACGTACTCAACTGGTACTCATTTTTTTGTTCACAAGCTTTCCCCAACTCGATTTACAACCAAAGAGTAAATATTCCCTTATTTAAGGGAATTTTTGGTATGAAATTGCAGAAATTTGGTTTGAAAGTACAGAAATTGGTTGATGTGCGGAAATGTCAGAAATATGTGCTGCCATATAAATTTTACCCATTTTTTGTGTTCTCCAAAATCTCCAAAAATAAATAAAAAAAATTGGTCCGATCGGGTCAAAATTTTTACCACAGATAAAACTCTTAATTGAGCTTGCAAAACAACTTTGTTTTTTGTCGGTTGGGCCTAGTTTTTTTTTTTGTATTTATTTATTTATTTATTTTGGAATTCTATGCACAAGACCAATGTCTCTTATTACAGTATAGAATTATAAATTTGTAGTTTACAGTTTTCGATATAAATATTATAAAAAAAAAATAATTAATAACTTAATGCTAGAAAGATCAGACATTTTAATTTGACACAAAATAAAAGTTTAAGAATAATAGTAATAATATTAATAATAATAAAATTTTACAAATTTGATTTTCAAAAAAAAAAAAAAAATAGTTATTATTAAAGATTATCCAACCAATCAAAATATTCAAAATAATCAAATTGAGAACAAATCAATAATGATTTTCTTGAAATTTTGTGGGTTACTTATAATTTGTATGTTGTATGGGATTGAATTCCAAAGACGGATTGCATTTATGAAGAACTGCCAGCTGGAGATTAAGCATCGACGTTTGAGCGGAGTAATTCTTTTACCTCTATCAGAATTGGAAAAAATTAGACGTTTATATAAATGTTCAGGTTCCTTAGTGTAAATTACCTTATGTAGAAATATTAAGACTTTAGTTTTGAGTAATTTATCAAATTGAAAACCGTATAGTTTAGTTGTAGTAATTGGTGAAATAAAATCATATAATTTCTTCCCGTACACATAACGTGTTATATTTTTAAATATTGAGTTTAGTTTCTCCCTACTTACAGCATCACATTCAGCAAATAATTCACACCCATACATTAGAATTGGCATTAAATAGGTTTTTGCAATAAGTGATCTTATTTTCATAGGGGTGCAATGTTGTGTTGACCATAGTATTCTTAGCATCGAAAAAGTTCGACCGCATGCATAGTTAATATGGTCAGACCATGTTAGGGTGTTGTTAAAAAAAAATTCAAAGATTTTTGGCTGATTTTACAGTTACTATACGTTCATTATTTAACCTTAAGTCAGGTAAGAAAATAGTTTTACTCAATCGTGATTTAATAACAAGGCATTTAGATTTCCTTCGATTTATGCTAAGGCCATTTGCCATATCCCAGTTATTAACGCGCTGTAGTTCTTCATTCAAAGTTTGGATAGATTGTTGAATCATTAGTGCATCGCAGCTGATGTAAAGCTGTATGTCGTCAGCGTACATTCTTACTTTACAGTACTGGAGTAGTTTTGGAAGATCATTCGCATAAAGAGAGAACAGAAGAGGGCCTACAATTGATCCTTGTGGAACACCTCTTCTAACTGCTAGTAATTTAGATCTGACTGAAATATTTTGGACAAACTGATACCTATTATTAAGATAGGTCGATAACAAATGTGTGGCAGTAGTAGAAAAGTTAAACATATTATTAAGCTTATAGCATAATATATTGTGGTCAACTGTGTCAAAAGCCTTCGAGTGATCTAAGAGTATTAAAAAGTTCGTCTTCCTTGCATCAATCTCTTTCCGTATGTCTTCCGCGACATCTACCAGTGCGGTTATGCAGCTATGTTTTTTTCGAAAACCAGACTGACAATCAGTTAAGAGATTGTGTTTGTTAAGGAAAAGTGACATTTGGTTGTGAATTATTCTTTCAAAAGCTTTTGATAAAAATGGTAGAATTGCAATAGGCCTATACTCAGATTTATTTTTAGGTATTGGTATAATTTTAGAAATTTTCCATTTGGCAGGATAGCAGCTTGTGGTTATGATTCTATTGAATATGTGTAATGAAAGGCAAAATTTGGGGGAGAAGAATTTTGATAAATTTAGGATGAAATTCGTCTGCTCCAACAGCATTTGATTTGATGGACATACAACTTCCCAAAACATCAATTTCACTTACACAATCAAAACTAAATTGGTTAATTGATGGATCAACATGATTATTAATATAATTGTTGTAATAATTAATGTCAGCTGCCGTCATAGTAAAATTAACGAACTTTTCATTTACTGCATCAGGATCAATGGATACCTGTTCATTATTCACATCTTTGCCAATGCCAATTTCCCTAATCGTCTGCCATGTTTTTCTTGATCCTAGAGCTGATGAGAATTTATCGGCGTAAAATTTGGATTTGGCCTGCTTAATAAGCTTGCGGGTAACATTTCTTGAAGCACAATATTCGGAAAGTAAAGCTGTTGTCTTGTACTTTTTCCAACGAGAGTGAGCAAGGTCTCTTCGTGCAATAGATTGTTCTATTCTAGCTGAAAACCATGGGTTTTTCGTTGGCCGTATAGTTTTTGTTCTTAGTGGCACTGATTGATTAAACAAATTCAGTACATTACGTTAAAGAAATGAGAGTTGATCATTCACCGAAATCATGAAATATATTTGATGCCAATCAATCTTAAAAAATTCATCTTCTAGACATATGTAGTCTATATTTTTAAAATCACGAAAAGTAATTGACTGATTAGAAATATGCAGCTTAAAGTTATATGTGATAAAAACTAAATCATGTTTGGAAAAGCAGGGGGCAAACATTTGATCGTATAGGAGAACATTGCATTTTTTACTAACAAAAAACAGGTCCAGCAAAGTACTGCTAGTAGTTGAGAAATGAGTGGGTGTAGTTGTATTAGGAGATGAAAGTCCAAGCAATGTCATGCTGGTAGTAAGGCTAAAATCCATTAAAACATTGCAGTTAAAATCGCCAACGATGACAACGTCATTATACATAAATGTTCGATTTTCAACTACTGCTAAAAATGATTTCATGCATATACATCTCTGGAGTTATTTCGATTCAAAGTTTGAAGTTGGACTTGCTTATATCTGCGCGATTTTTGGTCGGATTTGGACAGTACGCATACTATTGGAAAGTTATTTAAAATATCTTTCTTGTGACATTAACGATTTTTATGTTATTTAACCCATTACGGCTCAATTTAAAAATTTTAACTTTTATAAGTTTTTTTTAGAAAAATAGGTTTAATTTCAGAAGATTGTGTATTCAAAAATATAATTTGTAATTAGGCCCTGTGCGAGATGGTTAAATAAATTCTAAACTAAATACAATTTGAGGGTGTAAAATTTCTTTAAAAATTTTTGTTTTAATTTTTTTCAAATTTCTTAGAAATTTGGAAACCTGAATTTAGTTTATATTTTATTTAGCCAGTTCGCACTCATCCTTATTAATATATTAGCTGTGTTTGCGCGGCAAACTATCAACGTTGGCTTATGTTGTGTGCGTTTTGTCGTGATCGGATAAGTATCTTCAGACTTATTCCAATTTCAATTTTCAACTTTAAAGCCCCGCCCACTCGAAAGTAGGCGTTTCCGACAAAAATATTTATATTTTTGAACTCACAATAAAAATATCTACCTACGATAAAAATTTTGAACTCATCAGAGATATGCCCGTAAACTGCACTTAGCAAAAATTTACTTTTCTTTAACTGTTAACTTATTTTAAAATAAACTAAGTTTATCCATGTCAAATTTATATGGAAATATCTGTGGTTAACGCTTTACCTTGATTATGTTGGAAATAAAGATATTCGTCATATGCCTTATTGGACTTATAACACTTATAATAAAAAATCGGCATAATTAAACCCAAAACAGGCAAATTTTACCAAAAACCGGCAAATTTATACTTTTTACTTTTTTTGAAAATATGGCATTCTTCCACCATAACTAAATACACAAAATGTTACAACTCAACTTAAAAATGTTGCAACTCAACTTAATTTTATGAGAAAAATGTTGTATATCGAGTTGGCCCGAGTTCGATTTTTTTTCGAGAGAGTTAAGAGTAGCGTAATTTCTCTCTATAATATATACTCTTTGGTTCTATCAGGCTATATCAGGGATGATAAATGCGATTTTTAAAATAGTACTAACCAGCTTAAAAAATAGTACTTTTTCGACCTCTATAGTACCAAAAATTTTTTCATTTAATTTTTTTATCATTTTAAATTGATAAATAAAAACTCATGTTATATCTAACTCATACAGCAATGGAAAATCGTAAAAATTTTAGTTAAAACTACTAAAAATTTGTTAAAAATTATCTTGCATAAAAAAATGCAATCAGATTACTTTTGTAAAATATTAGTATGATAAGAACAGCAAAAACCAAACTTTTAAATACATATACAAAATTTTAGTTACATTTGAATAAATTTTAGTTAACAGAAAATAACAAAATAATAATTAATAAACTAAAAAATCACAAATTTTAAAATCTCGAAAGGTTTTTCAATTTTTAAAAACGAACAAAAATCTAGTTTGAAATCAGTAGTTTACTATTTTTAGCAACCATTTCCGTTGATTTTAGCAGGATAGACTGCTATTTTCATTCAACTAAATTTAACTGGAAAATAACAAAAATTTTTTAGATACAATTACTATTTTTAGTCTACGAATATTAATATTTTGTGCAGATTTAAAAATATAATTTATTATTTTCAATAAACTAAAAGTCAACTTAAATATAACTAAAATTTTGTAAATTTAATAGTTTTATTTTTGCTGTTGTTTTCTTATCTGCTAATCTCAGCAGTTTCTTTTGTAGGGCCATTTTTACCTAATTTTTAGTACCTTTTTCTGCTATTTTTACAGGTTATTTCTGTGAGTATAGGGTTCAGAATTTAAAGTCCCTGAAAACTGTATTCAACTTCGTTTTAAAGCGAACATTATTTTAAAGGTAGGCACTTACGGATCTATTCCACCTTGTGAATGTCATAAGAATATTTTCGATTTAACAATTTGATTGACAATCGAATCAAATGAATTTAATGATTGAATTAGGTGGATTAAGAATTCATTCGATTCTTCGAAATAGGTTTTAGGTATTTAATCATTCAGAATTGAAAATCGAAAGAGTGAATTCTTTAGGAGCTCGTTTCAAAAAACAGAAAAATTTATAGATTTCTTAATTCTCCTAATTTTTAATATTTTTTTTTGTATACTTATTTTTATAAAAAATGCGAAAAAAAACATTTTTTATGTGTTTAACTTGAGTTTTCAATAGTAACATCTAATATTTTAAATATAAGGATTTTTTATTTAATGGCGTTTTTTTTCTGAGGGCAACATTTTAAAAATGTTGCCCTCACCCCATTAAAATGTTACATTTTTCCAATCAGAATAGAACACAATAAAATCACTGTTGCATTTTTCTAAACATATGTATGTGTATTGTATACTCGTATGCAATATTGTTTACGCAAACTATTACTAATTGTAGCCTAGTGGTTGTGATGCCTGCCTTTGACATGGGCTGGACGGGTTCAAATTCCAAAGTAAAAAATAAATTTTTTATGTATTTTTTTTTTTCAATTAAATTTTTTTTTTCATATTTAAAGCAAATTGTATAATTTTTTATTTATTTTTAGCCTAAAAAATTGTTAAATACTAAATAACAGCAAAACTATAAAAATCTAATTAAAATTCTATAAAAACAAAAAAAAAATATTGTGTTCAAACCGGGGTTTGAACCTGCGACCTACTGCATCAGAAGCCATGATAGTACCCCCTAGGCCACCAAGTTGCGAGTTAGCTG
Source organism: Leucophora obtusa (assembly GCA_949987735.1). Lineage (NCBI taxonomy): Eukaryota > Metazoa > Arthropoda > Insecta > Diptera > Anthomyiidae > Leucophora > Leucophora obtusa. Next base: position 115,187,917 of record OX465295.1, on the reverse strand, counting down.
GCAAAAAAGATTACAGTATATACACATGGCGTTGACATAAAGAAAAAAACAGGGCAACACTCTACCCCGTAAATTTTTTGAGGGCGAAAAATGTTTAGGCAACATTTTTAGAAAAGAACACCTAGCCCTCTTAGAATGTTACCCTTAATTTAGAAAAGAACACAAAAAAGGCAATTCAAAAGCAAAATGCAAAAAAAAAGGCAACATTTTTTTCAGAAAAGAAAACGCCATAAAACTCCGATATTTGATGTTATCGCTATAAATACAATAATATGTATGAAAATTAAAAAAGCACAAAAAATTTAAAAGTAGGAAAATATGTAAATAGTACTAAATAAGTCAGGGTAGTACCATAGTATTTTTGAGGTTCCAATAGTACCACAAAAAGTACAATAGTACTAACTTTATCATCCCTGGGCTATATGCAAGTCGCAACACTACTGTTAACCACTCTCTCACTGGTTTTCTCTGGCATTTTAAGAAATTAAAACGGGTTTAGGTTTTTATAGGTGTAGAATTTGAAATAAAATAATGAGATTACATAATTTACATCGGCGTAGCTAGACTATTTTTCTAGGGGGGGCTATATATTATTTTTTCCCACTGAGCACTACCCAGCAAAATCTTTCATTACCAAATAAGTGGTTATATAATAGAAATTCATAGCTCCGCACAACTTATTTTTTGGCGTCTAAACTCATTATTTTTGTTTGGCGTGGTCGTTTTTATAAGTAGTCACGCTTACCCGCTCGCTTACGAAAAAATGAGAAATAAGTAGTTATGAGATTTTGAATAATAAGTGGTTACACACCTCCTTACAAAAAGTTGAATTATAAGTGGTTATCCGATTGCTTACTTCATTCTTAAAAATAAGGAGTTACACAAATACTATTAGTTTAAAGAAATACATTCACAAAAATTTAAGTTTTTTTAGTGCGTGATTTTAGGATTCGTCATAAAAATTTAAATACAAAACATATTTACATGTAATAAATAAAAATGTATAAAATTTAACTGTGTAAACAGTACTTATTTAAACTATTACGAGTAAGTCATTATTTTATATTTAGAAACAATGAATACAATAGCCCGTTATTAGGAAGTCATTATTTTATATTATAAAATAATGCAAAAGGTAATGATATATCATTTTTGGTAATGCAGATAGTAATGAGTTGTCATTACCAATATTTTGCTGGGTACAAACATTCAAGTGAAATCAAATTGAATTCCACTTCTTAGGTCAAGGCCTACATTTTATTCGAATTGTGCTTTAGTTTTATGACTTGCTCCAGCAATTTTAATACACTGATGTAAAAAAATCTGTGCAAATAGCTGAAAAAGCTACTAAAACTTTGTTAAAAAGAGCCCTGCAGAAAAAAGCTGATATCAGAAGAATCTGTTTGATAAATATTAGATAAAAACAGAAACACAAAACTGTTAATTAGCGTTTGGGGTTCGGGAATTCCCGGGATATCCCGGGAAAATGATATATTTTTCCCGGGAAAACGGGAAATTTTTAAAATATTAAATTTTTTAAATTGTTTTTGTTTAGAATAGGATTTTTTTATTTTAGCGATAAAAACATTTTAAATACCAAAACAAAAATGTTATTGTTAAAATCTTTTAAAAGGGAATCAATTTCTGTGACACACAAAAAAATCGTTGCCAAGTAATAAGGAGCATTTCAACAAATAAATATTTTTCGCAAAACTTATTCAAAATGTAAGTAGCAAAACCTAAAAACTTGGTAAAGTGTTTAAAAGAAATATGTACAAAAAGTTTTGTTTCTTACAAATAATCGCCCTTACTATCTAAATTTTTCAAATGTATATTTTAGTTAAAGTCGACTTTAGTTAAAATATTGGGTGGCGGTATACCTTGACTTGGTTTATTTTTGGAGCATTCTGATTGGTTAATTTATTTTCAACCAATAAAAATTTTTAAAAATATAAATATTTTTGTAGGGTTTTCATACACAAAATGAAGAAAACCGTATGATTAAAAATAAATTAATTTAAATTTAAAATACTCCTTTATATTAAGGGCGAATAATTTTATAAGTAACGTTTTCATTAATAAATGTGATATTTTCAAGTAAGTTTACTTTATTTTAATACACATGCTTTCAAACTAATATATTCTTTTGTATTAAAGAATAAAATGGCAGGAGTATGGAAATACTTTACAAAAAAGGACAATGCAGCGCAGTATTTGCCCTAAAAGACTAATGGTTAACAGAGGTAACATCAGTGGCCTTATCCGAAATCTAAGTTTGGTTCACAAAAAAAAAATTGATAGTCATGCAACTTCTCTTGAAGAAAGTTATCATGATAAAAGAAATATCGAGCCATATTTCTAACAATAGGAGAGTTACTATATTCTTAGATGAATGGACAAGAATATCACAAAAGAGATATAAACGGAAATAATTCATTTTATAAACTGGGGTTGGTTTATATATCAGGAAGATATAATGCTGATAAAATAAGAAGAATTGTAGAAATAAGACTAGAAGAGTTTTATTTGTCTTTGAAAAATAACATTGTGGCCACCATATCATTGGGCCAAATGTGATGAAACGGTTTGTTTCCGACAGATCAGTAGTGGGTGCTTTCTGCTGGGAACATACAGTTCATTTGGAAGTGCTTGGAGTAATTTTTGTGAAATCTAATGTTCAACATTCTGATATTTTTACTTTGAATTCTCACTACACAGACTGAATTTGTACTGAAATAGTGTTTTTTTTAACAAAAATTACTTATATAGGTGGTTTTCCTTAACAATTTTGTTCAAAAATATTTCCCGGTATTCCCGGGAATCAATTTTTTTTATTCCCGTTTCCCGGGAAATAAAAAAGTCCGGGAAATCCCAAACCCTACAGTTAATATAAAAAATTTCAGTTACATTTAGGTTATATTTTAGTTTACTTTGAGTAACCACTTACCCTTCTAAAATTGGTAGAAAAAAGCATAAAGAAAAAACAGAAATGTTTGCTGAAAATTTGTTCACTGTTGATTTCAGAAGGGAAGACTTTACTTGCATAAAATAAATGTAAAAAAATAAAAATATAACACTTTTTTCTGAAATTTTCAGCTTAATATTCAAGAAAATTTATTGCTGTTGTGTTCAAGGTAAATTGTCATTTGCAATTAACTAAAACATAGCTTACATTTTGTAAAATTAAAAGACTTTTATTTGTTGTTTTCATTATACTAATACTTAGCAAACTGAGTCTGCTAATTTTGGAAGTTAGACCTCTATATTTATTTTTTTGTGAAAAAAGCCTTAACCTTTTTTATAAAAAAATAAAGCATATTAAGGGAAAATTCTCAACAAAAAAAATTTAAATAAATTAGATTTTAGAAGTGAAAGTGCCATCTACATCAATAATTTTTTTTCAAAAAACAAAACAATATACATATAAAATAAAATTTGGCCTTAAATTCATTTTCCGGAGATTTTGGAGTGTGACAATTATAGAACTTTTAGAACTTCATGCAAATACATATGTGCAACAAAATTGCAGCGATTTGTTAGTGCATATTTTGCTACAAATGAATTTAGTCAATAAATGCATATTTTGCCAAAAATTACTGTTTTAAAACTTATTTTTGATTCTCACTAAAACTGAGTTTTTACACAATTTAAAGTGCTTATGTATAATAATGTGAAAACCTTATAAAACGTTTATAAAATGAATTTTGTATGAGAATTTTCTTTTATAAGCCATTTATAAAAATCTTTAAAAAAATTTAAAAGAAAAAATGGGAAATAGATTGCTTTTTTATTTACATCTTCAATATAAAATACTGACAAAAAAAGCCAGAAATAAAATTGATAGAACTTGATGAACTTGGTCATTAAAAAATCTTTAAAAAACATTTTTTTTTAATTTTTATGATGAGGACGAAAGTTATAGGAAACTAATAATTTTTCGATTATGATAAACGATAGATTTCACTGTTTAAACTACTTTTTAAAATGATACAGTCCTACTTAATAATATTAATATTAGAAACGCTAAAATAAATAAATAAATGCATATTTTTAAAATTTTAATGCAAATCTTCTGGTTTTAGCATATATTTTATGAAAATAAAATACGAATTGCAGATAAAAACTTGAACAAATATTTATTCATTTTTAATTTATTAGGTTTGAGGTTAAGAATAAACCTTTTTCTCTAAAAATTATAATAAACACATTAATTTCCAAATCAGACTAGCTCTAGTTTCTGCCAATTTCTATGGACAGGCTTCATCAATGATTTTCCATTAAATTGTATATCCTTTTGAGCCCATTGTTGAGTCAGAAATGTGTAAAAAATTTCATTTTAAATAAAAGCAAATTAATTTTTTTTAAATTCTGGAGGGGGGGGGGGGCTAAACTATCTACGCCTATGATCTACGCTAATGATAAAAAAGAAAATTTACTTTATTAGCAAAATAATTTTATGCCATTAGTGTTTGAATGTAATGTCGGGTATGTGAGTAATCTATCAATTGGTGCACGAAATAATCGGCAATCATGTCTCTTTAGCGCTCGCCGTTGACGGTAAGGTTCTTGTCGTTCTCTTTTTCAAGAAGTAAGGACCAACGATTCCAACGGCCCATAAAGTGATTTTTTTGTGCCTCGTGAATTTCTCGTGGATTCCCTTCACTTCAAACGCGGCAATTTTGCCCATGCCCATTAAGCCAAAAATGAGCATGAACAGAATATTGCGATAAAACAGTGGGTTGGCTTTCAGTTGATTTTGTGCCTTTGATCGAACGTACGACGCGAAGGATGGTCATTCGGTAAACCAAACCATGGGTATCGGGAATGGAACCTCTAAAAATAACACCCTTTAATTCTAATTGAAAATTTTCAATTCCAAATTACATATAATTGTAATTTATATCAAATATCGATTACAAATTTTAAATTACATTTTCAATTACATTTAATAATAAAAAATGTTTTTTGTTAAAATTAAAAAAATGGGATAGGCGCACAGTGATTTGTCCCATAGGCAAAATTAAAGAAAAACGAGTAAAAAGGTTAAAGTCGGGCATGCCGACTATACAATACCCTACACCAGTCTGGTTAAAAGCCAACTAATGTTTGGATCCGAAATTCGAATGGGTTAAAATGAGGCTTGTGTCAAAATTTTCTATAATGTGAGTCAGCGCACCAAATTTCATCTTACATCTCATATCTTAATATTTGCGATCTGCAGTTTGTAACCAAGCCAATTTTGGGGGGACCCTTATATGGGCACTAGTTCTAAATATGGACCGATGTTCACCAAAACCAATAGGCTTCGTCCTTGGGCCAACATAGGTCTATGTACCAAATTTCATCAAAATATCTTAATATTTGCGACCTGCAGCGTATAAACAATATAATTTTGGTGGGACCCTTATATGGGCACTAGGTCTAAACATGGACCGATGTTCACCAAAATCAATAGGCTGCGTTATTGGGCCAATATAGGTCTGTGTACCAAATTTCATCAAAATATCTTAATATTTGCGACCTGCAGCGTATAAACAGTATAATTTTGGTAGGACCCTTATATGGGCACTAGGTCTAAACATGGACCGATGTTCACCAAAATCAATAGGCTGCGTTATTGGGCCAATGTAGGTCTGTGTACCAAATTTCATCGAAATATCTTAATATTTACGACCTGCAGCGTATAAAGAGTATAATTTTGGTAGGACCCTTATATGGGCACTAGGTCTAAACATGGACCGATGTTCACCAAAATCAATGGGCTGCGTTATTGGGCCAATGTAGGTCTGTGTACCAAATTTCGTCAAAATATCTTAATATTTACGACCTGCAGCGTATAAACAATATAATTTTGGTAGGACCCTTATATGGGCACTAGGTCTAAACATGGACCGATGCTCACCAAAATCAAACTTGTTCGTTCTTGGGCCAACATAGGTCTGCGTACCAAATTTCATCAAAATATCTTAATATTTGCGACCTGTAGAGTGCGCACAAGATTGCATGGACAGACAGACAGACGGACAGACGGACATCGTTAAATCGAAATAAAAAAAAAAAATTCTGAACCGATCGGTATACTATAAGGTGGGTCTACGACCAATATTTTTTGGTGTTACAAACATCAGCACAAACTTATAATACCCTGACCACATAGTGGTGTAGGGTATAAAAATGTGTGCGGAACGTTAGTAACTTATATATTTTTGAAGAGGTGACATAATACCCTAAATAAATATGAAAGATGAATTCAGTATCTACTCTTTTCGTTAACAACAGAGGGCGCTAAATCAAAAAAATTTTAAGCTAAAACACGGTGGTTTTGTTATTTACTATATTCGCAATAAGCTCTAAGCGAGATAGAGCAAAACGGACAAAATTTTTGCAAGTTTTGGATCAATGTACACGCTCCTATTATTCACATGAGGTAGGTCCGAGAGCGATTCCGAGGAATCAATTTTTATGAAACAGTAACGGTGACCCACCCATTTTTTCCATTTATTGGATAATAGGAATTTAAACACAACCCATCAATTCATAAATGCTTTGTAAAGTTATAGCAGGTTTACAAAACGTCATTTTCATACAAAATTTGTTTAATAAACCTCCTATAATTTTACAAAGCGTTTATGAATTTAGGGGTAAGATAATAAGAATTTACATATTATAACAAAATACACCATGTTGCACAAAAACTCGGTGCAACAGGTCATACACTAGTTCACTGAATGAGTAAACAACTGGTTATGATAGCGAACGATCGTATAGAAAACTAACATCATTGTTTTTTTTTTGTTTTCATATACAATACTAATGTTCATTTGTTTTTGCCTGTTGTTAAGTTGAACAGAGTAGTTGTTATAGGGTACGTTCGTAAATGCAGTAAATTTGTGCAACACTGCGGCAGTTATGCTAATTTACGTTGCTGATGCGTGATCAGCTGTTGCAGATGCTTTGCTACTGCTCAACAACTGCTTAGAACGTTTTGCAAAAAATAAAAAACATGTTCGAAATAACATTAACAAATATTATTGAAAATCTTGATGGTAAAAATGACAATTTTTTGTTAAGTTATAATAAAAAGAGAATTAAAAGAAATATGAAACGACTTTTGATTATTAAAAATCCAAAATATGTTAAAAAATAAACATTATTTAAATTTGTATTAAGAATTTTTATATAATAACTCTTCAATTATGCACCAACGTTTGGTTTTCTTTTTGTATTAAATGATTTTAACATAAAAATTTAAACGCACACTATTGCATCAGAAATTAAAATGATGCGATAGTTGCAAAAATTTGCGGCAGCACTGTCAATCGTTTGCATAAAAAAACGTTTGACGTAAATCAGTGCTGTCAAGTGATGCGTTTTTGAACGTTTTACTTTTATTATGCTGCAGTGATGCCTAACTACTGCATTTACGAACGTACCCATAGTTTTTACAATCCAGTTGAAGCATGTCATACGTGAAGACAAAAACACGAATATATTCATGCAGGCCTTTAGTAGATATATATGTATGTATTTCAGGGACGTGCGGTGAAGTTTTTAATTGTGTGTTTTCCACAAATATTTGCGAACAGTGCAAATCTGTGGTGATGGAAAATTACACAAGTGCAAAAAGTACAACCATACTTGCATATCAGGGAAATCAATGATAAACGGTAAAAAAATTAAAAAATTTTATCTTTAATGCTGCGTTCATTTATATTTTTAAATCCCGAGATTTCAATGGGAATCTCGACCGGATTTCTTGACCGTTTACATTTGCACTTTATGGCAGTAGCGAGTTTCTATTTGACAACCGCATTTTTTTTTTTTTGTAAATAAAGTACCATAAAAAATAACCTTAAATTAAAAATATTACTAAAAACCATTTTATTCATTGGCGGAGTACAATTTACATTATTTTCTGTAAAGATCTAACGCCAATTATGTTAGTAAATTCGTTTTTTGTTTAAGGACGACAAGCTAGATGCCGGATTTTTCAATATTTTGATGGAAGAAAGACATGAACGCAGTATTGTATTATATGTAAGTCTCAACATTTGTGAGATTTCTTACATATCTTGCGAATTTACGGTATTTCATTCCCAGCAAAATTTTTATGAACTGGTTGCCTTTGAATCTGTTCTAGAATAGGTGTTTTTACCACCGGTTCCGTGGAACAGATTCTAGAACTGATTCCTGGAAGTCAAAATGGAAGGCCTCACTGTCGCAGAACCGGTTCTATAACTGGTTCTAGAACCGGTTCCAAAGCAACCTGTTCTAGTTTGGAGGAACATAACCTGTTGCTTTTGGGACAAACTCAAACAAAAATCACCGATGATAGAACATAAATTAGAACAGGTTGCATGCAAGAACAAGTTGTTCTACAACCGGTTCTTTGCATCCGACAATTTTGCTGGGTTTGTATGGGGAATCTCGGGATTTCACATGAGATTTTGATTGAAGTCTAAATTTTAGTCGAAATCGCGGGATTTGGGTGCAGATGTAAATGCAACTTAAAATTACATTTACCCCCTTGTTTTTATAAAGCGAGCGGAATAATTCCGCCAGAGGAATTATTGTAACAAAAATAAAATACATTCCGCTGGAAGAATATTTCCTTTCGCTTTAGAAAAACAGGGGATCAGTAATTGATTGTTGAGAATATTGTAAATTTTCTAAGTTTTTCTCTATTTCTAGCGTTTTTTCCGTGTTTGTAACGATTTTTAATAGTTTTTAGCGATTTTCCGTTCGAAAAAACTTTGTTTATAAATTATATTTTTTACTCTCTCTAATATTTCTTGTTTCATTTCATCAATCCTATACCATTCAATACAAAATTAAGCAAGTTTAAATAAGTCTATACTTGGTTTCTTCCAATACCAGATCGGGTGCCGTTTTTTTGTTCTTCTTTTAATTTATTTTTATTTTTTTGTTTTATTTTTTACCTTTCATTGTTTATGCTTTTTAATTAATTATTTTTAAATTGTCATTATCTTTTTTTACATTACAAAAAGTACTATTTTTTAATGAAATTTTTAAAATTGAAAACCTGAAATTCATAAAATTCAAAAGCTACCGTTTGAAAATTAAGAAATATCAAATAAAATTTAAAGGTAAAAACTACCAAATAAGGCCAAAAAATTGCAATTGACATTAAAAAAAATCGAAATAAAGCTCAAAAAATACTAAATTAAATTCAGTTTACATTTATTTAATTTCAATTGATATTTTTTATTTCATTTTGTATGTTTTGAATTTAATTTTATATTTTTTAATTTACTTGGTATTTTTGAATTGCAATTGATATTCTTCAATTTCATTTGGTTTTTTGCTTTTTAATTGATATATTTTTTTTTAATTTAAATTGGTATTTTTTAATAGCAAATCGTGTTTTTTAATTTCGAATTGATATTTTTTTGATATTAAATGGTATTGGTATTTTTTATTTCATTTAAAATTTTATTAATAACAATTTGTATTTTTTAAATTTCATTTGTGTTTTTTATTCCGTATTTTTTTTTTTTAATTTCAAATGTTGTTTTTTGAATTTGAAATAATATTTTTTAATTTCAATTTGGTATTTTTTGAACACCAAAAAACATTTTTTCATTTAAAATTGCTAGTTACAAAATACAAAAGCTGTTCTTTGGTTATTAAATATTTCATTTTTTATTTATTTTATAAATTTTAAATAAAGCTTTAAAAAGAAATTGCAATTTTTAATTTGCAGAAAGAATCATTTGAGTTTTAATTTAATTTTTAATTTAATTTTTATTGGTTTCCAAAACAACAAGATTTACAATCTTATGATTATAGTAATGGATTTTTACAACGTTTAGTTAAAAAAATGTATGAAGGGAAATGTTTAGATAAAAATATTTAATAACATAATAATAATAAAACAATAATACTAACATTAAAAACAATAATAATAAGAATAAAAACAAAATTTTCATTTGACCAAGCAAAAAATAAATAAATGACAACAAAATCAATATTTAAGACACCAGGGCAAATAAATGTATTAAACTATCATTTAACTATAAAATTTAAAAAGTTTTTTCTTAAAATGCAATGCGTTGCTTATAAACTGAATGGATGATGGTAATGAGTTCCAAAGACGTATTGAATTAACATAAAATTGCCACTTGGATACAGAATTTTGAAACAATATATGGTTAATGTCCTTGGTTCTTTGGGAGTTCAAAAATTGAAGTCTATCAAATAGATATGATGGCTCCTGGGTATATATAATTTTTTGTAACAAGATCAAAGTTCTTATATTCAAAAGATCATTAAAAGTAACTCCAAAAAGTTTTCTTGAGTAGGAAGAGATAGGGTCAAATTTTCTTAAGTTGAAAACATACCTAAGAATGGCATTGTAAGTAGATTTAAGTTTTCTACTACTTTTAGTATCACAACTTGCATACATTTCGCATCCGTATAGTAATGTTGGCATTATATAGGTTTTCGCAAGCAATATGCGAATGTTTAGTGGAGTTATATGATGGGTGTGCCATAAAGTACGTAGCATTGAATAAACTTTTCCAGCGACAATATTTATGTGATCAGACCAAGTAAGTGTGTTGTTAAAAATTACACCAAGGTTTTTGGCAGTGGAGACCATTTCAATTCTCTGACTGTTCAGGGTTAACATCGGTTCAAAAGACAATTTCAGAGTTTTCTTCTTAATCATTAAATATTTAGACTTAGATGGATTTAAACATAAACCATTTGCATTTGCCCATGCTTGAATGTGTTCCAAATCCATATTAAGTTTCGCAATAAAATCGTTTATTCCACCTATGTTACTGTTAATATACAGTTGTACATCATCTGCATACATGTGGATATTACAATACGACAATTGTCGTGCAAGGTCATTCACATAGATTGTGAAGAGTAAAGGCCCAAGTATCGAACCTTGCGGTACGCCCCTTAAGACCGGTAACGCGCGTGATGTTTTATTGTCCGCGAAGACAGACTGGCGACGATCCGCCAAGTATGAAGATATCAAACGAACAGACGTGTAAGAGAAATTAAATATTGTACGCAACTTTAGGCAGAGAATGTTATGGTCCACCATGTCAAATGCTTTTGAGTAGTCTAGTAAGACTAGGAAACAAATTTCACCTCTATAAACACTTCTACGTATTTCCTCAGACAAGTCTACGAGGGCTGTTATGCAGCTGTGTTTAGGCCGGAAACCTGATTGTCGACTTGTTAGTAAGCAATTATCATTAATATATTTAGTCATTTGTTGATGTAGTAGCCGCTCAAAAACTTTAGATAAATATGGTAATATGGCAATTGGACGATAATCTTTGTTTGATTTTGGAGTCGGTATGATTTTAGCATATTTCCAATTTTGAGGATAAATACTCTTTGTAATAATGTTATTAAATATATATGTTATAAAGGGAAGCATGTGTGGTAAAATAGTTTTCAAGAACTTCGGGTGAATTTCATCAAAACCAGTAGCATTTGACTTTATAGATTGACAACTTGAAAGAACATCAATTTGATTTATGCAATCAAAAGCGAATAAACCGTTCTGATGTTCCGTGTTTTGATCATAAAAATTCGAGTTTGGAAGTACATTAGGTAGATTTGTAAAAGATTCATTAATTTTATCTACATCTATTCCATTTTCCACTACAGAGGAAAATTTACCAACGCCGATTTCCCTTATAATCTTCCATGTTTTCTTCGTTCCAACAGCTGATGAGAAACGACCCGAATAGTAATCAGATTTCGCTGATTTGATCATTCTATTCACTTCTTTGCGAGCATCACGGTAGATCTCATTTAAATCTGGAATTTTAAAAAGTTTCCAACGTTTATAAGCAAAATCTCTTCGATTGATAGCAAATTTTATGTCAGAATTGAACCATGGCTTCTTTTTAGAAGTTTGCCTGAGAGTTTTGAGTGGCACTGTTTTCTTAAAAACGCATGTGAGATTTTGTTCCAAAAAATTCAGCTGATCATCAACCGAAGGCATATAACACAGTACAACAGCCAATCTGGGGGGTGAGAAATTCCAAGTCAGGGTGATGGTACTAGGTCAGTATAGTAAAACCCTCAAAGGGTTTGGCGTTCGTATGTGTCATTTTTTTTTATGACCTTTTAAATTTTTTCCTTATCTTGATGTTTTTTCGCTTAGTTGTAACATTTTGGCAAAAACGTAGTTTAACATAACGAACCACTTGTCCGATTTTGATGAAACAAATTTAGAAAAATTTAGAATTACAATTTCTTTAATCCGTTCATATAACGTTTTTCTTTATAATCAACAGTTTTGCCGGTAAAAATAAATTTGTGGAGAAAAAAAAGTATTTTTTTGCCTAAAAATTAAATTTTTTTTTTTAAATTCATAAAAAATCCAAAACGGAAAAAAGGATCAAGTGTTATTAATTTCATGTAAAGTCACATAACCTATAAACAAAATTTAACGCGTTCTGCTTTTATTTACAATTAAGTGAAGGTATCCCATTTTGACAAGAATATTGATATTTGTTTTTATTCAAAAAAGTGTCATTTATCGCCTTTTTCATAAATTTTCCCCAATAACTCCAGACTTCTGGCCATAAACTACTAAAAAAATTAAGTAAACATTTTTATAATTTTTTATTTTTATTATATTTATTTATTTTTATTTATTTTAATAAATATTGCCTAGACTTTTTCGATGGTGGTTGTTCGGGACTAGTGGCATCGCATTCATCGCTATCATCAGTTTCTGAACCACACATAATGTCAATGTGTGACTCCACTGTTGGCCCTTCTGCATCTCCTGAAAATTCTTTATCATCAAGATCATCCTTGTCTTGCCACACTAACTTACTCCACCAGCAAATTTCCGCAATTATTGCACTCGGCGACTTTTTGCCTCTATATCTGTAAGTTTTTGTTTTATTAAAATGAGTTTGAAAAAATAAAAAATCAGTATTACCTCATTTCAAATGGCATAGCAACTTGATGATAGCGTTCACCTTGTTCATCAGATTCGGTAGCCAATTGTTTGCTGAAGTAGTCCAGATGATGATGTAAATAATGGATTTTCAAGGACATGTGGACACCAATTTCCGAGAATGCTCTTAACATCCTTGCGACAGAAACATCGTAGTTGTTAGAACGATGCTTTCCCAACAAGCCTTCTATTACTTCTTTGATTGCCTGCCATGCATTCAATTCAGCGTCAATCAAAATATTGTTGAATGCGTCACTTTTAATCAGCTTTCGTATATCTGGACCATTTAGTACGCCTGATTGGAAAAAATTAATTTGTTAAGATGGAAAATCATGGGAAATGAATTTGATATTATAACTTACCTTCTTTAATTTTACTTTCGCTGAGTCTCGGGTAAATTAGTTTCAAACACAAGAAAACTTCATCTCTTTTGGCGACAGTTTTGATAAAATTCTTAACAATTCCAAGTTTAATATGCAGTGGAGGCAGCAATATCTTCTCCTTCGGCACTAGAGGCTCACGAATAATATTGGCCGTTTGTAACCTGCTGTGCTCTCTGAGTTTCCATCCGTGGCATGCATATTGGACACCGGAAAATCGTGTGTCCCAATCGCACAAAAAGCACATATATTTTATATAGCCGCTTTGAAGACCGCAAAGCATTGCTACAACTTTTAAATCGCAGCATATGCGCCACATATGTTTGGCGTAGTTAACCATTTTTAAAATATTTTCCAGTGCATCATATGTTTCTTTCGTTTCTGTACTGTAGGCGATTGGAACTGAAGGTTTTTTATTGGTCTTATGCAGTAAAACCGCCTTCAAGCTGAGTTTTGAACTGTCAATAAATAATCTCCAGTCATCTGCTTCATATTTTATTTCCATTGCGTCCATAAATTTTCCTACATCCGGGCAATATGCAGAAGTTTTTTCATCATTCACAAGGAATAAACTTTGGAGTGTTGCCTGACGACTTCGATAAGCTGTGACTTTCACACCGGGTGCCAACAAATTGTTTGATTTCAAAATGGAAGCCAGCTCTTCCGATTTATGCTGTGTTAATTCCAACTTGGCAACAATTGAATCAAGCTTATTTTGATTTATTAAAATTGGCTCATTGGATACTGATGGCTCATATGGGGAATCATCACGTGCATGATATGTCGGAGCAGTCGTAGAAGAGAAAATATCTGGGCTAGAAGCTTTTGGCACAGGAATGTGGTCCGAATGAGGCAATGGTGTTGCGGCATTGCCTCATTGATTTTCTTATCCTTTCTGCGGCTCCTTTATTTGCACATGCATAGCAATTCAATGGATTGTGACCTTCGCCAGGATTAGTCCAAGTCATTGGGATACCGAATGGCATACTTTCACGTCTTCTATTTTTCCAATCCATTAGACGGTTGTAGCAGCTTTTACACACTATATTTGGTACCCAATTTTCGTTCACTATAACATTTTGGTTGAAGTACATCTCGTATGTTTGAACAAAATCAGTACTGAAATTTCCCCTTTTTTTATGTGTTGAGACATATTGACCACAGCAGTAGCAAAAGCTATTTATATCTGGCTTGCACAGTTCCATATTCTGTTCTCTTTTGTTCACTTTTAAAAAACTGGAGAAAAATCACTTTTACTGTTCGCGTTCGTCGGCACTTGTTGAATGACAAAAATCACAGAACCAGTGTGAGAAAGAGAAGAAGTATAATGACAATGCATGTTTTATGTGAACATTACAGAACCAGTGTTGCCACATCAATATTTCTCTTTTAGTACAGTAGAAAAATATGAGAGAGTTCGGCTTGTGAGTGTCAATGTTTTCTCCAAATAATGTTGTGCATATCTGGAGTAAATTTTTGAAATTCATACATTTACCTAATTGTGAATAAATGAGAAACGCGTGCATCGATTTTCATGATCTATGCCTTTTTTTGCTCATGAGTTATGTGACTTTACGCGAAAGTAATTAGTTTTGGCACTTTTTTCCATTTTGGATTTTTTATGAATTTTAAAAAAAAAATATTTAAATTTTTAGGCAAAAAATACTTTTTCCCTTCATACATTCATTTTTAACTTCGAAAGTGTTGCACATATAGGAAAACGGTATAGAAACAGATTAGAGAAATTGTAATTCTAAATTTTTCTAAATTTGTTTCATCAAAATCGGACAAGTGGTTCTCGAGTTATGTTAAACTACGTTTTTGCCAAAATGTTACAACTAAGCGAAAAAACATCAAGATAAGGAAAAAATTTAAAAGGTCATAAAAAAAAATGACGCATACGAACGCCAAACCCTTTGAGGGTTTTACTATACTGACCTAGTACCATCACCCTGACTTGGAATTTCTCACCCCCCAGACAATAATCCCAAAAATGTTCCATAGTGTAATAAATGGAATCCCAATTTATCAGGGAAAGCTCAGAGGACAAAATATTATATTTTATATTTTCGAAATCATAATAAGTGACAACATTTGAACCATTCTCTAACAGGAAATCATAAGCTACAAATAATAAATCATGCTTTGAAAAACATGGCGCCGATAGTTGGTCATATAGTAAGACTTTTTGTTTGTTACCAACAAAAAATATATCTAACAAGGTATTTGTTGTAGTAGTAAAATGCGTTGGGGTAGTAGAATTTGTCGGTTCCAAACCAAAAGACTTCATATCATTGACTAGGTGATTTTCCACGAGAATATTAGAATTGAAATCTCCACATATTATGATATCATCATATTTAATTTTCCTCTACTTGCCATAATTTCAACAAAAATGTATTCTACCTTCCTAGAATTTTGTTGCACGTCTGAAATTGAATTCATCTATTGATTCGTATTTGTACTATTAACCGAGTTTGAAACAAAATTTGAGTTTGTACACATATTGCTTATAATACCCTTTCTTATATATATAGCAACTCCACCACCAAAAGTTTTTCTGTCACAGCGGTACAGTCGGAAATTGTTTAATTCAACAATAGAATCGGCAACAAAATTGCAAAACCAAGTCTCAGACACACATATTATATCTACGCCGGAATCTTCAAAGATATGGCGAAGCTCATCCATTTTACGCCTCAGACTCTGAGCATTTAAATGGCATATCTTTATACCAGATCCTTGCTTGCAAAGTATACTGGTCATACAAGAAGTTACATCTTTGGAACTGAAAACCACATTATCCATTTGTGATATCATAGTCTAAAAAAATATATGTAAAAGCAACGCAGAGCAGATCAAAACTAAGGTCAAAAGTTATAATTAAAATATGTGTAAAAAAGAAACAAGAGTATTTTGCTAGCCAAAAAATTATATAAATAAAAAATAGAAAATAAAAAAAATGTGAAAAAAATGAATTAAAAATATATAAAAAAATTAAAAATATTTGAAGTATAATTAAGAAACCGCATTTAAACATCAGCAGCTTGGCACAAATCGGGAAATTGTAAAGTTCCTCCATGCTATCAATTCGTACAGGTTGTTCGTCGGCATTAAATTTTATATAGACCAGGCCACGCATTGAAAAAACTGATTTTAATTTATTAACATTTTTGAGACCTACTGCAGCCTGAAGAATTTTAAAATTAGCTGAGGTTAAGTTCTCATTTATATAGAATGGATCATCGGAATTTTCACCAATATGTTTCAACATCAGCGGTGTTTTGTTACGTTTTCGATAATTCGCGATGGATTTTAAAACGAAATTTTTATCATACGGAGAAAACAATTTAACCATTATCACAGCATTTGGCGAATACCCTTGTGTTTGTTATTGTGATTTTGAAGGCGGTATATTGCTTTGACCGCCGGTGTATTTATTTTTAGAGTCTCACATATGGATTGAAACATGTAAAACAAATCTTCATTTTCACGGTATGGTACTCCGTTTATTCGTAGATCAGATGCAATTATCGAATTTTCTTGGCGTTGCAACTGTATTTTCAATTTACCAACCTCACTCTTTAGACTAACAATATCATCAGCAACCGTTTCTAGCTTAGTTACGCGCTGTGTAATATTTAAAATGTCTGTTTCATATTCTCAAAACGTGTGTCGAACTCCTTAATCATACGCTCTTCACTTTCTTTGATTAACTGTTTCATTACCTCAGCTAATTTCTCAAACCTCTTATCCACAAGATTAAGTAATTTAAACGGGGAATCACTTGTCGAAAGACGTGGTGTTTTGAGTTTGATTTCCATTTTGAAATTAATTGTTATTTTTTGGATAACAAGTAGTGTATTATTTTTACGTTTTTTTTTCAGTTACAATAGAACACAAATGAAAAATTATGAAGTTAATTTTTGTTTGAAATATTTCCTTTTATTTAATTCTTAAGTATTTAGCATTTACTTTTCCGCAAAATGAAGAAAATTTTTTAAAAAACTAAATTAATTAATAACAAATTAATAGCAAAAATTTCATCTCTGCAATGAGGCAATACTATTTAATTTGTTATTGGGTTAGTAATGTGCAGTTCTTTTCTTCGCACAATATGTTTTTGTATGTATGCGTGTTTTCTTTGCAACATTGTGTGTTTTTTTTAAATTAATATGTTCGCAACAAATTTCCGCACATTTCTAACACATATTTGTGTTTAAACTATGTTGCTCAACAAATATTTTTTCCTAGCAGGTCTGTGCTGTTTGTTTTGTTGAACAATTGTTTCATTGCGTGTTACTACTATTACTATGTGATATGTTTCTCTAAGTGTAGAAACTTTGCATTTGTAATTTTATATATATGTTACCTTTGAATTTAGTTTCTTGAAAATTTTGAGAGTTTTGTCATTCTTGTTTTTGATATAAAATAAAACTAATTGATTTTTTATATAAAACATATTAATTGGCGACGAGATAAAAAGAAAAAAATGGAAAAGGCAATTGAACAAATTTTGGAAAGCCAACAAACATGGACACGTGAAATTTTAATGCAACAACAACAGTTTTTTGCTAGTATTATGAATGAGCGGACTTCGAGTCCTGCTGCAAGTGTGGCATCAAATAATATGGCGGTACCAAAATTTCAACAATTCGATGAAGATTCGAATGATTTTGATACCTACAGAAGGCAATTAGAAGAACATTTTAAGGCGTATGGCGTTGAAGATGACGAGAGGAAGAGGTCGTTCTTTTTGTCGTGGATTGGCGATAAATCTTTTCGTTTGTTGCAGAAACTGGTGGGAAAACAAAGAATTCAAGTGTTGTCATATGCAGATTTGGTAACTAATTTGGATACGCATTATAAGAGCAAAATCCACATGATTAAATCGAGGTACGAATTTTATAAACGAGTAAAATATGAAGGGGAGAGTTACAACCAATGGGTAACGGAACTAAGAGCTATGGCTAGGGAATGCAATTTTGTATGTAAAAAAGAATCTTGTTGTGCTGATTTTTCCGATGAATTGATTCGTGATATTTTAATTTTATATACCCCTGATGAGCCTGTAAGAACCGCAGCTTTACATAAAAATGAACCATCTCTGGAAGACGTGTTACAGATTGCAGAAACTTTTGAAGCTACAAAAAAGACCGTTAGCAGCATCAAACCTAATCAAGCCAACAATAGTGAAATTTTCAATGTGAAGCAAGACTCAAGAAAACCTTACCAACAATATTATTCTCAAAAACAATCTAATAAAAAAAGCCAACAATATAATCCTCAGAATCAACAACGTAATAAGAATCAACAATCAAGGCACCAATGGCCAGCATGTAGTGGGTGTTTTAAGAAGCACGACAAAAGTAAATGTAAATATTTAAAAGCGCAATGCTTCATCTGTGAGAAGATAGGACACATTGCTCCGGTATGTAAATCAAAGTCCAATAATATTAATTCTGTATATTTAATAGAAGTTAGTTCTGTAGAGGGGGCTAATACAATTTTATCATGTAATGATACTGAAAATGTGATTTCGAGAGCTGGGAATAAATTGATAATAAATGTAAAGATTAATGCTCAGGATATTCAATTACAATTTGATACGGGGGCTGTACGTTCAATAATCGGTCCTGATGTTTATAAGGCTTTAAAAAGTCCTGCTCTAAAACCAACGTCGTTAAAACTGTTCGCTTATGGTAACTTTAAGATTCCTATTTTAGGTGCAATCGAAGTTGATGTTCAGTTACAGAATGAATACAAACGTTTGGATCTTGTCGTTGCGGGTTCCAATGAGTGTGGAGATCTTTTCGGTTTAAATTGGTATGATGAGTTCAAGAAAGTTCAGATATTCAGAATAGAAGAAAA
Source organism: Leucophora obtusa (assembly GCA_949987735.1). NCBI lineage: Eukaryota > Metazoa > Arthropoda > Insecta > Diptera > Anthomyiidae > Leucophora > Leucophora obtusa. The sequence goes on along the minus strand of OX465295.1, from coordinate 115,168,702 downwards.
TCTTGGTTTGAAATCGATATGTGATGAATTTAAAAATCTCTTTTCAAATGAGCTGGGTTTATGTACCACTTTAAAAGCTCACATTTATATGAAACCGGGTGCTAGACCCAAATTTTTTAAACCAAGGCCAATTCCGTACTCCCTTAATGACTCTTTTAAAAAAGAAGCAGAACGTTTAACTCTTTTAGGTATATGGAAACCTATCAAATATAGTCAATGGGCATCTCCATTAGTGAGAGTTTTGTCATTCTTGTTTTTGATATAACATAAAACTAATTGATTTTTTATATAAAACATATTACTATGTATATCAGTAGTAATAACATTTATTTTCGTAGGAACATTGTGTATGTAGTCTTAAACATCGTGTATGTATACAAAATACATCACACCAGTACACGATCTACTTAATACAAATACAGTAAGTGCGGAAATATTATAGAACCCTGGGAAAATTTATAAAAAATTTTAATTTACAAACATGTGAAATATTTTTAAGGTGTGAATCGTGCTGAATCGCGGTCGAAAATGACCCATTTTTAAAAAAGAAAATAGCATATCCATTAAAAATTCACAAAATTTGAAAATTTTGAAAACACTAGATTTTGATTTAACTTGTTCATTAAATATTCTTAAGATTATTCAGATACGGAATTTTGTTTTCGCTGGATATCAATAACCCACTTTAACCTAGAACCGAAATGCCCATAAATTTAATAGAAATGCAAAAACGGCTTTTTTTTATTTATTTTAAAATTGTTTTTAAATACATAATTTAGAAATGTCAAAAGCTATTTTTGTAATATAATAGTTATTATTAAAAAAAAAATTATACGTTGAAAAAATAATAATTCGGGTTTTGTGTGGGGAGCGACTCCTTTCCAGGATATTTTATGAAATTTATATGAACTATTGTAAGTTTTTAGTGCATTCTGATCTTCAATGTGACCAAAATATAGTTTTTGAGAAAAAGGAAGGTAGGCATGTCCTTGCACCGAATGAAACAAAATTAACAATTGTAACCGATTAACCATGTTGTACAACGTGAACAGTGTAATGCCTTGTTTGATGGAAATTACAAAAACAAATACACTGAACCATCAAGCCAAGCTGTACAGTAGACCGTACCTCAAAAAAAAGTTCGCCGTACACCCTCCAATATGAAGTATTTTTGCAAGGCAATTTCAAAAAAAAATTTTTTTTGGCCGAACGTAGGGATCGCCTTTTTCAATTTTTCGTTATACACAGAAAAAACAGTAGGCACCAACAATGGGAATTTGTAAAAACAATCACATTTTCTTTTAAATTGAAATTTTATTATCAACAATTTTTTTGTTTGAAATATTTCGTAACCTAAAATGCAAAATGGCGTAACAACACTTTTCATTTTTTTACACTAGAACCAAAAAAAAAAACGTTGAAGAATTAAAGATATTCTATATTTTCTTCTCTTGTTTAAAACACGACTATAGACTTTATTCGACATATAACTTTAAAATTTTGTAGGGAAAATCGGCTTAAATTTCTTGTTACGCCCTTTTGCATTTTAGGTGACGATTTGTAACTCGTTTGTAAATTGTTATCTTTCATATAAAAATTGTTTAAAAATAAGAATGCGAAGTTATAAAAAAAATTTTTTTTTGGATTCCCAGCTAAAAATCGACATATATGGATCCATACAGGTTAAATGTATGTACGTGCCTGCTCATAAACATGCATTAATGACCATACATGGATACATAAATCTCCATACATGAATCATATATGACCATACGTGTGCATTAACGAAATTTGAGGTAATATCTACATGTGTGTACATTAGGCTGGGTCGATTTGTGGGGAGGCAAAAAAATCGCCCATGCCTCAGTGAAAATCGTATTCTAGGGATCAAAATAAGAAACTTTGCCGAAGGAACCATACCTCTAAAACGAATTCTACTACCCCCAACTGTTGACTTTTGTCCCGTAGGGTCAAGTTTTGAAAAATCCCACTTTGACCCATTTAGAGTGCCCCAATCGAGTCCAAATGTATGACCGACCCCCACTAACTTTGGAGGGCCGATCCACCCATGCCAGTGGTACACGCCCTGGAACTCCCCTGGGGGGTTCCCCATACAAACATTTTAAAAAATCACCATTTTTGGCACTTTATTTTATTATTTTTTATTTATTTTATTTATTTTTATTATTTTATTTATTTTTTCTCTTTAGAAATTTATTTAGTCAGAACATATGTAAATGAAAAAATTAATTTAACTTAGTAATAGAAAAGAAAATAAAAAAAATTACTGTTTGAAGTCTTTTTTGCTTTCAAGTCTGGGCATTTTTTCTTTTCTATTACTAAGTTAAATTAATTTTTTCATTTACATATGTTCTGACTAAATAAATTTCTAAAGAGAAAAAATAAATAAAATAATAAAAATAAATAAAATAAATAAAAAATAATAAAATAAAGTTACAAAAATGGTGATTTTTTAAAATGTTTGTATGGGGAACCCCCCAGGGGAGTTCCAGGGGGTGTACCACTGGCATGGGTGGATCGGCCCTCCAAAGTTAGTGGGGGTCGGTCATACATTTGGACTCGATTGGGGCACTCTAAATGGGTCAAAGTGGGATTTTTCAAAACTTGACCCTACGGGACAAAAGTCAACAGTTGGGGGTAGTAGAATTCGTTTTAGAGGTATGGTTCCTTCGGCAAAGTTTCTTATTTTGATCCCTAGAATACGATTTTCACTGAGGCATGGGCGATTATTAAATCGACCCGCCCTAGTGTACATGTATTAACATGCATGAACGCGCATGAACACGCATGAGCATGCATGATCATACATGTAGATATTACCTCAGATTTCGTTAATGCACACGTATGGTCATATATGATTCATGTATGGAGATTTATGTATCCATGTATGATCATGAATGCATGTTTATGAGCATGCACGTACATTAGGCCGGGTCGATTTGTGGGGATAGCTCAGGGAAAATCGTATTCTAGGGATCAAAATAAGAAACTTTGCCGAAGGAACCATACCTCTAAAACGAATTCTACTACCCCCCAACTGTTGACTTTTGTCCCGTAGGGTCAAGTTTTGAAAAATCACACTTTGACCCATTTAGAGTGCCCCAATCGAGTCCAAATGTATGACCGACCCCCACTAACTTTGGAGGGCCGATCCACCCATGCCAGTGGCACACCCCCTGGAACTCCCCTGGGGGGTTCCCCATACAAACATTTTAAAAAAATCACCATTTTTGGCACTTTATTTTATTATTTTTTATTTATTTTATTTATTTTTATTATTTTATTTATTTTTTCTCCTTAGAAATTTATTTAGTCAGAACATATGTAAATGAAAAAATGAATTTAACTTAGTAATAGAAAAGAAAAAATAAAAAATTACTGTTTGAAGTCTTTTTTGCTTTCAAGTCTGGGCAATTTCGCACGGCTCTCTAATGTCGTCGCCATAACAGCCTCTACATTTTCCGGTATAACTCGTTTGGAAACGCTAGCTAGCAATTGAACGCGTCGTTCTGTTTCTTGTATGTGTGATGGAATTTTTGGATCATTAAACGGTGGATCATCTTGATTTAAATATTCTTTCAAAGTATCGTATGGAATGCTTCGCGTGAATGGTGGTTCAAATACGTCATTTATGTCATTCATATTGATCATTTCCGTGTAACTTGTGCAATAAAAGTTTATATCTGGTTTTTTATAAGCTCTAAGTCCCGTTGGGTCGTCAACATCGGTTCGATAGCGTAGAATTATCTTGATAGCACAGTCGCGCTTTTCTTTGCTATCATCAAACAACATTGATAACAAGATATTTTTCGAATGCGCATAATATGAATTATCTGTAATTACTTTATTGACAATTTTGCGTAAACGAGGTTCTAGAAATCTTGACCAACTAATGAATTTGAAAAATAATCTACTACCGTACACGACAGAGCTGTAATACTTGATATTGAAGTACATTGGCACATAACATGTAATTATAAATTCAACCAGTATTCTTAAATTTGCATCTGGATTTTCCGTTGTCACATATAATCGTAATAGTCTAGCGGCCTTGGTGAGCCACCGAGAATGTACAATTTTCCCTGGTTTGATGTTTGCCAGATCCACTGAAACCACGCCGCTAGAAATTGCATGGGCCATGTCGTATAAGTACTTGGAATCGGTGGAAAATTCAATTTTTTCTGGAGCAGGGGGCATATTTTTCAACTCAATTTTGTGAAAGCCGTCCACCACCTGAAAATATATAAAAATAAAACAATTAAAAACGGTTGACAATTATAATAAATGAGTGATAGCAATAACTTACCGGAAGAGTTTCACAAGTTTCGATTTGACGGCTCAATTTTCCGGTTGCCGATCTTGGTCCAGTGCTGGTTGATTTATCTAAAGCTTCAAACAAATGCCGAAACGGAAGTTCGTTGAAGTGTAGAAGGCAAACGAACCAATGCAATGGTCTTTTTAACAGCAATTCGAATCGTCGTATAATTCCACCGTTTGGGCCAGTGTTTGTTGGCTCACCGTCAGTGCATATGCCAATTAATGCATCCAGTGATATATTTTTATCGTTGAAAAAATCATTTAATTTGGTTGTTTTGTATTCAGCGGTTTCATGTTCCAGTCTTACGTAACCAATCAATTCAGAATTCGGTTCTCTCAAAATAACAAGATGAGGTTCTTTTACCATTCTAGTATGATACTTCTCATCAATTGTATCTCTCGTTAAAGTATCATCTTTTCTGCCATCGAATGAAAATGCTAACAAATCGGTATCATCTAATCGTTTGCGAAGCACTTCTTGTCTGCATTTCTCTTTTTCTCGGCGAACTTTCAATTTATCCATGATGAGAGGTTTGCCATGGATATCTTTCATTTTAAAATCTTGGAAAAGAGCTGTTCCCATTGCTGATGCTACTCTATCAGGCACGCCAAATCTGTCACATACCAAGGCAAAGTTAAAACAATCGTATCTCTGTGTGTATTGTGAACTTGTGCTTATATCCAAATCTTCTTGAACCGGTGGCGGTGGGTATGTTGAATCATCGGGATCTTGGTATGTTGGCATTGATGACATAGACGTTGCTCCTTGCTCTTCAATTTCCATCGCAATTCATCCATTGTTAGACTTCTCTGATTATGTTGATCGTGCATAAACTCTTTGAGGCGTTCGGGAACCAAACCGCATGCACATGGAGCTGCCTTCAAATCGCATTTACATGTTCCAATGAAAAAAATTGTTTCCAGAGATTTTACATACTCTGTAAATTGTTGGGGTTTGTTTCTTCTCTTGATTTGCTCTTGATATTTGTCAAGCAATCTATTCAATTTATTACATACACTTTTTTTCAGCATTATTTCCATACCAAGTTTTTCCCAAATTCCAATCAACTTATCTTGTACTTGAATAGTGAATGCTTTATAGGACAACTTTTTTTGTTCGCTCAAGTAAAAATAATATCTCAAGATATCCAGATAGGTTGGTAAATTAAGATCAGTCAAATCAGTAGACACACCAAAAACAGTAACATCATGCCTGGGTATATGACTCATTGGGTTTTCGATAGTTGTTGATGTTGTTATTGCTTCATCTTGCGGTGTAGAGGATGGTGGATTCATTGTAAACTTCTTGATTTGGAATGATTTTTTTTTAAATATTTTTTTATCTCAAATTAGCACTTCACACTTCGAGTTCTTCACAACGACTTAATGCATTCACAAAAACTGTTGCGTTATATATGGTCTAGGAGACGAGGTAATAAGAATGAAATGGTAATTTCAATTCTACCTGTAACCGATTTTGTTGTCAAAACTGCCCATAAAGTACTTACATGTAAATTAAACGTTAATCTGACCACAAATTCTGTTAAGCAAGTGCGCCTTTTATTACTTCTGGAAAATCCTTTATGATAATTTTATGCTCAATTCTACCTGTAACCGATTTAGCTTAAGTGAGTTTACGACATGCAGCTGTGTCTTGTGGTGGCTTAAAAAACCCACACAACCTATTTTACGACCTGCAACAGAACGACACGTTCAATTGCTAGCTAGCGTTTCCAAACGAGTTATACCGGAAAATGTAGAGGCTGTTATGGTAACGACATTAGAGAGCCGTGCGAAATTGCCCAGACTTGAAAGCAAAAAAGACTTCAAACAGTAATTTTTTTATTTTCTTTTCTATTACTAAGTTAAATTAATTTTTTCATTTACATATGTTCTGACTAAATAAATTTCTAAAGAGAAAAAATAAATAAAATAATAAAAATAAATAAAATAAATAAAAAATAATAAAATAAAGTGCCAAAAATGGTGATTTTTTAAAATGTTTGTATGGGGAACCCCCCAGGGGAGTTCCAGGGGGTGTGCCACTGGCATGGGTGGATCGGCCCTCCAAAGTTAGTGGGGGTCGGTCATACATTTGGACTCGATTGGGGCTACGATGGGATTTTTCAAAACTTGACCCTACGGGACAAAAGTCAACGGGACAAAAGTCAACGTTTTAGAGGTATGGTTCCTTCGGCAAAGTTTCTTATTTTGATCCCTAGAATACGATTTTCACTGAGCCATGGGCGATTATTAAATCGACCCGCCCTAACGTACATACATTTAACCTGTATGGATTCATATATGTCGATTTTTAGCTGGGTTTACAAATTTCTTTGTTGGTGCCTTTTTAAACATTTTTGTTGTATTTACAAATTTGGTATGAGAAAGGTGTTTAAAAATTTAATTAGAATTTTGTAAATTCTTTCTGTGTAGCTTCGGCATTTAAAATCGGATTTTAAAGTGTGATATATCGATTTTTTGCCTCGAGGAGACCAGTGTTTTGCTATTAAGGAAAGATCCAATGAAAAAAATTAAAAAGGCGACCCCTATGTTCGGCAAACAATATATAAAAAAATTTCTACTAGGTTTATCGAAAAACTTCCTTAGCAAAAGTTTAATGATTTTTTTTCGATCTTTAATTTTCTGACATTAGGGTAGTACATAAGGGTGTTAGCAACTGAGTTCTGGTGGGTAACTACTAGAACGGTATACTTGAGGTCATTGGCCCTTAGAGCAAAACACTGGTCTCCTCGAGAGAAAAACATCGATGTATCATTCTTTAAGATCCGACTGTAAATGCCAAAGATATAAAATGGCGACCCCCATTCGGCAAAAAAAAATTTTTTTTTGAAACCTCCTTGCAAAAATATTTCATATTGGAGGGTGTACTCTACTGTACAGCATGTCTGATCGTCTATAGGCCCCTTTACACAGAAAAATAAAGTTTTTTTCTCAAAACATGTTTTTATAGAATTTTCGTGATACTTTTGGATTTGTTATAAAATTCTACCCCAAAATCTTGTATCATACTTATATTTGGCCATTATTTTATTCTAAACTCTTAAGATGAAAATAAGAAATTCCATTTCGCACATGTGTACCGTTTACGTATGTTAGATGGCAGTGTTCCGGTTAGGGGTTAACACTTATACGGAACTTGGCAGGAGATATTACTCGTGCTATTTTTTTGATCTTGACTGCTGGTATACATATTTTAGGAGTAGTCTGACTTAAGACAACTAAAAACCAATTTTAAATACACACAATTCATAATAATAATTGACGCAAATTGTATTTACATATTTGCTTAGGTTATTGTGGACGTTGATTTTTCTTAATATATACACTTGGTAGAAAAAGTGTGCGTACATGAAGTAAATTTTTTTTATTTGATAATTTAAAGTATATACAAATTAAATTTTGAACCAATACGTATTTTTTATTTACACATTGATCTAATTGTTATTTTACAATTGAGATCACAAAGTTATGTTATGCAAAAAAAAAAGAAAAAACTGACAAACAAAATAACAATTCAGTATTACACAGAAAAGGTGTGCGTACAAAGTATTTTAGTTTAATTAATAATTATTTTGAAAATATTTTTAATAGCTGGTAAGGTATCCTTTGCATTTTATAACTTCAAGAAGCCTTTTTTGCGTTTTGCAGTGTCTAGTTTGGCAGTGTCTTTGGCACTTATTTTACTCCATTTCTCTTTATGATACTATTAAACATATCCTTTGAAGAAATAGTGTGCTGGCAGATACGGCGCTCCAGCAAATCCCATAAATGTTCAATCGGATTTAAATCGGGTGATTGTGGGGTGAACGAAGCTGTTTTGGAGCATTATACAACAACCAAAGCTTAACAATTTCTGCTGTGTGCTTCGGATCGTTGTCCTGCTGAAAGTAATATTGATCTCCTAGACCGAGTTTATCAGCACTTTGTTTCAAGTTGCACTTCAAAATGTTCAGGTAATCATATTTGTTCATTATAGATTCAAATAACTCCATATTTCCAATACCATTACTCGCCATACACCCCCAAATCATTACTCCTCCACCATCGTGTTTGACAGTAGGCAAAATGTTTTCTTTATTTAAGAGTGTACCTGGTTTATGCCAAACCAATTTTCTACCTTTTATACCAAAAATGCGAAATTTGCTCGAAAAAAGTACTTGTTTCCAGAACTCGGGGGGCTTATTTAAATGTTCTTTTGCAAAGGCAATTCGCTTTATTCTATTGGCCATGGTAGTCATATTTTTTCACTATTTTTTTTACTGCGTCAACAGAAATAGGTTTCTGAAAGTTATCGTTAACTGCCTTTGCCAATTATGATGCAGTTACACGAGGATTTGTTTTCACAGTATTGATTAAAGTTCGTGTTTCCCTTGTTCTCAGTATCGGTCAACATTCCAGTTGATTTATAATTGTATACCACTCTTTGGACTGAAGAATGTGTTCTGTTAACGATTTCACCTATTTTGCGAAAAGTTTTGCCTTTTTTCATAAATCAACAATGATTTTTCGTTCACCAATAGAAATTTCTGTCCTTTTAGGCGGAATTGTACAAAGAATAGCATATAGTTTTACAAATTACTTTGAATGCAATCAAAAACTGTTTGATGTAGAAATGCCACTAAAATTTACCAAATGTGTCCATCTGTTTGTTAGGAATATGTATGTCTGTAATTCCGCTTTTTATATTTTGTACGCACACTTTTTCTGTGTAATATTGAATTGTTATTTTGTTTTTGTAGTTTGTTTTTTTTTGCACAACATGACTGTGTGATCTCAGTTGTAAAATAACAATAAGAAGTCAATGTATAAATAAAAAATACTTTTTGGTTCAAAATTTAATTTCTATATACTTTAAATTATGAAATAAGAAAAAATACTTCATGTGCGCACACTTTTTCTACCAAGTGTAGTTGTTTTGCACTGACAATTTACACATACATATATTAGTATAAATAAATAACAAATGTATAAAAAAATCAACTAAATAACATAGTTGGCAGGCAATACCGCTTAAATACCGATATCGATTCAAAACGCTTTCAACTGACTACCGTTATCCTTAAAATACCGTTACCGAAATAACCGAAATACCGTTATCCTTAAAATACCGTTACCGAAATAACTGAAATATCTTTATCCTTAAAATACCGATACCGAAATAAACGAAATGTCGATACCCTTAAAATACCGTTACCGAAATAATATAAAATAGCTTTATCCGTAAAATGCCATTACCGTTATTATTAATTCTCTGCTTTTGGTAATTCCACGTGGTTATTGAATATTTTACATAAATTAAGTTGATAAATTTGTTTTGTTTCCATTTTATTTTGTTTTAAAAAAAATAAAAAATTCGGTATGAAATAAAACTGACTGTCATTAACCTTAAAATACCGTTACCGAAATATCATTATCCTTAAAATATCTTTACCGAAATAACTGAAATACCGTTAACCCTAAAATACCGATACCGAAATAAATAATATAGCTATACCATTAAAATAACGTTACCGAAATAATCTAAAAATAGCGTTACCCTTACTGATATCCGCATCGTTTCGGTTACCATCCATGCTAAATAATTTCAAAATGCATATGAAAACGAATGTTTGTGTTTTGAGTTAAAATTTAGCAAAACTAAAATTTAACACATAACTGCCCAGATAGAAAAATACGAACGGCACAGTACTGGCTCAGCGTTGGAGACGGTAGTGCATGTACTGGCGATGTGTCGGATTTTTTACGTTTCCAGTACTGGTACGGTGTCGAAATGATAACACCAATATACGCTTGGCCGTAGGTATTTGCCCACGTTGGCCCAGTGTTGGATTTTGTTACTTGTTTTCCCAGTACTATAAATAAAAAATATTCAGTAACTTGCCAGTACTTTAAATACAAAAAATCAGTGTACTGTGTAAAAATCAGTACTACCCATGTGAAAATTGAAATATATATGAACATACATGATCATACATTGACTTGTATATGATCATGCATGGACATACGTGATCATATATGACTATGCATAGTTCAATGTATGACCATGCATGATCTCATATATTTCCATATATCTTTGGATCCGAAATTTGAGGGTATATGACAATACATGTTCATATATGACCATATATGATCACATATGAGTCATATATACTCATATATGATCATATATGGACATATACATCCATATACACTCAAATTTCGAATCCAAAGATATATGGAAATATATGAGATCATGTATGGTCATACATTGAACTATGCATAGTCATATATGATCACGTATGTTCATGCATGATCATATACAAGTCAATATATGATCATGTATGTTCATATATATTTCGATTTTCACATGGGTATAAAAACAATTAAAAGTCTGGTGGTAAATCACCCTAAATTTTAATAAAATAATAAAAAATAGATATTTTTTTTCAAATTAATTTTGTTGTTTTTTATTGTGTTATAAAATATTAAATAATTGCAAAACTAGAAAATAAAAAGTTTTTCTTAAATATTCTGGTTTCTCGCTGTTTTATATAAAAAATATTATGAAAAAAGTTATATTGAAATTCTATTAAAAATTAGTCAGATAGAAAAAATCTTATTAAAATAGCAGAAAACAGTGGCAAAGCACATTTTAAGTGGTACTGGCATAATAAAAAAACAGTGCTCTCCCAGTACTATTTTTTTCTACCGTGGACAATTTCCACCTGGGTGATAAAAAAAACGGGAAATAAAAAGTTGCAAAAAAGAGAAACCAAGCATTTAAAACAAGTAAGAAACAAGAGCTTCTACAGAATTCAATCCCTCGTTCGATTTTCAATTCTGATTGACTAAAGCGGCCTATAGATGGTAAAGCTTGCCGTAGAATATGTGCAGCATTTGATCGTGTAATGCCTTGTTTGATGGCAATTACAAAAACAAATACACGGAACCACCAAGCCAAGCTGTACAAGAGCGTACCACCTTACAGGCAGTACAGGTGCGCAGTACACCTTCCAATATGAAGTATTTTTGCAAGGAGTTTTCAAAAAATTTTTTTATTTTTTTCCCGAACGTAGGGGTCGCCATTTTATATTTTTCGTTATATCTTTGGCATTTACAGTCGGAGCTTAAAGTATGATACATCGATGTTTTTCTCTCGAGGAGACCAGCATTTTGCTCTAAGGGCCATTGACCTCATGTATCCCGTTCTAGTAGTTACCCACAAGATCTCAGTTGCTACCACTTTAATGTACTGCCCTAATGTCAGAAAATTAAAACTCGCAAAAAATCATTAAACTTTTGCTAAGGAAGTTTTTCGATAAACCCAGTAGAAATTTTTTTTTATATATTGGTTGCCGAACGTAGGGGTCGCCTTTTAAAATTTTTTTTCATTGGATTTTTCCTTTATAGGAAAACACTGGCCTCCTCGAGGCAAAAAATCGATATATCACACTTTAAAATCCGACTTGCAAAAAAATATTTCATATTGGATGGTGTACGGCGCACATTTTTGTTGCCTGTAAGGTGGTACGCTCTACTCAGTGACGAGCCCTCTAATGTGCGGAGGTGTTCTCTGCACACCCTACAAATATTTCATATTTTTGTAAATTTAAAATTTTTATAAATTTTCCCAGGGTTCTATAAGATTTCCGCACATCAGTCACTTACTGAATTTATATTAAGTAGTTCGTGTACTGTTTACGTATTGTTTATACACACGATGTTAGGGATGCCGAACGGGACTGGTTTTTACTAATCCCGGGATTCGGGATTTTGAAAATTTAAATCCGGGGATTCCAGGATTTTTCGGGGTTTCGGGATTTTCTTGTTTCATCATATTTTTAATTTTAAAAATAAATGGCTGAAATAAGCCTTACAAATTTAAATAATTCATTATAGATCTACTTATTATTTCTTACAGTGTGAAGAAATAAACAAATTAAGCCGGATTCACAATGCTGGAGTACTCCACGCAGCGGAGTGGAGTTTGTAAAATAGTAGACTTGGGCATTCTAGTTCTAGGTAGCTGATTCATATAGCTCGTCTTTTAGTTAACAAGGATATAAAATAGCTGCGTTTGTGCGGCATTCCTATCAATGATATCTCGAACAATTTTGACAGTAGAAAGCCGGAATACGTTGAAAAACTGTCAAAATCGTTCTTGATAACACTGATAGAGAGTCACACAAACACAGCTAATATCACACAAATTAAGAATTTTAAGATAAAAAGAAAAATGTTTAGTGTATAAAATATTTTTAATTAATAAAAATAAATAAAATTATCCCCAGCCAAAGGTAATAAAATGAACGATTGAACTAGGAGAGCGATTAGAAGTGAACTAGATCTTTCGATCGAGTGACTAGTTCAATTGAACTAGTTCGTTCACGAACTACACAAGTCTATAAAATAGAGATAGCATGATACAAAAAATATGTAAGTGCAAAAAAGAAAGGCACAAAATCCAGTCAGAGTGGAGTACTACAACATTGCGAATCTGGCTTTAAACAGAAACTACACTCATAGAAATAAGTATGTAAAAATACTCAGCAAAATATTGGTAATGACACCTCATTGATGTCTGCATTACCAATAATGATATATTATTACCTTTTGCATTATTTTGTGATATAAAATAATGACTTACTCGCAATAGTTTAAATAAGTACTTTTTACAAAATTAAATTTTATACATTTATATTTATTACATGTAAATATGTTTTGTGTTAAAATTTTTATGACGAGTTCTAAAATTATACTCTAGCAAAAAGTTAAATTTCTCTGAATGTATTTCCTGAAGCTAATAGTATTTGTGTAACTCCTTATTTTTAAAAATCAAGTAAGCAGTCGGATAACCACTTATAATTCAACTTTTTCTAAGCATGTTTGTAACCACTTAATATTTAGAATCTCATAACTGCTTACTTTTCATTTTTTCGTAAGCGAGCGGATAAGCGTGGCTACTTATAAAAACGACCACTTATTTGGTAATGAAAGATTTTGCTGGGTAGCAAAAACAAAGGTTCCGCAATTAAAACTACTGAAATCAGCAGAACTTGTAGCTAAAACACTGCTATATCTACAAATTTTTAGTTATATTTGGCTAAAATTAATTGAATGCAAATACAAACTACTCTGCTGAAATCATCAGCAATATTTAGAGTTTTTAGTCTGCAAAATTATTTTGCATGCAGTTATGATTTTAGCAAATCGTCAATAAAATAAATAAAAACGTCCGTTAAAAGATTAACACAGCTTTCACAGCTGAATAAAAGTTTTTATATTATTAAGTTTTTATTCAGATTTATTTAATCTGTATATTATGTCCTATGGTTCCATTAGGAACAAAGGGCCACATTTAATCTGTAATCTATATTAATCTATTATTTATGAATGGGAAAAATAAATTCTTTAATAACATTTAATAAGATATTAGATTTAAGTGATTTAGGTCGAATATAACAATAAAAACAAATACAAAAAGAGATAGAATATGTCAAATAATGAAATCGGAAATCCCGGGATTTTTTCAAGACCAATCTCGGGATTTCGGGATTTCTAAATCCCGAAAATCCCGGGGTTTTCGGGATCGGTATCCCTACACGATGTTGAAGACACAAAAATTCCTACGAAAATAAATGTTATTACTACTGTGGTAGTAGTAGTAACAAGTAAAAGAAAAAGGGTTCAATAAAATTAGTATTTACACACAGAGAAAAAATTTGCCATTTTCCAACTGAAATTCGGTTACATATACTAAAATAGGTTGGTACAACTGAATATTGGTTATTACAACAAAATTCGGTTTATACAACTGAATTTTAGTTGCAATACCCAAATAATTTAGGAATCGTATTCCAATATGGTTTCACCAACCGAATTTATTGGTTGTAGCAACCAAAATAAGCTTAGCAATTCCGTTGGCAATTTTTTTTCCTGTGTGTAGCACAGTCCTGCTAGGAAAAAACATATGTGACGCGCAAAATAGAAAGGGACCTAAGGATAGAAAGGGACCTAAGGTCAGGAGAGCATGGGATCGGTCTCATTCGATGCTCAGATGTTGTCCACAAAAAAAAATTGATTTTTTTACCCTTAGGCCCCTTTCTCTATGCGCTGTCACATATGTTGACTTTAATCATGTAGGTGGATAAACTGCATCGGGTTTCTCTAACACTTAATATATAATTTGTTTATTTTTACTAGCAAACGCTGTAAAATTGCTTAGTACTCGTATTACAAATTTTATTTAAATAAAATTGAACGCGTTCACCAGTGAATTAATTCATTTGATTCAATGAAAAGAACTATAGCAATTGAATTCATTCGTAAATAAAATAAATCGAACGAAAACAAGTATGAATTAATTCCATTCAATCTTTGGTGCTTTGTGAATTAATTCACCGAATTTTTTATTCAGAATTAAAAAACTTAATTAAGGAATTAATTCTTCAAAGCTCTGCGTAGAACTTATATTTTCTTTAATCAAGGCGCAGTGGACCCCAAAAAGAAATAAATTGAATCCAAAAACTATTTCTGATATTATTAGAGCCAAATATAATTTTGATATGAATTGTCAAGAGTTTTGTGAATATTTGAAGAAATGCGACAGTAATATATTGATTCAAATTGGAAGCGTTGAAAAATATTCATGAAACTCTTGATAATTCGTATCAAGAAATTATAAAAACGTACATTCCCGAAAATGTGTGCAAAAATTTTTTTAATCGTTGCGTTTTTTATTTATTCAGGTACTACTAATTTTAGTTCGGAATGATTTGTTCTATTTTTTGTGAAGTTTTTTCAAACAAGGCCCAGTGGACGCCAGAAAAAAATTTAATCCGGAAACTATTTCTAGTTATATTTCTGATGTTATTAAAATTTTGGTATCAATTTTCAAGAGCTTTATGAATATTTGAAGAAATGCGATAGTAATATTTTGATTCAAATTGGAAGCGTTAAAAAACATTCCTTAAACCCTTTGTAATTCGTATCAAGAAATTATAGAAATGTACATTCCTGAAAATGTATGCAATGAAATGGTTAATCTTTATGTTTTTTGTTTGTTTATTTATGTAATTAAAGGATAATTTGTAAATCTATAGAATTTTTTAGTATGTAAGGATAATTTGTAAATCCATAGACTTAAATAAATATTAAAAAAAAAAAAAATTTAAAGTTCAGAATGATTTTTTTGTTTTTTGTGAATTTTTTTTTGTGGGAATAAAAATTGTTTTATTTATAAAATAAATTTTTATTTGTATATTTTATCGCGTTGTTGATTTTTGTAAAATTAATTTATTAAAAAAAAGGTTGACGTCCTCTTTTTCTCAAATAGGAAATGGCAACCCTAGTTATACAAAATGATTATATACAGTCCAACGATCATTTGAGTATAAATAACATCCCGAATAAAAATATTTTTTATATAACCATTTATGATTTTATAGAATTATATATCGTTGAGTATTGTCATATATAACACCAAGTATAATTGTATATGCTTATATTAAAATATATTTAGTTATATAAAATCATATTAACCAGATCCACCATTTTTCGGATCTAATAATACATTTTTACATATAATTATATTAACCCATATATGTTTTTATGCGGGACATGGTGGATCTGGTTAATATTATTTTATATAACTAAATATATTTTGATGTAATCATATAATAATATACATTTCACAATACTCGACGAGATATAATTGTATAAAATCATAAATGATTATATAAAAATCATTTTTACTAGGGATTATACTTTTCTCAATATAATTAATAGATAAATCCAAAATTCTGGTATATGCATTTTTAACAAAAATTATGACGAAAAATCGTTACAGAGTTGAAGTCGTGTTAACATAGATATACTAAAAGTTTTGAAAATGTATTAATTTTTATTAAAAGCGTTACTTTTCCTATTCATAAATATTCTTACAGTTATTAAAGTTGAAAAACCTTATGAGTTACTGGTTACGGAGTTTACATTTGGTCTATAAAATTGGTCACAAATTTTATGTATTAACCAAAAATTGGTCAGATTGTTATAAATTTTGTAAAACAGGTGACAATGCGCTGATATATATCGAAATATATAAGTCATATGTAATCTATTCATTAGAAATTAGCTGGTTACATCCTTTTTATCACATGTTTTGATATCATCCATATACACTCGATTGCTAAGAAGTGAATTTCATTCTAAGTAATTTCCAATATGGTAATTAACCATGTTCTCCTTAATATTCGAGAGCACACAGCATACTGCTTTTGAGCAGTAATTTTCATGGTTAAAAGGCGCTCCTTTTTGGGGATTGGCTGAAAAGCTTTATGGACCAGCTAGCGTCGAAGGCTTATTTACATTGAGATCCGCAAGAAACCCTCAACTGCTCGAATATATGACAGATGATCTTTATCACAGATGATGCATTTTAACTTAAAGTTAGTTTAAATAATGCAAAATTATTCTTGTTCGAGGACAATTATTTATTTATCATGATATAACACAATAACGACCTCATTTAGTAAATGATTTTACTAAATGAGGTCGTGAATCA
Source organism: Leucophora obtusa (assembly GCA_949987735.1). NCBI lineage: Eukaryota > Metazoa > Arthropoda > Insecta > Diptera > Anthomyiidae > Leucophora > Leucophora obtusa. The sequence goes on along the minus strand of OX465295.1, from coordinate 115,151,799 downwards.
TTAAGGCATATGATGCCAATAAAATATCTTAAAAGTAGATTTTGTAAAGGTCTCGTTACTAGAACGTAAATGTAACGTTCTAAAAACTGTTTTTGCAAATTTTCAAGCAAAACAGTTTCCATTTGCAAAAGTTGTCGCAATAAATACATGTTTTACTAAGGTTAGTATCGTACTAAAGACTTAGTAAAAAATGTATTTATTGCGATAACTTTTGCAAATGGAAACTGTTTTGCTTGAAATTTTGGAAAAACAGTTTTTAGAGGTCACCCCATATTATACTAAAAGTTGGATTTTGGGGACAAACTTGGAAAGCTATGCTGCCATATACAATTTTTCAAAAGTCGCGAATTTAACGTATAGGCCGCTACAGATGAATACATTTTTTTGTTGAAATATTTCCTTTTAATTGCTTCTTTACTAAGCAATATCATTTATTAAAGCCGATTTTGCTTTCAGCGATTCAATTGGCTAAACCTTTAAAAAACCGTAAAAATCAATATAAAACGTGAACAGTGGTTTTAATATTAAGTTTGATGCATCAGATTATAAGCCTAAATATGAATACAGGTCCTGTGCCTACTTTTCACGACAAAAAATTTATATTGATTGCATTTGAAAATTTTTGTATATAAAAAACTAAATGGAAAACCATTAAACTTTAATGGCATTTCGCGGCAAATATGTACCTTAGATCGGAAAATAAAGTACGCCATTGTAATCAGAATGTCCAAAATATATAGAATTGATGGTCAGAGCTCTATTAATTTTTAAAGTCAAGATTGTGTCATTCAGTGTTATGTTTATTTGTGAAAATTCAAAAAACTTTGTTAAAAAATAGCGTTTTTCTTTTGAACCCATTGGCGTTCCAATTTGAAATTTGCACAGTCTGTAGCTGAAATATTGAGTTATCTGCTTCAATAATTTAAAGAAAATTAAAGATGGGTTTTTTGAGATATTTGCAAATTAAGGATATTTTTCAAATTGCATTATCCTTTCTCCACTACACATTTTATTTTTGCAATTTATTTTGAAAGTAGATTATATATGCATTGCTAGGTGAAAACAATCGGATAACGTGTTCAAAACGATTAACGTGTAATCATTTGAACATCATGTATTTTTCACAAATTTACTGAAAAAAAAACAACTTAAAACAGCGATAGAACGCGTACCAATATGAATTTTGAAAAAAAATTTACGTTTAATATCGTGACACTTAGCAGAATGTTTGTACCAAGTTTTGTAAAAATCGAAAGAGATCATGTCCAAAGTCTTCCATTTTTGTATCCATTTTATCAGTGAAAGCGTGGTGTAAATTTGTGTAGTTTATAAAAGTAAATATATTTTAATACTATAATTTTTATATATGCCCATTAGGCTGGTCCAAAAAAAAAAAATTTTTGGAATTTTTACGCTCCACAACCCTAAAAATATGCCACTTTGAAAAAAAATGTGGTCTAATCAAAAAAATCACCAAAAAAGTTTTCTTTAGAGGTAGCACATAGCAATTGAAGTTTCGAGGTTGTACTTGTTCTATTATTTTTAATTATTTAAAAATAATGGAAAAAATGAGAAAAATTAAATATAATTATTACGATCGCGACATATTAAATCTAATATATTTTTAGGTGTACATTACGAATATGAAATCAAAATTGAAATTGGAGTCGCGGATTTCGCGAAATTTGAAAATTTCACACAAAAAATTTTTAACTTTGATCAGGATGTTTTCTTATACATATTTACGATATGAAAATTTCTTTTTTCCATTAATATATATCTGTGGAATGTCCTATTATGTGAGATAGGATTTTTGGTAGCAATAAAATTATAGCAAGCTAAATAATAGCGAAATTTAAAAAAAAAGTCAAATTTTAAGTTAATTTGCAAGGATATCTGTTATCCTTTTTAAAATTAAAATCAGTGTTATATATAATGAAGGCCCGTGGTAAATAAATTGTAAAAGTATAACAAATTAGATTTTTTGATAACACCGTTTACAGGTAATTAGGAAAATACCTCAAAAAACTTTAGTTTTTTTAAATTTACAAAAATCGCGAATAATTCATAAACCACAAATTTTTTTAAAATTTTGATTGCTGATTCATAATCTTCGTTAAAATAAAGATCAGATTTAAGAAATTTGCGCATACAAGGCAAAAACAAGTTGCATTTTTAATTACATCTTTTCGGAAAATTTGGAAATTTTAACTAAAATATGTATTTTTTTGTATAATTTTTAAAAAAACCGCAAATTACTTAAAAGCTACTTAATTTTTAAAGTTTTGATTTCAAATTCCTTTCCTTGATATTAATTAAGATTAGATTTAAAAAAAATTGTTAAATAATAGCGTCCCGGGTAAAAATCTTAATATGGTGTCATATATAATTATATCTTATTTGATAAGTCCCCATATACAACCACATACAGCTTGATCCGAAAAATGGGTCATCTACATGTATCTAATTATATAAAATTAGATATAATTTGATACAGTTTTATCCGAGATTTGTCCATATCCAGGACATCATATTATATCTAATTCGATATAAAAATATCTGATTTTATATAATTTTGTCTGATAGTAGGTATACTTTTTATTCATAACAGCTATTAAATTGACATTGAAATTTGTATAGTTTGAACAACTTTAAAAGCCCAAATTTTATAACATAAAATAAAAATTTAGTTGAATGCTTTTGTCTTCTAAATCGTACGCATCAATTTTTAACATGATTTTACATGAAAAGAAATCACGTGAAAATTATTTGGCTATGGAGTAATTAACTCTTAATTTGCAGACTATTAAATTTGATGTTGAAGTATATATTAATTTCTACGGGATTATATAGAAAGTTATATAAAATTACAGAATATATTTTTAGTATGACGACACATACAGTGTTATATAACTTAGTATCGAACCATATATAATCATATCGGTCACTACATATATTTTGATTAGTTTTATATGGCTTATGTAGTTATATATGGAGTCAGATTTGGGGATATGTAATAACATCATTTACCATACAAAAAATTCGTTGAGAAAATAATATTAGATGTAGTTGTATATAATGATATGTGTCTTAAAGTGACTCCATTCATTGTCAGATATAACCCAATCACATTATATATGATAATATATAACTATTTTTGCTCGGGGTACAAGTTAAGAAATAATTCAATTTAAATTCAACCCTACTTTTTGTATAAATTACTCTATAGATCAATTAGTAATTCTTAAAAGATAACTTTTTCTGCTACCTCTAAATAAAAGCGGATTTGGCTGAAACTTGGCACAGGGAGTTTTTAGACATTAAGGAATAGGGGCAACATTGTGAAGATCGTTTCCAACATTCCAACTTTCATGTTTTTTTGGACAACTCTAATGTACATATTAGGGGTTTTCATATAAACTCGTAAATTTCTTGTAAACCTTCCCCCAGTCTAGATTAGCAATAAATATCTTAGCAATAAGTTAAGTACGTTGGCAAAATAACGGCATAAAATTGCTTATTGCCAAGCTTATGTTAAGGGTATGAGAACACGTAATTATGTTAACTCATAATTTGCAATAATTCAACGAAGAAGGTTATGCTACACTTACTAGTAAATACCCTTTTAAAAATCCAAAATCGATAAATTTTTTTGTTTTTTTAATTAGTTGAATTGTATTTAATTCTTCTTAATTTAATTAGTTTTTGTTTTTCTTGCTTTATTTTCTCTTATTTTATTACTGGCGTCCTTTTTTATAAATGTCAAACTAAAATGTCATCTGAGTTTGACATTTCATCTCAGCAATATGTCGGCAATAATTGTTAACGAACATAACATAACATAATTTTGACATTTGCTATGTCAACATATTTATTGCTAGTCTAGACTGGGAGTTCTATAAATACAAACAATATTCTTTTATATATGGAGTTTGACATTAAACTCATAAACATACCAGTAGAATACGCAATTAGAAATACTGCTGAAAAATGATTTGAAAAATACTTGCAAACGATCAGAAGTACCAACGACTATATAATTAAAAGACTATCCAACTATCTACCTCTGTTAAATCAATCTCTTCTTAATTTATATCGAAAATTCAGACATAAGAATAACACACGTCTGCAAAGGCTAACATTTTCGATATAAATTGTCAATCTTCGAAAGAGAGTGACGAATACCTCCTGGAAGTACTACTAAAAAAGACTCGCAAATGATTAGAAAACGACTAAAAAAAGACATGAAAAAGACTTGCAAATGATTAGAAATACAAGTCAGAAATGAGTCGAAACTGATCAGAAAAGTGAGTCATAAAAGACTCCTCAAGAAGAGTCGCGGGTACCATTTTCTCCCGACAAAACAATCATTTATAATCAGAAAATGAGCTCAATTATGATCATTTTAATCGTCCAGAGGAGTCATAAATGACTCGAATGTGATCAATAATTTTATAAAATGCTAGATGGGTCGATATTTATGTTTATGCATGTTGTTGTTTGAGGAATTACTTAACAAATGTGTATGTGTATCTGAGCACGTAACACTGTTTGTAGAATAAACGGAGGAAATAACATAAAACACTCATAGATACGGACGGACAGACATAAAACAGAAACTTAAAAAAAAATTAAGAAATAACAAAACCAACTATAAAATAATATCGATAGCAAATAGTACGAAATACTTATAAAAATATGTACATGAATCATACTTGGGACTAGTTAATTGAATGGATCAATTAATTGATGATTTCATTGGCATTACAATTGACCAATGGCAATGAAAATTTTTCCCATTACAATTGATCAATGCCAATGAAATTTTTTTCAATTGGCATTGTTCAATGCCTAAATGCCCAATTATAATTGATGAAAAAGCATTTTTTCATGTTTTGATAAAATTAAGAAAAAAACTAAAAATTTGCGTACTTCTTATCTTATATTCACTATTTCGTCAAGTTTACATTACTAGAGGCTTATCCATCTAGACTAACCAGTGTTAAAAGAAGAGTGAACAGCAGTAACTTGATACAACTTGATAAAATAGTGAATATTTATAATGTTTATAGCTCTGAAATTTTATATTCTTGTCTTAATTTCCTTTTTTATAAAACAAGTTTTTTTGTATACAAATGCTTTTTTCTTCAATTATATGTTCATTTCATTACCATTGGGTGTACATTTCATTACCATTGTTTTGATCAAATTTCATTGGCATTGAATGGTAATCAAATTTTTTGGCATTGTCATTGAGATCAAGTAATGCCAATTAAATTTCAATGCCAATGAAAAATTCCCAAGTATGACATGAATAGATATTGCGGCAGCAGCTGTGCGATACATTCATAAATACTTAAATACTACATACTCGAATATACTACAATTTACACTCTGCGAAATAATATTAAACGCATTCTGACTATTGTTGTGTTTTACGCGGTATTGCAAGTTATAGTACTCCGAGCCATGATGAAACCATACTAGGTAGATGCATTAGGGGGAGTTTGAGAGTTCAGGGTTTTATTATGACAGTTCAGGGATTTTTTCGTATGCTTTTGCTATGTATCAAGAGTAGTCGATTACCTTTTTTGTTGTTGTTTGTTGATCTAATACATCTACTTACCTAGTATGGTTGTATCATGCTCCGAGCTATCGAAAATCGTCAGCATAAGTTGCAACTTCTTTTTTTATGCATTCTTTTCTCCACAGAAATACAAATGCAATATATTCGACAATGACAACTAATTTTTTTCAGCTATAATATTGCAATGAAAATTTTAAAGTACGGTGACTTCCTATTTCCCACAAAGAGAACGGTTTTCGCTTCCTCGGGATTGACGCGTACTCTAAAATCCTTTTACATGATATCAGTTAGTGTGTCCATATACACGAACATTACCTCCACGGAAATGATCTCCATTTCGATTTTTATCCATAGAAAATTGGACATAACACCCAGAATTATAGTCATAATCTCAAAAAGATTTTGGAAATGAAGAGCGTGCATAATATTAAGTATTTAAAAATTCGTTACAAAAAGTATTTCAGGCTGTAGCTTGCCTTTGGCCAGGCTACAGAGTTTCTTCTCTTAGTATTTCCAATGTCGGCATTTTTATAGCCGGCCTTCGACCGGTCTTAGGTGTTTTCTAGTCTTGAGCATTTCCAACATCGGTACCGCTAATAAAAGAATTTTATATTCTGAAATATTTCCAACACTGGCCTTCGTCCGGGTTTAAGTGATTTCTTCCAGCGATATTTCCAAAATCGTCCAATCTAAGGAGTTTTCTACTATGTTGAATTTCCAACGCGGCCATGTTTACGAGTTTTCTACTCTGGGGTTTTTTTAACACCAAATTTACGGAATTTAGTCCTTAAACAAATTTTTGCTATTATCCCCATTTTGGATGTTTTCGGTCATAACCTCTGGAGGCGCAATGACTAATTAACACATATTTTCCTGAAGTAAAAAATTGTGAGAATTTTTCAAAGAAAATTAGTATTGGCAAATACCTGTCCCCAAATAAGATTTTTCTACATTTTTTATTATCGCACCTAATATTAATAGTTTATAAGTTTTTTATTTAATCAAATTTGAAATAAATCCAATTGAATAAATAAAAAATCATGATCTGGATCGTAATGGATTAATAAATTTAGGCATGTTGTATACTATTGGTAAGGTATTTCAAGTACCTTTCAAACGACATATATTTTGTTCTGGTCCGATAAGATTTTAGTGGAGAAATAAGACATTGAATATATTATTGTTATAAATAATTAGATATGGGGTTGCATAGGACGTGCTGGCACAGAAATCAGAGAGTTGCGGGTTCAAATCCCACCAGGCCGACGATTTAAAATTTTTTTTTTAAATTTTTTATTAATTTTTAATGAAATTTTATGGAAATATAAAAGTTCTAAATAAATATGTAATTCTTCAAATATTTTTTGTTAAAATACCAAAAGGGTAAATATTACAATTTTGTTGTATTTAAAAAATTTTAATTAAAAAAATCCATTTTGATCAAATTTTTACTAAATATATTAAATATGGCGATAAATAAATTTTTTACTAAGCCCGTGTAAAAAAGTTTAGATCTGATCAGATCTTTTTGGATCTAAGTAAATATGATTGAATCTAATTAGATCCTGTACCAGATCTCATTAAATGTGATCAGATATGGCATATGTGATAATACCTTATGGCAATTTCTGATCAGATCTAGTGCCAAATCTGTTCAAATCTAAAGTGATCTGGACAATTGCGCCAGATATGCCTAGATCTGATCAGATCTAATTAGATCTCAAATTTGTCCCCAATTTTGGAATCTAATTAGATCTGGTAAGATCTACTAAGATCTGGCCAGATATGCCTACATCTGATCAGATCTCAAATTTGTTACCAATTTTGAGATCTAATTAGATCTGGTAAGATCTACTGAGATCTGGCCAGATCTGATCTTTTTTACACGGGAGGTTAGTATCGTACTAAAGACACTTTAGTATCTTAATATGTCTTTAGTACGATACTAACCTCATATTAAGATACTAAAGTGTCTTTAGTACGATACTAACCTCAGTAAAAAATGTATTTATCGCCATAACTTTTGCAAATGGAAACTTTTTTTATTGAAATTTTGCAGCAACAGTTTTTAGAGGTGACCCCATATTATACTAAAAGTTGAACTTTGGGGACATCTGGGAAAACTATGCTGCCATATAAAATTTTTTTAAAGTCGCGATTTTAACGTATAGGCCGCTATAGGTGCATACATTTTTTTATTGAAATAGTTTCCTTTTAATTGCTGCCTTACTAAGGCATTACATTTATTGAGGTCGATTGTACATTCGGCGACTAAAGTCGCTGAAATAGCAGAAAACCATAAAAACCTATATAAAACGCTAAGTAGTGGTTTAAATATCAAGATTAGCACATCGCATTTATATCGTAATTATGGCCACAGGTCCTGTGCTTACATTTTAAAACAAAAAAAAAATTCATATTAATTGAATTTGAAAAATTTTTTATATAAAAAACTGAATGGACAACCGCCAAACTTTAAAGACATTTAGTGAAAAATCTGTACCATTGATCGAAAAATAAAGTACGCCATTGTAATCAGCATGTCCGAAATATATAGAAGTGATGGCCAGATCTCTATTAATTTTTTGAGTGTCATGCAGTGTAATTTAATAAAATTTAATTTTAATCACATTAGATCCTTTTATATCATAACTATTTTTACACTTAATTAATTGTAGCTGATGAAGTGTTTAAGTTGTGCAAATTTTCAAATACCTTTCATCCTTCCTATTTATCGCCTTTATTTTTTGCCGCTCCTTTTTTTGGCGTTACTAGGTTCAGCTCTTGATTTCGCTGCTGGTTTATTTTTTGGCTTTGGAAAGAAATCGCATTGAATGGAGGCAGAACACTTTTTCAACTTGAGTCTTCCATCGACAAGCGGTATAAAAGCATGGTATTGAGCATCGATTGTTACCGCAGCATCGAATCTGCTCTTCAGTATTTTCAATGTTTCCTCATGATCCTCTTTGCTACTAAAAACTATTTCAGTTTCTTTACAATAATTCATTGCCCAATGGAATAAAGCAGACGCATCTAAGATGTGATCTTGATGAGAGCACTGGATGCTATACTTCGCTGCATTTCTTTTGAGGTTTGCTCCAATACCATCACATGCTCCTTTACCATAAGCAGTTGGATGAAAATGCCACTCAGCTGGCATTCCAAAATCTTTTTCATGAGCTATAAGATTTGCGAAGCTACTTTTGTTTTTAAAATGTTGAGGAGCTCCGTCCGAAACGTAGTATACCTTCTCTACTGTAAATTTAGGTTTTAGATAATTTAGTATTATCTTCTGGTATTGATAAACTGCAACGGTATCATGTTTTAAATCGTCGGATATGATTGCCATACTTTTGTGTTCCACTTCTTTATCTTTCATGTAGTAAATAACTACTGTGAATATAGTTGCTTGGTCGTTATTGAAGTGGAATGACTGTATGGCATCCTGAAGAACATATTTATATTTCTCTGCAAAGCCCAACGAAATAACTTTTTTATTTCAACTCAGCTGACAGCTATCAGCAGTTTGCAATTAAGTGTTGCATACACATAGCAAATATAAACTATTGGTTTTTGGTGTTGTATCTTTGCAAAGGCGTAGCAAATGCAACTTTGTATATTTTGTTAGTGTAAAGTAAAATTATACACTACCACTTTGCATATGCAATGATGCAAGACCATTTGAACAAGATTGTGAATAGGGCTAATGTAAATACGGTTATACTTTTTGCACTTGTATAATTTTCCTCTGACTGTTCTCAAAGAATTGATCAATACAAGTGTGTCATACGGGCTTTAGGCTATTTTGTTTATTGTCAATGGCCCTTAACAACGAATAAAGTAATAGAACTGTATAGGCGACAGATTTTTAGTCCATATTATTCAGCTGCCCCTAATTTGATTTTGCTAAGGTTTAATACAGTCGATCTTGGCTAGGTCGTCTACATTCCAATGCTTGTTGCATTCAATTGAATTTAATGTGTATTTTTATACGTTTTGTTTTATATTATTCTTTCCTAATATTTTTGTTTTTTTTTTGGTATTTTTTGTTTCTTTCGTACAATTTGTTTGAAATGAATTTAGTGTTTAGGTTGATGGATAAACATACGGACTGACAGTGGTTTTATATGAACTTTTGCATGTGGGTATGACTCGTGTGCGAGTATCTGTATGCGTATGTTTTACTTTTCTTTTTGTTGTTGCAGCAATCAAAGCGGCAGCTGCAATTAAATTTTACACCCACTTTTTCCGTTTCTTAATATTTACATATATTTTGTTTACATACACACAAAAAAATATTAGCTTAAATTATCTAATTAAAGATTTGTTTAAAATAAAATTGTTTTAAATAAATATTTAATTGAATCAAATTAATCTTTGAATTCTTTAATTGATTCAATTAATTGTATACAATGGTTAGTAATTGATAGTAAAAAACAGAGAAAATAATAATTGTCTGGAACAATTTGATAATTAAACCTGGGGTCTAATCGCTGCTTTCGATATCGAACGAGCTAACGTATCGAACAAAAATTCGTTACCTATCGAATAGCCTAATCACGGCATTCGATAGCTATCGTATCGAAATTTTAAGCTAATTTACTTCACTGAACGTACACAGTTGAAAACAAAAATTTGTAAACAAACACATTTTGTATATGAATTTGTTAAATAAAACTAAAACACAACTTTTATGTGCAGAATATGCAATATAATTTAAAAATTAAATTGTTAATTGCAGAAATAAAGTATTTTAGACCTAAAATTGTCATAATTGTCTAAAGGAAAAAATATATTACCTACATTGATTTTTTTGATGGATTTTTACTAGTTTCACTAAAAAATTCGTTCGAGTACAAAAAAACAAAAAAAATAGAAAAAGCTAGTGAATAATTTCAAGGTTTTATAAAGTAAATGCTCTAAAGGTTTCACTCCGCGTGCGATTTTTCCCGGTTTTTGTAATTTTTTTAGTCTGTTTAATATTTTTATAATTTTAAGCTTCGAGCACATTTTTATATTTTCACAACTTTTTCTTTTTTACTATTTTTACCTGAAATGTATTCATTTATAAAAAGTGATTTAAAACAATGTTCATATGCTTTTTATTCCAAAACAATGCAAAAATACATGATTTCGATCATAAATTATGTATCGAATGAAAAAGTGACAGTTTTGTTTGATCATACTCTCGCTATCGAACGCCATCATCCCAAATTCAAAAAAATCGATATCGAATACTCGCGGCGATTAGACATGTGTATGTAGTTATAAACACAAAAAATTAAAAACGACTTTCAATTACGAAACTGATAATATTAATATTTTAATTGATTTTGCACCAACGATATTATTAATTACACAGTACAACAGCCAATCTGGGGGGTGAGAAATTCCAAGTCAGGGTGATGGTACTAGGTCAGTATAGTAAAACCCTCAAAGGGTTTGGCGTTCGTATGTGTCATTTTTTTTTATGACCTTTTAAATTTTTTCCTTATCTTGATGTTTTTTCGCTTAGTTGTAACTCGAGAACCACTTGTCCGATTTTGATGAAACAAATGAAAATAGAAAAATTTAGAATTACAATTTCTTTAATCCGTTCATATAACATTTTTCTTTATAATCAACAGTTTTGCCGGTAAAAATAAATTTGTGGAGAAAAAAAAATATTTTTTTGCCTAAAAATTAAAATTTTTTTTTTTCAAATTCATAAAAAATTTTAATTTTTAGGCAAAAAAATATTTTTTTTTCTCCACAAATTTATTTTTTGAGGGTTTTACTATACTGACCTAGTACCATCACCCTGACTTGGAATTTCTCACCCCCCAGACAATAATCCCAAAAATGTTCCATAGTGTTACTAACAATTTTTTACGATTAGTTGAAATAATAAAAAAATTCATATATTTAACTGAATATATGTATTAACAAATCTTTAATTAGATAACACTGCTTTACAAAAATATCTTCAGAAAGAACCTTTACAAAGTTTAAAGTTTTTCAAACTTAAGTGTGTGTCAATATCTCAATAACTTTTGTAAATATAGTCGCTCAAAGTAAAAATTTAAAAATTTGTTAAGCTTTTTTTTGAAAAAAATTTTAAATATAAAACGAAGTCCGATTTTAAATGTCAAAGCCAATTTGAAAAGCAAAAAGTCCAAAATTTGTATATACAGTGGATGACAATACATTGGAAACTTAAAAATTTTTCATTTTTCTGATTTAGGAATTTGATGATTTAAAATTAAGTTAAAAAAATTATATAAATTTGTTCGTAAAATCACTCCTTGGTATGTTTTCCATAAAAATATAACAAATTTGCACAATCAAATTTAAAGAAAAATCAAATTAAAAAATTGTCGTTAATTTTATGGCATCCCGAGTAAAAAAGTTTATATAAAATTATATATGAATGGATATTTTTGTAATATGTAACTGGATATAATTTCATCCGAAAAATGTTTATATTAAATTGTATCGAATTGGATATAATTATATTTACAAGGATGCAAAGTTATATCAAATTATCAACTTATATCCGAGTTTTGTCCCGATCAAATTGGATGTAATTAAATACAATACGATATGATTAAATGTAAATGATAAAAAAAAATTTTTATTATAGGGCAGCAGGATTTCACGTCCTACACACTACCAGCCGCAGGTTACTGTTGATAATAAGTAACTATTAAAGACGTTATTGTATAAATCCGATACTGTTCAATTCTTTAAAGATTAGCCAACGTATTCAAAACGAAAAAGCATATGCTAACTAACTAGCTGCCAGCTTTCCATTATGGGAATTTGTGTGTAAAAAAGATATGTAACAGCAAGTTAGCTACCATACACTTTGTCATTTTGAATACGGAAAATGATCTATAACAATATTCAATGTCTTATTTCTACACTCAAAACTTATCGGACCAGAACAAAATATATATGTCGTTGGAAAGGTACGTTTAGAAGAAAATCAAAGAAGTATTTTGAACAAATCTTCTTTTTATCAACTGAAAGATATGTCGGCGATATTTAAAGAAATGTCAAAAATTAATTTTTGTTTTATTTGAAAATTTTTGTGCTGGGGTTCCGTTGAATTTAAGACAACTTGTGCAATTTATATTGCAAATATTAAGGTAAGTAAACAAATTTGTTTTTACAATTGTACAATTTCAAAAAAAATTCAAATCCACGAAAGAGTGGTGGATATATGAAAATGGAGATTAATATTGGTGAATTAAAAGTGAAAATGTTTATAATAAAAAATTATAAAATAAAAAACGTACTTTTATCTTATGAATAGTTGTCAGGCGATATCATATTTTTGTCTTCCAGATCATAATTTAGTGATAGCGCCAATTTATCTTCTACAACAATTGCCTTCATATTGCTGTGAAGTATTGCATTCGGGACACGTTTTTTAACAAATGGGGTATATTCCAAAATACGACGATGATTGTTGCCGCAATAAAATTTTTCATACAAGCAATACGATGGGGAATCGCCTTCATAGTGCGATGTTTGCTGGGGACCAGACCTTTAAAATTAATTCAATCATCAGTAGTAGGTAATTTAATTTCTAAAAAAGTGCCAACAAAATTTGTTTTTGATTCTCGAATTATGTCTGGATTTATTTGAGTCGCGCGAATTATCATTTTATTTTTTGATTCTCGAAATAAAATTGTATTTCTACGATTCGCGAATCAATTTTAGTCATTAATATATCTATAAAAAATAAACTTGCATTGAATACTTTAATTTAACAATAATTTCAAATACAAAATTAAATTTACTCTTAATAATGCACAAGGCCACCTAGAGGCGGTCTTCAGATTTTAAATAGTTTTTGGCTAAATAACAATATTTTATTAAACAAGTTGTATTATGTCCATAGAAAACTTAACTGTCTACTTTTTTGCCTTCAAACTGTTTTTTGTAAAAGGAACGGTTTTCAAGCGAGAAGCATCTAAAATGAAAATTTAGAAAATTTGAAAAAATTAACTTTTTAAAACAGAAAAAAATATTTGAAAAATTGCCAAAAATACATTTACGATGTGGCGTACATTACCGATAATAACAAATCTAGTTTAAAGTCCCTAATTGTAAAATCAGTTAAAAATTTTTCTCCAGGACTCACAGGATAACGCCAGGATACGTTTTACAAATATCTCTCTAACTCCTAAACTAGCCAACAAATTTTTTTTTAATTAAACACAGATTATATACTTAGAGGTAGTAGTAAGCAGAACTAATTTCGTCAAAGTTTATTGATGTTTAGTGCCAAATTCGCCTAATTTCGTAATTTTCAAAAAGCAAAAATCGCCATAACTTTTGAAATAACAACAATTGATCAACAATTTCCGGTACGTAATTTTATTTTATTGATAGTATTATTTACAGCAAAAACCGAAATTATTTGACCACTGGGTTTCAAGATACGTCTTCAACCTTTGTTGTGCTATATCGCCTAAATCAAGCGATAAATTAAAATTTTAATATTTGTTCCATGGTAGATTTTCAACGCCAAATATATGGTTTAAATATTATTGTAATCAGAAGAAAAAGCATTAGAGGGTTAAATTGTAATGCAGTCTTTTAAACGAATAAAAAAATATACATTAATTCGCGAATCAAAACAAAAAATTTGATTCACGAAATAAAAAATATGGAAATAATTCGCGCGAATTATTTTATTTTTTTACTATAAAATCTGCAGAAATCTAAGTAAACATGTATTCCATCCGGCTATTTTCGAAATATATCTTTTAAAATATGTATATGTATAAAAGATATATTTGCAAATCTTTTATATGAGTGGTCTTAGTACCATTATTAAAATAGAGACTAAAAACATAAATAAATACAAAATTTAAGGGAGAGTTGGGGCGGAGATCGGGTTTTCAGTCCACATTCCTTTTGTTATCATTTTATTTAGATTAACCCAGGGGCTGACCCATACCAAAATCCAACTTTTGTTTTTTTTGAACCAGCCTAGTCTAGAGCGGTTGTCTGGCAATCTGACGGCCTCGGTTCGAGTCACTTGTAACTCAGCTACAACTGCTGTTATTATTGATCTATATTTTTAGCTATTATATATTACAAGACTTGTTAGCTTAGTGTGTAGAGGTCGCGGCTTTTTTGAATTTTATTTTGGAAAACCTGTTTTGGTTAGTCGCTTTAACTTTATTTGTAAAAATATCGTCGGATTTTAAAAAGTACTATTGGGTAGTCTCACTGCCATTGAAAAATTCCTATTTTCCATCCCTGATTTACAGCAATAGCAGAAGCGATCTTCTTAGATCACGTGATATATATTAATTTCGTTGTACATCCATAAAAAAGCAGGGTTGGCAACCGATTCGCAAGGTAAGTGATATTGTATACGGTATTTCATTAGGTTATTTTAGGGTTTAGGTATTTTAAGTTATTTCGCCAAGTTACAATAGGGGTTTTCATATAAATTCGTATTCTACTCGTAAACAGTGTAAACCTGGTATATTTATGAGTTTAATGTCAAACTCCATACATAAAAATATGGTTTGTATTTATTAGGGTATTCAATCGATTAATCTTTATTCGATTAATTGAAAAATTTTTTTCAAAAATTGTTAGAATAATTTAAAATGTCCAAATTTCGAACAAGGAATAATTTCGTACGATTAATCGATTAATCAAAATTAGTAGAAAATTACAAAAATGTTTAAAAAATATCAATTTTTTATTAAACTAAATGTGCTAAAACCAGGGATGGAAAGAAAGCTCGAGCAAGCTAAAAATATATACATTTTTTTAAGAAGCTCGGAAGCCAAAATTAAAAGAGCTGCGCAAATGAAAAAAGCTCGAAACTAAAAAAAATAAAGAGCTTATGAAAATGAAAAGGCTCGTTTACAAAACTGAGTAGAGTTTTCTAAATCGAGCAGCTCGTATAAAAAATTTCATAGAGCTTTTTTTATCGAGCAGCTCTTTAACGAAATTTAATTGAGCTTTTTGAAATCGAGCCGCTCAAAAAGCTCGCTCCCATTAAATAATTTAGTTATTATAAAAAACAAAAACGGTAATTTAGTTACACTATATCCAACTATATACACTATTTCCCTAGATTTTGAATTTTAAAAATTGAAAAAAAAACATCGCTGAAATTAAAAAAAAGTTTTAAATATCAAAAAAAATCGCCAAAACAAAAAAATGCCAAAATTTTAAAAAAGGCCAAAAGTGTAAAAAACGTCAGAAGTGAAAAAATCACCAAAATATAAAAAATCTAAACTTTTAAAAAATCGCAAAAATTAAAAACAAAAATCGGCGAAATTGAAAAAAATTTTAAAAAAGGCCAAAAGTGTAAAAAACGTCAGAAGTGAAAAAATCGCCAAAATTTGAAAAATTGCCAAAATTTAAAAATTTTGAAAAAATCGTCATAACTTGAAAAAATTGTCAATATTTGAAAAATTTAAAAAAATCGTCAAAAATTAGACAAAATCGACAAAATTGCAAAATGTGGTAAAAATTTTGAAAAAAATTGTCAATATTGAAAAAATTACCAAAATCGTTAAAATTTCAAAAAGTCGTTAAAAATTTGGAAAAAATCGAAAAAATTTAAAAATTGCCAAAATTAAAAAATTTTGAAAAAATCGTCATAACTTGAAAAAATCGTCAATATTTGAAAAAATTGTCCAAATAGTCAAAATTTAAAAAAAATTGTCAAAAATTAGACAACATCGCCGAAATTGCAAAATATCGTAAAAATTTTTAAAAAATCGTCTTGAAAAAATTTTCAATAGTGAAAAAATTAGCAAAATCGTCAAAATTTCAAAAAGGTGTCAAAAATTGGAAAAAATCGGGAAATATTGAAAAATGCCAAAATTGAAATTTTTTTAAAAAATTAGCAAAATTTCAAAAATTCGTCAAGAATAGGAAAAATTGCAAAAATTGCCAAAATTGAAAAAATTTGTGAAAATCGACAAAAATTAGAAAAATCCGCCAAAATTTAAAAAATCGTCGTTATTTCTCGCATTTATTTTTCCTTGTTCCAAAACCGCTGTCCGTTTTCATTTAACTAATTTAGTTTTAAAGATACAACGATATTACAAATAAAAGCCCTTTTCTCTCTACGAGGCTTAGTTTTCGAGAAAAACGCGATTTTATAATCTACCAATGCAAGTCAAAATTTAGTTTCGGTATCGGGGTATTGGTAGTGGGTTTTGACCTTTGGTGCAGTCATTTTTCCTCTAGCTCTTCTAGTTTGGGAGATATGGACTATTAAAATTTATTTAAGCGATTTTCGCACTTATTTTTCCACAGATGACTCACTATGACTTCTCCGTTCCAAAACCGTTGTACGTTTTGGTTTAACTCATTCAGTTTTCGAGATATGGGCAATATACCAAATAAAAGCCCTTTTCTCTCTACGAGGCTTAGTTTTCGAGAAAAACGCGATTTTAAAATCTATCAATGCAAGTCAAAATTTAGTTTCGGTATCGGGGTACTGGTAGTGGGTTTCGATCTCCTCTAGCTCTTCTAGTTTGGGAGATATGGACGATTAAAATTTCATTTAAGCGACTTCCGCACTTATTTTTCCACAGATGACTCACTATGACTTCCCCGTTTCAAAACCGTTGTCCGTTTTGGTTTAACTCATTCAGTTTTCGAGATATGGGCGATATACCAAATAAAAGCCCTTTTCTCTCTACGAGGCTTAGTTTTCGAGAAAAACGCGATCTTAAAATCTAGCAATGCAAGTCAAAATTTAGCGTCGGTATCGGGGTATTGCTGGTGGATTTTGACCTCTTGTGTAAACATTTTTTTCCAGCTCTTCTAGTTTCCGAGATATGGACGACTAAAATTTTATTTAAGCGATTTTCGCCTTTATTTTTTCACAGATGATTCATTATGGCTTCCTTCCAAAATTGAGTCATCTGTGAAAAAATTAAGGCGAAAATCGCTTAAATAACTTAAGTCGTCCATATCTCGAAAACTAGAAGGGCTAGGGGAGAAATGTTTGCACCAGAAGTCAAAACCCACCCCCAATACCCCGATACCGAAACTTAATTTTGACTTGCATTGCTAGGTTTTAAAATCGCGTTTTTCTCGAAAACTAAGCCTCGTAGAGAGAAGAGGGCTTTTATTTGGTATATCGCCCATATCTCGAAAACTGAATGAGTTAAATGAAAACGGACAACGGTTTTGGAACAAGGACGTCATTGTGAGTCATGTGTGGAGAAATAAGTGCGAAAATCGCTTAAATAAAATTTTAATCGTTCATATCTCCCACACTAGAAGAGCTATAGGAAAAATTACTGCACCTAAGGTCAAAACCCGCCACCAAAGCCCCGATAGCAAACTAAATGTAGACTTGCATTGCTAGATCGCGATTTTCTCGTAGAGAAAAATAAATGCGAGAAATGAATTTTGGCGATTTTTTAACTTTTATCGATTTTTTAAAACCCAAATTTTGGCAATTAGGATTTTGGAAATTTTTTCTAATTTTTGACGACTTTTTTTTTGAAATCTTCACTATATTTTCTAATTCTGGCGATTTTCGAAATTTAGAATTTCTTACAGTGTTGGCATTTTTCAATTTTGTAAATTTTTTTTTTAAATTTTGACGATTTTTTCTAAATTTTACTTTTTTAATTTTTGCAGTTTTTTCAAATATTCGCGAATTTTTTAAATTATGACGATTTTTTCAACTTGACTATTTTTCAAATTTTGACGATTTTTCAATTTTGATGATTTTTTCGAATTTTTGAAGATTTTTTTCAATTTTGGCAA
The DNA here is from genome assembly GCA_949987735.1 of Leucophora obtusa. Taxonomy (NCBI): domain Eukaryota; kingdom Metazoa; phylum Arthropoda; class Insecta; order Diptera; family Anthomyiidae; genus Leucophora; species Leucophora obtusa. The sequence goes on along the minus strand of OX465295.1, from coordinate 115,133,453 downwards.
TTTTTTTAAATTTTGCTGATTTTTTAAAATTTTTGACGATTTTTCAAATTGTGACGATTTTTTCCAATTTTTTTGATTTTTTTCATTTTTGGCGATTTTTTTTTTAATTTTTGTGATTTTTTCCAATTTTTTCAAATTTTTACGATTTTTTCAATTTTGGCGATTTTGTCGAATTTTTGACGATTTTTTCAAATTTTAACGATTTTTTTTCCAATTTTTGTAATTTTTCCAATTTCGGAAATTTTTTCAAATTTTAACGATTTTTTCGAATTTTTAACGATTTTTTTCAATTTTGAAATTTTTTTCAATTTTGCAGATTTTTTCAAATTTTTGACGATTTTTCAAATTTTGACGATTTTTCGTGATTTTTTTAAATTTCATCGACTTTTTTAAATTTTGACAATTTTTTTTAAATTATGCGATTTTTTTTAAATTTTAATGATATTTTTTAAATTCGGCAATTTTTTGCAATTTTTTTTAATTTTTACCGATTTTTTTTTAAAATATTGGCGATTTTCGACAATATTAGCGATTTTTTCTAATGTTAGCTATTTTTTTTAATGCACGTGCATACGCACTTGCACTCGCACATGTGCATTTGCGAATTTGTATTCGCACTTCGTGTGCGTGCATTACGAACCCTGCACCATACATTGTATAATATTTGGGTATTTTAGTCCCTTATGTAGTTAACAACTTTTAACATTTCTTTTGAAATTCTATTGGAAATGCTATATTTAATATCTAAACATTTAATTTTAATTTTTTTGTAAACAAACCAAAAGAGTTTTCAAATTTAATTGGAAAGAGCTAACGTTTTCATAATGCTCGATTTATTTTTTGGAAAGAGCCTTTTTTTGTGAAGCTCTTTTTCATTTTTTGAGCGCAATCATTGAGCTCGCTTGTTTTAAAAAATTGAGGAAGCTATATTGTTTTAGCTACTGTAACGACGTGTTTTCACTTTTTAAGCTGGGGCATACTCAGCGTGCCCAGGATCCGTTACAAACTATTTATATTTCGATAAGAGAAGAAAACACTGTACAATTTAATATTTTTTTATAACACGTTATAAACTTTATTATTTAATAGTTCTTAAACACGTAACAAGTTGACACGACACGACACGAATATTTAATTTTTTACAGCCAGCAGAAGTCGGTCCCGTAGTAAACAACAGTACTTTGTATTGGGGTAGAGCAGGACGATAGCTCACTCTCACGGCGATGATTGAACAGAGCGATAGCTCACGCTCACGGCGAGGATTTAGCAGAGCGATAGCTCACGCTCACGGCGAGGATTGAGCAGAGCGATAGCTCACGCTCACGGCGAGGATTGAGCAGAGCGATAACTCACGGCGAGGGTTTGAGTAGAGCGATAGCTCACGCTCACGGCGAGGATTGAGCAGAGCGATAGCTCACGCTCACGGCGAAATTTGAGCAGAGCAATAGCTCACGCCCACGGCGAGGATTGAGCAGAGCGATAGCTCACGCTCACGGCGAGGGTTTGAGCAGAGCGATAGCTCACGCTCAGGGCAAGGATTGAGCAGAGCGATAGCTCACGACGAGGATTGAGCAGAGCGATAGCTCACGCTCACGGCGAAACTTGAGCAGAACGATAGTTCACGCTCCCGCTGTTGGTCCGTATTATGGCACAGAGCGATAGCTCACGTTGCCGTCCCTATCGTCAGCTGTCTTAGGTGGTCGAGTTGGTTAAAGGTGTTGAACGATAGTTAGACACCTTTAAGCTACTTAGTTAAAATCTTCTTTAAATGCAGAAAGATATTTCACGCACTTATAGAAGGTCTTACCTCGTTGCTGTCTACAGGCTAATTAACTACAAATCGATCAATGCAGCAGCTTTTATACATGTTGATCGATTACACATAAACATTCACACATATGTATTACACAGTTGACAACAATTACATGGGTGTTACAATTAGTAGTACAATGATGCATTTTGTAGTATTTTCTAATGTTCGATGTTATATTTGACATACAGATGGCATTTTGAATAAAATACTGTTAAATTCAAATGTGATTTTAACTATATAGATATGATTTAAGCAAATTAAGCATATGGTAATATTAGTAAAAAATAATAATACAATTCATTGAAAACTTATATATGATACTGGGTTAAGAAAATTAAACATCTTGTATTTTTAATAAAGGTAATAATAAAATTAATTTTAAGATATATATGAGACGCAAAAACGAACTCATTGACTTTTGCTCGTCTCATTGTCTCCCCTCTCTGGAGGTGGCAAACGTACTCGAACATTTCCGGTGCGAGATATTTTGATCGAATATTGTAGTCCATCTATTTTCTTTACGAAGCTGAGCTGTTTTTTCGGCTTATTGCACATAGCCTCCCGAATAATATTCCTTAAGGCTAGTGGTATTTCATTTTGCTGTAAATCGAGTTGTTGGTTTCCATCCTCTTGGTAAATGGATCTTTCCCCCTGGTTTGACCAATCAGTTACTGGAACCTCGAATGCCTGTAATCTAGGGTTGATCCTGTACTCTATAGATTCAGAGTCATCATCTTGAGAAGATGATGGCAACGGTGCTGCAGGTGACGACGGTGGTATTGTTGATGATGACGACGTTGGTATTGTTGATGATGACGACGTTGGTGATGTCGTTGGCACTAATGGCACCTTTGGTTGTGTAGCTACAGTTAGGGGTGTTATATATAATGACGATGATGATGACGATGATGATGACGACGGTATTGGTGTTGACTTCGATGATGGCGTTGACAATGACGTTGACGATGGCTTTGATGACGATGATTTTGACTGTGGTGAGTCTGACGACTGTGTTACTGTCGATGGCGACAATTTAATGCTGGTATGTGTTTCAGCAACGTTATCGATTTCCAACGGGGTTCTATTCGTGGGAATCAATACTTTAACGGTTAAGGATCTTTCATAGCATGTGTAACCAAGATGCCTGTATTGTCGATCATTAACCTGCCAACTACAGAAACCTTTCCTTTTCGGTGGGGGAGGTGGTGTAGGTGGATGAAACGAGTCGCTCTCCCAATCCAAAGATGGTGGTGATCGGGGCGATAATGGGGATGATGGACGTGGCTCTACGGTTCGGTCATCTAGCCCCAAAAAGGTACGTCGCAATTCTACGGCTATGGGGTCATCGCCCGCAAGCCATTCTTCTTCTTCGGTCAATCTAGACCCTATCGGTTCTCCATCTAACGTTTCTTTCCTGATTTCTTCATCAGATTCTAAAGCTGGTAGATCTGCATATCCATCTTCATTAAGATTCCATAGTGTCTCTGAAAGCTCTTCATCCTCGAAATCAGGTATCTTGTCCTCGGGATGTGGTAATATTATGGAATCGTCCGAATCATCATCCTCTTCTGAGCATACGAAAGTTTTGGATCTGCTAGGTGTTTGTGGTCGATTCATGGGTCTCCATGATGTGTGTGACTTTTCTTCTGTTATCTCTCGACTGATTAAGGGAGAGTATCGGGGTCCCACGATCGAAATACTATCATCATAAACTGGAGCAATGATACACTCGTGCTCGTTTCTACAAACACAAAAACACTGTCCTTTCTGTGGTGCTGACGGCTAGTACAAAACAGGTGGGCTGGGCGGATTTGGAACGAAATAATCATTGGTGTCGACGGTGACAAATGTTTCGTTTGGAAAACCTGCATTATCCAAGGTACGTGGTGACAACGGATTTGTTGTCGACCTTTTGACTTGGTGTTGTGGTGGGGTTGATGATATGTTTTCCAGATCTCCGTGTTTTCCCCGCTTGCGTCTTAGAGGGGAATTATGTGGACCACATTGATGCCGTTTGCCCTTTTTCTTTTGTGTGGTCATTCGGTACACATGAACTGGTTTACCCTGTTTTTTCGTATTTGGATTCGATTTGTGTTTGGTTCCTTGACTCGTTGATGGGACCTCATCGTCACTTAAAAAAATTGTCCGTCGGCCTTTATTGTTCTCTCTTGCCGTGTTGGCCCGGAATTTTCTTTTGGATTCATCATATTTTCCAGACATTTTTTTTCTTTTTATTTCTCGAATCTAAGTAGAACAAATAGAAGAAGAAAAAAAAACAGAATTAGTAACAGATATTGATAATTCTAATTTTGATATGGTTTCAGTTCGCTTATGTGGGCTGTCCTAGTCTCCCTACGGCCCTGCATTTGTAATCTTACAATTACTGGTGAAATGAATTCGATAACTGAGTATGGCCCCCCGTATTTAGGTGCAAGTTTAGCTGCAAAATTTTCAGCTGCGTTGGATAGCGGGTGTTGACGGACTAATACTAAGTCATTTACTTTTGGCTTCCATATTCTGCGACGTAAATCGTAATGTCTTTTTTGTTCTTGTGATGCTCGGATTAAGTTTCGTTTGACGGTAGTAAATATTTCCTTTAATTCGTTAGCACGTTCTTCAGGCACCATCCTTCGAGCCCCTGTGCCGACGGTAACCTCGTCATAGAGTGCTTTTGGAAGTCGTGGTTCGCGTCCTTGAGTGATATATGCCGGGGAATAGCCGGTGGATTCTGATATTCCCGTATTTATGGCTAACATAATTTCTGGTAACAATTCATCCCATTTGTTATGTTGCTGGCTAGATACTTGAGCAATAATTGTTTTAACAGTACGATTTGCGCGTTCGGTCGGGTTCTCTTGCGGCGTGTATGGGGCAGTTAACTGTTGTTGCACTCCTATTTTGCGAAGATATCGTTGAAAAACGCGTGACGTAAATTGTGTTCCGTTATCAGTAATAATGACTTTTGGGACTCCATACCGTGCTATAATCCGTTCGCGTAACGCCTTTATTAAGCTATCAGCAGTAGCTTTTCGTAAGGGTACTAGCTCGGTCCATTTAGAAAACCGATCAAAAAATACTAATAACATGTTACAACCGTGTTTTGAACGAGGTAGGGGTCCTACGAAATCTGCGCATATAGTGGCCCAAGGTTCTTCTGGAGTCCGAGTTAACATTTCTCCCGCGGGACGTTGTTGCATGGATTTATGACGCTGACAGGATTCACATTTTCGCACGTAACGGCTTACGTCCCTATACAGTCCGGGCCAGTAGTATCGACTACATATTCTGTGCAGGGTTTTTCGAATACCGAGGTGGCCGGCGGTCGCACTATCATGGTTTTCGTGTAATACTCGTTGTCTTAAGGGGCCTGCTACACATAACTTCCATGGCGTGTCATCCTCGTCATTCGTGAGGCATGAAAAGTGTCTATATAGTTGGTTTTCGATAATCATGTATTCGGAATATTTCTCGGGATGCTGTCGTACCTTATTCATTTTCTTTTTTAGCCAAGCGCATTCGTTTATGGACGCTACTGTTTGGATGTGGGCGAAGTGTAGAGTTTCGATGGGATGTCTAGATAGGGTATCAGCGACTACGTTGTTTTTACCTTTTCGATATTGAATAGTGAAAACATATTGTTATAATTCAAGAGCCCATCTAGCTAATCTTCCGGTAGGACTTTCTATTGAATTCAACCATTTAAGTGACAGATGATCAGTAAGGACGTTAAATTTATAACCTTCTAGATAGGGCCTCATTTTCCGTATACCCCAGATTATTGCCAAACATTCCTTTTCTGTCGTAGAATAGTTCTTTTCGGCCTTGTTGAGGTGTCTGCTTGCATAGGCTATAACTCGCTCCACTCCTTCTAACTCCTGTGTAAGAACAGCACCTAGACCATAATCACTGGCGTCGGTTTGTAGCGTGAAAGTTTTATTGAAGTCGGGACAAGCTAATACGGGTGCTTCTGTTGATTTCCTTTTTAGGGTGTTGAAGGCTTTTTGTTGATCTTCTTCCCACTTCCAATGTTTGCCTTTCTTAAGAAGGAGAGTTAGGGGTTGAGATATAGTGGAAAAATCCGGAACAAATCTTCTATACCAAGAGGCAACTCCTAAGAAACTTCGGACATCCTTAATGGTTTTCGGAGGTGGCATTTTTGCTATGGCTGCTACTTTATCAGGGTCAGTTTTAATACCATCACCGCTCACAACATGGCCCAAATACTTGGTTTCACGCTTAAAAAATTCACATTTTTCAGGATTAATCTTAAGATTTGCTGAACGTAAACGTCGAAGTACTTCTCGTAAGTTGGACAAGTGTTCATCTAATGTTTTTCCAATGACTATAATGTCATCCAAATAGGCGAAAGCATGAGGTTCTAAATCGGGTCCGATTACCTGATCCAGAGCTCGTTGAAACGTCGCTGGGGCAGAATGTAGCCCAAATGGCATTACCCTCCATTGATATAGTCCGCGGCCTGTTACAGCAAAGGCCGTGTACTTTCGACTATCCTTATCCATCGGAATTTGCCAGTAGCCATCTTTTAGATCGAGGCTACTTACGTATTTAGCATTCCGAAGCCTATTTAAAATCGTATCTATGCGGGGCAATGGGTACGCATCGGGTACTGACCTCAGATTCAATTGGCGAAAATCCATACAAGTTCTCCAGGTTCCATTTTTCTTTTTCGCCAGAGTGATTGGGAAGCTGTAAGGGCTAGTTGATGGCTCTATGCATCCACGAGTGATCAGTTTATTAATCTCGGCGTCGATTATGGCCTGCATCGCAGGGTTTCGTTGAGTATAATTTATTTTTATTGGACGTTCATCTTTCATCACTATTTTGTGGGTTGCAATGTTAGATAACCCACTCAGATATTGAAATTTAGGCAATTCAGTTTCAAGAAATTTTTTTATTAATAGTTGTTCTTCAGGTGTATGATTCGATATTGCTCGGTGGCAATTTTCTTCCTCCGTTGGTTCTTCATGTACAATAACCTTGGTGCTTTCTGAACCCTCTGACAAACCTGTACTCTGATTATTGACAACTTCGTGCATATTGTCGCTTACAATTCCACATACTTCAGTTGAGTTCTCAAGCTGTTCAAGAGTTACAGAGAGGCCAGCACAGTAAATAGTGGTATTATATAGCCTCAAAAAATCCAAACCAAGGATCATGTCTTCGCTAAATCCGTTCATAATGAGGAAAACGCATTTTTTTGTTTTGTTTCCTAGAGAAACAGTAATTTTGGCAGCTTTATCAACAGTTACCGTTGAACCATCAGCTAACGTGACGTCTATATCCTCGTCAATATATTCAGGGACGATGCTCCATTTGGTATGAAAGTCTTTGTTTACAAAACTTCTAGTGGCACCAGTATCAATAATAGCAGTTACTAAGTTTTTTCCGATCAACACAGTGGCAGTGATTCGTGTTTCTTCACAATTTAGAAACGTCAACCGCGTTGAGGGCCTGTTGTTTTGACAAGTTGTTGTTTGATGTCGTAGGCGTCCACAACTAAAACAATTATTTTCAGTCTGGTATGTTGACCTGGCTGGACCACCGATCATACGAGATGGTTCTGTGCGACTTATTTGTGAAGTAGTAGGGATACTCTCAAAATCATCAGCCATTCCAATAAGTTCCTGAAGGGTAGTAAAATCTTTCCTACGAATATAGCGTTGGTAATCGGGGTGAGCATTTCTAAAAATTCTTTCCAACTTTTGGCTTTCTGTCAGATCTGAATGATGCATAAGATTTTGGAGGCAGAGCACATAATCTTTAAAAGGCTCCCTGGGTCGTTGTGTCCTCCTCCGAATTTCATCATCAAGTCTTTCAAAATAGTGGGAGGGAAGGAAAAAATCGTAAAAATCTTGTTTAAATGTATTCCATCTTTGCCATTTTCTATTATTATTTCTAAACCATGCCAAAGCACGTTCACAGAAAAATTCTGGCATCATTCGAGGCAACTGGTCAAGAGGAACATCGTACATTTCTGCTAATTCTTCTAGTCGTTCAATGAATCCTAGCGGATCTCTCCCCCCATCATATTGGATACCCCATTTTCTCACCTGATCCATGTATGTGTTTTTATTTTCTGGTAGTGGTATTAAGGGAAGTTTATCTTGGTTATTAGTAAATTCATCTTTTATAGGTGAAGAACCCAGGTGTTGAGGACTAGTTCCTGGAACTGCTAAAGCATGTGAAGGTGATTTTACTTTTGATGGCGTTACTGCAGACGGCATTTCGTGTTTCCTTTGGATTTCTAAGAGTCGTTGCAAACACCCGTCATTGTGTTCAGATGTTATGAATTTCGCGAATCGCTTCCGCAGTTCATCTACGCTACTCGTTGAATCAAGGTCGAACTCAGAAGTGTATAAAATTAAGTCCTCCTTCCTTAAGGAATATGCCCACGATGCTTTCAACATTTTCACTTTATCTATCTCCTTGTTTTTTTCAAGTTTATTAAAAATACAAAAATTCTAACCCGATCTATTTGATTAATTACACGTGTTATTTTTATATTCTCTTTTCTTTTTTTTTTTTTTTTTTGTCACGTTCCATTAAAAAAATGTTTTTTTTTTCACATTACATAGTCACATTCAATTCCAAAAAATGTTTTTTGTCTTTTTCGCATTAATTTAACAATCACAACATTTATTATTATTATATTTTTTTTTTCGTGTTATTTTATTTCTAGTTTTCATATTTTAACATAGTCACATTCAATTTAAGAAAATTTTCGCTTCAATTCAACAATCACAATGTTTTTTTTTCGCATTAGTTTTACAATCACAATGTTTATATTTTTTTTTTTTTTTATATTTTATTTTAGTGATAGTTTCCAGATTTTAACAAAATTACAGCACATGCCAAAAATGTTCTTTTTTTATAAATTTGGTTTAAAATCACAGTCTTGTTTTTTTTTTTTTTTTATAAATTTTTAACACATTTATTTTTCTTTCAGTCTCTTATCGGGAACAGTTTTGCGACTGTCCCTGCTCGGGCGCCATTGTAACGACGTGTTTTCACTTTTTAAGCTGGGGCATACTCAGCGTGCCCAGGATCCGTTACAAACTATTTATATTTCGATAAGAGAAGAAAACACTGTACAATTTAATATTTTTTTATAACACGTTATAAACTTTATTATTTAATTGTTCTTAAACACGTAACAAGTTGACACGACACGACACGAATATTTAATTTTTTACAGCCAGCAGAAGTCGGTCCCGTAGTAAACAACAGTACTTTGTATTGGGGTAGAGCAGGACGATAGCTCACTCTCACGGCGATGATTGAACAGAGCGATAGCTCACGCTCACGGCGAGGATTTAGCAGAGCGATAGCTCACGCTCACGGCGAGGATTGAGCAGAGCGATAGCTCACGCTCACGGCGAGGATTGAGCAGAGCGATAACTCACGGCGAGGGTTTGAGTAGAGCGATAGCTCACGCTCACGGCGAGGATTGAGCAGAGCGATAGCTCACGCTCACGGCGAAATTTGAGCAGAGCAATAGCTCACGCCCACGGCGAGGATTGAGCAGAGCGATAGCTCACGCTCACGGCGAGGGTTTGAGCAGAGCGATAGCTCACGCTCAGGGCAAGGATTGAGCAGAGCGATAGCTCACGACGAGGATTGAGCAGAGCGATAGCTCACGCTCACGGCGAAACTTGAGCAGAACGATAGTTCACGCTCCCGCTGTTCGTCCGTATTATGGCACAGAGCGATAGCTCACGTTGCCGTCCCTATCGTCAGCTGTCTTAGGTGGTCGAGTTGGTTAAAGGTGTTGAACGATAGTTAGACACCTTTAAGCTACTTAGTTAAAATCTTCTTTAAATGCAGAAAGATATTTCACGCACTTATAGAAGGTCTTACCTCGTTGCCGTCTACAGGCTAATTAACTACAAATCGATCAATGCAGCAGCTTTTATACATGTTGATCGATTACACATAAACATTCACACATATGTATTACACAGTTGACAACAATTACATGGGTGTTACAATTAGTAGTACAATGATGCATTTTGTAGTATTTTCTAATGTTCGATGTTATATTTGACATACAGATGGCATTTTGAATAAAATACTGTTAAATTCAAATGTGATTTTAACTATATAGATATGATTTAAGCAAATTAAGCATATGGTAATATTAGTAAAAAATAATAATACAATTCATTGAAAACTTATATATGATACTGGGTTAAGAAAATTAAACATCTTGTATTTTTAATAAAGGTAATAATAAAATTAATTTTAAGATATATATGAGACGCAAAAACGAACTCATTGACTTTTGCTCGTCTCACTACTTACATTTTTATATAAGAGCGAGCTAACATTTTTTGGCTCGTTTTAAAAAAAAGAGCGAGCTTTTTTGTAGGCTCGGCTCTTTTTTTAAAAAGAGCAAGAGCCCGAGCGAGCGAGCTTTCCCATCCCTGGCTAAAACCTCAAAAATTTTTTTTAAAACTCAATAAGAATTTCATGTTTTCAAGTAGGAGCGTTAATAAACATCTTAAATCCCAAAGAAAAAACAATATAAAATTATCACAGTTTGCTTTGTCATCTTCGGAATTACTACCCTGTTGTTGTGACTTATCTAGTAAAGTAGTGGTATCTATTTACGTATAATAAATTTTTAATTATTTTTTACGACTTTTTAAATGTTGATATTAAATGAAAGCATTAATAATTATTGTAATTAATGATTATTAAAATTATTAATTATAATTAATGCTCAATGTAATAAAGTTTGTTTAGAGAGCACTCTGAATTAATAAAATAAAAGGATGGGGGTACGGAAAGGTAGAGGGAAAACAATTTTTCAACTAAATTCCTCTCTACATTTATGTATTCAATGCATACGAAAGAGATGCAAATTAATGTACGGGGTTTTATATTCTTCTTTTGGATGTGGTTCTCCCCGATTTGCATAAAATTTGAATACGTGAAAGAGGGGACAGAAAAAATAAAAATATTGACTAAACCTGTACCGGTGTTCTGTAACTATGTGAGAAGTTTCTCACATAAAAATTGCAACTCTGCCATATTTAAAACAGAGTGAGTATCATAATGTCAAATTTAGCCAGAGGTATGTAAAAAAATTTACTTATATTCAGTTTGAAATTTTGTGACTCGCCCTGTTTTAAATATCGTAGACACATCGTAGAGATGCAATTTTTATGTGAGTAACTTCTCACATAGTTACAGAACACCAGTAGTGATCTCAATTATTACACTTTTTTTATGAATTTCAGAAGAGTTACTGAATTTATTTATGATTAAAAACACAAGTGTATGTATATTATTTTACAGAAAATTTTTTCGATTAATCGATTAATTTTAAAATTTTGTTCGATTAACCGGTTAAGTAAAAGCCCGAATAATTATTTGCACGATTAATCGATTAAAATAAAAAGCCGATTAATTGAATACCCTAGTATTTATACAAGGTTTACAAGGAATTTAAGATTTTATATGAAAAGCCCTAATATTTTAAGATTAACGGTATTTAAAGTTATTTATTATGTATTTTATGTATGAAAAATAAAAAATTTAAAGTAGTTCGTTAAGCCCGAATTAATTTAATTTTGTATTGATAAATTGATAACAGTGCAAATTTCTAGTCATAGGAACATTCCATAAGTGCAAAAAGTACAACCATACTTACATATCAAGGAAATCAATCACTAAGGCTGCATTCACACCTAATTCTTAAACACGTGTTTAGCTAAAACACGTATTTTAGCTCTTTATTCTATTACAAAAGTTGTAGTAGAATAAAGAGCTAAAAAACGTGTTTTAGCTAAACACGTGTTTAAGAATTAGGTGTGAATGCAGCCTAAAACGGCATTCACACCTAAATCTTAAACACGTGTTTAGCTAAAACACGTATTTTAGCTCTTTATTCTATTACAAAAGTTGTAGAATAAAGAGCTAAAATACGTGTTTTAGCTAAACACGTGTTTAAGAATTAGGTATGAATGCAGCCTAACTGTCAAAAAATTTATAAAAATTTTCAACTTTAAAATGACATTTAGTGATGATTGATTGTCTAGAATGTTGTCAATACAAATTGTATTGTTTACTCTCTCTAATATTTGTTGTTTCTTTCATTAATCCAATAACAAGTCAATACAAAATTAAGCAAGTGTCATACGGGCTTTAGGGTATTTTAAGGGTAACGCTATTTTAAAATTTTTCGCAAGGATATTTTAGGGTTATCGGTATTTTAAATAATTTCGTTAGGTTATTTTATATTTAACGGTATTTTAAGTTATTTCGTTTGTGGTATTTTAAGGTTAACGGTAGTCATTTTAAATCGTTATTAGTATTTTAGGATTAGTGTTTGCCAACTATGATACAAAGTTTATGTTTTTATTTTTATAAGAAAAAAATGTGTATACAAAAACATTGGGGCTTGGCAGAGATAATACTTATATGTATGTATGTATGTACATATAAAATTGTCAACGTCAGTGTTTTTAGAGATTATACTTTTTCTTATCAGAAAATAAAATACGAAGGCGCCATTAACGCTGGTTTTCATCATGTTGACTATTTATGAGTTAACTGTTAGTTAAACCAAAAATTTTATGTTGTTTTGTAGGTAACTTTTTGACTTTTGTTTTGTTTAATAGTTAAGACTAGAGTGTTCAATTAATCGGCTTTTTATTTTAATCGATTAATCGTACAAATAATTATTCGGGTTTTTTTCTTAACCGGTTAATCGAACTAAATTTTAAAATTAATCGATTAAACGAAAAAATTTTCTGTAAAATAATATACATACTAGGGATGCCAAACGGGAAATCCCGAATCCCGAAATCCCGGCATTTTCGGGATTGGCAAAATCCCGAATCCCGGGATTATTTCTCAAAAATCCCGGGATTTTCTTATTTTTTAATATTAATATAAACGCAAATAAATAAGGTGAGCAATTTTAGATTACCTACGTTTTTTCTTGAATTTTCTCATATTGACAAGAAATTGATGCCAAGATATTGGTAAAATTATAAATTAAGCAGATTATTCGAGTAAACTATGCAAAGATTTTGCAGAAAAATTTGAAATTTTGGTAAACAATATTAAGTTTGAGTAATACATACGAAAAATCAAGTTTGTTTGTTATTTTACCGATTTATTCTTCCAAGCGAAATTCGATTTCTGAAACTGGGACTGTAAGTTTTGGCTGGACTGTAAGTTTGAATTCTTCCATGAAAACATTTGATAACGATAACCAAATAACTTTGTTGCTGTAATTACACGATTTAGTGGTCAAGGTTATCGCAACGAATCTGTTTTAAAATCTGCTTACAAAATACTGGGCGCAAGTGTACTTAGTCACAGGCCTTCATATATTATCCCAGCCAGAAAAATAAAAACGGGAAAGCGATGGCAAGGTATTTTAACAGGTGGTACAAGTACTGACAAAAATTGCTTTCCCATTTCCAATATGATAACGTCAATAGACAAAAGGACCGGCAGTTCAAAAAGCGCCGGAAAAGTACTGGAGAAACAAAATTTTTAACTTTGGCAAAACGCTGCCAAAATCAATAAATAGGTGGTTTGGAATTATATTTTCCAAAATACAATTTAAAAAAAGTTCATATGTATCTTTTTTTTGCCCTGCCGTGATGTTTTGTAAAACAAATACTGGCAAAAAGATTTTTGCAAACGCTGGCAAAGCGTCCCAAATTAGTGTTCTGCCATTCATTTATTTTTAACATCGCGGTTACCCAGTGGTATGCAAGTACTTGATTTTTTGTACCGAGATCGGGATCCCGGGATTTCATACAAAATCCCGAATCCCGGGATTTTCAAATATCAATACCGATTGGCATCCCTAATACATACACTTGTGTTTTTAATAATTTTATTTAAAAAAGGAACAAAAATCAATTCAGTAACTCTTCTGAAATTCATAAAAATAAAAAAAATGTAATAATTGAGATCAGATTTTGTCATTATTTTTTCGGTCCCCTCTTTCACGTATTACAATTTTATCCCAATCGGGGGGAATCACACCCGAAAGAAGAATATTAGACCCCGTAGATTAATTTGTATCTCTTTCGTATGCATTGAATACATAAAAAACGTAAATGTAGTGAGGAATTCTGTTGAAAAATGTAGTGAGGAATTCGTATCTCGAAAACTAAGATAGTGAAAAATTGACGAAAATTTCGACTACCCCTAACCGTACAAAAAAAATTATTCCTTTTTTTAAATTATAATCATTAGCTGATTTTTAATAAATTTTTTATAAATTAAACAATTTGGAATTTAAATAAAAAATTTGTAAAACAGTTTTATTTATACTCTTTCCAGGACATTTTGCATAACTTATAAGGACATATATTTATATTCTAAAAGAGCAATCGTTGTTAGTTTTGGAACTCTGAGTTTCCACGACTTAACTCTGAGTGTCCACGACTTAAACAATATCCATTTTTGCATATAGATGAACTTCTTATGGGGGTGCGGTAAAGCTAGGGGTAGTCGAATTTTGTTTGCATTTTGGTCTATCTTTCTTAGCTTCGGAGATATGTGCCATTTGTAAAAATCGGGAGGGAAAGAAATAGGGCGATCTTTAAAATATCGAATATCCTGGTAGCGTCATCTACCAGATAATGGAAGAGAGATTAACAATAAATTGTATAAAATTTAACAAATTCATGTATAATTTTCACAACGACATTGTGAAATGTAAACTCAATTTTTATAAATCAGGAGAACTACCTATAATCATGCGCGGCTCCAGGGGGGGATAGGGAAATTCCCCCCTCCCCCCCTCAACGAAATCGAAAAAGAAAAAAAAGGAAAAAAAGGAAAAAAAAGAGGGAAAAAGGAGAGAAAAAGAAGAGAAAAAAGGAAAAAGAGGAAAAAGGAGAGAAAAAAGAGGCGAAAAAAGGATAAAGTGAAAGAAATACAAATTTGTTATGAATAATAATATGAAATACAAAATTTTTTCATTTAACCAGTCGTCATTTAAAAAATCTCAATAGATATTTTAATAAATTCATTAAAAAACTGATAATTTTGATTATAAAAAAATTAAAGTTTTCGGAGAAATGTAGTTAAAAGATCTAAATTTCAAATTAGATTTTCAAAATTGTATGTCGATCAATTTCGTTTGAAATTTTTCTAATTTCAAATGACAAAAAGAAATGGGGGAATATTTAGTTGATCTCTTATTTTTAAGTAAATGAATGTTCTCTTCAGTTTGACTCTAGATAATAAATTAATATCGAATTCTTTCAAATATATTTTTATTCTTTGTAATTTACTTGTAAAAATTGTATCATCTTTCTTTGATTTGAAAATAATTTAAACAGAAAGTGATATTAATTTATGATCTAGAGTCAAACTGAAGAGAACATTCATTTACAAAAAGAAATTTTATTTTAAAATTTCGCATTTTTTAATACAAAATTCCAATTTTAATTGAAAATTTTTTAAATAAAAATAAACGCCCTTACTATTTAAATTTTCCAAATGTATATTTTTGTTGACTTTAGTTAAAATTTTGGGTGGCAGCATGCTTTGACCTTAGTTTATTTTTGGAGCATTCTGATTGGTTAGTTTATTTTTGGAGCATTCTGATTGGTTAATTTATTTTCAACCAATTAAAATATTTGAAAATGTAAATATTTCTTTAGGATTTTCATACACAAAATGAACAAAGCCGTTTAAATATAAAGTCGGCTTTAAAAGTAAAATACTGTTTGATAGTAAAGCACCGTAAGTTGTTCGGATTTCACGTGAAAAAATTGTTATACTCCTCCATATAAAAAAAAATATAATTTTCCACGACAATGAATTTCACGTGAAAACTGAGTAGAGATTGTTTTCACGCAAATTTAATGTACAAGACTATTATTTTTCATGGGGAAAATCACATTTTTTGTATATTGTGATTGTGTCTTTGATATAAAATTGAAAAATTGTTAATTTTTACAACTTAAATTAAAATTTGAGTAAAATTAAAGTTGGAGTAAAATTTTTACACGTGAAAAACCACTTACGGTGCTTTTGGGAAAAAGACTAAGGGGGTTATTTTGTAATACGCAACGCTTTGCGTTGCGTTGTTTTCCATACAAATTGTTTTTGTAACAATAACAATTTACACATAAATCAACGCAACGCAAGGCGTTGCGTTTTACAAAATAACCCACTAAATTTTATTTTGAATTTTTTTCATTAAAATTGCAGAACTGAACTTCTAATGGAATTTTTTAAATTTGAAGTGGTAAATGCTACTATATTTTAGAATTTTCTCATTTCGAAATAAAAAATCGAAATTTCTCTTAAAATTTTCTCAATATTGTAAGAAAACAATTAATTACCATTATTTTTGTTCAGATTTAAGATCAAATTTGACAAATTCCAAACAGAATTCACAATTAATTTCTCTTGATATTCTCCAAATTTCATTCGGAAAGATATGGTGGAGTTCTTTTTTAGGTCTTTCCAAAGGATCGTATTGAACTTATTCCAGTCTGTCTTTCGGAAATCCTGAGTATACATGTTGATATCGTAGAGCATATAGTTATGTTCCTGATGTAATTTCTTTTGAAATACTCAATTTTTGATTGCCTGCGAGTAATTGACTAGCGTTAGATCCTGCACTTCCTCCCAACCTGCAAAGTGTTTTAACTTTAAAATACGGAATGTTGGTGTAGCGTCAAAGCAAAATTGGCCACCCGAGTAAAAAAGTTTATATAAAATTATATACACTCACAATAACTTTACCGTTAAAGTTCAACAGTTGTTCAAAAAGTATATCAGTAAAGTTG
This sequence comes from Leucophora obtusa, assembly GCA_949987735.1. Lineage (NCBI taxonomy): Eukaryota > Metazoa > Arthropoda > Insecta > Diptera > Anthomyiidae > Leucophora > Leucophora obtusa. The sequence goes on along the minus strand of OX465295.1, from coordinate 115,116,839 downwards.
TTTTAATTGAATAAGTAGTTAAATTGCAAAGAAATATATTTTTTAACTTTTTCTATCAGTCATTCAATAAATAAAATACACAAAATACGGACTTTCGGTAGAAGTTAAAATATTCAATCAAAATTTTCTGTTAAAAACAATCAGTTTTTAGAATACAATTAATTTTAAAATGAACGATAAATCTATTATTTTTACCGACTTTGCCAGTTAATAAAATAACAATTAAAAATAAACGACAAAATACAATTGTTTTAAACGAAAAGTGGGTAGTCCTTTTTTTAACTTATTTTCTATTGTTTTAATGTATATATTCGGTTGATTTTAAGGGAAAAATATTGTGAGTGTATGAATGGATATATTTGTAATATGTAACTGGCTATAATTTCATCCGAAAAATGGTTATATTAAATTATTAATTTATATCCGAGTTTTGTCCCGATCAAATGGGACATAATTTAATAGGATATGATTAAATTTAAATTATAAAAAAAATTTGTATTAGAGGGCAGCAGGATTTCACGCCCTACACACTACCAGCCGCAGGTTACTGTTGATAATAAGTAACTATTAAAGACGTTATTGTATAAATCCGATACTGTTCAATTCTTTAAAGATTAGCCAACGTATTCAAAACGAAAAAGCATATGCTAACTAACTAGCTGCCAGCTTTCCATTATGGGAATTTGTGTGTAAAAAAGATATGTAACAGCAAGTTAGCTACCATACACTTTGTCTTTTTGAATACGGAAAATGATCTATAACAATATTCAATGTCTTATTTCTACACTTAAAACTTATCGGACCAGAACAAAATATATATGTCGTTGGAAAGGTACTTGAAATACCTTACCAATGGTATGCAACATGCCTAGACTTATTAACCCATTACGAGCCGGGTCATGATTTTAAATGTTAATTTTTTTAAATTGGAGTTTTTAAATTAAAAAAAAAAAACTTAAAAATAAAAAAAGCTCAGAAAATATTAATTTAATAAAAAAATTTAGTAAAACATAAAAAAAAATTGTTTTTGATGAAATGAGTTTCGAACTTGTGTCTGAGATTAACTAATATATTGTAATATATAAAATAAAATCAAAAATATTTTTCGTATCTATGTATATATAAAATTTTTAACGGTTTTATCAATTATATATTCTTATATAAAAAATTTGCAATAAACCAAATACTGATATATGATTTAATATGATAACATATGAGAAAATTTCTAAAAGTTTTTCTAATATATCATCATATAAAAACATATAAAGTTGCATACAATATTTTATATTATCATATATTTTAATATTAAAAAATATATGTTATATATACTCTTTTTTACTCGGGCAGTAATTCTTTTTGTTAATAACGACATCTGACTACCACAGCTATACCAAAACCGATATGAAAATTTAATTATACAAATTTTTCCAAATGTTGATCACGAACCCCTGAGCGTCCCTAATCGCATCCTAGGAGGTCTGCGAAACATTCCGAAAAAATAATTAAAAAACAAGAATTTTTTAAATATTAGAAGTTTTTAGTTAAAATTTATAACTGAAGTATAAAAAATCAGCTTCTAATAAATAAAGTGAATATAAAAATAATGAAAATAATTTCAAAACTTTTCAGGAAATATTAACTTTTTGTATTGTTGTTAAAAAGTAATCTCTGAGTTAAATCCTTGTAATCATCTCAATCAAATTTTGAGGACTTTTCAGACTCCGGCGACGTTTTTCGTAAAATTTTCAAAGTTTAATTTATCCCGCGATTTAAATCGTCATATGTATATCGAAAAATGGATTCTTTAAAATTTCTGAAAAAATATATGCAGTGTGTTCGATTAGTCGAAATTCTTACTACTTTTACTACAATTGGAAAGTTTTGTTTACTTTTTATATTGAAATTTTGCAGCTGTAGTAAAAGTAGTAACTTGTAGTAACATGCGCGGTTCCAGCAATTAATATAAGGGGAAAAATCATACGCCACAGTAGACAAATACATTGAGTTGGCCACTGAGGCGTATGATTTTCCCCCTTATATTAATTGCTGGAACCGCGCATGTGTAGTAAGTAAACGAACACGCTTATGTTGTTCCTCATTACTTTATTTTTGCCTTTACGAAATCTTATACTGGCACTCTTATTGAGTCTTATTTCATACAAATGCTGAAAAATCGAACGGTTTTTTTTATTTACCCAGTGTAGAAACGGTAATGACATATCATTATTTTTTGGACTACCAGTAATGACACCCACTTACCTTCTGCATTATTTTAAAACATATAATAATGAGTTACTGATAATGACTTATTTTTATCATTATTTCAAATAGAAAATAATTTTCTAGATTTTTTTGAAAATTTTTTGAAATCTATTTTTTCATTTCATTTCATTTCATTTATTCAGTCTATGGATACAAAATTCCTTACAGACTATGATGTTACAATTTTAGAATAATCTAAATATTAATTTATACATTATTTTATTAATTTACAAATTTAAACCCATCAAAATAGAATATAAATATTGCTTAAAGGCAGATTTTGATGCACAAAACTTTAGGTGCTTTAGACTCAATATTTTTTAAACACTGGTAAGGATATATGTAACCATATATTTTTTGATTTTTTGTATGTTGGCGAGTAAGCTTACTTGTGTGCAGCAGGTCAATTATGTTTTTATCTATTAAATATTACATGTCGATATAGCTCAGATGGTAGAGCTATTGACTGGCAATCTGTATACCCAGGTTCGATTCCCGCACCAGCAAATTTTAATTTAAAAAAAAAATACAATAAGAAATATTTTTTTCTATATAATTTATTTTCTATTTTTAGACTCATTATTTTTGTCTGTACTGGTAAGCACATAGGTAACGATATATTTTTTGATTTTTCATATTTTTGTAAGGTTTTCGTACACAAAATGAACAAAACGGTTTGATTAAAAATAAAGTCGACTTTAAATTTAATTTATATTAAGGGTCAATAATTTTTTAAGTAACGTTTTAATTAATAAATGTGAAAAGAAAAGACTAATGGTTAACGGTGGTATCTAAATTTGGTTATCCGACATCTAAATTTGGTTCACAAAAAAAAAAAAAAAATGATGGTCATGCAACTTCTCTTGAAGAAAACAACAACAAGAATAACGTTTCAGCTAAAATTAGCAAAGTACCTAAAGAAAAAAGTGTAAGCTGAATAGGCATTAAAGGTTTTATGGTAGGGCAAACATTTCCTGAAATGGTATCCAAATTAGCTGCAGTCAATCCGCACCATAACTAGATCTTCGTTTATTCGAGAAAGTTTTTATAATAAAAATCTGGCATTGCAAAAAAATTAAACCGATGTAAAGAACATTATATTAAATTACTACAATCATGTAAAAGATATCATGATGAAAGAAATATCGAGCAATATTTCTAACAATAGTAAATCTCCTATAATATTAGATGAATGGACAAGAATATCACAAAAGAGATATTTGAACATAAGTATGTATAAACGGAAATAATTCATTTTATAACCTGGGGTTGGTTTATATATCAGGAAGATGTAATGCTGATGAAATAAGAAGAATTGTAGAAATAAGACTAGAAGAGTTTTATTTGTCTTTGGAAAATAACATTGTGGCCACCATATCTAATGGGCCAAGTGTGATGCAACGGTTTGTTTCCGACAGTCCAGTAGTAGGTGCTTTCTGCTGGAATCATGCAATTCATTTGGCAGTGCTGCGAGTAATTTTTGTGAAATCAAATGTTCAACATTCTGATATTTTTTACTTTGAATTCTCACTACACAGACTGCATTTGTACTGAAATAGTGTTTTTTTTTAACAAAAATTACTTATATAGGTGGTTTTCATTAACAATTTTGTTCAAAAATATTTCCCGGGATTCCCGGGAATCAAATTTTTTCATTCCCGTTTCCCGGGAAATAAAAAAGTCCGGGAAATCCCAAACCCTAATAATACCCCATTCACAAGCAAGTTTTGTAGGCGATTTAGCAATTAGATTTGGGAAATAATCAAAACTGTTCACATACGGTTGAAGGGGTTTTCATTATCTCGTTAACAGCTGTTTGGTTATTTTTGTAAACAAAAAATATTTGCAACCTAACCAAAAATTTAAAAAATATTTCAAAAAACATATATTTTCCACTGCCGGAATAAATTATTTATTAACTTTGGATGAAATACAACTTTAATATTTATATATTAAACTTTTCGAACAGGGATGACTAGTTTAAAGATGAAACTTTTGATTTTTTGGTCGGAGGAAGACCGCAGCCCGGAAGGATAATGCAGCTACATTTAACTCAACTGTCAATGAAATATATAATTAATTTAATTTAAAAGCACAATTTGTTTTGTTTATTTTGAATTTTATCAAAAATTAAAATTTATTTTTTCTATTTGTGTTGTTTTTATTTCTTATGTTATAGAGTTATAAAAGCATTAAGAATTTGGGTACTGAGTACTCAGTACCGTATAGTATGCAAATCCAGATATGCAAATCCACCTAACTGCCCAGGGCTCAGACCCATTGAAAGATCATGAAGGTTGTTGAAAGCACTAAAACATTTTCAAGAAAATAGTTATCATCAAGCAAAAAAATCACTGAAGACACTATTAAAAGTTTAATGGGAGGAATTTCAGAAAAAAATAAATTTTTCATTAAAAACCACTAAAGCTGGTTTCACACGACATGTATTTGTCATGTGAACTGTCACTTTAAGGACCCATATGTAATTCTGTATGTCTGTCAAAATAAGCAAATACATAAGGTTTATAATTTTTGCGTTCAAACGTATATGTGTATTTACTCCTGACATTTGCTGATTTTAACAGCTTTTATAAAATTTTTCCAGTTTTAACTTCGGTTTTTTTTTTTGCCGGCAGTTTCTTTTTTGTATTGCCAAAAACAGCTGATTACATTTGGTTTGTCACGTCAAAATAGAACACGCTCTATTTAAAATATTGTCATATGACTTTTGCATATGGGTTTTACACATTCAATATTTGAAAGGGTTCACACGGTAAGTATAAATTTTACAATGTAAAAAGTGACAAGTCATATGACAAATACATGTCGTGTAAAACCAGCTTAATGTGTAATATTTTTTTATTAAATGTAAACATGATTAAGATTTCTGTTAATAAAACGTTTTTTTCTTTTATATATGTGAACTAGTACAAAAGTTATTTGAATTTATTTGTGGACTAATTTCATCGAACGCAGTCTTTATATGTAAATACAACTCTTTTAGAAAAGAAATATGAAAAACGGAGTATAGAGTAGTATCAAAAGCCATTCTCAAACCCTGACTTTTAAGAGATAATTGACGGGGTTTATAAATTATCTAGTCAAATTGAAGTGATTATTGATAGAAAATTTGTATGGAGAATCTCGAGATAATACATGAGATAATACAATAATCTTCAAGATAACTGAAACCTCGTTCATGTGAATGGGGTATAACACACTTGTGTGATAATCTAAACGGGGCTTTAAGGAGGATATCGACTATACACTCTGTCTCATAACTATAGCACACTTTAAAAGCTTTTTTTAACTGCTTATAAAAATTAATTGAAACACCCTGTAAAAAAACTAAATTTATAAAAAGCTTTCTTAATCTCTTCTGCTTCTTCTCACATACTTTTTTTTTTTAATTCTGCTTTTTGAAAAGAACCGTTAAATATTCAAAAAGTCATTGTCTATTAGAGGCTATTTTTTTCGTTTCATAACTATAGCACACATTTGAAAAAGTTACGTTAAAGTGAAAACAAGTGAATTAAATAATTTTTTTTCTTGTAATAATTTAATAAAACAAATACAAAAGTAAAATGCCACGAGGTAAAAAGTTGTCAGATATGGAAAAAGGCAAAATTCTTGGATTTAGTGAAGCAGGCCTAAGAGTTAGCGATATATCAAAAAAAATTTGCAGAAGCCGGAAAGTTATTTCCAATTTTCTCTCAAATCCAGAAGAATACGACATTAAAAGACGAGGTGGCCCAAAAAAAAAACTTTTGAGTCGGGAATCTAGAAGTATTCTTCGAAAAGCTAGCAACTCTGCACTAAGTTGCAGCAAACTTGCTGCTACAGTTACAACAAAAATTTCTAAATCGACGGTATGGAGACTTTTAAATGATGCACCGAACATCTGTCGACAAAAATTGAAAACAGCACCCAGGTTACTTCAGCGTCATAAAACTGCCCGGCTTAATTTCGCTAAGCAAAATATGCAAACAAATTGGTCTCAGGTATTGATGGTACATATTTTGCTCTTTCTCCATTTCTTATTATTTTTTGTTTCTTAGATTATTTTTTCTGATGAGAAAAAATGGAATCTGGATGGCCCCGATGGTCACAGACAATATTGGCGTGATTTACGTAAAGAACCACAATATTTTTCTCAGAGAAATTTTGGTGGAGGTTCGTTGATGGTATGGGGTGCATTTTCGGTGAATGGTGTGTTGGAAATGCAGGTTGTTTCATCAAAAATGAAAAGCAGCGATTACATAAATGTGCTCCAGTGTAGTCTACTTCCATTTTTGAACCAGAATGTTGAAAAAAGTTACATATTTCAACAAGATAACGCTTCAATACACTCAAGCAGAGAAACATGGCTTGAAAGCAATAATGTCCCGGTTTTGGAGTGGCCAGCCTGTTCGCCTGATATTAACCCGATTGAAAATATCTGGGGAATACTAACAAGAAGAGTTTTCGCCGAATACCGCCAGTATAACTCGGTTCCAGAACTAAAAACTGCTATTTTTGACGCCTGGGAAGGAATTGAAGAAAATACAATAAAAAACCTAGTTAATTCAATGGCAAACCGAATGTTTGAGTGTATTAAGAATAACGGAGGTGTAACACATTACTAATTTACTCTTAAATAAAATTTAATAAAAAAAAACTCATGTTTCAGTGTGTTTACTAAAGTGGGCTATAGTTATGAAACGAAAAAAATACTCTCTAATATGCAATGTCTTTTTAAATATTTAACGGTTGTTTTCAAAAAGCAGAATTTAAAAAAAATATATATGTGAGAAGAAGCAGAAGAGAGTAAGAAAGCTTTTTATAAATTTAGTTTTTTTATACAGGGTGTTTTAATTAATTTTTATAAGCAGTTAAAAAAATATTTTAAAGTGTGCTATAGTTATGAGACGGAGTGTAGAAGTTTTATTTGGATGGAGCATACTTTTCTCTATATGCTCCGAAAATTTGAATTAAAAATTCAAAGAAATTAAATTTCCATGGCAATACGAAGAACATTTCCCGATCATATTGCCAAGAAAAAAACATTTATTGCCGGCAATATCAATTTCGTATTGCGGAAGTTTCCTCTGTCGGAAACTAATGTTACTCGAAAGCAATATTTCCAGGCAATACGAAAGCAATACCCCAGGAAGATATATCGACGATATCGCTAATTTATCACCTGGAAGATAAAAAGGTGATATCGCTAAACAAACTCCCCGGTACAAAATAAACGATTTATTTTCTCATTATTAAATTTAAACCTGAAAAAGAATATCTGCATACATAACACAGTACAACACTAAAAATGAATCGGTCATATAAATTCTGATAGATTTTATGATGAATATCATGAATGTGAACACCAAATTTCAAAATTAGCTCTAGTTTTTGAAATATTTGCAAATTTAACTTTTAGCAAAAAGACAGTTTTTTTGTTAAAATTTCTTATTTATCCATACACCTGACTAAACAACGGATAATTTTTAATATGGTTTAAAAATATAGACTTTGGGCTTTTAGAAACAGATCAACTTATTTTCGATTAGGTAAAGGATCTTGGATATAATTGCAATTAAAGTGAAAACTTCACTTATTTTCCTATTTTGCAAATCTAGTAAAATCCCTTAATCGGATTTGCAAAATCTTTACATATGACGTAAATCCATATTCCACTAAATTCTTTTTATTAAAAGAATCACAACTTCTGCATCAACATTTGCAGAAAATTCAATCTGAAATACACATTTTACATCTTTTTTATTTCAAATAAATTTTATATGAATTTACTATGGCAAAAGGAAATGAAGTACATTTTTGAACATGCATATTTCAAAATCGTTATTTTTTCGAAATTTGCACTTCAATTATCTAAAACTTTGTTAAAATTTATTGGAAAATATATGTTTTATATTTCTGAATGGTTTTATCTGGGTTTTATATTTTAAGATTTGTCACAGACTCCTTAATTTTTAGGTATTAAAAAAGTCAGTCTTTTTCATGTTTAGTCAATATTAACTTTAAATTAAAATACATAATGCGAAATTTTTGTGATAAATTAAGTAACATGAGATGTTTACTAAAGGTACAAATTGAAATATTAGATATTCCTTTCATCGCAGATTATTTATTAACGAAATCGTGAAAAAAGATAAATTTAAATTTTAAACGTGCAATATATCAAATTAAAGGGCATATTTCATAATTTTAAAATGTTGCAAAAAATTGCGTTATTACTTTAAATTTTATATTTTTTTGCAAAAAGTTTCTTAAAAATATTAATTTTCCTACAAAAACGTTTTTGCCAAAATTTCTTAAACTAATGCGGGCATTCACACCACCTAAATCTTATACACGTGTTTAGCTAAAACGAGTGTAAAAGAATAAAGAACTGTTGTAATAGAATAAAAAGCTAAAATACGAGTTTTAGCTAAACACGTGTTTAATAATTAGGTGTGAACGCAGCCTAAAGCTAACTTTAAAATTCTAGTGCCATATTCGTGATCTGCGTCCCAAAGTCTATTAGAAATGATGTGTCGCAATCCCGATGCATCAAATTTTTCTTATTTTGTTGTACTGTGTAATCCATTGACCAACACATTAATTATCTTGATTTCATCGCAGCCGATTTTTCCGCGCATTAAATCTTGATTTTTCGAGGAATTTTTTTCCTATGTATCTGTTGGTTGTTTTTGTACAAATTTTGTTTTAATTTTTTCCAAAACGACAAAAAAATTCAAACAAATTTTCTTTATCTTCCGGATGATAAAAAGGTAATATTGCCGCAATATTATCATAAAAAATTATGGCAAAAAATTCAATTTTGAATTATTTTTTCCAAATATCACCGAATTATATTCTAATGATAAAAGGAAAACAATTTCAAAATACTACTTGATTATTTTCATTAAGGTTGTTCACAAGAGGTGTGCTATTTGTTGTATCGTTGTATTGTCCTAACAAAAAACAGAGTTGTTAGAATTTAAATTGAAAAAATACAACATTTGAGAATAGCACGATACAACAGTTTTACGTATGTTTAGTGTCCTATGTTTGAGTGTGCTAACTAGGGATGCCAATCGGGATTGATATTTGAAAATCCCGGGATTCGGGATTTCGGGATTTTTCGGGATTTAAATTTTCCTTTATTTGTAAAAATTTTTATGTTATGTAACTAATTTTTTTATAGAATAAAGCGTTTTATAATTATTTAATAGTTGTTAATTAATAATGTGGTACATTTTATGAATATTGAAACATCTCAGTCAGAAATTGACAGTGGAACAAAAAATTAAGTACTTGCATACCACTGGGTAACCGCGATGTTAAAAATAAATAACTGGCAGAACACTCATTTGGGACGCCTTGCCAGCGTTTGCAAAAATCGTTTTGCCAGTATTTGTTTTACAAAACATCACGGCAGGGCAAAAAAAGATACATATGAACTTTTTTTAAATTTTATTTTGGAAAATATAATTCCAAACCACCTATTTATTGGTTTTGGCATCGTTTTGCCAAAGTTAAACATTTTGTTTCTCCAGTAATTTTCCGGCGCTTTTTGAACTGCCGGTCCTTTTGTCTATTGGCGTTATCATATTCGAAATGGGAAAGCAATTTTTGTCAGTACTTGTACCACCTATTAAAATACCTTGCCATCGCTTTCCCGTTTGTATTTTTCTGGCTGGGATAATATATGAAGGACTGTCATTAAGTACACTTGCGCCCAGTATTTTGTAAGCAGATTTTAAAACAGATTCGTTGCGACAACCTTGCCCACTAAATCGTGTAATTACAGCAACAAAGTTATTTGGTTATCGTTATCATATGTTTTCATGGAAGAATTCAAACTTACAGTCCCAGCCAAAACTTACAGTGTCAGTTTCAGAAATCGAATTTCGCTTGGAAGAATAAATCGGTAAAATAACAAACAAACTTGATTTTTCGCATGTAGTACTCAAAAACTTAATATTGTTTACCAAAATTTCAAATTTTTCTGCAAAGTCTTTGCATAGTTTACTCGAATAATCTACTTAATTTATAATTTTACCAATATCTTGGCATCAATTTCTTATCAATATGAGAAAATTCAAGAAAAAACGTAGGTAATCTAAAATTGCTCACTTTGTTTATTTGCGTTTATATTAATATTAAAAAATAAGAAAATCCCGGGATTTTTGAGAAATAATCTCGGGATTCGGGATTTTGCCAATCCCGAAAATCCTGGGATTTCGGTATTTCCCGTTTGGCATCCCTAGTGCTAACAGATAGAAAACCCAATAAAAAATCGTTGTTAAAGTCAAATAAAAATTTTAACAACTCTGTTTATTGTTAGGACGATACAACAATACAACAGATAGCACACCCCTTGTGAACAAACTAATTCAAATGAAAAATAGAAGATATCGCTTTAATATCTTCTTGGAAGATATCTTTCAAATGCTTACAGGTATGTGTTAAATTTGTCCGTAACACTTTTTATTTGCATTTTTATTAACTTGTTTTTATTAGAAATCTTATATCTTTCCAGCAAAAAAGCATGGCTATTGTATCTATATCCAATAAACTAATATTTAAAAATAAAATACAAAAAATACAACACATAGGAACATGACGCACAAGCATAGTTTTTTACTGAAAATATGTTAAATTTACAACGGTATCGGTTCTTTCTTATGAACAAGCACGTGTTAAATTCATTGATGGAAATGCCAAATTTGAACTACTCATATTATACCCTATACCTAGGCGCGGATACAGGGGGGGGGGGCTATGGGGGCTAAAGCCCCCCCCCCCTTGAGGCCCATTTATTTTTTTCGAATAATGCTATTAGGGACAATACGATTAACTTTTTAAATTGATATTTTAGAATTTCACATTAAACACGCATTTTAAATTTTGAGATTTTGTGTATATTCTTGGATTTTGTGTATATTCTTTGTTCAGAAAACATGACAGATTCTACATGTTTTTAAGAGATAATTCTTAAATTTTTTTTTATAATAAGCTTGTTTTTATAGAATTATTATTGAAACTGTAAACCATTTTTTGCAATTTAACAAATTTTTTGATTCATTTTACTTAAGAATTAATATTTAGGGCCAGTTTTATTGTCAAAACAAAGATCGATCTTAAACGAAATTACTTATTTACCCAGCAAAATCTTTCATTACCAAATAAGTGGTTATATAATAGAAATTCATAGCTCTGCACAACTTATTTTTTGGCGTCTAAGCTCATTATTTTAGTTTGGCGTGGTCGTTTTTATAAGTAGTCACGCTTACCCGCTCGCTTACGAAAAAATGAGAAATAAGTAGGTATGAGATTTTGAATAATAAGTGGTTACACACATGCTTACAAAAAGTTGAATTATAAGTGGTTATCCGATTGCTTACTTGATTCTTAAAAATAAGGAGTTAAGCAAATACTATTAGCTTATGAAAATACTTTCAGAAAAATTTAAGTTTTTTCTAATGTGTAATTTTAGGACTCGTCATAAAAATTTAAACATAAAACATATTTACATATAATAACTAAAAATGTATAAAATTTAACTATGTAAAAAGTATTTATTTAAAATATTACGAGTAAGCCATTATTTTATATTTAGAAACAATGAATACAATAGGCCGTTATTAGGAAGTCATTATTTTATATTATAAAATAATTCAGAAGGTAATGATATATCATTTTAGGTAATGCAGATAGTAATGAGGTGTCATTACCAATATTTTGCTGCCCTACGGGGAAAGGGACCGGTCCCAGATGACACGCAGGATAGGTCCCAAGGGGGCGGAGACTGGTCGTTGATCGGTCTTTTTGTTTGAAAGAGACATATCACTTTAACATGGCGTTGTCATTGGAAATGACCAATTGCCACAGTTTAGACACATTGTGGCAGTAAGGTGGTGTGTCTAAAAATAGCTTTTCAAATAAACTAATAAAAAATTAAGAATTAAAAATAATCTACTTGGCGTCGAAGTAGGGCTCGGTAACACAACCTTCTGCTTGTATGGCAAACGCTCTACCGTCTGAGCTAATGTTGCTTATGCGTGATGGCTGGCCGATGGTTAAGTTATATATTTTTCGTTTCTGTTCAAATAAAAAAGAGAAAGAAAAAACAAACACACACACAGCAAATAAAAAAACATGGAAAAGAAAAAAATAGAAAAGAAAACAACATTAACACACACACAAATATGGTGGAAGTGCCTTGAATATGCCCACGATTGACCGGTCATGGGATAGGTCCCTTAATGGCAGTTGACTTGTTTTTTGCGTTGGCCATAATTAAATTAAAAAATCAATTAAAAATTAGAAAATTACCTCAAAAGCTCTGATAATATAAATAAAAATTTAAAAAAATTCCCCTTAGATTAAATGAAATACCAATTGTTAAAACTAAAACAGCTTTAACATTAAAAAAACGTTGAAAATACAAAACTTAAAATTTCTTAGCAAAACATTATAGAAATTTAAAATAAGAGCTAAAATAAGCAAATCGTGAAAAATAAATTTAAAAATAAATAAAAGAGTAAAATAAATAAAAAATATTTTTAAAAATATGCCGCGAATTTTGTTTTTTATTTCGGTATCGGTCAAGTTTTTTTTTTTTAAAGCAACAGTGAAAATAACGGATCAGAAAATACTTAGAAAATGAATTCATTTTCTTTTGTTCATATTTGTACTAATTTAGTAATATGCCTTCGGTTGACCGGTCACGGGATAGGTCCTTGGAGGGCAATTGACTCCTCATTCCCCGTAGGGTGGGTATGAAAACAATCGTGCTTAGTTCTGACTATAGAACTGGCCCTTATATTTAAAGTTAAAACAAAAGTTTTTTTTTGTTTTGAAATTTAAGTGCACTATTATTAAAATCTCTTAAATGAACTTCTTAATTATTTTTTTAAATTTCATGGTCTTAGGATCACCATCACCAGCCGTAAGTAATGCTCAGAAACACCTTAAAAAATCGGAAAAAAATGTCACGTAAGTATTTGGTTTTATTTAAATGTTTACTATAATATTAGCTCGCAGATTTTTTGATATAAAAATTCTCATATTCTAATGGTCTAATTCATAAACTTTTACAACAGTCTTATTGCAGGATTTTAAGCTAATTTGTGAAAAACAGTATTCATATTTGCTTAATAACGAAGAAAATAATAAAGGTTTATAGTTGGTACTCATCAACTTTAAAGCTTTTATAAAGTTTGGAGTGAGGAAGCCACCATTTAATTGTTAATTATTTCATTTTCAGGCATGAAATGATTTATTAAAACCATCCCATCCCTAGAATGTGTGGCTTCCAACAACTTGCATCCATCAAACTGAAAAAAGCTACAACAATTGCGTAGCCAATGACCTTTTTCGAAAAAATTTCAAAAAAATGCAAAAATAAAACTAAAAAGAAAAACAAAACAGTAGTGATGTACAGACTATCAAAACATTATTCGAAATTCGATTACTTTTGTATGCTTCGAATAATATGTTATAAAAAATTACTTTTTTACACACATTTTCATTGATTTGCTTTATAAAAATATTTTTAATGGCTTTTAAATTTATCTTAGCACATCATTAGTTCTCTAATTTAAGAAAATACATTTTCACTTCCGATTAGCGAGCCAATCGTTTACTAAATTTGTACATCACTTACGACTTATTTGGGAGAAGAGAGGAAATAAACAATAGTGTTGCCAGTATCAAATCGAAAAATTAATTTATAGTTAAAATACGATTATGAATCAAGATTTCTAATAACTCTTTATTAAGCGAAAAATGTACTTTAACTATAGCAAGCTTCAAATACCAAATAATTTTTTTTTATGAATTAGCACATAAATTTTTTGAATTTTTACCGTAGAAAAATTTTACATTAAAAACCAAATTTAAATACATTAAAAAGAAAACTAACTAAACATTAAAAAATGTCGAAATGGGGTTCAGCAGATTTTCCCGAACCCCTTTTTTGTACTTTTTTGAAACAACTTGACAAACCTATGCTAAAAAATGTATTAAAACTTTTACTTCTAACAAGAAGAGTATAAGACTAGGAGATGCAATTGGACATCATACAGAACATTATGGCGTTGTCAGAGAGTCGATCGAAAAATGAGGAAAAAGTGAAAATAAATTGGCAGAAACTAAAAATTAGAATAAAAATTAAAAAAATGTTAGAATTAAGAAAAAAAAAAAATTGCAAAAAAATATGCAAATATTGAAAATAATAATAATATCGAAAATAAAAATATATGCAGAAATTAGCTATCAAATTTCATTCTCAAAAATTTTTATTTTCAGATATTTCATAAATTATTGCACTTTCTTAATTTCTGATATTACCAATATTTTTCTTATTTTTTCTCATAATTTATAGATTTTTTCTCCTATTTATTCAAATTTTAAATTTTTTTTCTGCGAAAATTCCCTTATATTCGTGTATGCTACCATGGCATCATACCGTAATTGATGGTATTGTTTTGTCCGACGTCCGGTTCGATGTGCGATCCGATAGCGATTGGAACCCTAGTCTTATAACCTTCTTGCATCTAGTTCATAAAAATCTATAGATAGGACTACCGTATAAGATACGAAAAATGTTTGCCCCCCCCCCCCCCCCCCTTGAGTGAATCCTGGATCCTCGCCTGCCTACACCACTACGTGGAGAGGGTATAATAAGTTTATGCTGATGTTTGTAACATCAAAAAATATTGTACCTAGACCCACCTTACCATGCGCGGTTTCAAGGGGGGGGGATGGCAAATTTCCAAAGTGAAAAACTGTTGTTTCAGATTCTGAAAAAATCACAAAATATTTAAACAATTACTAGAAAAAATACACAAATTACCAAATACTTAAGTAAATTTTTATTTCTGGCAATCTTTCATTTACAAAAAAAAAAAAAAATACAAATGAATACGTTTATGTAAATTTTCCTAAAGAACATTTGGGATATTTTTCGCTTGAGAACTCTTTTTATGAAAAATTTGTCAAACTATAAAAAGATTTTTTTTTAAGAATTAAATTTAATTAAAAATTAATTGTGATACTTTTTTTCGTAAGAACATTTTTTTTATAAAATTATATAATAGTAAAAATCTAAAAATCTATATTTAGGGCAAAGGCTTTAAAAACTACATTTTTACAGTAACCTTAGGAAGTTGTTCCCCTTTTCCCTTGGAAAAAATTCATCCGCACTTGAACTCTAAAGGCCTGAAATGGTTATTTAAATTGTGAATGAAAACATTTTGAATTTTATATGTTACAACAAACACAAAACGTTAATTTTTCACCATATAAATAATACTAATTTTTCTGAAAAACAAATGATACAGAATTTTCACACATAACACTTATCGTGAAAAACATTTTTCTTATATGAAAATCGAAACAACTTAATAAGCTTAAAATAACAAATTTTTAAAAATTTATTAAGGAAACGTTTTTGCAAATCAATTTTTTTCTTATTCCGCAGACTCTACAATTGTTTCTCTTTTGAAACTGTCGAGTGTATATTAAAACTTCAAAATTTGATAATAAATTTTAATTTTTTTTCCTTCGGTATACAATAATAGAATAGATAAATTTTTTAAATGAGAATTTGAATGAGATCTAAGGATTTTTGACACACAAGAAATTTAAATAAACTATATTTTCAAATTGGAAATTTATTTATTCAAGTCCGAGGCCAATTTCCTTATTATGAATTAATATAATAAGCACTTTTTCCAAAAACTGGTATCTGTCTTCATCAGGATATTCTCCTGACAAATACTTCACAGAGTTTTTGCTTAAAAAAAGGACATATTATGTTAATTCATAATAAGGAAATTGGCCTCGAACTAGAATTAATAAATTTCCAATTTATCAATTAAAAAAGTCGAAAAAACAATTTTTATTTTTAAATAAAAATTGAAAACCAACATTTTAACTATATTTTCGCTAAAAAAGCAATAAAGTAAAATTTAAATATAAAATGTTAAAAATTATTTATGGTCTTCAAATCTACGAAGATGAAGTTTTCATTTGAGTATAATAAGGTATTTGTACACAGAAAAAAATAATTCATTATTAGAATAAACTTTTTCATAAACTGTATGAATTTAACATGATATTTTTTTCCCAAAACTTTTTCATACAGTGTATGAACTTGTTCATACATATAATAAAAGCATTCATGATTTTTTTTTTATTTTTTTTGCACAAAATAGATGAATTTTTGCTGGGAATGAATTAATACAGACGAATAATTGTATTTTTAGTTTTTATTAGCAATTTTATAAAAATGTACAATCGATTATGACAATAAACATATTATATCTTACATATTGATGCCCTAACTAATGCATATTGATGTACTAACTAATTTCATATCACCAGCATACTTCTCTACAAAGAACGCTTTTACTTAGTATCCAATTCGCGGTTGTGTTGTGTTTGTTGAAGCAAACTTGGAACCTGGGTTTCACCTTAAAACAAACAAAAGTTATTCTTGATTTAGGAAAAATTACACAAACCAAAATTGCCTTTTACAACCTTTTCAATTTTATTCGCTTTCTGGTCCAAAATTTCCTTTTCTGAGATAATTTACCAAATGTTAATAAAAAACAGAAAACTTTGACAATTTATTTATATATATTTTTTTTCAAACTAACTTGTTTTAAAATGAAATTTTTGTATATGAATTCATTCATTAATAGTAAAAATTTGTTCATACATAGTATGAACTCAAATCAATGAAGGCTGTTCATACTATTTATGAACAAATTTGGTTCTGTGTATGTACGAAGATTTTCCAGGAATAAAAAAATTGTAATTTTTTAGTTCAGTTATCATTTTTACAATTTTAAATTTTACAAAACTAGATAATTTAATAAACAATGCCACAAAATATTAAAAACAATCGAAATTTCAAACAAACTTTACATGAAAGTTAAAGTTTTTCTTAGATGAAAAACAGTGTTTCTTTTAACAGTTAAAAATTTTTTTTCATATAAATAAAAGAATCATTAAAATTTATGTTAAAATTTTGATTTGTTATTCAAATATTTTAGAGCATATCCAACGTTTAGGTACACAATTTTAATACAAAATATTGTTTACTAAAGACAAAATATAAACCCATTGTGAAAAATAATTTTCCTTTTATGGAGCGTAATAGTTGTTTCACATGAAACACGAACCACTTTCCAAAAAAAGAAAATTCTATATACAGTAACTCGACAATCTCAATGCCGTTAATCCGAACGTTATGTGCTTCAGATCTCTAATTAATTTCCTGGTTCTCGAAGTTTTTCAAAAATTTCTTAAATTTTATTAAAAGGTTCATGATTGTTATGAAACTCCTTTTAATGAAACTTTTTCATTGGGTGTATGATATTTTTAATAAATAATATGAAATTGCTGTTAAAACTTTATGAAAAAAAGACCTGCTAACTTATCTTAAAATAAACTGACTTTAGTTCTTAACCAAAGTTATGAATTTTAAATTTATATGGAAATGTGTGTATTTATTGTTTAACCTTGGTTATGTTGGAAATAAGTTACTCGCCCTAAATCAATTAAAAGTTTCAATGGACGAATTCCAGCGAAACTCCATTAATTTAATATAGAAATTCATAGAGGATTTCTATATAGGAATATCTATTTTAAGAATGAGGAGGATTTACTGTACGGCAAAGTTTCCAGAATTAAACGAGTTCTGTAAAATAAATATCCTGGAAATCTAAGTGGTTTTCTATGGAAGAGTCCTCACTATTCGAGTAATATTTCCATAAAAGAGTCTTTTAAATGTTAGGGATGAATTTCTCAAAATCTTAAAGTTATCGTAATAAATTGCTGCTAGAATCCTAAAATTTTTTTAAGAAATTGTAAGAGATTTCATTATTAAACAGTCCTCAGAATCTGAAATATTTTTCATAAAAGTAAATCCCCATAATCTTAGAATTACACACGTTATAAGATACTATTCGGCAAATACTCTCCCAATATATATACTAAGAAAAATACACAGAGGGAAATTTTTTTGGACGAGTTTTTTGTTTTTGAAATTTTGCAGTAAGTAAGAAATTAAGCAGTAAGTTTTATTCACAAAGTAATTGAAAAATTTCTTTAATTTATATATTTTATGAATCCCGATTTAATGAAACTTTTTGATTGAGTGTATGAAACTTTTAATAATTAAAATAATATTTGTCACAACATTTAATTCAATGAAAAGTTTCAAAGGTCGAGTTTCAGTGAAACTTCATTGGCTTAAGCATAGTAAGTTGTTTGAGTTTCATGTGAAAAAACTGTTATACTTCATATAAAAAAATTAGTTTTCACGACAATGAGTTTCACGTGAAAATTATGTAGACTTTGTTTTCACGCAAATTTATATACAAGACTATTATTTTTCTTGTGAAAAAGTGATATTTTGTGTTTATTGGGATTGTGACTTTCTAACTAAATAAAAAAATTTCCATTTTCAGAATTTAAATTACTATTTAATGCCTTTAAAGTTTGAGTGAAAAATTTTCCACATGAAAAACAACTTACGGTGCTTTAATGCAAAAATTCATTAATATCATGCAGGTAATTCTCTTAGTGTAGTGCTGAATCTTCAGAATAAATTTTAGGTTTTTCTTCAGATATGCTTGCTTTTTAATTTTTTTTTATTTTTTTAAAGAGAAGAAACCCAGAAAACGGATTCGGTGCTAACAACCCCATTTGTTGCCAATCGAATGGTTCAGTGAATTTTTAGGGTGCGGCTACCGAATTATTCTTGATACAACTAAAATTCCGTTGCAACAGTCAAACTAGTCCTGTCTCAATTGGTTTTCTGTTGCCACAACTGAAAAATTCGGCTACCACAACCGAACCATGCGATTGGCTACAAATGCGGTTATCAGAACTGAATTTGTTTTCTGGGTGTACCTTCTTTGGAAAGAAGATAGAGGACAGATAAAAGGTGGTGAGAGATGAAAAGCTTCCATTAGTAATATTATTACCTATTTAAAAAATAAAACCATAATTTTTTTACCCCATTCAGTAAAATGAATATTTTGATAATAAGAACTAAAAACGATTTTTGTCTTAAAAGCAACTTATATAAGAAATTTTGTTTAAAATTTTATAACTTAAGTCAAATTTTATAAAATATTAATTCTTAGTTTTTGCCCATAATAGTTTGTTCTAAAAGAATTTCAAAAAGGTTTTTGTTACTTCCGAAAAATTACACAATTTCTGTCTAAACCCAATTTCGAATTTTGAAAAATGTAACATGTATTTTTTGTCACACAAAGGTAGTCACAAAATTCTCGGTAGAACAATTAGTGGGCAAAAATTGGTTAACAGGTTAATTATAAATATTTCGACTGATATAGCAACCCTATGGATTAAACGTGACGTATGAGTAATAAACAAAATTTTAAAATTTCCCCCTCCCCCCCCCAAAATCGAAAGCTGGAACCGCCACTGCACCTTACCGATCGACTCAGAATCACTTTTTATTTCGATTTAACGATGTCCGTCCGTCTGTTTGTCTGTCCATGCATTCTTGTGCGCACTCTACAAGTATTTTGATGAAATTTAGTACACCGACCTATGTCGGCCTAAGGACGACGCCTATTGATTTTTGTTAAAATCGGTCCATGTTTAGACCTAGTGCCCATATAAGGGACCCCCCCCCCCCAAAATTGACTTTGTTACACCCTGCAGGTCGCCAATACGAAGAAATTTCAATGAAATGAAAAAAAAATTGGGACGTTAAATCACATGATTCCAAGGACAAAGCCTATAGATTCTATATTTACGATTTTCTCTTCTTTTATCATTTTATAGAAAATTTTGACACAAGTCCCATTTTAACCCATTCGAATTTCGGATCCAAACATTAGTTGGCATTTAACCAGGCTGGTGTAGGGTATTATATAGTCGGCATGCCCGACTTTAACTTTTTTACTCGTTTTTGAGTTGTGTTTTTTCTGGAACTGGGTGCAGTTCAAAATTTGGCATTTCCATCAATGAATTTAACACGTGCGTGTCATAGTGAAGAACCGATATAGTTGTAAATGTAACAAATTTTCAATAGAAAACTATGCTTGGGGTGGGCAAGCGACCCATTAATTTTCTGCTGTTTATTTGCCGATTCTCACACTCTTAATCCCAACAAACACTTTCGGCATTATGCTTACAATTTTTTCACACAAAAAAAAAACTTAAAAATGATTCCTTGCCTTCTAATAAAATGTTCATAAATTTTCCTATCTAAATCGCCATGTTTTTATACAAAACTCTGAATAGTGCATCTATTTTTCTGAAGAAAACCTCGTACAAGGAATGTGTTCCAAGCTATATTTTCAGATTATTATGATAGAGAAAAGAAATTTAAGATCAACCTGTCTAATTCGTCTACCTCGGACGAATCTTTCTAACCCCATATTCTGATCGCTTAAATTACCGAGGTGGTCAAAAACAGTGAGATGTTCATCTTACAATTTTTTTTTACAAAATATTGAAATTTCATTAAAATAACATTGTAATGTTTAGCTTGCAGAAACTTCCTAGTTAGATATTAACTAATTATTCGTTTAGAAAAGTATGAAATCTAAGATATTTAACTCACCAAAAAAGATTCTGCGTTATATTTCTATTATTGAACAACTTTGCGATTCTAATAATTTTTCTTAAAGAAAAACTCTTATAGTCAATTTTATAATCAGAACTAAGATCGATTTCTTTCTTAAATATTTCTTAGGTAAGAATTTTTCAAACAACTTTCTTATTTAAGAAATATTTAAAACAAACTGACCCTTACACGCTAAAAAAAACATATTTTTGCTGGTAATATATATATATATTTGGAGAAATTGTTAAACATATTCGCCGTGTTTTTACTAGAAACAATATATATTTGCATGCAAATATATTATGTTTGCAAGCAAATATATTATGTTTTCCTGTAAATATATAATGTTTGGATGAAATGACGTTATCGGCAAATATTATATGTTTGGCAGCAAACATATAATATGTGTGTCATAAAAAATTATGTTTCCATGCAAATACTATATATAAATAATATATTTAATTATAAAGCAATTATTAATATATGCCAAACAATAGGCGTATTTATTCTACTCTCCAAATTTCTCTATATTTTAATGGAAAAACATAAAAAGTAAAATTAATACATCTACTGTTTAGCGATTATTTAATAACTAAATATATTATAAATCACATTGAATTTTACATCTAATATATTCATTGAAAAACAATAACTACAATCTCTTCATTTATTTTTTATTTATTTTTATTAACAAATATTAATTAAAAACTCTTATAATAAGTTACTACTTTAATATACACAATTAAATATTTTCTTTTTCTTTTTAACACAATTTTATGTTTTATTTATATTAATTTATTTTATTTTTTCACATCTTTCACAATAAAATTAATAAATAAAGGAAAAATATCACTAAATTTTCTGAATAGATGCAGTCTAGCTAAACTAAACGATTATTACCAACTACAAAAGTTATAATGGCTACATACAACTTTATATGTATCAAGAATGGAAATTCGCCGTTTTTCCAAATATATGTTAATTGTATCCACAAATATAATTATATGGTAGTTTGTAAACATACATTGATTACCTTCAAACATATACAAAAACGTCTTTTTCCTCCGTGCATACATGGGCAAATGCGGCCCGTCAACCAATTTCGTGCGGCCCTTCATTACATTTAAAACTATCGAAATTTTTGTTTTTAAATTTTAAACAAAATTAAAAAAAATGTATATAATAATATACATAGAAAACAGCGACAGCAAAATAAACATCCCATGGAGCCTCCTCCATACGAATATTAAGTGAAAAATTCCTTCTTCTTTATTTAAACCTTAATCCTGGGAAAAATATTTATGGCTCAATATGACGCAGAGGTACTTAGGAGTCTCTTTTTTTTATGAGTTTAAATTCAAAAAAATTACCTTTCAGTTTAGGAAATGTTTAAGGCTTTTTTACGGACCTCGTAAGGATCTCTAAAATCTACTTTTGAGAATTGTTCTTGAAGCACTTAAATTTGGTAAAACAGACACAATGAAAATTTATTCATACACTCATAGAAATAAACCTGTGAAAATAGCAAAACAATTAGTAGCTTTTTTTTGCTATGTTTACAGGTATATTATTTAAAAGTGACTTTGCAAAAAAATGTTTGCCGATTTTTGCTAAATATTAGTAAGATTAGGAGAGCAAAAATAAACTGTTAAATATAATAATAGTCATCTTGCTAAAATGAACAGAAATATGTGATGAAAAATAGTAGACTGCTGATTTCACAAAAACAGATTTTTGTCCTCTTAAAACAATTTAAAACTTTTTTTTTTTGTATTCTACTAATAATCAGAAAAATTTGTTGCTGATTTTAGCAAAGTAAATTTTTATTTCAAATAACTAAAATTTAGCCAAATACAACTAAAATCCTCTATTATTAACAGTTTTATTTTTGCTATTCTTTTCTTACTAATATTTACCAAAACACCTGATTATTTTAGCAGTTTTTTATGCATGGTAATTTTTAACTAATTTCTAGCAGCTTTAGAAAAACTTTTTAGAGGCATTTTTCTGTTAGTGAACTTAACCTGACCAACCATCGCGCCTTTGACGGGATTATACAGCTTTCGAAAGGCTTGTGCCGCTTTTAATTTTTATCCCGCTTTTAAAGCAAACAATTTCGCCTTATCCCAAATTGATGATATGATATTCAACTTTTGAATAAAGTTTCTATAATTTATTTTTTATAGAGTTCCAAGCGAGCAAACGAGCCTAAAAATGAAAAAGAAAAATGCTAAAAATATATTATTAAACTTTCACTTGTATGAAAGCCTTCTTTTTTGATTCAAAAATGGTTTAAAAAATATTTAAAAAATCTTTTTAGGCTAAAAAATTAATCTTTTTTGAGTCATTTTTGAACTTTTAACAAAATATTAAAACTTATTTACATTTCTTAATCATTATGATTTATGATTCATGTTACTAAGACTAATATTTTCGTCAAAAAAAAATCCGGAATATTTAACAAAATTTTAAAATTTATAAAATATTTGGTTTGAATAATTTTTGACCCTCATAAAAGTATCCAAATTTTCTGGTTGGGTTATCAGCCTTGTGATTTAATTTAAAAAAATTAAGAATTAACTTAATGCAATCAGAGCCTGAGAGGTTCGATATTTGTTATACATTTTCGATACGAAAATGTTGTAGACCTATGAGTATTAAATTTCATTTACATTCAGATTTTCTATAAAAAATATATTTTCCAGATTTTGTATCAAAATTCCGTTCGCAACGTAATACATGTTCCACATTTCAATAAATAAAACAAGGGACCGAAATCTGTTAAGTAAATTTAAAAATATTTGAAAAATTGATGAACACCTTAAACCTATTTTTTTGAAATTGAAGAATAATTCGACAAAGTTGTTTGACTTCAGATTCGTATTAAGGAGGGCAAAATATTCCTTCCTATATAAAAGATTTTGATGTACTTCTCCGCAATATTGACTCATAAAGTATTTCCCTGGATGAGGGGATAAAAAAAAAGAAAGACTCGCAATTCGAAGGCTATTCAATGGACCTTTTCTGACTTTAGATCCGGTCATAGAAAACCAAAATACTCAAAAAAAAAAGGTTTTAGCAGAAGGCTGTACAAAAAATTCATTTTTGTCCAGTAATGTATTAATTGGTGCGACCCTCCGTAAGTTTGTGAAATCCCAAATTTGGCCCTTCAAGCCATTTATGTGCCCATACCTGGTATAAAGTTGAAAATCCGACGCATTGTTAGTCTCCAATACTGCGCCGACATTGTGCTATTCTTATTTTTCCAACTGGATTATTTTGGAGTTAATAGAAAAAAATTGAGTACAATTTTGGTACACGAGCATTTTTCGTTACAGCTTGCATTGTCCGGATACTTATCATTCCTGCTTGTAATAATGTCCTCTAAATTGTATTGATATAATGAACTGAAATTATATTTTCAATATTCGGAATTAAAACCAATATATAATATGTCTTACATTTAAGTTTAGTAGAACGGGTTCCGGAAAAAGTTCCATTGTTATTACTGGAATGAGGGAATGCCGGGATTTAAAAAAAATCCAGTTTAAATAATAAAGTTAATTATTTCAAAATTTCTTATGCACTGATTAATTTGTATACTTGATCGAACTTTTCAGTTCCTTTTAGTGCCTCTTAAAACAGGCACAGAAAGGAACTTAAAAAATATATTTTTTAAGAAAAGCACTCAACTAAATAGCGTTTGCCCAAGTAAAAAAGTTTTGATATAGTCATATATTATCATATAAAATTTTGTATAATTATATACTGGAACATATATATATAATTATATAAAATTTTACGAAATTATATCTTAAATATATAACTATATCTTGTTATATATTGCACAATATATAGTGCAACACATTACAATATCTAATTATATATATAAGTATGTATAATTATATCGAATTATATACCATTATATCTAGTTGGATATGACTATATTATATTTGATACATTTGAGTGAGGACAAAATCCGGATAAAATTGTATCAAACCATATCGTATTCCATCAAATTAGATCAAATATGATCATAATACGATGTAATTTGATACAATAAGATGTTCTCATTTTTCTAATATAATTGTATATAATATCAAAAGTCATATAATTTTTTTTTAGTAGGGCGTATAAAATATTTTATATATATATATTTGTTCCTTTTACTCCTGCAAGGAGCATAGGGCCGCAAAATATTTTGAATCGTACTAATTCTTTACAGAATTAAAGACAAATTTGTCCATTGATTTTTAAAAATTTTCAGTACTAAAAAATTTATTTATTCTTGTTCCATTTTTATTTATTCTTCGGCAATTATTTCCTTATTATGAAATAACATAATAAGTACTTTTTCTATCGTTAATTTTTAAAAAAAATTTAAAATATTCTAAAATTATTCTCTATATATGGATATTACAAATCTAAGAATTTAGCGCCTTTTTATCTATTACGAAAATAGTCTAAACGAAAGAAATTGACAATCACTTTCATCAAAAATATATGGGAAACAAAAACAAATTTTCGTTACTTTGCTTTCGTTTAGAGTATTTTCGTAATACATAAACTAGGTCTTAGTTTGAAATACAGAAGGATTCTGAGAGATTTTCTTCAAAAATAATATATGGATATTTTCTATAAAAATATGACAGATTTTGATAGAATAAGCTATCAGGATTTTCGAATAAGCTACCTGCTTATCTGAATTTTGCTTTGTGTCAGAAGGAAAGAAAGTTTTAAAGGGTTTTATGTACCAAAAAATCCTTAAAATCGTAAACGTAAAGTCGAATAAATGGGTTTCTTGTCCATTCCAGAAAAATGGTCTAGGTACGCCTAACAATTTTCTTCTACTAACACTAAGATATTACTAATCACACAAATTCCCGAAATAAAATCTTACGAGAAAAAAAACTGTAAAAATTTAGAAAAATTGTGAATGTTTAACTCAAATTGCTATGATTATGTAATTTGGCATTTATTTTGCATTTCAAAAACCTAAAAATTCCGAATTGGGGGAAAAATTAAGGAAAATATTTGTCTCTAATTGAAGTCTATAACTAATTTTAACTTCCCGTATCAACTGGTGACTTGTACTGCCAAGCACCACATTGTATGATTTTAAACAGGTTTGGCTGGCCATACCGCTAAAATAACTTTATCGATTTAAAACCTTTTTAACTGACCATTAAAATGCCTTTACCGACATACCGTTATCCCTTTGCAAAATAAATGATTCCCTTGAGTCTATTAAATTTTTCAATAAAAATATTTTCTTCTTCTTCCTGTAAATCAGTTTTTGTAAATGAAACACCGTTATCCTTAAAATACCGATACCGAAATAAATAAATAAAATATCGATACCCTTAAAATAGCGTTACGGAAATAAATGAAATACCGTTATCCTTAAACTACCGTTATTTTTAAATCTCTGCTCTTGGTAATTGCAGGTCGGTATTGAATATTTTACATAAATTTAATTGGTTAATGTGCTTCCTTTTTTTTAATTTATTTTATTTTTATCGGGAAATACATTAATTGCATTAAAGGAATTAAATGTGCTAAACTCCCAAAACTTATTTGACAAATTGTGAAAAATTATCTGGTGAAGGCATGTCCCTATCCGGATTTCATTCTTGCCTAAGGAAATCGTCAGGGGACGAATTTCTACACTCTGTTGGCTGGACAGAAAAATTTGTTACTTCAACAAAATTTATTCCTGTTTTTGGCTTAAAATAAAATTTGTTGATTTTTTTTGTTTTTTTGTTAAATTTAACAAATCTAAATTTAAGTAAAAAATTTTTAAAACTTCAGTTTTATCTGTAATTATACTGAGTCGTAGAATTTATCCAAATTTAGGGTCTCGGGACCCTCCCCGAGTGCATATAAGGGCACTCCAGTGGAGCAAACATTTTGTCCGTTTTGCTCTATCTCGCTTAATTTTCGAGATATGTGCCATTTTATGAAGTGGAAAAATTTTATTAAAAATTTTCGAGGGTCCAAGGCCCCGCCAATGTCCATTTTTGGATAGAGATAACCCCTTTGTGCGGTTATGAAATTTTCATAAATTTTGCTCTATCTCTCTTAGTTTTCGAGATATGGGCCATTTTCGTGAGTGAAAGAAATAGCGCCAACTTTAAAACTTCGGATACATTGGTGGCGTCATCTACCGGGTAATAACAGAAACATGAAAATATTATATTTTAACCATAAATTTTTGAAAATTTAACGAATGGGTTCTTAAAAATTAGTTATAAATAGTTTTGAAAATTAACACTCAAAATTAGTTAAATTACTGAGGATTTTTAGTATTGGGTTAAATGAAGAATACTAAAATCTTTGCTTAAATCAGTGTTTCAACTAAAAATTTGTTAAAAATTAGTCAAATCGATTTGAAACCGGTTTGACAGATTTTTCTACTGACGTATTATTTTAATATATTATTTGTTTTTGCTGTATGAACCGAAATAACTGACATCCTTTATCCTTAAAATACCGTTGCCGAAATAATTGAAATATCGTTAACCTTTAAATTCCGTTACCGTAATACCTTTATCCTTAAAATATGGATACCAAATTAAGTAAAATTACGTTACTCTTAAAATACCGTTTCAGAAATAATCTAAAATAGCGTTACCCTCACCGATAACCTCATCATTTCGGTTACCATCTGTGGTTTTAAAAGGGGGTGTAAAAAAAATTTTAATATCTGAATATGTTACACTATTCAATAAATACAATCTTATCGTATCAAATGAATTCCACTAAAATATAAGAATAACAAGAACTGAATAAAGTACATAACTATTTGTTTTTTTATAATCAAGAATAAAAAAATAATTAAAAAAATAAACACATGCTCTTGAAATTTAGGCCCCACAGGTCTTATCGCTAATAATAAAAAAAAAGAAAAAAAAAACAAAAAATTAAAACATTCTTCAAAAACAGACAACTACGAGTAAAGAAAAACAAGTTATGAAATACACCTGTTAATAGATACACCCTATATTTAAATTCATATTTGTTGCCAATCGAATGGTTTCGTTGCAGCAATGGAATTTTTCTGTTACCTCAACTGAACCATTCGATTGAGAACTAATTCGGTAGTCAGCATGGATTTTGTTTTCAATATTTTTTTTACGGAGAGATTGAATCGCGCTAATTTTAATCAATAAATATAAAAGTTTTGGATACTACCCAGGCAACCTATGTATATGGATTCGGATCCGAAATTTGGTGGTACATGTCCGTATATGGCCATATATGGAGATTTATTAATGTTCATATATGGTCATATCACTGGCGGTTCCAGCTTTCGATTTTGGGGGGGGGGGGGGGGGGGGGGGAGGAATTTAAAAATTTTGTTTATTACTCATACGTCACGTATAATCCATAGGGTTGGGACCGATCCCAGATGACACGCAGGATAGGTCCCAAAGGGGTGGTATATAGGGTTGCTTTTTGCTCTATCTCTAGCAGTTTTCTCTCGCGTGTAGATATGCCTTTATATTAATTCATAACAAGGAAATTGACCTCGAACTA
Source organism: Leucophora obtusa (assembly GCA_949987735.1). Taxonomy (NCBI): domain Eukaryota; kingdom Metazoa; phylum Arthropoda; class Insecta; order Diptera; family Anthomyiidae; genus Leucophora; species Leucophora obtusa. The sequence goes on along the minus strand of OX465295.1, from coordinate 115,088,428 downwards.
GAATAAATAAATTTCCAATTTGAAAATATAGTTTATTTAAATTTCCTCAGATCTCAATCAAATTCTCATTTAAAAAATTTATCTATTCTATTATTGCATACCGAAGGAAAAAAATTAAAATTTATTATCATATTTTGAAGTTTTAATATACATTCGACAGTTTCAAAAGAGAAAGTCTGCGGAGTAAGAAAAAAATTGATTTGCAAAGACGTTTCCTCAATAAATTTTTAAAAATTTCTTATTTTAAGCAGTGGGTATCTATACAACTCTTGCTCTATTAACCTTTACTCTTTATTTTTTTTCGAGAAGTCGGTAAAGAAAACTAAAACATGTTGGTAAACATTGTGAAAAAATGAGAGATTGAGTGTTTTTTTTACACATTTCCCTATATAAAAAGCATTGAGGTTGAGTGAGTTTTTTTAGATTTTTAAGAGAATTTTCAGATTTTTAAGAGGATTTAAGAGATTTCAATGTTGCCTCAACATTCAAAAAATTCCCGTGCCAACAAACATTTGTCAATAGTGTCAATTTTGGGTTTTTTAAAACTAATACTGATAGTTAATATAGTTTTATTTTTTAAAATATAGTTTATTTTAACAAAAACAATATACATTTAAATTAACAAGAACGGTGAAAATGAATTATATATTATTTGTATAATAAAATAAATTATTTACAAAATTTTCAAATAATATTAACAAAAATTATTAAAAACATAAGTTGAGTTATATATTATTTGTATAATAAAATAAATTATTTAAAAATTTTTAAAATAATATTAACAAAAACTATTAAAAACAATAGTTGAACAAAATTTACTACACTCATTAAAAAACCCCTAAATGGAAAATCAAACTTGACAACATTGATCAAAGAATTTTTTTTAAAAGAAAAAAACGAAAACTTATTTTTATATGTTTTTAACATAATTTTTAATACCGGTACGTACCGGTATTGCTGTTTCGATAACGGTATACCGTTACCCAAACAGTCTTAAATACCGTTACCTAAACAAACGAAATCTGTTACCGTTACCCTTACCGTTATTCGTTTCGGTAACCAACCTTGATTATTCCACAATATGCAACAAAATATTTTAAAAACAGTCATTTGCAGCAAAATATGAAAAAAACAAGCATCGATGCCATTTTGCTGAAAATTTGTTGATCGCAAAGATATTTTGTTAACATTCTTTTTCAGCTAAAGGCTCATTTAGCCAAACGTAACGTAACGTGACGAATCAGCTGATAGTGTCCGACCGAACTCACTTTTTTAATCCCGAAGCCAAAGCCGAACTTCGGCCAAAATTACTAAGTTTGGCCGATACCGAAGCCGAATAATTTTGTGTTTGAATAAAAATACAATTTCATTCAACTTTTTCAAATTCAAAAATGCGGAAACCAATTTCTAAATTGCAAAAACATAAAAAATTGTATTTTTCGCTCTTCAAGTTCAAATTAAGTTAAATATGTGCATATTTATAAGTTACTATACAAAATTAAAGAGCTAAATGTTACAAAATATTGATTTATAGAAAAGTTCGGTATTCGGCCAAAATTTTGCCGAACACCGAACTTGGCCGAACATCACTTTTTGGCTGAACTCCGAAGCCGAATACTCGGTCGGACACTATCAGCTGATTCAATCTAAAATAATGAGTAAAAAAGAAAGACTGTCAGCTATGCTCTTTTGGCTCATTAGATTTTCCATAAGGAGACTCGTCACGTTACGTCCACGTATAGTTAATTCTACCTTAACGATAACAAACAAGAATTTACATGAACTTTCGAAATGTCAAAGATAGAATTATTTTCTTATTTATTAATGCATTGTAAATCATCAAAAAATAAAATTTCGTGTTTTTGAGTTTTAACAAAAAATCGGCATTTTTCGACCAAAATTCGGCAAATCGGAATTTTGCATATTTTTTAATAAAAAATCGGCAAAATGCCGAAAAATCGGCAATTCTGGCAGCCCTGGCCTCAACTGCTGTTAAAAAGTCTCTTTAATTTTATATGCAAACTGGTTTTAAGAGAAACAGTTTTTAGTGTTTTTTTAACGCGTATTTTTTAATATTAATAAGCAAAATTTTGTGCTAATTATACAAAACTAATGCAGAGAACATATCAAACAACACAAGTGCACTTTACAATTTAATTAAAATTGCTTAAAAACAATAAAAATAATTAATTAAAAATACCACTTTTTCACGTTTTTTGTTATTTTACACTGAAACTCTCTTAAAACCAGTTCAGTTTTTCAGATGAGAGCCGTGGATAGTGCCTCTCTATCCCAGCAAAATATTGGTAATGACACCTCATTACTATCTGCATTACCAAAAATGATATATCATTACCTTTTGCATTATTTTATAATATAAAATAATGAATTCCTAATAACGGCCTATTGTATTTATTGTTTTTAAATATAAAATAATGACTTACTCGTAATAGTTTAAATAAGTACTTTTTACACAGTTAAATTTTATACATTTATATTTATTACATGTAAATATGTTTTGTGTTACAATTTTTATGTCGAGTTCTAAAATTACACACTAGCAAAAAGTTAAATTTCTCTGAATGTATTTCCTGAAGCTAATAGTATTTGTGTAACTCCTTATTTTTAAGAATAAAGTAAGCAGTCGGATAACCACTTATAATTCAACTTTTTGTAAGCAAGTGTGTAACCACTTATTATTCAAAATCTCATAACTACTTATTTCTCATATTCTCGTAAGCGAGCGGGTAAGCGTGACTACTTATAAAAATGACCACGCCAAACTAAAATAATGAGCTTAGACGCCAAAAAATAAGTTGTGCGGAGCTATGAATTTCTATTATATAACCACTTATTTGGTAATGAAAGATTTTGCTGGGTAAATAAGTAATTTCGTTTAAGATCGATCTTTGTTTTGACAATAAAACTGGCCCTAAATATTAATTCTTAAGTAAAATGAATCAAAAAATTTGTTAAATTGCAAAAAATGGTTAACAGTTTCAATAATAATTCTATAAAAACAAGCTCATTATAAAAAAAAATTTGAGAATTATCTCTTAAAAAAATGTAGAATCTGTCATGTTTTCTGAACAAAGAATATACACAAAATCTCAAAATTTAAAATGCTTGTTTAATATGAAATTCTAAAATATCAATTTAAAAAGTTAATCGTATTGTCCCTAATAGCATTATTCGAAAAAAATAAATGGCCCTCAAGGGGGGGGGGGGGGCTTCAGCCCCCATAGCCCCCCTGTATCCGCGCCTGGGTATAGGGTATAATATGAGTAGTTCAAATTTGGCATTTCCATCAATGAATTTAACACGTGCTTGTTCATAAGAAAGAACCGATACCGTTGTAAATTTAACATATTTTCAGTAAAAAACTATGCTTGTGCGTCATGTTCCTATGTGTTGTATTTTTTGTATTTTATTTTTAAATATTAGTTTATTGGATATAGATACAATAGCCATGCTTTTTTGCTGGGTAGATATAAGATTTCTAATGAAAACAAGTTAATAAAAATGCAAATAAAAAGTGTTACGGACAAATTTAATCAACAAGTATAAACCTATAGAGAAACTACCGTCCTCACCAAATTTTGTTGTTGTGTGGCGAACTTGGGAAAGGCTAAGAAAACATGTTGATAATGTTGTTAAGAGAAAAAATGAGTTGGAAGAGCATTTTGAGAAACATTTTTTCGTTTTTTTCTTTTAAAAAAATTCTTTGATCAATGTTGTCAAGTTTGATTTTCCATTTAGGGGTTTTTTAATGAGTGTAGTAAATTTTGTTCAACTACTGTTTTTAATAGTTTTTGTTAATATTATTTTAAAAAATTTTAAATAATTTATTTTATTATACAAATAATATATAATTCAACTTATGTTTTTAATAATTTTTGTTAATGTTATTTGAAAATTTTGTAAATAATTTATTTTATTATACAAATAATATATAAATTATTTTCACCGTTCTTGTTAATTTAAATGTATATTGTTTTTGTTAAAATAAACTATTATTTTAAAAAATAAAACTATATTAACTATCAGTATTAGTTTTAAAAAACCCAAAATTGACACTATTGACAAATGTTTGTTGACACGGGAATTTTTTGAATGTTGAGGCAACATTGGAATCTCTTAAATCCTCTTAAAAATCTGAAAATTCTCTTAAAAATCTAAAAAAACTTACTCAACCTCAATGCTTTTTATATAGGGAAATGTGTAAAAAAAAGCACTCAATCTCTCATTTTTTTACAATGTTTACCAACATGTTTTAGTTTTCTTTCCCGACTTCACGAACAAAAATAAAGAGTAAAGGTTAACAGAGCAAGAGTTGTATAGATACCCACTGGTGAAATCTAGTTTTTTTATTCATACGATACATTATTTACAAATTTAAAATATTTTTAAACGATTATTTCATGTCAATTAATTTTATTAAAAACTGTTTCATGTCAAATTGTTATCATAATTTTAATGTATTTTTTTCGTTTTAAAATGAATAACCCAAAAATTAAAGGTTCATTTGAACTTTGCTCACTTTCAAAATGAAAATCTTATCTTTAAGCACCGTAAATTGTTTTTCACGTGGAAAATTTTCATTCAAACTTTAAGGGCTTTAAATAATAATTTAAATTCTGAAAATGAAAATTTGTTTAATGCAATTAGCAAGCAACAATCACAATAAACACAAAGTGTCACTTTTTCACAAGAAAAATAGTAGTCTTTTATATTAAATTTGCGTGAAAACAAAGTCTACACAATTTTCACGTGAAACTGATGGCAATGAGTTTCAAGACTATCATTTTTCTTGGGAAAAAGTGACAATTTGTGTTTATTGTGATTGTGTTTTTGTTATAAAATTAAAAATTGTTAATTTTTATAAATTAAGTTTCAATTTGAGGCCTTTAAAGTACGAGTGAAATTTTTCCACGTGAAAAACAACTTACGGTGCTTTAAAGAAAAATCCAGTAATGATTTATGGAAAATTATTTGAAATTTCATTTTTAGATTTTTTTATGTTTTGGATTATTTTTGAACTATACTATAGCTCGTATAAGTACTGATTAATGTGTAGATACTAGGGTATTCAATTAATCGACATTTTAATTTAATCGATTAAACGTTCAAATAATTATACGGGTTTTTTTCTTAACCGATGAATCGAATAAAATTTAAAAATTAATCGATTAATCGAAAAAATGTTATGTAAAATAATATACATACATACATTTGTTGTATTTTTAATAATTTTATTTAAAAAAAAGAGCAAAAATAGTTTCGGAAACTCTTCTAAAATTCATAAAAATAAAAAATGCTATAATTAATATCATATTTTATAAAAATTTTTATTACTTCTCCTCTCTGTAATATATTCAAATTTTATCCAATTTATAAAAATTAGCCAGACGTTCGTATATTATACACATTATAAAGGTATTCATTTCCTCGTATACTGTGTATATGTTGTAAGTTTACTCGATTAATGTCATAACTAGTTTACGAGCCTTGGTAAACTACGCTTACATTTTTGTGTATAAACTTTTTCGTATTTGTACATACATTTAAATATTGTCAAAAATGAAATTATTTTGAATTTTTTTGTGTGTTGTTTTTTATTTTCTGTTTTATTTGTTTTTAAATAATCCCAGCAAACAAAGATGATTATTAACGACTCAGAAATGAGCTCCAAAAACATAAACATATTTCCACTTTTTCCTATGAATGTGGTCCGTCCAAAAGTGCCCCCTGTGTACTCAGAAATGACTCAGAAAAAATAACGTATAAAATCGAAATTTTCTTTATAAATTTAAATAATTTTGGAATCTTCTGTGAGTCCGAAAAATGAACCCTCGTTTTGAGACAACTTTTTCGATTGTTTTCTGAGGGTTCATATTTTCTACCAAAAAAAGAGTGTTTTCAAAAAAACAATAATCATTTCTATGAGCTATTTAAAAATATTATTTATGAGCGCTCCGAAATTGCTGGCTGGGAATACAAATTTAAAAAAATTCTGTGTTTAATTTATGAAAAGATCGAAAAAGTGGCTAAATGAAAAATTGAAATGTGAATAGTTTTAAAACGTGCGTTCATTCAAATAAACAGGTAAAGTAATAAATATACGCGATTATAAAAATACACGGTTTACGAGGGCATAAATCCAGTTAGATGAATACCACTTATGTATATTAAACATATAAATGTAGAGAAACATTCTGTTGAGAATTGATTTTCCCTCCACGTTTACGTCCCTCCATCCCTTTATTTGATTTTAGCAACTATTTCGCAGGAAATTTAAAAAAAAACATCGTGATTAATGTTGACAAATTTATTAGCTGAATTGGGCTATGAAAAGCTCATATATATAAAAGGTTATTTAGTTCTAATTAAACATTATTTAGAACTCATACATATGTACTAATTTTGACTATAATCTTGTCCTACACGCAGAAAAAAAAACAGTTGGAACTTTATCTAAGTGCTAAATATGTAATTATACAACTACATAAGTTCGAAGTAAGTTTTACAAATTTCTAGCAAAATATATGTAATTTTTCAAATATTTTCCACTACACATCCATACTAATATTATAAATGTGATTGTTTGTATGTCTGTCTGTTTGTGGCGACATCAGGCCCAAACGGCTGAACCGATTTTCTTGAAATTTTCGGAACAGCCATTAAAAACTATCAGAATTAAAATAGGCTATATTAAATTTTGATCGGACAAAGGGGCGTGGCAACTCCCATACAACACTAATATTTTGATGTGATATTTCTCGGCACTGTTCAACTGTTTCGAATAAAATTATGGCCACCATCTTATAAAAAGCATTGTGCTAAAAGTGGGCGGTATATAATAAGGGGGCGTGGCACCCTCATATGATCCCAAGTGCTTTATGTAGGCTTCTGTTGAACACACTTGAGCAAAATCTGGCAGAGATCTTCAAAAAGTACATTTTTCCAAAAAACAGTACCTTTTCAAAAAAGAAAATTATTTTAAAAAAAATAGCTCTTAATAAAGTACCTTTCCTCAAAAAGTACTTCTAATGAAAAAAACTAAAATTTTCAAAAAAAAATTTAAAAAAAAAAAAAAAAATTATATATATACCTATTAGGGTTTGGGGTTCCGGAATTCCCGGGCGGGAATTCCCAGGAAATCCCGGAAAAAGTTTGCCGGGAATTCCCGGGAAAATAATATATTTTTCCCGGGAAATTTTAAAAATATTAAATTTTTTTAAATTGTTTTTGTTTCGAATATGATTTTTTAATTTTAGTCATAAAAAACATTTTAAATACAAAAACAACGAGTAAAAAGGTTAAAGTCGGGCATGCCGACTATACAATACCCTACACCAGTCTGGTTAAAAGCCAACTAATGTTTGGATCCGAAATTCGAATGGGTTAAAATGGGGCTTGTGTCAAAATTTTCTATAATGTGAGTCAGCGCACCAAATTTCATCAAAATATCTTAATATTTGCGACCTGCAGCGTATAAACAATATAATTTTGGGGGGACCCTTATTTGGGCACTAGGTCTAAACATGGACCGGTGTTAACCAAAATCAATAGGCTTCATCCTTGGGCTGACATAGGTCGGTGTACCAAATTTCATCAAAATATCTTAATATTTGCGACCTGCAGCGTATAAACAGTATAATTTTGGTAGGACCCTTATATGGGCACTAGGTCTAAACATGTACCGATGTTCACCAAAATCAATAGGCTGCGTTATTGGGCCAACATAGGTCTGTGTACCAAATTTCATCAAAATATCTTAATATTTGCGACCTGCAGCGTATAAACAGTATAATTTTGGTAGGACCCTTATATCATTGGTAGGACCCATATATAAACATGGGCCGATGTTCACCAAAATCTATAGGCTTCGTCCTTGAGCCAACGTAGGTCTGTGTACCAAATTTCATCAAAATATCTTAATATTTTCGACCTGCAGCGTATAAACCATATAATTTTAGTAGGACCCTTATATGGGCACTAGGTCTAAACATGGACCGATGTTCACCAAAATCAATAGGCTTCGTCCTTGGGCCGAGATAAGTCGGTGTACCGTATTTCATCAAAATATCTTAATATTTGCGACCTGTAGAGTGCGCACAAAAATGCATGGACAGACAGACGGACGGACATCGTTAAATCGAAATAAAAAAAAAATTCTAAGCCGATCGGTATGCTATAAGGTGGGTCTAGGACCAATATTTTTTGGTGTTACAAACATCAGCACAAACTTATAATACCCTGATCACATAGTGGTGTAGGGTATAAAAATGTCATTGTTAAAATCTTTTAAATGGGAATACATTTATTTGACACACAAATAAAATCTTTGCGAAGTAATTAGGAGCATTTCAACTAATAAAGATTTTTCGCATAACTTATTCAAAATTTAAGTAGTAAAACCTAAAAACTTGGTAAAATGTTTAAAAGAAATATGAAAAAAAGCATTGTTTCTTACAAATATCCGCCCTTACTATCTAAATTTTTCAAATGTATAATTTAGGTAAAGTCGACTTTAGTTAAAATATTGGGTGGCAGTATACCTTGACTTGGTTTATTTTTGGAGCATTCTGATTGGTTAATTTATTTTCAACCAATCAAAATATTTGAAAATATAAATATTTTTGTAAGGTTTTCATACACAAAATGAACAAAACCGTTTGATTAAAAATAAAGTCGACTTTAAATTTAAAATACGCCTTTATATTAAGAGTCAATAATTTTATAAGTAACGTTTTCATTAATAAATGTGAAAAGAAAATACTAATGGTTAACGGTGGTATCTAAATTTGGTTATCCGACATCTAAATTTGGTTCACAAAAAAAAAAAAATGATGGTCATGCAACTTCTCTTGAAGAAAACAACAACAATAATAACGTTTCAGCTAAAATTAGCAAAGTATCCGAGGAAAAAAGTGTAAGCTGAATAGGCATTAAAGGTTTTATGGTAGGGCAAACATTTCCTGAAATGGTATCCAAATTAGCCGCAGTCAATCCGCACCATAACTAGATCTTCGTTTATTCGAGAAAGTTTTTATAATAAAAACCTGGCATTGCAAAAAAGTGAAACTGATGTAAAGAACATTATATTAAATTACTACAATCATGTAAAAGATATCATGATAAAAGAAATATCGAGCAATATTTCTAAAGATAGGAGATTTACTATAATCTTAGATGAATGGACAAGAATATCACAAAAGAGATATTTGAACATATGTATAAACGGAAATAATTCATTTTATAACCTGGGGTTGGTTTATATATCAGGAAGATTTAATGCTGATGAAATAAGAAGAATTGTAGAAATAAGACTAGAAGAGTTTTATTTGTCTTTGGAAAATAACATTGTGGCCACCATATCTAATGGGCCAAGTGTGATGAAACGGTTTGTTTCCGACAGTCCAGTAGTAGGTGCTTTCTGCTGGAATCATGCAATTCATTTGGCAGTGCTGCGAGTAATTTATGTGAAATCAAATGTTCTGATATTTTTTACTTTGAATTCTCACTACACAGACTGCATTTGTACTAAAATAGTGTTTTTTTTAACAAAAATTACTTATATATGTGGTTTTCATTAACAATTTTGTTCAATTTTTTCATTCCCGTTTCCCGGGAAATAAAAAAGTCCGGGAAATCCCAAACCCTAATACCTATATATGTAAGCATAGCGCATGCTATGCGGACATATTTTCAATCCACAGTTTACTATGGAGACATTTGGTTAGTTTGAGAACTGTCCTCAAACTCTTTCTAGGTCAAAAACAAAAAATGTTATTTTTCATAAAAAGGACTTTTTCCAAATAAAAAATACCATTTTCCAAAAACACTTTTTCTGAAAAACAAGTATTTTTTTCCTTAAAAGTATCTGTCAAAATAAAAGAAAATTTTAAAAAAATCCTTTTTTTAAAGTACTTCTATCAAAGGTCTGAATGTGAACACAAACATTACCAACAATACGATAGAACATACATGGAAATGTTAGGACCTTCTTTATTTTACCTTTTGATATAAGTTTTTCTTGGCTCCTCTCAATCCTATTTCAATCAAAGTAATCACGGCTCTTTATAAACAATATTGCTAAACAATCCGATAAATGTAGGTGGTATGTGACGAGGGGGCGTGGCACCGCACAAACCAAATTTTTTTTTTGCACTGCGTTTTTTAAAAATATTTTTTAACACTTTCCCAAAAGTGGACGGGATCAGTGAAATAGAACGTGGGGCATTCAAAATATCCTAAAATTTTAACGATATCAAAATATATTGGACGATATTAAAATACAATGCATACCTTAAAAGGGGCTGGGATGGGAAAACGGGTAGTGGCACATATCATATAACCCAATATTTATACCCTACACCACTATGTGGTCAGGGTATTATAAGTTTGTGCTGATGTTTGTAACACCAAAAAATATTGGTCGTAGACCCACCTTATAGTATACCGATCGGTTCAGAATTTTTTTTTATTTCGATTTAACGATGTCCGTCTGTCCGTCCGTCCGTCCGTCCGTCTGTCTGTCTGTCCGTCCGTCTGTCTGTCTGTCCATGCAATCTTGTACGCACTCTACAGGTCGCACCTATTAAGATATTTCGATGAAATTTGGTACATAGACCTATGTTGGCCCAAGGACGAACAAGTTTGATTTTTTTGAACATCGGTCCATGTTTAGACCTAGTGCCCATATAAGGGTCCTACCAAAATTATATTGTTTATACGCTGCAGGTCGTAAATATTAATATATTTTGATGAAATTTGGTACACAGACCTATATTGGCCCAATAACGCAGCCTATTGATTTTGGTGAACATCGGTCCATGTTTAGACCTAGTGCCCATATAAGGGTCCTACCAAAATTATACTGTTTATACGCTGCAGGTCGTAAATATTAAGATATTTTGATGAAATTTGGTACACAGACCTATATTGGCCCAATAACGCAGCCTATTGATTTTGGTGAACATCGGTCCATGTTTAGACCTAGTGCCCATATAAGGGTCCTACCAAAATTATACTCTTTATACGCTGCAGGTCGTAAATATTAAGATATTTTGATAAAATTTGGTATACAGACCTACATTGGCCCAGTAACGCAGCCTATTGATTTTGGTGAACATCGGTCCATGTTTAGACCTAGTGCCCATATAAGGGTCCTACTAAAATTATATGGTTTATACGCTGCAGGTCGCAAATATTAAGATATTTTGATAAAATTTGGTACACAGACCTACGTTGGCCCAAGGACAAAGCCTATTGATTTTGGTGAACATCGGTCCATGTTTAGACCTAGTGCCCATATAAGGGTCCTACCAAAATTATATTGTTTATACGCTGCAGGTCGCAAATATTAAGATATTTTGATGAAATTTGGTACACCGACTTATGGCAGCCGAAGGACGAAGCCTATTGATTTTGGTGAACATCGGTCTATGTTTAGACCTAGTGCCCATATAAGGGTCCCCCCAAAATTATATTGTTTATACGATGCACGTCGTAAATATTAAGATATTTTGACGAAATTTGGTACACAGACCTATTTTGGCCCACGGACGAAGCCTATTGATTTTGATGAACATCGGTCCATGTTTAGACCTAGTGCCCATATAAGGGTCCTACCAAAATTATACTGTTTATACGCTGCAGGTCGCAAATATTAAGATATTTTGATGAAATTTGGTACACAGACCTATATTGGCCCAATAACGCAGCCTATTGATTTTGGTGACATTAGTTGGCTTTTACCCAGACTGGTGTAGGGTATTCTATAGTCGGCATGCCCGAATTTAACCTTTTTACTCGTTTTAAAGTGCAATTCCTCCTTTCTTATTGAAAATTTCGGAAAAAAATTTGTACTTTGTCTTTTAATCATGGTTGGCAACCGAAACGAATAAGTTTAGATTAATGGATTTACATCAACATTTTAGTGTCAGAGATTCTACATATTTAAGAACATTTGGTTACTTATAAACACTAATTCGCACAGCCTAAGAATATACACCGCATAAATTCTCTTCATCCAATCAAGTCGGGTTCAATTTCAATACTATGGTGCTAAGTGCATTTAAGTATGAACTTTAAAATCAACTCTAATTCGTTTCGGTTGCCAACCCTGCTTATAAATGAAATTCGTCTAACTCAGCTACTGTTGAACTTATTTGAGCAACATATATATTTTAGCGAAAAATACAACATTAGACTGAACAAGTCAAAAAGTTATAGTCGGTCAAGCCCGAACATGAAACAACCTATACCATATACAATTTGGGTAATATTCCAAAATGTGACCTATACTTATTAAATGGGCAAAACATTAACGAGACAGAACATGTAGAGAAAAATCTGAATGAAATGCCATTATTTTTGGCATTTATAAACATCAGCGCAAACCCATAATATCCTTTCCACATGATGGTGTAGGGTAAAAAATGTTTACCCTCGGCTTCTGCTTAACCATAAAATAGAAAATTATAAGCCTGAAAATTAATTTTCACAAAATTTGTGATCATTTGCCACCTGGGGACTCCGGGGCGTAAGACCGCTTTTTTATATAAGCTTCTAATAGGCATTCGCATCGAAAGGGGCTTTTGAAGATTTATACATTAACAAAAAATATTATGTTTTACTTTCATAGAATAGTTTTACTATCCAAAATAAATTACATTTTAAACTTTAAGATATACTAACTAATAAAGTACTGGGCTTGCACGATACGAAAAAATTCGTTTTCGGTTTAACTGACTTCCAAAAACTAGGCCTAAGGCACGCCGCTAAATCTAGCGGGCTTGCCCGCTAGTGTACTATATATCTTGCAATGATTGTATATATTTTACAAAAAAATGTGGATATTTTACTAGAACTTTGTAAAACTAGCTCTTAGCTAATATTCCCCCAGTTTTTTTCTATGTGTATGACTTGGGATAATATCCTTTGCTAAAGGATATTATGAATGCAGAGTGCTCACTACTGTTGATGTTGATGTTTTTGTTTTTTCTTTGATATTTAAGATGATTTTTACAATTTGTGAAATAAGTTGTAATAAAATCCCATATTTACTTAAATAAAAAGTATATATTTTTAAAACATTTTATTAATTTCGATTAATCGTATTAAATTATTCGAATTATTCGTTATTCGAAATATGGCCATTTTAAATTATTCGAACAATTTTTGAGCAAAATTGTTCGATTAATCGAATAACAATTAATCGACTGAATACCCTAGTAGATACTTTTTATGTATGCAGTTTCACATAAAGACTCGCAAACTTACTAGAATTACTTAGTTACACCATACAAGAAACCTTACGTGAATTCCCCATTGTTTTTCAGTACATTATTTAATAAAAACAGAAATTCGAAAAGTTTTATCAAATTGGACCTAATTGCATCAAATTTTAAATATGAAGATATTATTTAATACAATAATGTCTGGTCAAAATTCGGATTAAATTGTATATAATTTAAAGTAATTAAATCCAATTTGATCCACGTAGATACAATTGTATTCAACATTTTTCGGATTAAATTGTATCTGATTAGTTATTCTATTCTATCAAATTAGATATATCACCATATCATCTTTTTTAATCGGGTATATAAGAGTTAACTTTTAGTTAATTAAAAATAACAAATTACACTGTAAAATCTACAGAAAATTTTTCTAATTATTAGTAGACCCAAAATAGCAAAAACAAACCGTATTATTTAAAAGGTTTTGTTATTTTTAAGTTAAATATAGTTGAATGCAAATAGCAATCTATCCTGCTAAAATCAGCAAAAATATTTAAAAAAAAAAAAATAATAAACCGCTGATTTCAGAAGGCTGGATTTTTATTTGCATTAAAAAAATGGAAAAAAAAACATTGAAATTTTTAAGATTTTTTGGCCTATTAATTATTTAGCAACATTTTTTGCTGATTTAGCTGTTTTTTTTTTAGCAGGTTAAGCTATTTTTTTCTATTAACAAAAATTTAACTCAAATATTTATTTATTTTTTTTAAAGATATGTAAGTAACACTCAGGAAATTCTTACTATTTATTAATGTATTGCTTTCTTTATGAAAGGGGATAGGGAAGGTGGTGAAAGATGTATAAGTAAAAAAACCCTGAAAAATATTTCTGGCTACGTGTATGTTATGCAACGTAATCTGTCACGTACACTGACAGATTTATCTGCATGCAATTAGTGAATTTGTACATTAATTAATGAAGTTTCGCTGGAATTCGTTCATTGAATGCAGTTTTTCGTAAAATTCTATGAAACATTTTATATTATTTATAAAAACTTTCATACACCCAATGAAAAAGGTTCATTAAAAATAGTTTTATAAAGGCACATGTACATGCGATAAAAACTGCTAGAGACAGAGCAAAAAACAAACCCTAAATAGATTAAATCATTCACAATAGAGACATTTAGAGGTGGTTTTGCTTTTTCTCTAATAGTTTTCCCTCGCGTGTAACTGTGCCTTAAAAACTATGAAGCTTTTTCATAATTATTATTAAGACATTTTTCAATCCAGAGACTATTAATTATAGAGATTGGAAATCAAAACTTACACTGCTCACCGATAGAGGGCGCTGCAATTTAGTATTACCTGAGCAACTATTTAGTATCAGTTTAGTATCAGCTGAGCCTATATTTCAAACCTCAAAAACCGCTGAAAACTGCTAAAAATAAGGAAAAAACAAGCGCGGAATATATTCAAATAATAAAATTTTAAATATCCGTTTGTTTTTTTCCTTTGTTGTTTGTTATTATTTAAATTTAAATAAAAAAATAAAATTGTCAATTTTTTGAACAAAGTGCCATCTAGTTTTATAACTTATTTTTTGGTGATGCCATACCCCTGTTTTAATCACTTCGTAAAGAAAACTTCATTAGTTCAGTGAAAAATTTCATTTAAACTCATCCACGAAAATTCTTCCTGTGTAAATACGTAAAGAAAAATCTCAACAGGTTATTCCGTCCCAAATCATTTCGTTTGGGTGGGTGTTTTATATATTGAATCAGCTGATTCGTCACCTTACGTTTACCACAGTCACGTTTACTTATGACTAATTCTCCTTGACTATTGTCATGTGTTGAATAAATATTTAGCCCTTTTTTAATGCTAGACAAGGATGGTGTCATAAATATTTCTTTATAGATTGTTTTTCTTTTTTTATCTGTGAAATTATATAGTTAATTTTAAACACAAACAACAACAATAAAGAATTTTTCTTTTTTAAACATACATAGCTACATACATATTTTTATGAAAATGAACTTGTTGCTACGTGCCTTTTGTCGCGATTGCCAGTAAATCCGACCACATTAAATTTTATTTTGGCCTGTTGTTTTTTGTGTTAGTTCATATAAAATGGCCTTGTTATTGTTTACAAAAAAAATATATGTATACTTTTTTATTTAACTCTGTAAGAAATTTTTATGTAAGGCAGGAGGTATTTTGTATGTTTTTTTTCAGTTAAAACTATGATAAATCTTAATTGTCAAATTAATGCATTCAAATTGTTATTATGTTAGGCTAAATATTTTAATTAATTTTTTAAGGTAAAATGTGGTTTTTGATTACCCGGTTAAAAATAAAAATATATGTTGATGTATTGTCATATATGGTTTAATGTGTATTCATATATGCACGCATATGAATCATATATGAATATATGTAACATATATGGAAGCATGTATGTATCTACGCATGATAAAAGGAGACCCATATTTGGGAATATGTGGTATCATACATGTAAGTTTATGACATATGTTTTTCCATTAATGATCATATTTTATCTTGTTTTATATTTTTTAGTCATATACTATCCCCTAAATTCATAAACACTTTGTAAAATTATAGGAGGTTTAATGAACAAATTTTGTATAAAAATGACGTTTTGTAAACCTGCTATAACTTTACAAAGCATTTATGAATTGAGGGGTATGTGTATACAAGAATGTTTGAATTTAATATATTGACGTACATACTAAAATTTGATGAGTATTTTGTTCCTTTAATTACAAAAGGACAAACCATTTTCGAGAGAAAATGTTCTTCAATAACGAACAAATTTTTAGAAACACGTTGGCAATAGCTCATGCAAATAATTTTTTAGACAATAATTCATTGAAATTTATATTGTTTGCATAAGTTTATCGCGATAATATTTAAAACCTTTATTAAAAATGAAAGAAAAAATTTTTAAAACTAAGTTCATTCTTTTGGATTTAAATAAATTTTTTGTCTGTATTAATCCTTTTCCAATTTTTTGTGTATAAATGACCATGAATATCTGTCAAAATTCATTATTTGCTTTTGAATTTGTCTTAAACTTTCAAATTAGAATGTCAGAATTTTTATATTTATTTTAAACTTTTGAAATATTTTTACGGAAATATCTTATTATTGTGTTACGTACGGACTTTTGGCTTATAGATGTTGGAAATTCATTTGTTTTCGTAAGTTTTTCGCTAAAACTATTTACATTAAATTCAATGTTGTCTTTAAATTCTATTTTAGTTAACCGAATGAATGCATCAAAATCAAATACGGGGCTGACAGCAAAAATCTATACAATCAGCAAAATTTATTTTAAATCGGCTTTTAAATTTCAACTATTTGTTTGACTACTGGTGGCGATGGTAAAAATCCTATACGTAGCCCTAAATGCTTTTTAGGTATGTCCCCTCTTCATCGGAAAATTTTTGTTTTTGTTCAGTTGGACCGTTTGTTCAATTGGACCGTTTAAGTTCTGAGATCAAACTTGTTTAAAACGAAAAATTTGCATATTTGTTACATATATAAATGTAAGTCTCATTATTTTAGTGTTTTGTTTAAGAAATATATATTTAATTTTTATTTATATTTGAAATTAAGATTTTTATAATCATAATTTTCTTTAACACGTTAAGAAAAAGTGCAGCTTTGCTAATAAAATATTAATTCTATGTTTTCATCTTAATTTCAAATGAAAAATCCGGTAGTACTTTTATAATTTATAAAAAATTGTATATAAATAAGTTAACACTTAAGTATTTGATTCTAAAATAAAATATAATAAAAAACAATAAATTTTTTTATAAAAAATTAAGATTTTTATTTTATATGACAACAATAGGTAAAACCCATGAAAAAGGCATATATGCCATCATATATGTTTACACATGATCATAAATCTATATATTACCTCAATTTTCGTTATTATTCATATATGAAACCATATATGATCATCCATATATGAACATAAACGAGCATATGTGATTATTTTTAACCGGGTAATGAGAATTTTGAAATGCAATATTTAATACTTTAAACTATCATAACAGTTCCTGGTAGACACTAAAGGGCGGATTATGGGACCGTAAACGTAAATGTGATGTAACTGTAACGTGCCGTATCTAAAAAGTACACTTATAGAATACCGTAATAGTATATTTAGACTGGGCAAAAAATAGTAGTTTTTGGCCATTTTTAGGTTTTGAGCCGAAAACTACCAAATTAATTTAGTTTTTCCATACAATTTTCATACAAACTGAAAACCAGGTTCTACCTGGTTTTTGCCAAAAAAAACCAAGTAAAAATATCTGAAATGTGCATTTTTGATACACACGGTATCATTTATAATTAATTTTCGATACACCCTGTTACAACTATGGTTTTTCTTTTCCCGGACTTTTTCATTTCCCGGGACAGCGGGATTTTTTTCTGAATTTCCCGGGATCCCGGGAATTCCCGTTGGTTAGAAAATAAATAAATCCGACATATGTTGTACTTCAAAAACTCGATTTCTAATAAAACACCATCCGACAAAGTTAATTTTTTGGTTGTACCCATGATAAAATCTACTTAATATATTCTGAAAGGAGGGCTGAATATAAAATATCCATGACTTCCACATTTTCTAGATCAATTCGTTTAACAGTTTAAATCGCGAATTACTATTTAGATAATATATTTATATGGAAGGCCGTCTTAATTTTAAATAATTTTAAAATAAAATATATTAACTTAATATTAATAAATACTATTAGCTTAAGGAAATACATTCGGAAAAATTTAAGTTTTCTCTAGTGTGTAATTTTAGGACTCGTCATAAAAATTTAAACATAAAACATATTTACATATAAATAAAAATGTATAAAATTTAACTGTGTAAAAAGTACTTATTTAAACTATTATGAGTAAGTCATTATTTTATATTTAGAATTAATGAATACAATAGGCCGTTATTAGGAAGTCATTATTTTATATTATAAAATATTGCAAAAGGTAATGATATATCATTTTTGGTAATGCAGATAGTAATGAGGTGCCATTACCAATATTTTGCTGGGATATTATTTGGTCCAGTTTGGTAAGTTAAATTAAATTCATTTGGTAATAAGAGCAAAATATTGATAAATTGTCTTTTTTAGAACGAAAATCATAAAATATCATTGGGAAAAACATGCCCCAAATTAGGTTGCGGAAAAATAAGAAATTTGTACTAGGAACAAAAATTTCATTGAGAATGAAAACTTATGTAATAATCTGCCTTAACAGTATTTTGTTCTTTAATAATAGGGGCAAGGACTTTCATGCACTAAAAAATCGAAAATATGCGCTTAAAATATGCACTATAAAATGGAAAATATGCACTTAAATATGCATTTATAACGAAATATGCACTAAAAACCAAAAAATATGCAATTAAAACTAAATGTTTTTTTTAATTATATTTATTAAAAACTAACATAAACGTAAAAATTCAGTAATCGGTTACAATAAGCGTGTTCGTTTACTTACTACAAGTTACTATATTTACTACAGCTGGAAAAATTCAATACAAAAAGTTAAAAAACTTTGCAATTGTAGTAAAAGTAGTAAGAAATTCGAGTAAACGAACACACTGAATATGTCTTCATATACCTACACCCCATTACAATACGAAAATGTTTCGCAATCGTATCGCCTGGAAGAAAAACTTTATTGCGGCAATAATCATATTCTTATTGCGGAAGATCCTCCCTTCAGGAGTAAATGTCCTCTCTATAGCGATACTTCCAAAGCGATACTTCTGAATGATAAATCGGCGATATCGCTAATTTATCACCTGGAAGATAAAAAGGTGATATCGCTAAATTAACTCGTCGAAATAAACCAAACAATTTTTAATTTTCATTATTAAATTTAACTCTGAAAAAGAATATCTGCATACATAATCCATTGACAAGAGCATTAATTATTTTGTTGCCATCATACCCGGGTTTTTCCGCGCACTAAATCTTCATTTTTCAACGAATTTGTTTCCCATATTTCTTATAATTGTGTTTTGTACAAATTTTTTTTATTATTTTTTCCAACATTTTCAAAAACTTTAAACGAATCGTGTTTATCTTCCAGATGATAAAAAGGTGATATTGCCGCAATATTATCATAAAAAAAAAATTATGACAAAAACACAATTTTTGATTTGGTTTTTCCAAATATCTTCCAAATGATAAAAGGAAGACAATTTCAAAATACTTCTTGATTATTTTCATTCAAATGAAAAAAAGAAGATATCGCTTTATCATCTTCTTGGAAGATATCTTCCAAATGTTTGCAGGGACATAGTTAAATATATTTTTGTGTGTGGCATTTTACCTGAAAAAAACTTTATTATAAAATAGAACCCATTCTACAACTGGTTCCACTGCAACCGATTCCATGGAACTGGTTCCAGAACCAGTTCCTGGGATCCTATATGGAAGGTGTGGGTAACGTAGAATCAGTTCCACTTTGGAGCCATAGAAGGGGTTGCTTTTGGGACAATTTCAAACAAAAAAAAATCGGCGTTAGAATCTACAGTAGAAGGGGTTGTGAATGAAAAGTAGCTATTGTACAACCGATTCTTTGGAACAGAAAATTTTCCTGGGTTAAATATGTGTATTATAAAATCATACTCACTTTCGTAATTCAGAGAAAAAAGTGGCAGAAATCAATGCTCGGGGATAAGTTTCCTTAAAATAATTTTTATAAAATTGTTCAACTTTTTGTTTGAGAGCAATAACACCCGAAAACGTTAATTTAAAATTACATATATAAAAAATGTGTTAGTGGATGACAACATATTGTATACTATGTGTTTCTCTTTCTAGTGTAGTGTTATATTACCAACAGAGCTTCCAAATAATTAATTCTTTAGAATTTTTTTTAGTTTTAAAGTATGAATTCTTAAATCGAATTTCATATTTAAAAATATAAAAAATATGCAATAATGTGCAAAATATGCAAAAATATGCAATAAAAATCATAAAATATGCAATAAAATATGCACTTAAAAGCAAAATATGCAAAAATATGCATTTATAACAAAATATGCAACAACAAATCGGTGCCATTTTTTTGCAAATTCTTTGATTCGGAAATGTATTTGGTCAAAATCATTTTTGGGCCACTGACTACAAACATGCATTTGCATGAAAGTCCTTGCCCTGGCAATTAGCTACTAAATTCAAAATCAATTTCATTCTAACTGGCATACGGTTTCTTGTAATTATAAACCCAGTTTAAATTACATATTCGAAATAAAATTAGAAACATTCAACTAAATCTATCAACTGATACTCAGTAAGGGGTATTTCACCTGAGACTCAGTTAAAAATTTAGTTGCTGGTAACTGAGAAATTTTTTTGGTGTACACACTTTTCACGTGAAACTGATTATCGTGAAAAACTATTTTTTTTATATGGAGTATAACAGTTTTTTCACGTGAAAACGAAGCAACTTACGGTG
Source organism: Leucophora obtusa (assembly GCA_949987735.1). Lineage (NCBI taxonomy): Eukaryota > Metazoa > Arthropoda > Insecta > Diptera > Anthomyiidae > Leucophora > Leucophora obtusa. Next base: position 115,067,658 of record OX465295.1, on the reverse strand, counting down.
CTTTAGTAACCATTTGTATTCACTTCTTCTTGTGGTTTTGAAACAGCTGATTCGCTGCTGTTACGTTTACGGTTGGGTAACTCACCCTTTAGGAATTATTTATTAACGGTGGGTCTCATACTGCAGGTTTAAACTTTAGTTAACCCAAAAATTTGTTGTTGTTTTGTGTACATTTTTTGACATTTTCTTTTCTTTTATAGTTAAGTTAAAGTTAAATTTAAGTAAATTTCAAGTTACAATTTACCTCTGAAATCATCAAAAAATTCAGACTAGAAGCAGCAAAAAACGCTGCTATAAAAATGTTTAGTTACATTCGACCAAAATTAATTAAGTACGAATAACAAACTACTCTGCTCAAATAATCAGCAATATATATTGAATAAGGAGTGCATCATTAAAAATGTGTGCATCGAGGAATAAAAATATAAATAATATCACTTGATCCATTTTCAAAGAGTTTTCATATTATTAAAGGAAATTTTATTCAAAGTAATAAAATAAAGAAATACAAAAAATAATTAATCAATGATAAAATTATTGGTTTTTTCTGCAACTCCTATCATTAGGGCGTTTACAGTGTTTTTTTCTTGATCCTTTGGCTTGCAGCACACCATTGACGCCGAAAATCTACAACGTCCTTAGGTACCCGTTTGGTGGTCTACAATTTCCTTTTTACCAGAGCCTCTCTAGCCTCTAAGTGTTAATTCTCCCGGTGGTCACGAACATTTTGCTTCGTTTGCCACAACTAAAAATTGCTTGCCACACGAGAAATTTTCTTGGAAACTTTGCTCTTCTTTGGGTCTTATATTTATCCGAGACATTTCCTCTAGCATCGGCAACATAAAATTCTTGGCCAGGAAGCTGAGAAAAGGCGGAGAGAACGTATGTTTCGTCATCCATTAGGCAACATTTTTACTTTTTCACAAAATTGTTGTTAAGCACTTTTTGTTCATCGCTCATTTTTTCGCAGAATAACCAACCAATGTTGCATATTCCGACATGTTTTTCAAAACTGACGTGATCAAAAAATTTTGTTTTGAATTGCAATGAAAAAAGTCATAGTAGAAAAAGCACGCACAAGTTTTTAATGACGCACTCCTTATGTTAGTTTTTTTAAGTCTGCCAATATTAAATATTAAGGTTAATATTCATAATCAATTTTAAAAATTATAATTTGCTTATAAAACAAATTTTTCATACAAAATAAATTTTATAAAAGCATAAGATTTTTAAACTACCTAGCCAGAAAAATACAAACGTGAAAGCGATGGCACAGCACTTTAACAGGTGGTACAAGTACTGGCAAAAAGTGCTTTCCCATTCCCAAAATGATAACATCATTAGACAAAAGGACCTGCTGTTCAAAAAACGCTGGAAAAGCACTGGAGGAACAAAACTTTTAAAGTTGCCAAACGCTGGCAAAACCAATAAATAGGTGGTCTGGAAATATATTTTCCAAAATAAAATTTAAAAAAAGTTCATATCTATTCATATCTACACTCATACAAATAAGTCCGTAAAAATAGCAGAAAAAGTTACTAAAAATTAGTTAAAATGATGCTCCAGAAAAAACTGCTAATATTAGCAGAATCAGTTTGCTAAATATTAATAAAATGAAAACAGCAAAAAATACTGTTAAATTTACAGAATTTTAGTAATATTTGAGCTAAATTGTTGTTAATTGCAAATAACAATTTAACCTGCTAAAATTAGCAAAAAAAAATTGATGAATAGTAGTTTAAAAAAATAGCAAAAAAAACTGTTAAATTTACAGAATTTTAGTAATATTTGAGCTAAATTTTTGTTAATTGCAAATAACAATTTAACTTGTTGAAATCAGCAAAAAAATTGCTAAATAATAGTAGAATAAAAATAGCAAAAAAAAACTCTTAAATCTACAAAATTTTTGCTAAAATTTTCTGAAATCAACAAAACTTTTGCAGATTACTAGTGGACTGGAAAAAAGTAAAAAAGGAGCAAATGAAATAAAAATTAATAAAAAAAAAATGTGTATTTAAAAACATACTTGGGACCAGTTTATTGAATGTGTCAATTAATTGAAATTTTTTCAATTGGCATTGTTCAATGCCTTAATGCCCATTTATTATTGATGAAAGAAGTATTTGTTTTCATGTTTTAACAAAAGAATAAATTAAGAAAAAAAAATTAAAAATTCGCGCATTTCTTATATTTTTTTATATTACAATGCTTTTTCTTCAATTATGTGTACATTTCATTACCATTGTTTTCATCAATGCAAATTGATAAAAGTTTCATTGGCATTGAATGGTGATGAAATTTGTTGGCATTGACATTGACATTGAGATAAAGTAATGCCAGTTATATTTCAATGCCAATGAAAATTTCCCAAGAATCTTTTTTTTGTAAAAGTGGTCATAAATAGACAATAATATATTAACTATAACAAAATGTATTTCAGAGACCCTTCTTTTGATTTTCATTGTTTGCTGATCGGATATGTACTTCCGAATTTATTTGAGTTTCCATTTTCACCTCTAAAGCTCCACCCACAGGAAAGAAGGTGTGGCCGATTAAAAATATCGTATTCTTTAAATAAGCTTAAAAAGTACAATATTGGGGGAAAAAAATTAGGGTCATCCCCGTAAACTCCACTTCCTCCCCAGAGATACTTTTAATCACAATTTTCATATTAAAATGGTTCGTCCAAAATAAACCTTGATCTTTGAGAATTAATGTATTACGATAAATAGAAACTTTTCTCATAAATTTTAATAATTTAGATATTTTATGAGTAGGACAAAATTTCAACCATTTCAATTTAGCTTTATTTAAAAACTTTTTGCATTATTTTTGGCGAGTTAAAAATATGCATTAATTTTTATGAGTCATTTAACATTCTGTTTATAAGCGCTCCAAAATTGGTGGTTTAGTTTATAAAAAATTTGGAAAATTAGAAAATCTTCTGTTAAAAATTAGTAACTAAAATTCAGCAAAATACTGTAAAGTTAACAAATTTATTGTTAAAAATTAGTAACTAAATTCAGAAAAAAAAAATTGTAAAAAAATTTGTAAGTTAGTAATGTGGAGGTAGCAAAAAAATTAACTAAAAACTAAATTTTAACTAAAAATTAGTTAAAAATTTGTTAAGTTGAAGTACTAACAGTTTTACTAACTTTTCTACAAACTTTTTCCTATGAGTGTACCCTCTGAGCTAACGAGACATATAACACTTGGTGGCTAAACACTTAAATGAGTGATAATAGCTGGACAACTACTGGCTGTGCTAAAATGCTAGTATTGGTAAACAGTTTTTTGGAACTAATATGCCAGCGTTGGGAAAGAAAAAGAAGAGTTGGTCTTAAAGGAGCTTTCCCACAAACAAAAAAAAAGGATTTTATAAAACAAAAACATTTTTAAATTAAAAAGGAAATCAAAAAAAAATTTTCCCTGCAACCGGATTTGAACCAATGGCCCTGCAACTCTTTCAATATTTTTTATTTGAAAAAGTATTATGCGGCTTGGAACAGGAACGAACTCCTCCGACATGTTAATCAGGGATGGAAAAGGCTCACTTAATCGGGCTCTTATACCAAAAAATGTTAGATCGCTCTTACATATTTAAAAATGTAAGTAACTCAAAAATAGCTTCCTCTTTGGCTCGTTAAAAAATATTTAACGCTGATTACGTTTCCTAATTAATTTTTTGTACCACAAAGTCTTTTTTCGCGTCCTTCTTTTATTTTGCAATTTTTAAGTACGTTTCTTTTTAATTTATAATCTAGGGACTATAATACACATTTCATACAACAAAGTTTGGTGGCTAGTTGCAAAAAAGAAAAAAAAAATCGCGAAAAGTAAAATTTGCAAAAAGGAAAAATTTTTTCATCAATATATTTGTTTGCAGAATGTTAATCGCTGATTAAGTTTTTGAATTAATTTTTTGTACCATAAAGCCTTTTTTCGCTTTCCGCGATTATTTTGCAATTTTTTAAATGTGGTTTTTTTAAATTTATAATCTATAGTACCAATTTTATACACAAAAGTTTGGTACTTAGTTTACAAAAAAAAAAAAAAAAAAATCGCGAAAAAAATATTTGCAAAAAGGAAAATTTTTGCGTCATTGTATTCATTTGCAAATTGTTAATCGCTGATTGAGTTTTTTTTATTATTTTTTTCTACCACAAAGTATTTTTTCGCGTTTCTCTATTATTGCTGGGTGATATTGGTTTGAGTATGTTCCTGTTCCATATACATAATAGAACAAATGCTTTCTCAGTGATAGAGAGTCTCCCAATCTCTTTATTATATATACTCTTTGTTTGAACTCGGAACCTTCTGACTACAAAGCTTTTTTAACGAATCATCTGCAAACGTTTAAGGCTGGTTATATGTTTTGCATGTGTACTAAAGCAAAATCGTACCGAAAAACTTATAGTGTAAACCAGCCTTTATTGGGATGTTTTTTTTAATAAAAAGTAAATAAAATCCAGGGTTGGCAGGCAATACCGCTAAAATACCGTTATCGATTCAAAACCCTTTCAACTGACTACCGTTACCCCTAAAATACCGTTACCGAAATACCGTTACCGAAATAACGGAAATACCGTTATCCTTAAAATACCGATACCGAAATAAATGAAGTATCAATACCCTTAAAATACCGTTACCGCAACAAATGAAATATTGTTATCCCTAAAATACCGTTACCGTTATTTTTAATTTTCTGCTTTTGGTAATTTCAAGTGGTCATTGAGTATTTTTTGTACATTAAGTTGATAAATTGGTTCTGTTTTTAATCTCGTTTGTTTTTTGGAAAAAAAAATTACGGGATGCATCGAAATAATTGACTACCGTTAAAATACCGTTACCGATATAACTGAAATACCGTTAACCTTAAAATACCGTTACCGAAATAACCCAGATATCGTTATCTTTAAAATTCCGTTACCGAAATAACTGAAATACCGTTATCCTTAAAATACCGATACCGAAATAAATGAAATAGCGTTACCCTTTAAAAACCGTTACCGAAATAACCTAAAATATCGTTACCCTAACGATAACCGCATTCGTTTCGGTTACCATCCATGATAAAATCATATTTTTTATCATCTGGGTGTTTTTCTAGATATATCTTCTTTTTATCTTCCAGAAGAATTGCTTTCGGGACACGCTCTCTACATAATGGAAGACGCAATACGAAGACGATTGTTGCCGAAATACCATTTCTCTTCCATGCAATAGTATTGGGGAATCGTATTCGTATTGATATGTTTGCTGGCAAGTACTTAACAGAGAACGGTTTGAGTACATTCGTTTTTATTGTGCAGTCATACCATTCATTGCTTTTGCCATGTATTCATGCAACAACAATAACTAATGCTATTGCTTATATATACATTCATTGTTTTTGATGAGTGGTTTTTACGCATTATTTTTATAATGCCACCAACGAGCATATAATTAATAGACTAACCAACTCTCCCTACCTCTGTTAAATCACTCTCTTCTTAATTTATATCGAAAATTCAGCCATAAGAATTTCACACGTCTGTAAAGGCTAACATTTTCGATATAAATTGTCAATCTTCGAAAGAGAGCGACGAATACCGCCTGCATTTGGTTACTGTTTTGGTTTTTTTTTTAAGAAACGCTTTGTCAGAATTTTCTTTTCGAAACAAAATCGTATGATGGCTACAAGGTGAATCCAAATATGCCATTGTTTTTCTCACTCGTTAAATAGTTTGGTGTAAAAATTAAACTAAAACGGAGTTTACAACATTTTTTCAAATCTTATTAAAGACATCCTTTTTCATCTCGAGAATGTTACATGCTGCAAAAAACTTCAAGTCTGTTATAGAAGATGATTATTTACAGTCCAACGATCATTTGTATATAAATCATACATGGGACTAATTAATTAGGTATACTAATTGATTGATGATTTCATTATCATTGCATTGATATCAATTATAATTAGGGTTTTTCTTTTCCCGGACTTTTTCATTTCCCGGGACAGCGGGATTTTTTCTACAATTTCCCGGGATCCCGGGAATTTCCGCTTGTTAGAAAATAAATAAATCCGACCTATATTGTACTTGAAAAACTCAATTTCTAACAAAACATCGTCGGACAAAGTCCAGTTTTTGGTTGTACCCATGAGAAAATCTACTTAATATATTCTGAAAGAAGGGCTAAATATAAAATAGCCACTTTTTCTAGATCATTTCGTTTAACATTTTAAGTCGCGAATTAATATTAGGTAATGTATTTTTATTGAAGGCCGTCCTAATTTAAAAAAAAACTTTAAAATATATTAACTATGTATGAAGTCTCTTTTCAAACGAGAAGCGAATTGATTTAGAAAAAGTAAAAGACATAGGTATTTTTTCATCCTTTCGTTCAGGATATATTGGAATTGTTAGTGGGTGCAACTTTGTGTCGGTCGGTGAAATAAGAAATTTATTATAACGAAGTTTTAGAGAGATTTAAAATATTTTTAGTCGTTTCTTCTGTGTAATTCTGGACCATGTCCTTTATTTTTTCGTTTTGTGTCTTACACAAATTTAAAATTGCAGCCCTGGTTTATGTATTACGATAAAAACCGATACTTAGGTCCAGTTTTATAGTTAGAACTAAGATCGATTTTTGCTTAAAAATGGAACCAAAAAATTAATTTTTCTAGATTTTTTGTTTCTATGTAGGTTTTTAGAACTATTCGCCCAGAATTATTTTTATAAAAAAATTTAAAAGTGAGTATTTTTCACAAAAATTTTTAGGCAAATTCCCCTGAATCTTAATAAAAATATACACTAAAATATTATAAAGGGTGTGTGCGAACTGGCTAAATAAAATCAAAACTAAATTCATATTTCTAAGGCACGATTACTGAATGTTCAGTTAGCTACAAACTGGGACTTTAACTGACAGATTTGTTGTTGTTTCCCATATAAAATTTGAATTTAACTGTTGGCTAAATTTTAACTGGACATTCAGTAATATAAAATATGAAATTTTAAAAAGTTTTCAAGAGATGTTCAAAGAAATTTAAATCCCTTTTTTCAATTTGTATGTAGTTTAGAATTTAATTATCCGCCTTGTACAGGGCCTGAATAGCTTTTTAACTTCAATTGCTATTTTTTGAATAGCAATTTTTTATGCCGCAACTACTTAAAAATAAATTATTTAATTTTCATAGTTGCATTTTAAATTAACATACAAAAAAAAAACACCAAAAAATTTAAAAAAGCATTTGATGCATTATTTTAAAATAAATAAAATTTAAAAAATATGTTTTCAATAAAGGAACATCAATTTGAATAAAATTATTTGAAATAAAAAATACTTATGTATATCAATTCAAAGTACGAAAATATTATTAATTTTTTTAATTTTAATGCCGAGTTTTTGGAGCTATTTAGAACTGAAATACTGATGTTGAAATGTTGTATATATTGCTTTATTTGAAGGAAGATCATAATTTTAAAGAACAAGGTTTTTCCGAGGTACGAGAAATTTTGTTGGTAAACTTGATAATGGCTGATAAAATTTGTTTTCAATTTAACTAAACTAAATTCAACTGATATCAAAAAACTCAGCCTAAATAGTATTTTTTTAATACTAATTCTGTTTATTGAATTTTAAATCGCATTTTTAATTTTAAATGTATATTTTATTTAAATTAATTTAAAAAAATCAATGCTTTAAATTTAAATAAAGCTTCCAAATTTGCAATATACTAGCTAAAACTTCTGTAAAAGAATAAAAAAATCCCGGGAAATCCCGCACAAAATTCCCGGGATTGCGGGATTGAAAAAAGGGCGGGATTCCCGGGAATTCCCGGGACGGAAATTAATTATAATGAAATTATTTTCATTACCATTTTTTAATTAATGGTAATGATTATAAAACTTAATTTCATTGATTAATGACAATGATTTTAAATTTAATTACCATTGATAATGAATAAATTAAAAAAAATAATTGCCATTGACAAAAAAATGTAAAAATGGAGTAAAAATCGCTGAAATCGAAAATGGAATATGCTCATTCAGGCTCATGCTCATTTGAAATTAAATATTACTTTCCATTCCATTGTTATTTGTATCCAGGTAAAATTTAACGGAATGAAATGGATCCCCCTTAAAAATTATGTTTTATAACTTCCCCGGCCAAACCCGTTGTTCGTTTTCATTTGCCTGAATTTTTTTGTAAACAAATGGTTTTTAATCAATTGTAATTAGTTTTTTTATACATTAGTGTAATTTCATTACCATTAGTAATGATTTTTCTAATGAAAAATATTTCATTACCATTAAATGGTTTGATTCGAAACGGAAATGCTTTCGAACAGAATTTTCACATTAAAAATCAAGTACCAAAACCCAGTTTTACTATTTTTAATAGTAAAAGGCTTTATTTTTGAATCATGTAGGTTGATAAACAATTCAGTGAACTTATTTTATTTTTTTTCAATTCAGTGAACTTATTATTTTTTTTTTAATTCACTGAACGTAATTTTATTTTTTTTTAATTCACTGAACGTAAATGAAATTGAACGAATTCAGTAGTGAATTAATTCAGTAAGGAATTAATTCACTTTTTTTCCGTTCGATTTATAAAATTGAACGTGTTCACCAGTGAATTAATTCATTTGATTTAATAAAAAGAACTATTGCAATTGAATTAATTCGTAACAAAATAAATCGAACGAAAGCAAATATGAATTAATTCCATTCAATATATGGTGCTTAGTGAATTAATTCATCGAATTTTTAATTCAGAATTGAAAAATTGAATTAAGGAATTAATTCTTCAAAGCTCTGGGTTGGAGCTACCGATATATTTGTTTGTGGCAACAGAAATTCGGTTAAAGCAATAGAATTTCGGTTGCAACAATATATTTGAATTGTATCAGGAACACATTTGATTGCGACAACCAAATAATTCGGTTGCTGCAACTGAACCATTCAGTTGGCAAAGAATTCGGTTGTCACAATGTATCCGTTTTATCTGTGTACTGTTAAACTTAATAATAATATTCTCATATTTTATGATAAAAAAAATCTTATCTAATACTTTGTGTGTCCACCTCCAAGTGATAAAACGGCTGTCAGTCTGTTTTTCATAGAAAAAAAAACTAATTTTTCAATAAAACATCCTTTGAAATACCGTTCTATTCCTCTAAAAGAGCATTTTCCAGATCCATCTAACTTTTAAAGATCTTTTTCGGATACGGCGGAAATAAACAATAAGTTCTACAACATTTTGTTTTCGTTGTCTATTTTAGGCGATATGGGCCAAAATAGAATAAGAGGGAATCTCGGAAACAAGCCTATAAAAATTACTAGGTTTAAGCATAAATTATTTCTCTTACCAAGATGTAATTACAATAAAAAAATTAAATTTTTTGTGCTGTTACTTAAGAGGATGTCGCGATTTTCGTTTTTCGAAAAATGCGAAATTGAGCGAAAACGCACTTTAACTTCAACTATATTATTCAAACTTATAAGCTTTGCTACTTATACCAAATATATTCTTTTTACCAAATTTCAGAGAAAAATCCGTCTATTCGTTTTCAAGTTAAGCCGATGCCTTTTAAAGGTATTTTGTGATTATCAATTGTTTTAGTCAATTTAAATATGTTTTTAAGATTTTTGGAGATTTTTTTTTGTTTTAAATTATTTATTTTTCGAAATTTTACGAAATTTAATTTTTGCCACTTTCTCGCTTCCAAACCGTGCACTGTAGACAAAAAGGTTCTTCACAAAAAATTTAATAAATTTTGTGTTCTATTGAAAAAGCTTAACTTCTCGCCGCTAGCCGATTAGAGGGTTAAGTCTGGCGATGGGGTTGGTGAATGTAGTTGGTGAAGCACATTATATAGGAGCTATTCCTAAACAATCCCCAAAGTGTGCTTCGGGTCATCTTCATCATCTTGTTAGAAATTCCAGACTGGTTTAAGACCCATTTTTGCAGCATTTTTGCACTTCGAACTGTTTCTGGGTAGACTGAGACAATGTTATTAGATTCAAGGTCATTTGAAATTACCACTGTTGGTCTTCTAGGATTTTTTTTTATTTCACCCAGTATCTGACGTTGTACTCTACTCTGACAGAATCCTTCATGATATTAATGATATAATTTCATAAAATTTTTTCGTAGAATCAATGAAGGATTTCATTATGTATATAATATTTAATTAATATTATGAAACTTTTATTTCATAAAATTTTATAACTTTATTAAAAAAGATTCATGGAATTTCATAAATTAGATCTTCATAAATTTAATGAAAATGTTCCTTATATATATGAAATTGTTCAATAGTATTTATTTTTTTTTTTATGTTTTCATAAAATATCGTCATTTCATTAATTTTTAAAAATTTTCATACAATTAGAATTTTTTTTTAAACATTTAATTCTCAAATACAATAGTTTTATGTAACCATAAGGCCGAGTTTTAGTAATGTGCATTAATTTCCATACTGAGAAAATTATCTTTTATAATTTTTATTTTTTTAATTAATTTTTTATTATTAATTTTGGATTATGAAATTTTTTTATAAATCATATTAGCTTTTTTGAAACATTAACAAGGAATAGTAGCCTTTAAACGTCGAACCAATTCACCAACTTCCCTAAGAGATTTTTCTCCATCTCGAAGCTTCATAATAACTCAGCTCTCATCTAAATTTCTTTCTTTTCCTTTTTGCTTCATTTTCTAAAATTTACACTTTTATTTATGCAAACAAATTTACTAAATTATTTTTGGTAAATGAATGTTCTTTAGTTTGACTATAGATCATAAATTAATATCACTTTCTGTTTAAATTATTTTCAAATTAAAGAAAGATGATACAATTTTCACAAGTAAATTACAAGGAATAAAAAATCTTTTAAAAAATTTTTTGTTTAATTTTTCCGTTTTTTTTTTTTGTTACTAGGGAAGCTTATAAAACTTAAAAAAACTCGTTACTTTAAGTTAAGTGTGCTCCTTTACTTTTTGTGTAAAGTTCAAAAAAATGAGAGTAATCACAACATCCTCTATCTAAAAGACAAAATTACCCAAAAGAACAGGAACGCACAAAATCACTTTTCTAACCCAAAACTATTTAAAAGAAAAAAAATTAAAATGCGTATAGTTTTAGTCTCAAAAATCGCACAGAAACACATATTTTTTGCATTTAAAAGTTTTTTTTGTGTATTTTTTGGCTTAATTAAAATTTAGTATTCTCACAGTGGTGTTATTTGTTTATCATTGTACCAGCTGTCCCTTTTACAATGTGACATGTCACAAGACAAATGGCAGGACAGGTCCCTGAACTTTGTTTTTTATGAGAGTTCAGTAACCTGTCCTAGGATTTGTCTTGTGACATGTCACAAGGGTCCACCTCCTATGACAACGCCATGTAAAAGTGACCAGTCTATTTCATATAAAGGGGCCAGTTCGGTGACAGTTTGTTAAAATTTCCCGCTATTCCAATATGATCTTAGACTAATTTCAAAGCGCAACAATAATTTCAAACCCGATGGTTCCAAATGAAAGTAAAATTCCAGAGGATTTTGCAAAGTTAGCTCGGTTTTTTATTTTATGACCTCTTGAAATATCTGTGTGGCGCGAAAGCCCAAAAATGTTGCATATTTTTAAAGTTAGGAACTCTCTCGCGTTCACGAGTAAGTTAAATTTCAACTGTTCTTTTCGGTTCTTTTATTTTATTCGGAATTATCAAACAAACCACTGACATATTATAATCTTATACTGATAGAAAAATCCTGAAAAAATAGCATAAAAAGGTACTCAAAATTAGTTAGGAGGGGCCTTGCACAGAAAGCTTTTGAAATTAGTAAATCCGTGTTGCTAAATATTAGTAAGATAAAGCCTATATGACACTTGCTGGTTTTAGTATTAATAATCCAAAATAGAAGAGAGCATGAATTTCCTTATGTGAGAAATAGGTGGTGTTTCTAGAATATTAATAGAAAAAAAGCAGTAAAGAAATTGTTTTATATTCAAAAGTTAATTTATGTTTAAACTTGAGTTGAATACAAATAATGAACGCTCCTGCTACAATAAACAGAAACATTTCCTAGAAAATAGTAGACTGCTTTCTGCAGTGTAGATTTTATTCGCATTTGAAAAGTCAAAAAAAAAATTAATAAAAATTTTAAATTCTTGGTGATGGTTTATTCGACTAATTTCCAGTAAATTTTTTGATGATTTTAGCAGGGTAAATTGTCATTTTCGATTAACTAAAATGTAGCCGAAATGTTGTAAATTTAACAGATTTTTTCTTGCTGTTTGTATTTAGCAAACAGATTCTGCTGGATTCAGCGGTTTTTTCAGCAAAAATTTTTTAACGTTTTTATATTAGTGTATGAACAACTGAAAAAATTTCTCGAATGAACAGGTGACCTAGAAGAACACACTAGTTCAAAAAAAAAAAAATTGATTAAAATGAACTGTGAACTGTAATAGCAAATTCTTGCCATTTTTATTCCCATTGTTTCTTTGTACAACATGTTTTTTTTGGTGTGAAAATTTCCGAGTGTCCTCACATTTTTACTCACCATTTGAAATTTTTTTTATCATAGACTAATGGCGTTTTCTTTTCTGAAAAAAATGTTGCCTTTTTTCTGCCCTTTTTTTACAAAATGCCTTTTTGTGTATAGTAATAAAAGGTAAACATAGACAAATTTGGTATCAAATTAAAGGTATTTCAGATATCAATCTTACCGTGTATAAAATATGTCTAATTATTCCCTAATTTTCGTGCAATTTAACAAAATGTCACATTTTTCTATATTTTGGTGTTTTGTTAAATAAGTTGAATATTGTTGGACATTTTTGAAGCATAGTTAAATAAGTCTTTAAAATACCTTTAATTTTATACCTAATATGCCTATATTTACTTATTATTTCTATGCACAAAAATACATTTTTTAAAAAAAGGGCAGAAAAAAGGCAACACTTTTTTCAGAAAAGAAAACGGCATAACACTCAGGCGATGCCCCCTACTTATGCTAGTGCATTGTGTTAGAATTAGGAAAATAGAATAGATTTCGACAAATTTTAACACCAAACTGCTAATAAAAAACAATTTAAATAAAAAGCAACTGATAAGTAGTCTTTGTGACGAGAACGTGATTAAAATAGACACATGTTTCAAGAGCTAGATTTGTAAAAACCTTTAAGGGTTTTGTTTTGGCAAGAGTGTACTTTCATTTCGCGTTTGAAACATTAAATCTGACCGCGATGATCATTTTGCAGGATCTTCTAAAACCGCAGAATATAGTTTTGGTAAACATATTGCAAGAAGCTTCTTGGGACAAATCCGAATTTATACATGTATGTATTTAATTTACAGTCACTTCCAAAATAAATTTATTATTTCTCCTACGCTTTTTCATGGAAAAAATTTATTGTTTCTCCTAAAGTCGAATTATGCCAAAATATCACCCTATAGTAACGGCTTGTGCCTGCAAGCAGGAAAAAACAGAAGGTTAATTTATCAATTTTATGTTTATCTTATAATAAATATGACGAAAACTATTAGTAGTAACAATAAAAAATAGCCACTTAACAATTAAAAGTTGCGAAAAAAATGTATGTTTCCTATTTGCAGTCACATTCTATAAATTGCTTCTCAGTAAAAGAGAGGATTGCATTCTATTTATTTTCTAACCTCTTTGATTATGCCTAGCACACATAACCATTCAAGATTTTTACAAAAAAAACCCATAACAAAACAGTTTCTATGGCCACCAAAAAGCTTAAAAAAAATTTTTAGAAAGCAGTTTTCGCAGAGATTTAGAGTCTATTCTATTTATGAAAACTTAAGAAACTTGGTCATTTGGTATTTGATTTCAACAAAAAATAAATACTTTTTATTAAATTTTTTAAAAAAACGTTGTTGCTTTCGACGTATTTGGTTACGTTTCAAAATTTGTGAAATCATTTCGGCAAGAGTGTACGTGCCTGGTGGGTAGTATGTATACTTCTCTGTGTCATGAAAAGGTCCTTTTGCTCGTTTAGAAAAGGTAAAAAGAAAATTAAAATTTGATTCATACTTAACGTTTTAAATGAAAAGAAATATACTGTTTTGCCTTATTTTTTCGGAAATAAAATCATATTTCATTAAACTGGACTTTTAAGGGCGGATGTATATTTTTCTGTACCACTGTACCTCTGCTGATATCAGAGAAGTAGATAGTTATTTGTATTTAACTAAAATTTTACTTAATACTTTAAAAAATTGTTTTGCATAAAATCATGATTTCTGCAAATCAGCAATAAAATTGATAGAAACATCCCAGCGAACAAAGTCAGGAAAAAGAAGTAATGAAATCACAGCAACTATTGAATAGGAAGTTGTTCTAATTTGGGTTTTCCATTGATGAATTTAACATTGGATTGTCATAGGAATGAAGTTGTTCTTTTTAAAAACAAATGTTGTATATTTGAACCAATGATAAGGAAGTTCTTTTCCAATGATAAGGAAGTTCTTTTTCACTTGAGGTATGAACTAGAGATGGGCACTTGAGCAGAATTTTGTGTGATTCACGTGAATCACGCGTGAGAGAATGAAATCTCAATTTACTCACGTGAACATAACTGAGTGCGAGTCAGAGAACGGTTTGAGTACATTTGTTTTTATTGTGCAGTCATACCCCTATGGGAAATTTTAACAAACTGTCACCGAACTGGCCCCTTTATATGAAATAGACTGGTCACTTTTACATGGCGTTGTCATAGGAGGGGGAAATTAACCCCTTGTGACATGTCACAAGACAAATCCTAGGACAGGTTACTGAACTCTCATAAAAAACAAAGTTCAGGGACCTGTCCTGGGATTTGTCTTGTGACATATCACAAGGGGTTAATTTCCCCCTCCTATGACAACGCCATGTAAAAGTGACCAGTCTATTTCATATAAAGGGGCCAGTTTGGCGACAGTTTGTTAAAAATTTCCCGTAGGGACCATTCATTGCTTTTGCCATGTATTCATGCAACAACAATAACTCATGCTATTGCTATTATATACATTCATTGTTTTTGATGAGTGGTTTTACGCATTATTTTTATAATGCCACTACATGTCAAGCAACGAAATGAAGAGATGACGCATTAAAAAAATAAAATCAATCACAACATTCATTTAGTATTCGTTGACCTGTTGCAGTATTTTGAAAAATGCAGTGTGCAGAAATTTCCATTTTTTTATTTAAATATGAAATATGTATATATTTTCTCATTTTGTTAATGTTTAAGTGAAAAAAATAAACACCAAACATATACTAAAATATTTGACAGAAAAAATTTTAAATTTTTATACAACCAACATTGAGACCATTCGTAACAATCGGTTTGTATTCATACCAATCATTTTATATTCGTTGCTTTTGTGAGTGTTAGGTAAGATTAACAGAAGACATGCAGTGCAATGCATGGCTTTCGTCATACTCACTTTTTTCAATTGTGTCTGTATTGCACTACTGAAATGATGTGTATTGACAACAATATGCACATTTTTTGTGATTACATTCAAAAGCATAAAATAAGGCACTCAAACCGTACTCTGGTGTGAGTAGAAAAAATTTCTTCGTGAGTGTGCGTGAGTATAATTTTTGCGTGAGTGAGTATGCGTGAGTCGAATTTTACCAAATTTTCTTTTTCGACCTTTAATAAATATGTCCCTTATTTATTTTGCTAATTTTTCTATTTTCGGATTTTTAAAACACAAAATAAATATCAAAATTGCATATTCATAGCAGGGCTATGGCATCACCAAAAAAATAAGTTATAACAAAATCATGACCACTAGATGGCACAATGTTAACCAATGTGATGTGCTATCCAGTGTCTTGTCAATTAAGTCCAATGCAGTTGGTGTGGATGGGATAGATCCAAGGTTTCTCAAAATACTTTTGCCACAACTTCTTCCTCTCATTACATTTCTTTTCAATAAGATACTTACTACCTGTAGTCCAAAAATTTGGAAAAATTATTGTTTTTACGCATACTCAGTTCCATACTGTAATATAAGACTTAAGTCTTGTGTATGGAATGACAAATAAATAAATAAAATAAATAAAAACTAAAATTTGTTAAAAAAATTGACAATTTTTAATTTTTATTTAAATTTAAATAATAACAAACAACAATGCAAAAAAACAAACGGATTTCTCAAATTTTTTTATTTGAATATTTTCCGTGCTTGTTTTTTCCTTATTTCGAGCAATTTTTGAGTTTTTAAATATGGGCTCAGCTGATACTAAACTGATACTAAATAGTTGCTCAGGTAATACTAAATTACAGCGCCCTCTACCGGTGAGTAGTATAAGTTTTGATTTCCTATCTCTATAATTAATTGTCTCTGATTCATGTCTGTTTTAAAATTCATAATTTATCTTAATGTTGGTATTTAAATTTTTCCGGTAAAATTTTATTCGTGAATTAGCGTGATTCAGGTGAATCACGCGTGATTGTTAGTAAAATCCAAATTTGCTCACGTGAACGTGAGTGATTGTGCGTGATTGAAATTTCTTTCGTGAGCGCGAGTGAGTGTGATTTAAAATCTACTCACGCGCCCATCTCTAGTTTGAACCCACACTTCTTGGCATTTCAAGCAGACGCTCTATCCCCAGTGCTATCGCTTGCTACACTCAAAAAAGTCAACAAAAAATATTGCTTTGTCAGCAAATTTCTAGTCAAGAGCGTGCTTGCAAAAAAAAGTTGGTAATTTCAGTACAACTAGTTTGTTGAAAATCAGCGAGCTGATTTTT
Organism: Leucophora obtusa; assembly: GCA_949987735.1. Lineage (NCBI taxonomy): Eukaryota > Metazoa > Arthropoda > Insecta > Diptera > Anthomyiidae > Leucophora > Leucophora obtusa. Next base: position 115,050,889 of record OX465295.1, on the reverse strand, counting down.
GCCAAAAAAATACTAATCTCGGCAAAAGGTTTGCCAACAGTCTATTGAAAAAAATCTTTGCTAAAATCAATAAAACTTTTTGGTGAATATTAGTAGACTGAAAAAAACTATATACTATACTATAATATAATATACTATAATACTATAATATTTTTTATGTCTTAGAAAAGTTGCATTTTTAGTGTAATTTTCTTTGTCCGCACTACGTCTGTGACATCTACATTTTGTTTGTTTGGTTGTTGTCCGCACTATAAATGTGTTTATCACCACAATTTTGGTAGCAAAATAAATTAGTAAAACATTAGTTCAAAATTAGTTTAGTGATAAAAAAAATATAACCAAAGGTTTTGCTAAAAATACAATTTCAGTAAAAAAGGTGCTGAAAATTAGTATATTTGATACACACGAGGTTTTACTAATTTTTCTACAAACTTATTTTTTTTAGTGTATACATGAAAGCTGACTTTTAGCAGTCTTGTTCAGTAAGGTGTTGTTATCTTCATTTCTTTATTTTTTTATTAACAAAAATAAACAACATATTGGAAAAATATATCAAGTGGTTATACCCTACACCACTACGTGGTCAGAGTATAATAAGTTTGTGCTGATGTTTGTAACACCAAAAAATATTGGACCTAGTCCCACCTTATAGTATACCGATCGACTCAGAATCACGTTTAATTTCGATTTAACGATGTCTGTCTGTCTATCTGTCCATGCGTTCTTGTTTTATTTAAAATAGTGTTATTTTTTATAAAAAAGCATTCATGTTTTATAGAAATAAAGCTGAAAAAAAGCAGAAAAAACAACTAAAAATTAGTTAAACATGACATTGCAGAAAAACTGTTAAATTTACAAAATTTTAATTACATTTGAGTTAGCTTTTAGTTCAAAAATTTTTGCTACCTATTATTAGACAAAAAATTGTTTTTTCTGCAATGTAATTTTTAACTAATATCACTGCATGACACTAAAAAAATTAATGGAGATCTGACCATCAGTTCTATATATTTCGGACATGCTGATTACAATGGCGTACTTTATTTTTCGTTCAATGGTCCAGATTTTCGCTAAATGTCTCTAAAGTTTGGCGGTTGTCCGTTCAGTTTTTTATATAAAAAGTTTTTCAAAATCTATTAATATGAATTTTTTTTGTGTTAAAATGTAAGCACAGGACCTGAGGCCATATTTACGATATAAATGCGATATGCTAATCTTGATATTTAAACCACTACTTAGCGTTTTATATAGATTTTTATTGGTTTTTGCTATTTCAGCGACTTTAGTCGCTGAATGTACAATTGACTTCAATAAATGTAATGCCTTAGTAAGGATTAATTGTTTCCTTACTAAGGCATTACATTTCAATAAAAAAAAATGTATAGCAGCATAGCTTTGGAAGATGTCCCCAAAGTCAAACTTTTAGTATAATATGGAGTCATCTCTAAAAACTGTTCTTGCCAAATTTCAAGCAAAATAGTTTCCATTTGCAAAAGTTATGGCAATAAATACATTTTTTACTAAGGTTAGTATCGTACTAAAGAAATTTTAAGATACTAAGTGCCCAATCAGAAATCGCCAGTGGTACAAAAAATCAAGCACTGGTATACCACTGGGTAACCATGGTGTTGAAAATAAATGACTGGGAGAGCACTCATTTGGGACGCTTTGCCAGTGCTTGCAAAAAGCGTTTTTCCAGCATTTGTTTTACAAAAATTTCGGTGGTTTATAAAAAAACCACTGGCAAACAATGGTCTAAGAGTGATATGCCAAGGTTTGCAACGAGTGGTTATCCAGTGGTACAAAAACCAATTCACTGGCAGAGCAATGATTTTATAAAAATGCTGACGCTTCGTTAAAAAAGGTTTGTAGTCAGGAGCAGAGAAACAAGCCGACCAAAATAATCGGCGGCGGCGGCGCAAGCAAAAAATCGGCGGCGGCGGCGGCGAGTGAGGTTGAGCCGGATAAAAATCGGCGGCGGCGGCGCAACCAAATAATCGGCGGCGGCGGCGGCTTGATCGGCTGAAAACAACATTTTGTAATGTGATTTGAAAACGTTTAAGTTTTTTTACGAAAGATAGATATTTTACTATCACTCTATATGCCTTTACGTTTTTTGCCATTACTCTTACCTGACCACCTCTCAAGGATTTGTACGAATAATCTTCAAGGTTTACTATTTTTGAAAAGTTATTCATCATCGCTCTTATATCTGAAACATTTGGAATAATTATTGGAGGCGGTTTTTCGTCACACAGCTCTTTGTTAGCATTATGGTTAATATAATTAACATCATCATTATTGTCTACATCAAGTGCAGCAAACATGTTGTTGCTAGTAGGTACTTGGTATATCATCATTAGGGCAAGGAATTTCATGCACTTAAAAATTAAAAATATGCGCCTAAAATATGCGGTTAAAAAAGAAAAATATGCACTAACAATATAAAAAATATGCACTAAAAACTATAATTTTTGCAAAAATAATGCACTTTAAAACTTAAAAATATATTTAAGTTAGTTATTTTGCAAACAGACACAGAACTCGAAGATTTCCCATAGGTTAATAAAGTTTTAAAAATGTTTATTTTGATTGAATCAAAATATGAAAACGTATCAATTTTTGATATTTTTTTACAAAATAAAAAATGCTACTAAAAATGAAAAATATGAACAAATATGCATTAAAAAGCACAAAATATGCATTAGAAAGCCACCAAATATGCATTTAAAGTCGAAATATGCAAAAACATGCATTTATGTCAAAATATGCAACTACAAATCGATGCCAGTTTGTTCTAAATTCGGATAAATGTTTAGTCTATATTAGTTTTGGACTATCGAGAAATAACATACATTTGCATGGAATTCCTTGCCCTAATCATCATTGTTGGTAGTTTTTTTTATTTTGATTGCATGCTTAACTAATCCTGGTGATCGATTTTGTCGTCGTTTCGTTTTCAGCGACTGTCTACCAGACAATATCGCTTTCTTCAGTAGACTCGCTGCTACTATCCATTCTGCTGTAACAGCAGAGGATTAGTATAGAAGAATATTAATCCCTTTGTTTACTACTTAATAAGCAGTGTTGCCATTTCTGTGCTTTTCGGGTATTTTTTGGTGCTTTTTTCCTTCCCGTACCCGGTGATTTTTTACAAATACCCGTTTATAAAAAGCGGGTATTTACAGTGCTTTTTCAGATTTCTGGCAGTGCTTTTAGTGCTTTTTGTACAGTTTCTATTTTTGGTATTTGTTCTCCTTTTTTTCCATTTTTCTTGAATTTTCCGTCAAATTTGAAAAAATAATACGAAATATACAAAAAAACATTTTTTCACAATATTTGTAGTACAATTTTAAATAGCAACTTCGTTATATTTAAACTTCAAAATTTTGAAATATTAGTTTGGTGCTTTTTTACCCCTTTTTGGTAATTTTTTGAACCTTTTTTACACGATTTTACAAAGCTAAAATGTGTTTTTAAAATCTTGACTTAAATTTTAAAAAAAATTATTATCGTGCTTTTTTACCCCATTTTTGGTAAATTTTTACCCTTTTTACCCGTTTTCAAAATGCTCACGGTGCTTTCCTGCCTTCAAGAGTTGGCAACACTGTTAATAAGTAATAATTTGTTGTTGATTTCAATATACAATGCAGTGTTGCCAACAAATTTTCAAAATAAATGGCTAGATCAGACCCAAAAATCGCTAGAAAATCTCTAGATTATAAACAGTGTAAATATTTAGCGATTTTATCGCTAGATTGTTGAAAAATGGTACTTAAAGCAGTTTTTACTCAAAAATTTCTTTAATATGTTAATAAGAAGTGTTATAAACTTTTAAATAATGAAAAATTTTACGATTAAGCTTCAAATAATGAGTCTTGATTTTCATTGAATTAATCTTAGTATTGCGAATACACAATAGAGGGCGTTGTACGATGAAAAAGTGCATACCCATATTTTATCGAAATGTGTATTTTTAGAGTTTTTTTTACTAAAATCGTTTAAGATGTTGTGTTTTATAATAAAGGAATATCAATGTGCGAGTTTTATAATATTTTTCAACATAAAACCGTGTTTTAAAAATTATATTACGGCTGATAAAAAAAAAAAATCGCTAGATTTTTGGCTAATAGCTACAGGACAATTTTTCCCGCTAGGGGCGAAATAAAATCGCTAGATCTGACGAGAAAATCGCCGTTATGGCAACACTGATACAATGTAAAAAAAAAAAAAGTTTTTTCTTAAAACAATAACAAATGTTATTGCTTTTAATTTAATTATAGAAAAGAGATCACAATTAACGTCTGCACTTTATCACGGTCAGAAAATCACTCGCAAAAAAATATATATAAAATCAATTTATATAAGATTTGTTGTTGGTTCACGTGTGATTTGTTTCATGTTCGCACAGATCCATGGCTAGTCCAGACTATATCTAACAAATGGTCCTAAATATTTAATATAACATACAAGTTTTATTTAATAAAGTATAAACATACCCTTTTACTACCAAGTCCTTTTCGTTGAAACATAACTTGCAAAATTTTAATTTCTGCCAGCATATTTTTTTTGCCAATGTAAAGGCCTCCAAAGTAATCCCAACATTGGGAAAATGTAACCCTCTTGGAACTCAAAACAATTTTTGCCTCTTATAGAATTTTCAGAAAATTAAAGCATACTGGGAATCAATTTTTTTTATTTATTCTTTTTAATTTTAACAAATTAAGGAATAAATGAAGACCACAGAAAAAATAAATATCGATTGATTTAAGAAATTAAACTTGTTTGAAGGCTTTTGAATGGAGGCTTTGTTAGAAAGTTTGGGCAGGATGCACATATCTTGTATCGACCCATTTGAATTAGATGCCCAATCAATAATGTCCTTAAATGATGAAATTATGTGATCAATTCGAACATTGGTTTGAGCATTTAATCCGTAAAAGTGTCCTTTTCTAAATATTATAGAATTTTACAATATCTCTTATCTTTACATTTTCATTTATTTGTTACAAAATGTCTCATTTATCCAAAATATTCAACTGGACCATTTCTAAAAATGTATTTTAGAATTGAAAAAATATATATGGGTGATATCAAAAAATGTGATAAAAACCATGTAACCAACTAATTTCAAATGCATGGATTACATTTGAGTTATATATTTCGATATATATCAGCGCATTGTCACCTGTTTTACAAAATTTATAACAATCTGACCAATTTTTGGTTAATACATAAAATTTGTAACCAATTTTATAGACCAATTGTAAACTCCGTAACCAGTAACTCGTAAGGTTTTTTAACTTTAATAGCTTATATTTTACTAACCAATGAAGCTAAACACTAACTGTAAGAATTTATATGAAGAGGAGAAGTAACGCTTTTAACAAAAATTAATGCATTTTACAAACTTTTTCGTATATCTTTGCTAACACGACTTCAACTCTGTAACGATTTTTCGTCATAATTTTTGATAAAAATGCGTACACCAAATACATATATTGAGTTTTAAATGCAAAGTTAAGCAGCTACGTTTTTTTATTAATTGATTTTTTACACATCTGCAAAGAGTTGCATTCTGAAGTATTATATTAACCCATTAAGAACTTTTTTTTAATTTTTTTCACAGTATAAATTTATATAAGCTTTTATAGCTTAAAAAAAATTATATTTATAAAAATTTAATATTTAGAAGATTTTAACTTTTTTCTTTTCATATAAAAAAATTGTGTTTAGCTCTGGTTGTCCAAGTTTAATGAATTAGTAAATTCTTTTTAAAAAATATATTTATTTTTAAATTTTTTATATTTGAAAATTGATACTTCCAGCCGAAATGAGCCGAAAAAAATCGGCGGCGGCGGCTGAAGCAAAAATGACCGGCGGCGGCGGCTTAAACGGCTCACGGCGGCTGGCTTGTTTCTCTGGTCAGGAGGCTCCGAGTTCAAATCCGGTTGCAAACAAAAAATTTTTTGGATTTTTTTTGTTTGTGGAAAAGCTTCTTTAAGACCAACTTTTTTTTGCTCTCCAAACGCAATCGTCTGCCAATCTGAGGGCCTGGGTTCAAATCACGGCAGGCCAAAAAAAATACATATGAACTTTTTTTAAATTTTATTTTGGAAAAAATATTTCCAGACCACCTATTTATTGGTTTTGCCAGCGTTTTGCCGACGTTAAAAAATTTTGTTTCTCCAGTGCTTATCCGTAGCTTTTTGAACTGCCGGGAAAGCACTTTTGCCAGTACTTGTATCGCCTGTGCCAAGCTTTGCCATCGCTTTCCCCTTTGTATTTTTCTGACTGGGTGTCTTTAGTGTCTTCTTTGGAACCGAACTCCAGATTACCAGTCGACAGCTCTACCATCTGAGCTATCTCGACATGTTATATTTGATGGATAAAAACATATCTGACCTGCTGCTTACAAGCATGCTTAAGCATCAATATACAAAAAAATATGTGGTTACATATATCCTTATCAGTGTTGAAAAAATATTGAGTCTTAAAATAGATTTAAAAAAATTTACAAAAAAATCTATAAAATTACTTTCTATTTGAAATAATGATAGAAATAAGTCATTATCAGTAACTCATTATTATATGTTTAAAATAATGCAGAAAGTAAGTCGGTTTCATTACTGGTAGTCCAAAAAATAATAATATGTCATTACCGTTTCTACACTAGGTAAGAATTTGATTAATGGATTTTTCAAATTATAATTTTTTAAATACAAAAAAAATTTATTTTTGTTTTTGGTATTTTAACAAAAAATAATTTAAAAATTACATTTTTATTTGAAGTTTCTATATTTTCGTAAAATTTCATACAAAATAGTATAAAATAAAAAAAATTTTAAATCGTTTCAAAAATTGAGTGGACAAAATTAAAAGAAAGTTTTTTTTTCAGTAAAAACAACAAAAAGTAAATAATTGTATAAAAAAGTTAAAAAATTTTATTCGCCCTGCCAGGATTCGAACCCAAACAACACCAAAAACAACATCGTTATCAAAGATATCAAAGATATATAATAAATAAAGATCAAACCCCCACCAAATGAGTTTCACCCATTTTCAGAAGATGGCGCTGTTATCGATGTATCAAATAGATAAATTCGAAAATTATCTCATTTCAAGGCACAGCTTTTATCTCATTTCAAGGAATATTCGAAAAAGCTCTTTTTACTTATTCTTGTGTTGCCAGAACTGAAAAATGCAATTACACATTGGAGGGGCAAAAATCGCCATAATTAAAATTTTCTAATCTCGAGTTTAGATGTTAGATTTCACTCGAATTTTCATTCAATAAATTTAGGAGTAAAGTAATGGCTCAAAAGAAGAGTGTGGTATTACTGAAATTGTTTCTTTTGTCACCGAATTTCCTCTTTGACAGTAGGTATTTTCAGCAACAGCTATTGTTTTTTAAACAAAAATGTGCAATTTTAACAAGATTTTACTTTTTTTTAAGAAAATGTAATTGTGTTTAGGGCTTTTAAGATTTTTTAATATGCAAATAAAAGTACTAAAAAGTCATTAGAACATTTTTTTCTTTATGCAAAAGCCCTTTTAACAAAAATTAAATTTCTTATTATACACAATAAAAATTTTAAACAACGTTAACACTAATAATTCGTTTAACAAAAACCACAAAGTTGTTTTCGACAAGAAGTTCCATTATTTAAATTCCTAAAATAAAATAATAAAATTTTAATGTGGCAGCACTATTTTATTATTACAGAGCTTTTGGAAATTTTGGTATATAATAAATAAAGATATAGCAAATAGTGAGGGGACATTAGTTGCAGAATCGTGCAATTGATGGCGCTGAAAAAATTTAATTTGATTTCGAAATATCAAGATGGCGACAGTAATCCAAAATTTCCAAAAGCTCTGTAATAATAAAATAGTGCTGCCACATTAAAATTTTATTATTTTATTTTAGGAATTTAAATAATGGAACTTCTTGTCGAAAACAACTTTGTGGTTTTTGTTAAACGAATTATTAGTGTTAACGTTGTTTAAAATTTTTATTGTGTATAATAAGAAATTTAATTTTTGTTAAAAGGGCTTTTGCATAAAGAAAAAAATGTTCTAATGACTTTTTAGTACTTTTATTTGCATATTAAAAAATCTTAAAAGCCCTAAACACAATTACATTTTCTTAAAAAAAAGTAAAATCTTGTTAAAATTGCACATTTTTGTTTAAAAAACAATAGCTGTTGCTGAAAATACCTACTGTCAAAGAGGAAATTCGGTGACAAAAGAAACAATTTCAGTAATACCACACTCTTCTTTTGAGCCATTACTTTACTCCTAAATTTATTGAATGAAAATTCGAGTGAAATCTAACATCTAAACTCGAGATTAGAAAATTTTAATTATGGCGATTTTTGCCCCTCCAATGTGTAATTGCATTTTTCAGTTCTGGCAACACAAGAATAAGTAAAAAGAGCTTTTCGAATATTCCTTGAAATGAGATAAAAGCTGTGCCTTGAAATGAGATAATTTTCGAATTTATCTATTTGATACATCGATAACAGCGCCATCTTCTGAAAATGGGTGAAACTCATTTGGTGGGGGTTTGATACATCGATAACAGCGCCATCTTCTGAAAATGGGTGAAACTCATTTGGTGGGGGTTTGGTTTTGATTTCCTATTTCACATTCCCATGACTACACTCAGAAAAGTTCTGCAGTTACTACATGACAGTTATTTGTGTAGTAATGCGGTTGTAGTTATTTTAACTACAATTGTAGTTAATTTACCTAGAACAAAATTTTTCAATGTTTTTGACAGTTATTTTTTTAAACAAACTACAAAAACTACTACATTGTAGTAACATTTATTTTATGCAGTTATTTTGAATTTTATTTACAAATACTTAAATTTTCAAGTGTGTGTGCACACACATGAAGCAAACAGGAGTATGTGTATGAAGCACTTGTTTAGAAATTTCTAGTGAAAGAATATGAGAAGAACATGTTTTCTCTTGTCTTAGTCATAAAACAACGCCAAAGAGTGAGGACGCGTAATACGGAAAAGGTTATATATTTTTTATTAAATTATTAAAATAATAAGGTAAGTTTTATAATATAAATTTATTTACGGGGAATGTTAAAAAAATATTGTATTTATTTTCTTTAAGTTCTTTTATATTCTCATCCCTTTCTACCCAGAGAAAAAAGGAAGCCAAACAACAGCATATTTCATCCCTCACAGACGGACATATACAACAATATCTTAAGAGTGAAAAATAAAAGTGACATTAAGTGTAAATTTTGATTTCTCAATTTTAAATTTATTATAGAATAAAATTAAATTAATAGTGTTTACATAAATTTGTTTTTTATTATTAAATTAATAATTAAAAAAAAATATTTATCTATGTTTTTTTTAACTACATTTGCAGTTGTTTGTACAGTTTTACAATAATTTGCATGTATGTTGTTTCAATTGCATTTGTAGTTGATTTTACTACATTTGTCAGTTGATTTGTAACAGTTAAAAATTACTTCATATTGCAGTAAATTTAACTGCAAATGTAGTCTACACCTTTTTAAGTGCAAATGCAGTTATTTTAACTGTCATTTGCAGTTGATTCTACCTACATAATTCCCTGAGTGTAGCACATATTTATTGCAGCTTTGGATGTTGTTCAAAAAGCCTTCCTAAAGGAGAACTTCTTGGTGATGTAATAAAGGAAGTGATTTATTTAGAAGTTGTTCCATTTATTTTTGCTGGGATGTTTCTTATAAAATTCAATAAAGGCTGTGTTTGTGCGGCAAGTTATCAACGTTGGCTCGTTTCATTCCCATATAAATTTAACATTTAGTGTTAAATCTCAACGTTACTAATGTCAAATTTGTATGTGAATGATATAAGCCAACGTTGATAGCTGCCGCACAAACACAGCTAAAGCTGAATTACGAATTCTGAAATTTTCAAAACTGAATAAAAGTTATTTTAAATATTGAGCTTTTTATTTGGATCTATTAATTTTTTAATCCATATATTTCAATTAAAGCTTTATGAATGAGCTAAATTAATTTATTTAATAATATTTAATACGAGATTTGGTTTATGTGATTTGGGTCGAATATAACCATAAAAATAATCACAAAAATGATAAAATATGGCAGTCAATAAAATCGGGAATGCCGCGATTTTTTCAAAAAATTTGTTGTCTGAAGGAAAAATGCTTGTTTCCGGCAGCCAAAATGTTTTCTCTGCAGGGAAAACAGATTCATTGTGACAACCGAACTTCTTGCTTAAGCGAATTATTTGGCTTCGCAAATCAAATGAATTTAAGGTCCAATTAAAGAATAATATCCCAATCGAAACTCTATTGGGTTACCCGAATTTCTGTCACCAAAAACAAAGTGTTCCGATGTCGTAGCAGAACTATGGAGTTGGTAATAAATTCGGATGCTACTTTTTAAGTTCTAGTTGTTTTGGTTGGCTGCCAAATTGGCCAAACCAACCCTGTATGTTATAAGAACTAAAACAAGCCTCTAAATCCTTCAATTTTAAAGGAGCGCTCTGAAATGTGTTGGCTGGGTTATCCACTTTTTCTTTAAAAACCCGTTTTTGTTTAAATAAGATTAAACAATCAATTGGTCCCACAAATTAGGTTTTCAGAAAGTTTTGGGGATTGTTGGGGATTTCAACTCACAAATTGGGGAAATGAGCTAAAAGTAGAGATGAGCGATCCGGTGATTTTTGAATAACGCTGCTACCAGTGATCGTGATTTGCAAATAACCGTTCTTTTAAACAGTGACCGTGATCACGGGTTTGTAATAGAGATGGGCGATCCGGCGATTTTTCAGTAACATTGTTCTCAGTGAAATCGTGAAATGTTCAAATCGTTGTTCTTTTAAACTGTGATCGTGATCACGGTTTTTCTATGGAAAATATTGCGATTTTCTGATAAATAAACGAAATAATATTTATGACGAGTTTTTAAGATGTCAGTTAAACTTGGTTTAGTTGAACCGAAAACGAATTTTGTCAGCCATTTCAAAGTTTATTAACAAAAATTAGCAGGAAAAACCTTTTCTCGAGTATAATTTATTTCTTTATTGAAATAAAACAAAATAAACCACATTTTAAAAGCAGTATTCCAGTTACAAACTGCGTTAAACTAAGTTTAAAGATAATCCACTTCCTAAAAACTGGGCCTTAAAAGAAGAATAGTTGCGACTGGTAACAAAGACATGATAGAAGGAGACATTTTATTCAGAAGAGTGTGAAAGCAAGTCACTGTTATTGAAAAAAAACATATATTACTGTGCACAATGAAGTTTGCAAAAAAGAATAGTACAAAAATATTAAAAGAACGACATTCCGAGTAACTGCGACTTGAAATATTTGATCACTGCCGTTACCAGTGATTTATCAATAACTGTGATTAAATCACCGGTATGAAAATATCTCTCATCTCTAGCTAAAAGTTTTCAGGCAACACTATACGTTCTTAATAGAAACTACTACTCAATACTTTTCAATTGAGTACTCGATACTACTCAATACTTTTAACGGTTTTTTTAATTTAAAAATAAAAATGTTATGAATTCGTATTTATTAGGAAAAATTATAACAATTCACATACACGTGTTAAATAACTATTGTTATTTACATTTTAATTAATTTAAAACATTTTAAATAAATTAATTAAATAATTTTTCCCAAAAATTCGTTACAAATTTCTTTGCTTCACAAATAGAGTTGTATTTTCAGAGCTGAATTTTTAGAGTACTATTTTTAGAGTTGTATTTTTATACGAAAAATACACATTTCTACGGAAAATTGCATCTTTAAAAGTATTGAGTAGTACCGTTTTAGTATTTAGTACTCAAAAAAACAGTCAGTATTGAGTACTCAGTACCGGAATACTCAATACTTTTACAACTCTAGTTCTTAAATACATAAAAATCCGCCTCCGCTTTTTATTGTTCACATATACAGAAGCTGGTTATTCTGTAAAGATGTCAACGCACTACTCAAAAGAGATGGCGCTAACAAAAGCTGGCAGCACTTTTTCCGGTGTTGCCATGACTATTTTACCTCATCTCCCCATTTTTAAGTTGAAATCCCCAGCACAGGGGTATGGCATCACCAAAAAAATAAATCATAAAAATATCGTTATCACTAGATCAGGGGTATGGCATCACCAAAAAAATAAGTTATAACAAAATCGTTATCACTAGATGGCACTTTGTTTAAAAAATTGACAATTTTCTTTTTTATTTAAATTTAAATAATAAGAAACAACAAAGCAAAAATACAAACGGATATCTCAAATTTTATTATTCGAATATATTCCGCGTTTGTTTTTTCGTTATTTTGAGCAGTTTTGAGCAGTTTTTGAGTTTCTAAATATAGGCTCTGCTGATACTAAATAGTTGCTCAAGTAATACTAAATTTCAGCGCCCCCTAACGGTAAGTAGTGTAAGTTCTGATTTCCTATCCCTTGCTGTCTCTATACTTAACCTAGTATCTACAAATGCAATAAAATGTGCAAAGAAATTTGAAAATAACACACAAAGCAAAAACAACGAAAATAATTTTGTTGTTGATTTGTGTAAATTCGTAAATTATATGGCATGTTTTATTGCATTTGAAGACACTAGTAAGTCTCTGATTTTAATCGGCAAGGTTGTAACATGGTTAGGGTGACCATTTTTTTCTGTCTTCAAATCAGTACAAATTTTAAAAAATATTATCAAAAAAAAAATCATTATGCAGCCAACCTAATTTGTTGTCAACCGAATGGTTTGGTTGAGGCAACAAAATTTTACGGTTAACCATCATACCATTCTAAAAAACCTTACACATTTCTCCCTATTCAGACCCCAAGACAAACATTTTTTTCCATTAAAAAATACAGTGTTTTAAGTACAGGAAACGGACCTATTATTTAGAAATTTCAATTATCTGTTGCTATTCCTTTTCTAATTTTTGTTGTAAACGATTGATGAAATATATGCATGCTGTGAATGGAGTCAAATATGACCCCAGGATAGTATGAACGTTAATTCTGAATTTCTGTTGTCATGAGCAAATTGTATTGTCTAAACTAATTTTCTGTATATGTAAACTAACCAATCGATTGGCTACAAATTTAGCTGGCAGAACATAGAAACACTTCACATTTTGGCTACGTTTTTCTACAAAAACACGTAATGTTTTAAAAAATGAAAATTTTAAGGTTTTGTGAACTCTTTTGTATTGAAAATCCCACAGATTCGAAAATTTTTCATGGAAATACCCACATATATTTCTTCAGATTTTAAGGATTTTTGTACGGAAAAATCTTCAGCTTTTAATGTCGTTTCCTAAAACAGAGTCATTCTCACAACCGGATAATTAAAATATTTTTACCACAGTCAAATAACTGTTGTATCAACTGATTTTCTATTATCGCAATGGAACCAATTGATTAATTCGGTAGTCACCACGAATCTTCTCTGTGTAGGAAGCTACATATTATATTAAGACATTTACATGTAGAAAAATTATTTTGAATGATTTCTGGTAGAGAAAACCTCTCACATTCACAAAAATTTAGCCTATAAAAGAAAAACTACATTGTACTTGCATTTTGGCTTTTTTTACTAAAAAAAATGTAATATTTTTTTAAATGCCAAAAACCAGTACAATCAGTACAAATTTTAAAATATCAGTACAAATCAGTACACGGCTTTTTCATCAGTACACGTGACCAAAAATCAGTACATGTACTGATCAAATCAGTACGAATGGTCACCCTATACATGGTTGCAATTTCTTTTAAATTTCCATTATTGCCAATTTCAAAAAGTAGATTAACAAAATAATGTACATCAGAAAAAATATGTATATATTTAAATTAAGATGAAATACAGAATTTTTTTCGAACAGATTTACGAAATATGTACAGGCCGGTTAAATAACCGACCAGTTATTTTAATCGGCCTGGTTGCAATATGGTTGCCATTTCTTTCAAATTTCTGTTATTGCCAACTTTAAAAAGAATTTAACAAAATAATGTACATCAGAAAAAAATATATTTTAAATAAGGAAAAAATACACATTATACAAAAAAAAAAAAATTCCCAAAAATAGTTAAAAACATGGGTAAAATCCCCAAACTTCTGTGAAATTCTGTGAAATTTCCACGAAAATCTTTCCCAAACCGAGGTTAAAATCCCCAATTTGGGACGAAATCCCCTTATCTGACAACACTGACTTTTGCTATAATTTTGATTCACATAGTTGTATTATTTAATACTATTTACATTTTTTATGGATTTTTCATATTATATAAATGTTTTATATAAAATTAAAATAGAGATAGAGAAATTTTAAATTTATTTTGTTTGTTTGTTTTATACATATTTAATTCCCATTTGTTAACAAAACTACCCTTTTTTATATTTATTATTCAGTACTACCACTGTATACAACTGTATGTATTAATTAAAGATTGATCACAATTGGGTCGACTGCAGACAACCGACAGGTCGATCAATTAAAATTCAGCGACAATCTATATGTTTTGAAACATTTGTATGTTTATTGCATCTGATAATATGGTTTGTAAATCTTATTTATTTTATAACTTGTTTTAAATTTTCTAAAACCTCAAATGTCTTTGCATTTTGTTAGTGTTTTTATATATTTGAATATTTTTTTTTTTTATTAAATTGACCTTAAGCAATAACAGGTACTTTGTTTTTTGGCAGCTGGTACATGCTTTCTGTCATTTGAATTTCTTACTTGGTACACGCAGAAAAAAATCAGGTGGAACTTTATCTAAGTGCTATGTAATTATACAACTATCGATACAATTATCGAAGTATTTAGGTAAAATTCAACTTCACAAGTATATTGCTAAGTTATACGATTTTTTAATGAAAATATATTTTCTAATACTGAATTTAGACTAAACATCTAGTACAAAACTAGATTTTGTTTTTTATATATGCGTTTTGATAAGTAAAACTAACAAGAGCTGAAAACTAGGTAGTTTTTGCTCAGTCGAAACGCAGAATTATAAAAGTTTCAAAAGAAAAAAATCAGGCATGCGACAAAAACTAGTGCAAGTTGGCAAAAACAAAAAGTTGATAAATCATATGTACACATTTATTTAATAACTAACACAAGGTAATTTTGAAGTTGATTGTACCGAAAAACTTCAATAACTAGGCACTTTTAATTTTTTTGCAAGTCTGTATACATTACGTTAAGTGAAAAAAAAGAAATAAAGTATTTTGCTTTCATGGAAATGTGAGTTTCGTTTAGATAACGGAACTACACGGAAAAAATAAAAAGTGTATAATTACGAAGTACTTAGGTAAAATACAACTTCAAAAGTATTTTCTGTAAGTTAATAAAAAATACATGTAGCTTTATTAATTTTTAGTTTTTGGCAACTTGCCTTAGTTTTTCAGCTATTCCATCTTCAGGCAATTCAAAATATGTTAAGTTACCTAAGTTTTTTCTTTTGTAACTTATCTTAAAAAATATTATATTTAAATTAAAGAATTATGTAACTTAGCAGAAAACTTTTGAAGTTGTATTGTACCGAAGTACTTCGGCAATTATACACATTTTATTTTTTGCGTGTACTACAACTACTTGATTTTCATATAAAAACGCATTTGCCGCTGTCGACCCTATTGTGATCAACTCTTAAATATCTTATTGTAGAGTAGAATTCATTAATAAAAGAGAACTAGCATTTATAGTTGTTTTTATATTTAGTTAAATTTAGTCTTAAATTAAAGGTAATTTTTCTGAAAATTATATAGAATTATAAACAAAACACTTAAATATTAAGTAAAAGTATTTTAAAGTGTAACTTTAAAATGTTCAACTTTCGTTTGAATTTATATTAAGAGTTCTTTTATGTCTGCTCTGATAAAAGAAAAAATGTTATCTTTCTAAATTTGGGAGGAGATCCGTAAGACAAGAAATATATTACAAAAACAGTGAAATGTGAACAAAATATTTCTCAATCAAAATGGTATGAACACAAAAAACTCAATTCCATAAAATATTAACCTTTATTGGATTTTTTTCAATATATTTAGTAAAGTGAGAAATTTAGCAGTGTTAACGTGTAGATTCGGTGCAATCTAAAGTATTTGAATCTAAATTTCGTTAAACTAAAAAAAAACTGGCACCCGTTGAGTAAGCATCTATCAAAAATCAGCCTATAAAAAAGTGACATAATTTTGTTATTTGTTTAAACTATAATATGAAAAAATAAGTCTACAAGTTTTACATAATAATTTAATAAGATTAATTAAAATTAAAAATACAGGTGTATCAAAAGAATATTTACTAAAAAAGAAAAGTAATAATTTGAAAGCTTCATGGTATTTTCATTCATATATTCATTCTATGCTAATGTGTGGCCTGTAAATCTCAAAAAATTATTGTTTATTTATGACAAGTGTATGAAAATCTAATTATGGGGTATAAACTTTATATCCGACGCCCATACACAACGAATATTCAAATTTGTATATATGTATGTACCTACAAACTCATGCAATTTATACAACAGAATTAAAGAAAATTTTAGCGACATTATAATCGAGTGTTATTACATTGTGTTCCCAATGGTCATCACTATGTTAGTTTGGTTTTTAGTTTTGGTCTTGTCAGTCAACAACTTCCATATACATAGATTCTAAGTTTCACTCCACGACCATCAACCACAGTACAACCGTACCGTATGTAATATGTTGGTCTGGCCGTCTGTCAGCGAATGTTTTTAGTATAGCGCCCACGATTACCTCATATTTAAGTATGTATATTTTTTTCAATATTATTTTTTGCAAAATATGCCCCAAATAATGATTTTTTTATTAAAATCTACAAACGTTTTGTTTTTGATTTACGTGTTCAATTTGTTTCAATCTAAATCTTTGTACCACATATTGCAGCAACATAGATGGAAATCTGTGTTGTTTTATGTGATCATGTTTTTCTTTACAAATTTCATTTGAGATGATTCAAAATGTTTTATTGTTTTTTTTAGTTTAATATCCAGATGTTTATTTAATACCATGACGTCATTATTATTTTTAGTTGTATCTTCTATCAAATTCTCTTTCTCTTTTTCAAAATTGTTGTCAAATTTGCATCTAACATACATATATACGTATTAAGGTGTCCCTTAAATTACGAATTGACGATTCGGCTAAGTTCGAGTTTAGAGACATCTCAATTATTATTAATTCAATAACATTTTATACAAAAATTAAAATTAAGGTCGACTTTAGCCTTTATTTAATAAAGTATAGGAAAATATTACTGTTTCCAATTATTCAACGTAGGTGGTTAACCGGTTAATGCATTATTCGAAAAATCACAAAAATTGATTAACCGGTTGTTGTTGTTGTTGTAACGGCTTTAAAATGAGAATTTGTAGTTAATAATTCTCATTTAAAGCCGGAGTGGCAATCCTTGCTCGGATAAATTCGAAGATTCGAATACATCCGAATCTTTCCGGCACATAGTCCGATCGCCGTGGGAACCGGGTTATACCGCCCATACTCAGTCGTCAGAGCTTCGTCAGCGTTAACAGGGGACACCATGTCCAAGGTGGACTGTGGGTGAGGTTGGCATTGGAAATAATTTCCCTTGACCCCCTGATTAACCGGTTATTTGGGTCGGTTAATCGAGAAAATTGGCGATTAACCGTTTAATGCAAAATTAATGTATTTCCTAATTTTTTTGTCACTAAAAACACAAAGAGCTACACCCTTTTTGTTAAACAACAATGTGACATATAAACTCGATTTAATTAAAAAAAGTTTTCATATTCTAAGGTTAAAAAGTTTCGGAATCTGAGATTTTTTAAACTGAAACATTTTTTATACTACTAGAAAAAGGTCTGTAAAAATTTTGCTAAAGCTACTAAAATTTCGCAGAAAGAACTGCTGAAACTAGCAAATTTGTTGTTGGTAAATATTAGTAAGCTACGACAAGCAAACCTAAAACTTTTACATATCGATAACTTAGTGTAAATTTTTTATTTCGTTAGAAACAAATTTTAAAAATCTTCAAAACTGTAAATAAAAAATTTCTTTGAATGTAGTGCAATGTTGATTAAAAACAATACTGCCGCAATTAAATTGAATATCGATTCCAAACCAATGAAATGAAAAATCAATCGTTTTTCGCTCCATCAGTTTAGGGTAAAAAACTGATAACTTTTTTTGATTTGATGCAAAATTATTTGTTGAATAATCTTTTGACGCATAAATATTAGTTGAATCACCTCTGTTTATGGTTATTTTAAACATTTCCCTACATTTTTTTTAATGTAATCTGATGCAAACAATTTTGGTTACGGAGTTTACATTTAATTACTTTTCTCGTTTTCTTTCAGAAACGCTTTGTCAGAATTTTCTTTCCGAAACAAAATCGTATGATGCCTACAAGGTGAATCCAAATATGCTATTGTTTTTCTTACTCGTTAAATAGTTTGGTGTAAAATATAGGAACGGAGTTTACAACATTTTTTCAAATCTTATTAAAGACATCCTTTTTCATTTCGAGAATGTTACATGTTGCAGAAAAACTTCAAGTCTGTTCAGTGTTGTTAACTTTATTTTAAAATAGCTAAAATCAAAGAAAAATTTGGTCATGTTTAAGGTGCTGTACTTTTAAGTCTGGCGACTATTTGTAGATAAAAATAAATTTTATAGGATTTCCAAAAATATACAGTTTGTACAGAACCGATCAGTACTGCCTAAATTTTACTACACACAGAGAACAGATTCGTTGTGGTAACCGAATTTGTTGCCAACCGAATTTTATTACGATAACCAAATTTTCAGTTATATCTACCGAATTAGAAAACATTATACATATTGGTAAATCCGACCGAATTGACATTTTCGGTAGATACAACCGAATTTATTTATGAATTCCTACCGAATTAAATACAATCAAATATTTTTTATTCGTTTGTTTTTATCTTCAATAATTTCAAACATATTATAATGAATGAAAATACATACAACATATCTTCAGAAAATGTAGTTGATGTAAGTTCTTATAATTTTAAACCACATATTCAATATCCCAATCTGATTTTCATCCTCAGCTGCTTTTTTTCATAACTTGGATAATCATTGTTCGTCTACTAAGCTGAAAAAATTTAAGAAGGGAATTCAGTTCCGTAATTTCTTAAAAAAAACAGTAAACTTACCATTTCTAATTTTTGTCATCTAATTTTTTGTACACAAATTTAATATTGAGCCATTATACTGATGATTTAAATTCTAATATTTATTGTATTTATTTTTTTAGAAACATTTTCAAATTTCGAATTATTTATTTTTTTGATTATTGACGGTTACAATTTCCAAAATTGTTTAAATTTGTAATTTTTTTTTTCGGTTGTAGTCACCAATGTTGTTTCAGGAATTTTATTTTGGGTGTTATAACTGAAAATCTAGTAAGACATTTCCGATGTATTATAAACATTGGTTAATGTGGCCATTATTCAATATAAAATTGCTAGTAAGGAACTAATAAAAATAAATATGTTACCATTTGTTTATTACAACCAAGTTTTAATTGCAAAAGTTAACTAATGGCAAAGAGTGAACTAAAAAGAATTCTTCTAGTAATTGGCACTATCGAATAGATGTAAAACATTTTACTTTGGCCTTAATTGGTTGGAAGGCCCGAATTTAGTAGAAAAAATAAAAACTAATCAGTTGTATTTTCTAATTTTCTCTTATTAACGAAAACTTTTTATTAACGCAACTGACATTATTAAATTGGTATCAAATTTATATTAGGTGTGTTTGCTTACTTATCCAGTAAAGTCCAGCAAAAATTACTCAGTAACAAATTTACAGAGAGTAAGGCAAAATTTACTCTCAAAAAGAAAAATATATAAAAATGTACGCAAACAGAAAAATTGTAAGAATTAGTAAAATACTGCTGCCAACTTCTTTCCTAAAAATATCGCTAAATCAAACTTAAAAATCACTAGAAAATATCTAAATTATAAAAAACTTAAAAAAGCAATAAATCGCTAAATATCGCGAACTTTTCAGGTTCTGTTGAAAAAATTCACAAAAATAGCTATATTTTTCAAACTTCTTAAAACCTTCTTAAAAAATTATCGATACATCGCCAAACTTTTCGAACTTTTAAGTTTTTCATAAAAATTTAGCGATAAATCGTTGAATAATAATGATTCAAAAATTCTGTCAAGGAAATAAATGTAAAAAAATGCTAAGAAAATGTCAAGACTGTTAAAAAGAAAAATCGCTAGTTTTCTCGCTAATAGCTAAATTATATTTTACCCGCTAAACGAGTTGAAATATCGCTAGATTTGTCGAAAAAATAGCTAAATTGACAACAGTTATTAAAATGCTGATTGCGAAATAAACCTATTCAAATTATTGGATTAATAAATAAAACCTAATAAAATTATCAGTTACTTACTTCTTCCATCGTAAATAAGCTTATAGGTAAATATTTTTTGTTTTTACAAAAAATTATTTAAACATTTTTTAGACAAATGTTTTGTTTCTTCAATCATATGTTTTCAACCATATGTTTTTTTCTTACAAATTCTTACTAGCAAAAATTCATCCAGTAAAAACTTGTAAGTTCTCTGTCACTTTACTCTCTATTTTTCCTCTCTCCTTACTGAGTAATTGTGTAAACAAACACCTTCCAGTAAAACCTTGTACAAATTTGTACGAATTTGTACAAATTTTTGGGTACCCAAACACACTTATTATATTGGTAAAACCATTGCAAGTGTATTCGATTTCCAGCTGATTTATTCTCTGTGTGTATGTAATTTGATAAAAGGTCGATATCGCAAATTTTTCGTTAAAAGCCACGCCCACTTAAAACAAGTGACAAAATGAAAAAGCAAACGTTACCTTAAAATTCTGTACAATTTTCTGAACCATCTCCTTGCCTTTCGTGGCGAATTTAGCAACTATTTTGATCCGTAAAAATAAAGGCAACGAGAATAAAATTATAAATTATTATACAGACGGACATCGTTAAATCGAAATAAAAAAAATTCTGAGCCGATCGGTATACTATAAGGTGGGTCTACGACCATTATTTTTTGGTGTTACAAACATCAGCACAACTTTCAGTACCCTCTCCACGTAGTGGTGTAGGGTATAAAAATATCAAAATAATACATGACACTACTTGCAGGCGAGCCGTCGATATAAAATTTAATAGTGCAAAACAACTTTATACTTTTTACAAATAAGTTTATTAGGATCTTGGACTTCAAATAAAAATCATTATATGTATAATTATACCCTACACCACTACGTGGTCAGGGTATTATAAGTTTGTGCTGATGTTTGTAACACCAAAAAGTATTGGTCCTAGACCCACCTTATAGTATACCGATCGGCTCAGAATTTTTTTTATTTCGATTTAACGATGTCCGTCTGTCCGTCTGTTTGTCTGTCCATGCATTCTTGTGCGCACTCTACAGGTCGCAAATATTAAGATATTTAGATGAAATTTGGTGCACAGACCTATGTTGGCTCAATAACAAAGCCTATTGATTTTGATGAACATCGGTCCATGTTTAGAACTACACCTTTTGCAACTGTAATTCAGAAAATATCAATTGAAATTCAGAATTTCCATTTGAAATTCAGAAAATATCAATTGAAATTCAGAATTTCCATTTGAAATTCAGAAAACATCAATTGAAATTCAGAATTTCCATTTGAAATTCAGAAAACATCAATTGAAATTCAGATTTTCCATTTGAAATTCAGAAAATATCAATTGAAATTCAGAAAATATCATTTGAAATTCAGAAAATATCAATTGAAATTCAGAAAATATCATTTGAAATTCAGAAAATATCATTTGAAATTCAGAAAATATCAATTATTATTCAGAAAACATCAATTGAAATTCAGAAAATATCAATTGAAATTCAGAAAATATCAATTGAAATTCAGAAATCGTCATTTGAAATTCAGAAAATATCAATTGAAATTCAGAAACCGTCATTTGAAATTCAGAAAATATCAATTGAAATTCAGAAAATATCATTTGAAATTCAGAAAATGTCAATTGAAATTCAGAAAATATCATTTGAAATTCAGAAAATATCATTTGAAATTCAGAAAATGTCAATTGAAATTCAGAAAATATCAATTGATATTCAGAAAACATCAATTGAAATTCAGAAAATATCAATTGAAATTCTATTGATATTTTCTGAATTTCAAATGACGATTTCTGAATTTCAATTGATATTTTCTGAATTTCAAATGATATTTTCTGAATTTGAAATGACGATTTCTGAATTTCAAATGATATTTTCTGAATTTCAAATGATGATTTCTGAATTTCAATTGACATTTTCTGAATTTCAAATGATATTTTCTGAATTTCAATTGATATTTTCTGAATTTCAAATGACGGTTTCTGAATTTCAATTGATATTTTCTGAATTTCAAATGACGATTTCTGAATTTCAATTGATATTTTCTGAATTTCAATTGATATTTTCTGAATTTCAATTGATGTTTTCTGAATAATAATTGATTTTTTCTGAATTTCAAATGATATTTTCTGAATTTCAAATGATATTTTCTGAATTTCAATTGATATTTTCTGAATTTCAAATGATATTTTCTGAATTTCAATTGATATTTTCTGAATTTCAAATGGAAAATCTGAATTTCAATTGATGTTTTCTGAATTTCAATTGATGTTTTCTGAATTTCAAATGGAAATTCTGAATTTCAATTGATGTTTTCTGAATTTCAAATGGAAATTCTGAATTTCAATTGATATTTTCTGAATTTCAATTGATATTTTCTGAATTACAATTGCAAAAGTTGTAGTGCCCATATAAGGGTCCTACCAAAATTATATTGTTTATACGCTGCAGGTCGCAAATATTAAGATATTTAGATGAAATTTGGTACACAGACCTATGTTGGCTCAATGACAAAGCCTATTGATTTTGGTTAACCCCGGTCCATGTTTAGACCTAGTGCCCATTTAAGGGTTCCCCCAAAATTGGCTTGGTTACAAACTGCAGGTCGCAAATATTAAGATATTTTAATGAAATTTGGTTCGCTGACTCACATTATAAAAAATTTTGACACAAGTCCCATTTTAACCCATTCGAATTTCGGATCTAAACATTAGTTGGCTTTTAACCAGACTGGTGTAGGGTATTGTATAGTCGGCATGCCCGACTTTAACCGTTTTACTCGTATTAATTATGTATATGTTAATGAAGTCTAATTTTTATACCCTACACCACTATGTGGTCAGGGTATTATAAGTTTGTGCTGATGTTTGTAACACCAAAAAATATTGGTCGTAGACCCACCTTATAGTATACCGATCGGTTCAGAATTTTTTTTTATTTCGATTTAACGATGTCCGTCTGTCCGTCCGTCCGTCCGTCCGTCCGTCCGTCCGTCCGTCCGTCTGTCTGTCTGTCCATGCAATCTTGTACGCACTCTACAGGTCGCACCTATTAAGATATTTCGATGAAATTTGGTACATAGACCTATGTTGGCCCAAGGACGAACAAGTTTGATTTTTTTGAACATCGGTCCATGTTTAGACCTAGTGCCCATATAAGGGTCCTACCAAAATTATATTGTTTATACGCTGCAGGTCGTAAATATTAAGATATTTTGATGAAATTTGGTACACAGACCTATATTGGCCCAATAACGCAGCCTATTGATTTTGGTGAACATCGGTCCATGTTTAGACCTAGTGCCCATATAAGGGTCCTACCAAAATTATACTGTTTATACGCTGCAGGTCGTAAATATTAAGATATTTTGAGGAAATTTGGTACACAGACCTATATTGGCCCAATAACGCAGCCTATTGATTTTGGTGAACATCGGTCCATGTTTAGACCTAGTGCCCATATAAGGGTCCTACCAAAATTATACTGTTTATACGCTGCAGGTCGTAAATATTAAGATATTTTGATAAAATTTGGTATACAGACCTACATTGGCCCAGTAACGCAGCCTATTGATTTTGGTGAACATCGGTCCATGTTTAGACCTAGTGCCCATATAAGGGTCCTACTAAAATTATATGGTTTATACGCTGCAGGTCGCAAATATTAAGATATTTTGATAAAATTTGGTACACAGACCTACGTTGGCCCAAGGACAAAGCCTATTGATTTTGGTGAACATCGGTCCATGTTTAGACCTAGTGCCCATATAAGGGTCCTACCAAAATTATATTGTTTATACGCTGCAGGTCGCAAATATTAAGATATTTTGATGAAATTTGGTACACCGACTTATGGCAGCCGAAGGACGAAGCCTATTGATTTTGGTGAACATCGGTCTATGTTTAGACCTAGTGCCCATATAAGGGTCCCCCCAAAATTATATTGTTTATACGATGCACGTCGTAAATATTAAGATATTTTGACGAAATTTGGTACACAGACCTATTTTGGCCCACGGACGAAGCCTATTGATTTTGATGAACATCGGTCCATGTTTAGACCTAGTGCCCATATAAGGGTCCTACCAAAATTATACTGTTTATACGCTGCAGGTCGCAAATATTAAGATATTTTGATGAAATTTGGTACACAGACCTATATTGGCCCAATAACGCAGCCTATTGATTTTGGTGACATTAGTTGGCTTTTACCCAGACTGGTGTAGGGTATTCTATAGTCGGCATGCCCGACTTTAACCTTTTTACTCGTTTGAATATGTCATAATTTCCGTGAAAGGGGGGGGGGGGGGTTTGGTGTTTCTTCTAAACTAATGAATATAGATAATTGAAATTTGGCATATAGCTTTTATGACGAGAAGAAAACCAACCAAAGGATTTTTGGCTATTCGAATGTTTAACGGGTAAAACGGGGCTCAGAAGTTTGAAAAAATCTATTTTCGAACGTCATTTTTTGTGGGTAGGAGGGGACAAAATATGTTACATATTTTTTTCTAATTTGAGCACTCTTAACAAGAATCTGAAGTCAAAATAACGATACATCCGCAAACAAAAAGTCGGTAGTGAAAGGGTTAAGAAACCGCTAATTTAAAAATCTATTATCATGTATATTGGTAGAACACTTTCAAAATATTTTTCAGCATTTGTAAAAACAAAGTCTAATCTTTACAGTACACTCAACCAAAAAAGTCTGTAATGGCTACTGAAAATTTTGTTGTTATTACGGGAAATTTAACTGTTTTGAGCCCAGCGGTATTTTTTGCTAATTTTAGCAACACATGTCTGCTGATCTTTAGTACAATAAAATTAGTAGTACAATAAATTAGTAGTAGTAGCCGCTACTAAATTTTAGTAAACTGCAATTCAAAATCGATTTGCTAAAATCAGTTAAAAAACTTACTAAATATCATAAATTAAGTACAATGAAATTAGTATAAATAATTAGTTGCATCTACTAAATTTCAGTAAATTGTTGTAAACCGTAAATTAAAGTCAATCTGCTGATATTAGTAAAAAAGTTTACTAAAAAATAAAAAAAACTGTAAAATCTAAAAAAAAAACTTTTTTCTTTCGATTGTAATAAGCGTATAATTAATTACTTCATCGTACTTGAAATTTGGAGCTAGAATTGCAAACGTTTCTCCAGTTATTACCTTTTAATGCATTGGAGATGCAATAAAATTTTCTGAGTGTTATTTTCAAACTAAGAATATATCAATAGTAACAAATATAAACTAAACAAGAATTGTAAAAAAAAAATTTTAATTAGTATATTTTTCTGCTAAATTTAGCACTCAGTTTTGAAAAATTAGTAAAAATTTTGCTGAAATCAGCAGCGTGAATTAGTAAAAAAATCCGTAATTTGTAATAATAGAATAGCAAAAATGATTAATAAAAAAAATTGTACTAAAAAACAGTATAATAATAGTAAAGTGCGATTGGAAACTGTTTACAAATTTTTTTACTAACATTTTTATCTGAGTGTAAGTGTTATAAAATGTGTTAAATAATTCTTTTGCGCGGTGCACAGACTTACAAAAACGATAAAAACAAGAATTTCCGCCCCAATTTTCCCAAAATTGTGACTTGGTAGAAAAATTTTGAAAACGCATTTAGAATCAGAGAGTTGAAATACACACTAACTTGCAAATCGTATTCGAAAATATCTCTTTACAGAGATATTTTATTTTGTTGAATTTAAGAAATGTAATAAAATTTTACTAGATGGTAGCCCATTTAATATTCATAAAAAATTGTTTGGTAAATAGCAAATTAACTAAAATGTGAAAATGGTGAGTCTGGTATTATTATTTCAGTTCAAAAAAAAATATCATAAATAACAGATGTACACCTGAAGTGTTTGTTGTTTAAAACTTATTTTCTTCAATACTGCAGATGGCCTCTATTTAATATAAGAATAATATTTTTTTACATAAAATTTGTTTCGATTAATTTTTAAATTTAATTCGACTAATCGGTTAAGAAAAGAACCCAAATAAATATTTGCACGATTAATCGATTAAAGAAAAACTCGATTAATTGCGAACCCTACTAACTTCTAACAATCTAAGTATAACGGATATGAAACAATTTATTTTGTTTGCCCAAGTAATCGTCATAATTTTTGCGGTGTTTACTATGAATCACATTTGATAAAATTAAAATAATTTAACAAACACTTAAAGGTTTTTAAAAATGAAATCAACAGTTCAAGACTAAACGTTGTTAAAAGAGGATAATAATTTCTAAATCAACATGATTTCAAATCAGAGACAATCTATAACGTATACAACAATTGATTGAAACTTGATTTAAATTTAATCTTTTACTAAATACAAATAATGTTCTCTTTCGTTTTAGATTGCAGGCAGCTAACATGTCGTTGGACAATTTACATTGTACTCGATGTGCAGATGGTTTTCAACCAAATGAAAAAATAGTCAATTCTAATGGTGAATTATGGCATACACAATGTTTCGTGTAAGATAATATTAAGATTTTACATTTCATACTTATGAAGTTTCTTTTTAAATTTTAGTTGTGCCCAGTGTTTCCGTTCCTTCCAAGATGGTATTTTCTATGAATTCGAGGGACGTAAATACTGTGAACGTGATTTCCATGTTTTATTCGCACCCTGCTGTAATAAATGTGGTGAATTTGTTATTGGTCGTGTTATCAAAGCCATGTCGGCTAGTTGGCATCCACATTGTTTCCGTTGCCAGTTGTGTGCCAAAGAATTGGCCGATAGTGGTTTTATACGCAATCAAAATCGTGCCTTATGCCATGAGTGTAATGCCAAGGTTAAAGCTGAAATAACGGGACGTTATGTGTGTCAGAAATGCCAGTATGTGTGGTGCTTCAATAGATTAATTTTATGTGGTTTTTAATTCGATTTTTTCTTAAATTAGTGGTCTTATTGATGAAGAACCTTTACGATTCCGTGGTGAAGTCTATCATGGTTATCATTTTAACTGTACGGCTTGTGGACAAGAATTAGACTCTACAGCTAGAGAAGTTAAAAGTCGTCCTGGTTTAGCAGCAAACGATATGGTAAGTTGATTGAAGTGTTGCCACATCATGTGTTATTACCAGAGAAGACAAATTTTCCTTTTTTAAATTTTTTACTCATATTTGCTTCTTATTGCTTTTTTGGGTTTTCCGATTTTTACTTTTAATAAAGCTTTTTCTTAAGATTTTTAAGCATTAAATTACATTTTTTAAAGATCTTTTGCCCAAAAATGTTTTTTGCTCATAAAAAAATATTTTGCTCTCATATTTTTGAACTTTTTTTAAAAAAATTTCTACTTTTCCAAGTTTTTACTTTTTTTAGGGATGTGCGATTAATCCGTTAATCAAACAGTGTGATTAATCAGAACTGTGATTAATCAGTTAATCGATTAATTGAAAATTTGATTAATCAGAATTATGATTAATCGAATAATTTAAATTTTGTTTAATCAGAACTTGAATAGTTTTAAGTAATGGTGAAAAAATGCCTAAAATAAAAAAAAAAAAATTACAGCTATGGCTATGCCTTATATAGCTCAAAATAAATAAAATCAGATAGACTATTCGGTCACCGGTCACATTTGACCAATGTCTATTCTTAAGTTTCGTGTATCTGAATCAGGGATGATAAATGGGATTTTCAAAATAGTACCAAACGGCTTAGAAAATAGTATTTTTTGACCTCCACCCCTACACGCTGAAAAAAACGGCCTGTCCCAAACATATTTTTGCTGGTAATATATTTTGGAGAAATTGTTAAACATATTCGCCGCGTTTTTACTAGAAACAATATATATTTGCATGCAAATATATTATGTTTGCAAGCAAGTATATTTTGTTTGCCTGTAAATATATAATGTTTGGATGAAATGAAATAGACGCTATCGACAAATATTATATGTTTGGCAGCAAACATATAATATGTGTGTCATAAACAAATTATGTTTCCATGCAAATACTATATATAAATAATATATTTAGTTATAAAGCAATTATTAATATATGCCAAACAATAGGCGTATTTATTCTACTCTCCAAATTTCTGTATATTTTAATGGAAAAACATAAAAAGTTAAATTAATACATCTACTGTTTGGCGATTGTTTAATAACTAAATATATTATAAATTACATTGAATTTTACATCTAATTCATTTATTGAAAAACAATAACTACAATCTCTTCATTTATTTTTTATTTATTTTTATTAACAAATATTAATTAAAAACTCTTATAATAAGTTAATACTTTAATATACACAATTAAATATTTTTTTTTTCTTTTTAACACATTTTTATGTTTTATTTATAGTAATTTATTTTATTTTTTCACATCTTTCACAATAAAATTAATAAATAAAGGAAAAATATCACTAAATTTTCTGACTAGATGCAGTCTAGCTAAACTAAACGATTATTACCAACTACAAAAGTTATAATGGCTACATACAACTTTATATGTATCAAGAATGGAAATTCGCCGTTTTTCCAAATATATGTTAATTGAATATAGTAACTATAAAAACAATATAATTGGAAGCACACTGCAAATACATATATGGTAGTTTGTATACAAAAACGTCTTTTTCCTCCGTGCATGGATGTATTGAATTGGCGCTTATTGATGTCAGTTCGTCTGTTAATATAAAATAAACGATCCTTGTAAGCAAATTACAGGTCGCACTTTTAAAAATAATTTGACGAAATTTGGTACATAAGTTTGTAATGCATGAGGGACTAACGCTATTGAAAATGGTTAAAATCGGCCCATGTTTTGACCTAGTAATCATGAAGAGGTCATATCTGAAATTGAATGTATTGATATTAATAATATAACCAAACAAAAGCTATTTCAGACGATTTCTTTCAGGGGACCTATATAATTTTATTCGTTAATAAGGTAGTGATAATTCCAGGAAAAAACCCCAGGCTCACATTTGGCTTAGTTCCTCCCGGCTCTTTTTTACAGCATTCTGAAGGCGGAAAAGTTCGATTAATTACGAATATTCTTTGCTATTTATTTGCTATCGAGACTTAACTGTTAGACTAGTCTAGAAAACCAACTTGTCAAGTTCAAAAAAACCAAAAAATCTGAAAAAATCAATATCGGAGAAATTGATAGTTGAACTTTGTTAAACGCGTTTCAATGGAATTATACAGTGGACTATGTGGTATGGAATACAATAAGTTTTTGCTGACCTTTGATTCAGAATTTTATTTGAATGAAGTCCCTAAAAGTGGTATTCAATTTCGTTTGAAGGCGAAAATTATTTTAAAGGGATTTAATCAATTTAGCTCATTTGATTTATTCAACTAATAAATTAAGTACCACCTCAATTTACGTAATCCTCGACGAACGCAACTTCTTGGTCATCACAACAATTAATTATTTAATAATTAGGGTTTTCACAAGGGGTGTGGTATCTGTTGTATCATTGTATCGTTCTAACAAAAAAAACAGAGTTGTTAAAATTTTTATTTGACTTTAACAACGATTTTCTATTGGGTTTTCTATCTGTTAGCACACTGAAACATAGGACACTAAACATATGTAAAAATGTTGTATCGTGCTATTCTTAAATGTTGTATTTTTTCAATTTAAATTTTAACAACTCTGTTTCTTGTTAGGATGATACAACGATACAACAAATAGCACACCCCTTGTGAACAACCTTAATTTGTTTCATTTCTTTACGTTTCTTTCAATTTTTAAATCTTTAACTTGGATTTTTCAACACATTTTTATTTAATTCTCCGATAGTTGATTTGTTCATTTTAAATGCAGTATTTGGTATGAAAATAAAAAAATAAAATATGAAAATTAAAAAAAAAATAATTAAAATATGAAAATTAAAAAACAAAAGAATTAAAATATGATAATTTGGAAAGAGTACTAAATGAGTCATAGGAGTACCATAGTACTTTTGAGGTTCTAATAGTACCATAAAAAGTACTATAGTACTTTATCATCCCTGATCTGAAATGAACTGGAGTTACAAGGTGTATTCAAAGGAGAAAAAAGATGTTCAATTATTCATACATATGATTAATGTCATTGCTGTGTTATTAGATGTTTTAGCTGTGTTAGTTCATTCAGAGCAGTCGTACTGTGAGGTGCTTTTGTAATTGCGCATTAAAGAAAATAAAAGAGACGAAAATGGCGAAAATTACAAATAATGAATACTGGATTAATTTTATAAATGAATGCAAAGGCAAACATACACGTTAAATATTATTGATCAATGTTTTTAAAATCAACCAATAAGAACAAAGTATTTAAAAATAAAATGTTCTGATTGGTTGATTTATGAAAATTTTATCAATATGTAATATTAAACGTGTATGCCCTACTTAAAAATTTTCGACAATTATGAGACATAAAATCCGATAGCTAAAAAAAATAAAACTAAATAAACAGCAGCATATAAAAAATTAACAATTAACAAATAAATTAATTTGATTTTCTTCCGCGCATATTTGATGTGATCAGTTCGACAAACAAACAGAACTGATGTATCGTTTGAGGTTTTGTTTGTATGTGGCATCGCCTGTATTAAAAAATGTAAAAAAAAAATGAAACACATGTTCTGCGACGAATGTTCCTTCGCGTGTAAGAAGCATAATAGTTTCATTGAAATTATGCAGAGACTGTTTCAAAAAATTGAATTTGAAATTGTAACGTATAGGCCGCTATAGATGAATACATTTTTTTTATTGAAATATTTTCCTTTTAATTGCTTCCTTACTACGGCATTACATTTATTGAGGTCGATTGTACATTCGGCGACTAAAGTCGCTGAAATAGCAAAAACCATAAAAACCTATATAAAAAAATTTTTTTAGAAAAAGGTACTTTTTATGGGAAAAGGTACTTTTTTTGAAAAACGTATTTTTTTGGAAAAATGTATGTTTTTTGGGAAAAGGTACTTTTTTTGGAAAAGGTACTTTTTTTTGGGAAAGGTACATTTTTTAGAAAAAGGTACATTTTTTGGAAAACGGTCTATTTTTAAAAAAGGTACTTTTTTTTGGAAAAAGGTCCTTTTTTTGGAAAAAGGTACTTTTTTTGGAAAAAGGTACTTTTTTGGAAAAAGGAATTTTTTTTGGAAAAAGGTACTTTTTTTGGAAAAAGGTACTTTTTTCGGGAAAATGTACTTTTTTTGGAAAAAGGTACTTTTTTTGGAACAAGGTACTTTTTTTGAAAAAAGGTACTTTTTTTAGAAAAATGTACTTTTTTTTGGAAAAGGGTACTTTTTTTGGAAAAAGGTACTTTTTTTGGAAAAAGGTACTTTTTTGGAAAAAGGGACTTTTTTTGGGAAAAGGTACTTTTTTTGGAAAAGGTACTTTTTTTTGGGAAAAGGTACTTTTTTTGGAAAAGGTACTTTTTTTTTGGGAAAGGTACATTTTTTTAGAAAAAGGTAAATTTTTTGGAAAACGGTACTTTTTTTAAAAAAGGTACTTTTTTTTGGAAAAAACTTTTTTTGGAAAAGGTACTTTTTTGGAAAAAGGAATTTTTTTTGGAAAAAGGTACTTTTTTTGGAAAAAGGTACTTTTTTTTGGAAAAAGGTACTTTTTTCGGAAAAAGGTACTTTTTTTCGGAAAAAGGTACTTTTTTTTGGAAAAGGGTACTTTTTTTGGAAAAGGTACTTTTTTTGGAAACAGGTACTTTTTTCGAAAAAGGTACTTTTTTTCGAAAAAGGTACTTTTTTTGGAAAAAGGAATTTTTTTTGGAAAAAGGTACTTTTTTTGGAAAAAGGTACTTTTTTGGAAAAAGGTACTTTTTTTGGAAAAACGTACTTTTTTTGGAAAAAGGTACTTTTTTTGGAAAAAGGTACCCAGGTAGAAAAATACAAACGGCAAAACGTTGGCAAATCACTGTATATGGTGGTACAAGCGCTGGCAGAGCGTCCGTTTTTCGAAAATTGAAGTACTGGGTCAACCTTGAAATGATAACGTCGATCTTCGGTTGGCCGTTCATCTTTCCGAACGTTGGCAAAGCGTTGGTAACAATAGTAAAATAAGTGCTCTGCCAATCGGTATTTTTAGATCAACGGTTTTTTATTAAATTCTTCATGAAAAAATCTGTAAAATCCCAATCCCGAAAAAAACAGAAACGTAAATTTTAGTATAGCAGTACTGTATCTAATAAGCGAATACATCTCTGCTTAAAACTACAAATTCAATAGATTTTCACACAAATTTTACCAATTTTCCAGTTTTATCAATAGACTTGAAAACTGGTATTTAAATAGGGTGAACATTAAGTGATCAGTTTATGTATTTTTTACATACAGTCATAAGTTTCGTAAAACAAATACTGGCAAAATCGTTTTTGCAAATGTTGGCAAAGCGCTGCAATCCAATGTTTTGCCAGTAGTATTTTTTCATGTACAGTCGTAAATATTGTGAAACAAGTACTGGCAAAGTCCTTTTACCTAACGTTGGCAAATCGTTTTGAACCGATGTCTTGCCGGTGGTTTTTTTCATAAACAGTAGTAAACTTTGTAAAACAAGTATTGGGAAAGCATTCTTTGCAAAGGTTGGCAAAGCGTTCTAAATTAGTGCTTTTGCAATGCTTTTTTTTTGTACCATTGTAAAGCAACGCTTTACCAGTGTTTTGTTTTTTGTACCGTCGGCAATTTCTACCTGGGTACTTTTTTTGGAAAAAGGTACTTTTTTTGGAAAAAGGTACTTTTTTTGGAAAAAGGTACTTTTTTGGGAAAAAGGTACTTTTTTTGGGAAAAGGTACTTTTTTTGGGAAAAGGTACTTTTTTGGAAAAAGGTACTTTTTTGTCCCCTTTTTGCCCCTCCCGATAAGAATTTCCAAAAATGCCGTCTCAATGGACGTCTACACCGGTCGAGGAACCTACATACCAAATTTCAACTTCATAGCTCCAGCAGTTTGAGCAGGCCGTCAAGGTGGAGACTTTTTCCCCTTTTTGCCCGTCCCTGTAAAAATTTCCGAAACTCACGTCTTGGTAGATGTCTGCGATAGTGGAGGAACCTTTATACCAAATTTCAACTTCCTACCTCCAGCGGTTTGGGCAGGCCGTCAAGGGGGGCCTTTTTCCCCTTTTTAACCCCCATTTTTACAACGTCCCTGTCCAAAATTCCAGAAAGTACTTTTCAGAAAAGTTAGCCCATACTCCAAGGAACACATATCTTAAATTTCATCTTTCTAGCCAAAGGGGTTTTGGCAGGCCGCCAAGGGGGAGACTTTTCCCCTTTTTGCCCGTTCCGGTAGGAATTTCCAAAAATCCCGTCTTAGCGGACGTCTACGCCGAAAGAGGAACCTACATACCAAATTTCAACTTCCTAGCTTCAGCGGTTTGGGCTGGGCGATGTTGAGTCAGTCAGTCAGTCAGTCATTCAGTCAGTCAGTCACGTTATTCTTTTATATATAGAGATTGAAGATTGATGGTCAGATCTCTATTAATTTTCAAAAGTCAAGATTTTGTCATGCAGTGTTATTATTAATAATGAATTCACTTAGATTTCAAATATTTATGGTTCTTCCAATGGAATATGCAAGAGTGATGCCTCGTTTTATTCATTGAATTGTCTAGTATGAATTTAATTTTCAGATATCCAATTTTTTAACGTATCTGAATGTTATAAAAAAACTGCAAAAAAACCAGGGTTGGCAGGCAATACCGCTAAAATACCGATATCGATTCAAAACCCTTTCAAGTGACTACCGTTACCCCTAAACTACCGTTACCGAAATACCCGGAATACCGTTATCCTTAAAATACCGTTACCGAAATAACTGAAATACCGTTATCCTTAAAATACCGATACCGAAATAAATGCAATATCAATACCCTTAAAATACCGTTACCGAAACAAATGAAATATTGTTATCCCTAAAATACCGTTACCGTTATTTTTAATTTTCTGCTTTTGGTAATTTCACGTGGTTATTGAGTATTTTTTGTACATTAAGTTGATAAATTGGTTCTGTTTTTAATCTCGTTTGTTTTTTGTAAAAAAAAATTACGGTATGCATCGAAATAACTGACTACCGTTACCCTTAAAATACCGTTACCGATATAACTGAAATACCGTTATCCTTAAAATACCGTTACCGAAATAATCCAATTACCGTTATCCTTAAAATACCGATACCGAAATAAATGAAATAGCGTTACCCTTAAAATACCGTTACCGAAATAATCTAAAATATCGTTACCCTAACGATAACCGCGTTCGTTTCGGTTACCATCCATGAAAAAAACACATAATTTCTGAGAATCTTACAGAGTCCTTCAAATATCTGCGGGTATTTTCAATTATACTTAATAACAAGTAATTTTATTTAGTATTCAAACCTATAAAAAGGTTAAAACTTAAAAATTTAGCTCGTAAAGGCGATTTGACAGAACTTTTTAATACCATATTCGTACTTAGGGGACCAAATTACTTAAAAAAAATTTTTTGTTGCAGTCTGTAAAATTCCTGTTTTCATTTTTTGGTCAATGGCTCGTATGAATAAAAAATATATATTACTAACAGGTGGAAATACAGGGTTTTTTAGGCAATTACTTCACAAATCTAGTCTGCTTGGGAGTAGACTAGAAATTTAATTTTTTAATTTTCGTTTACATTACCAGTCAATTGGTAAATTTGGAGTTAAAAGACATTCCTAAGCCCAAAGTAATTACTTCGAAGTAATTGCTTAGTTTTATTCATATGACCCAATATTATGAAAGTCATAGAGGCGGTCTTATAATATTCAAGTTTTTTTCCATAGAATATTATTTTATCTAAAACAAATTTTAATCGCCATACTTTCTATGTTTAAATATTTGTATTTTATTTTGTAGAATGAATTATATTGTCTGCGTTGTCATGATAAAATGGGTATACCCATATGTGGCGCTTGTCGCAGACCCATTGAAGAACGTGTTGTTACAGCCTTGGGTAAACACTGGCATGTTGAGGTTAGTACGAAAGAAAATAAATGTAACATACTTCAAGATAAAACCAAACACGATTAATAATAAACTTCCGTTTTCTAAATATAGCATTTTGTATGTGCCAAATGCGAAAAGCCATTCTTGGGACATCGTCATTATGAGAAACGTGGCTTGGCCTACTGTGAAACTCATTATCATCAACTATTTGGGAATTTATGTTTTGTCTGCAATCAAGTTATAGCAGGAGATGGTAAATTTTTTCCAATTTATGATATAATTGCACTGTTTTAAATGTTTTTTCTTGTGTTTTTAGTTTTTACGGCCTTAAATAAAGCCTGGTGTGTTCATCATTTCGCCTGCTCCGTGTGCGATACAAAAATGACTCAAAAATCGAAATTCTATGAGTATGATGAAAAGCCAGTTTGTAAGAAATGTTATGAACGTTTTCCCACTGAGCTTAGAAAGCGTTTACGTACAGCCCATGAAATGACCATGAATAAAAAGATGTAGATTTAAAATTATAGAACCACAAAAAAAAACGATTTTTGTAATACACTCTCAAACCAATTCGGTTGTGACAACCGAATTTTTCCCAACCGACTTGAGTCGATTGGGTTGCCACAACACCCTCATTCAGTTGTGACAACTGGATTTGGGAGGTTGTGGCAACCGACTCCATTCGGTTGGATAAATTCTATAGAATTTTTAAGAAAGTGTCTAAAAAATACATAGTGCCTTGAAAATAATAAAATAATAACAGTTAAATTTTTGTAATTACCACAAAAAGATGTTAAACATAAAACCAATAATTAGTTGTTTTAAACTAACATTTTATAAACAATATTTTCGTGTAGATATTAAATTTCATATATACAATAGTTAACCTTTAAGGCAGAATTATTATTAATTTAAATGAATGGAATATAATGGAAATAAAGTCAATTTTAATTCATGTTGATACATATCGTCCTTTCCATGGATGACATACATATAATATAAATACATACAAATTAATTATAGTGCTGCCTTTATATCTATTTTTTAATTATAATTAACAGCGCAAACAAAAGCCATAGTAAAATTTAAAAATAGGAAAAATAATTGTTTTTTTTTCTACAGCCTACCAAAAAGTAAATAAAAACCTTACTCTCGAAGTTATATTTTTTCCAATATTTTGCAAGTATTTCTTAATTTATTTGTATTTTGTAATTTTTTGCTTTTTTCCTTTATGTGTTAAATGTTGTAAAATAAATTTATTTCAATGTAAGTTTTTGTTTTAGTATTCGCATTTTCCTAACATTCGTTTTATTCTTCTATTGAGCAGCTAAAAATATTTAGAATTTTAATCAACACACTAGTAATATTTATACGTAAATTTTTTATTTTATTATTTAGGTTTTTTATTGTAATTTGAGTCATAATTATTAAAAATTATTTTACTCTTTTTTTAATTTCGAAATACAATAAACTACCATTTAAACACAAAACAACTATTTTTTACATTGGTGCTATCAAAATTTCCCCCCTACTAGTAATACGCAGATATTACTAATAGGGGGAAATATTGGGTTTTTTAAGCAATTACTTCACAATTTATTTTTTTATTTTCGTCTATATTTCATGTTATTCTACAAGTTTATGGGTCATATGAATAAAACTTAGCAATTACTTCAAAGTAATTACCCAGTCAGAAATTACCAGTGGTATAAAAAATCAAGCACTGGCATACCACTGGGTAACCGCGGTGTTAAAAATAAACGAATGGCAGAACACTCATTTGGAACGCTTCGCCAGCATTTGCAAAAAGCGTTTTGCCAGTACATAATTGTTTTACAAAGGTTTCGATGGTTTATAAAAAAACCACTGGCAAAGAATGGGATTAAGAGTGTTATGCGAACGTTTGCAACCAGTGGTTATCCAATGCTCCCTAAATTGTAGCGGTTCAAAAATCAATTCACTGGTAGACCAATGATTTTATAAAAATGATGACGGAAGGTTCCGAGTTCAAATTCGGCTGCAAGCAAAACAATTTTTTTTACTTTTTTAATTTAAAAGTTTTTTTGTTTTATAAAATCAATTTTTTTGTTTGTGGAAAAGCTCCTTTAAGACCAATTTTTTTCCCCAACGCTGTCGTATTAGTTTCAAAAAACTTTTTGCCAGTGCTAGCATTTTAGCACAGCTAGTAGTTGTCTAACTGTTATTATTCATTTATGTTTTTACCCACTAAGTATTATACAGTGAACAAAAAAAAAGTTGGACACTGTATAAAATAAAATGAACAACCATGTTATTTAAATTAACAGTAATTAAATTAATTAATTTATTAAGTTAACAGTAATTTTATGCTCTTCAATATCTTCTTTCGTTTTAATATAAAATTTGAACTTTTTTTTGTTCACTGTATATGATGCATGTATGAAGATTTATGTATCCATGTATGTACCTCCAAAAAAGTTCGCGTACACCCTCCAATATAAAGTATTTTTGCAAGGCAATTTCAAACAAATTTTTTTTTTGTCGAACGTAGGGGTCGCCTTTTTCAATTTTTTGTTATAGCTTCGGCATTTAAAGTTGGATTTTAAAGTGGGATATATCGCTTTTTTTGCCTCGAGGAGACCAGTCTTTTGCTATAAAGGAAAAATCCAATGAAAAAAAATTTAAAAAGGCGACCCCTACGTTCGGCAACCAATATACTATATAAAAAAATTCTACTGGGTTTATCGAAAAACTTAGCAAAAGTTTAATAATTTTTTGCGAGCTTTAATTTCCTGACATTAGGGTGGTACATTACCCAGCAAAATCTTTCATTACCAAATAAGTGGTTATATAATAGAAATTCATAGCTCCTCACAACTTATTTTTTGGCGTTTAAACTCATTATTTTTGTTTGGCGTGGTCGTTTTTATAAGTAGTCTAGCTTACCCGCTCGCTTACGAAAAAATGAGAAGTAGTTATGAGTTTCTGAATAATAAGTGGTTACAAACATGCTTACAAAAAGTTGAATTATAAGTGGTTATCCGACTGCTTACTTGATTCTTAAAAATAAGGAGTTACACAAATACTATTAGCTTCAGGAAATAGAATCAGAGAAATTAAAATTTTTGCTAGTGTGTAATTTTAGTACTCGTCATAAAAATTTTAACACAAAACATATTTACATGTAATAAATATAAATGTATAAAATTTAACTTTGTAAAATGTACTTATTTAAATTATTGCGAGTAAGTCATTATTTTAAATTTAAAAGCAATGACTACAAGTTATTATGAAGTCATTATTTTATATTACAAAATAATGCAAAAGGTAATGATATATCATTATTGGTAATGCAGACAGCAATGAGGTGTCATTACCAATATTTTGCTGGGTATGTATTCTCTGTTGTAAAAGTCAGATTCTGATTCCGTTTCCGTTGCTATTTTGTTAATTTTTTTCCGTCACGATTTAAGATTCCTTTTCCGTTTGTATTGTGCTTATTCTCTAAGTCTCGGAAGACATCAAAGTTGCAAATTTAAGTTCAATGCCAGAAATAAGTCAAAACTTTAAATGTGTTTAAGGATTTATTTCGTACTTACAAAGAATTGGCGTTCAAATTTCCCGTAAACCTGGATTCAAGGAAGAAACCATGTGAATCTTCCATTTCACGTAAAAAACTAAGAGCAACATTTCTGTGGAACATTTTAACCTTCTAACTCGTCAACTTACGGGGCCAAAAAAGTCCCTTTAATTGAAGAGTTAGAGGATCAAATAGTTCCACAAAACTGTACCTCGTAGTATTTTACATAAGTTCACTGAACACATCCTATACCCAAAACGGAATATTCACATGGTTTCCTAGTGCACATATGTAGTAAATCTATAACTCAGAATGAGTTTTTCGGCTTTCAGTCATGGAATGGACGAAATAT
The DNA here is from genome assembly GCA_949987735.1 of Leucophora obtusa. Classification (NCBI taxonomy): domain Eukaryota; kingdom Metazoa; phylum Arthropoda; class Insecta; order Diptera; family Anthomyiidae; genus Leucophora; species Leucophora obtusa. The sequence continues at coordinate 115,011,588 of OX465295.1, read as the reverse complement.
TAAAAAAAAAAACTTATTTTGCTTTCAATCTAAATTTCCTATCATATGGTGAAGAGTACTTCCCAGTGTAGAAAATCATTACCAGACAAGTGGTAATGTAACTACATACTTGGTAATGGTAACTAGTTACTTTTGTTATTACATTTCTTATTACCTTTGTATGGGGATGTCGCGAAAAATAATGAGTTATGCTTACACATACGAAAAATCTAAAAATATGTCATTACTTATATGCTTACCAGTACTGACAAAAATAAATAGATTTTCGAAAAACTAAGTTTTATAAAAAAAAAATATTTTTCTATTGTAAAATTTTTTTTTAATAAAATTTTCTAGTGCGGAAATCGAACCTGGGTCTCCAGGTTTCCAGTCAATAGCTCTACAATCTGAGCTATATCGTCATGTAATGTTTGATATATAAAAGCGTAATTGACCTGCTGCACACAAGTCAGCTTACTCGCCAACATACAAAAAATATGTGGTTACATAAATCCTTACCAGTGTTGAAAAAATATTGATACTAAAAATAGATTTTAAAAAATTTTCAAAAAATCTAGAAAATTACTTTCTATTTGAAATAATGATAAAAATAAGTCATTATCAGTAACTCCTTATTATATGTTTTAAAATAATGTAGAAGGTAAGTGGGTATTACTGGTAGTCCAAAACATAATGATATGTCATTACCGTTTCTACACTGGGTTATATAGTATATCGAGAGCCTATATTCAATACGCTCTATCGGAAGATTTTTCGAAAATGACTTTTTGATGGCAAACTCTTCACTGATGACGGCTACATCTCTGACAAAAATTTCATAAAGAAAAAATGTATTTTAGTATCCTTTTTTCATTATTTGTTATTCGTCTATCGGATATAAGACTTTATTTCTTTTAATGCAATATGGTCTATCGGAATATTTTGGTAATCGACTTAATAAAAATATAATAGGTCTGTTTCTTTACTTTTTGGGTAAAGTTCGGTAAAATGAGAGTTAACAAGAAATACTCTCACGAAGTGACAAAAATGCCAAAAAGTAAACGAACGCGAACAACTATATTTGAAGCCCGAAAAACAAACGTCAATAGATTCGTGCATTATAGTTCGATTTGGTGAGCGCTCTTTCTAGTTCTTGTTCAATTTGTTGTAAAAATCTAGATAGCCTTTCTAGTTAAATAAAAAATTAAAAAAATAAAATTTCCTTCTCAGGCATTTTTATATACAAAAACGAATACATACCCAGCGAACAAAGATGATCATTAATTACTCACAAATGAGCTCCAAAAACATAAACATTTTTCCACTTTTTCCTATGAAAGTGGTCCGTCCAAAAGAGCCCCGTGTGTACTCAGAAATGACTCAGAAAAAAGAACGTATAAAATCGAAATTTTCCTCATAAATTTAAATAATTTTGTAATATATTTTGAGTCCGAAAAATGAACCCTCATTTTGAGACAGCTTTTTTGATTGTAGAGACAACTTTTTGGGTTGTTTTCTGAGGGTTCATATTTTTTACCAAAAAAGAATGTTTTCAAAAAAACAATAATCATTTTTGTGAGCCATTTAAGAATCTTATTTATGAGCGCTCCGAAATTGCTGGCTGGGTAGTTTATTAAATCTGGAAAATATTTTAATATTAAACAAAAGGTTCGATTTATTTACATATTTATCTCTTTAACACATTTAAACAAGTGTCTTCAAAAAATTGTCGGTAATTTTATGGAGTTGTAACATTACCGATATGCCTTTGCAACTTTTACGCTAATTTTTGTAAATGATACACATATTTTTCTGAATGAATAAAATGAGCGATTGAACTAAAAGAGCTATTAGTTGTGACCTAGGTCTTTGGTTCAAATAAGTGAATAGTTCAAATGAACTAGTTGAATCCAACAGATGATATAACAGCTGATAAAAACAATTTACCCAAACTTACACGAAAAAAAGTTTGGGCTTCTTCGGGCAAGAAGAACAAAAGTATTACTCTCTCATGATAGCTCTCATTTACCCAATTGTGCAGTAAGAAAACGCTTTTTGGTAAAATTGGGATCTCGCGGGATCCCAATGTTGAGTACCCGAACAGACTTAATATTACTGCATATATTGAACAAAATTGTACCCTACAGTATAATACAGAACTGTGCCTAATATATTAAGGTCGTTTAAATGTTTGTTTATTAGTATGTCCCCTAAAATACGTTTTCGGAATTTCCAAATTCGGTTTTCCATATAAAAATTTATAGAACGACGTGCTCACTACGGGAAATATATAAAGTAACAGATTAATTTTTGATAACTGCTGCGATTTAAGAAAAAAATTATAGTATTTTAATAAATGGTGCTTTTGGATATAGACTTCCCTATTTTTTACAACGATCTTTGGTGTAATTATACCCTACACCACTACGTGGAGAGGGTATAAGTTTGTACTGATGTTTATAACACCAAAAAATATTGGACCCAGACCCCCCTTATAGTATACTGATCGTCTCAAAATCCCTTTTTATTTGGACATAACGATGTCCGTCTGTTCATGCATTCTTGTGCGAACTCTACAGGTCGCAAATATTAAGATATTTTGATGAAATTTGGTACACCGACTTACGTCGGCCCAAGGACTGATTTTGGTTAAAATCGGTCCATGTTTAGACCTATTGCCCATGTAAAGGTCCCCCCAAAATTGGCTTGTTTACACGCTGCAGGTCGCAAATACGAAGATATTTCAATGTCCCAGGGACAAAGCCTATTGATTCTAGATAGTATCGGTCCATATTTGGACATATCGCATATATGGGATATATTTCCGATTTTCCCTCTTTTATCATTTTATAGAAAATTTTGACACAAGTCCACTTTAACCCATTCGAATTTCGGATCCAAACATTAGTTGGCTTTTAACCAGACTGGTGTAGGGTATTATATAGTCGGCAGCCCGACTTTAATTTTTTTACTCGTTTTAGTCTACCAGCCTGTTTTAGGATGTTTATTATGTACCTGAAATGGTGGACTAAAATAACGTGTTTGTCTAATTGTCAAAATATTATACAAATCTGCTCTCACTTAGACCTTTGTATCAGGGACGTCTATTAAATGCACCCTATCAAAAATTTTCATTCAAATGTTTTTTGATAACAAACTATTCAGTAAAAATTAATAATACTGTAACCAATAAACCATTCGATGCAATGTATTTAAATTACGATTTTTTTAAAAACTACAATGATGCCAAACTTATTCGCTTTTCCAGCATTGGACCTGGTCGAGCCAAAAATTATCCAACAGTTGCACAATTAAGATCACTAAATTATTTACCAAGTGGTGAAATTATGTTTAATGTTTACCCAAATTAAAGAATACACATGATATAGGTCAACTCCCAATTCAGCCTAGTAAATGGAAACATCTACAAGATTTTAAGCATGTTATACTACCAGAATATCATTACTTTTATGATAATTTAGCTCAGATGAAGTCAAAGTAACAGCAAGAAATGAAGGAATGTCCAATTCTAATAACTTTTTTCTGTAACTTTTGTTTATTTTTAATTCTTTTTGTTAATAAATTCTTATATGTTAAAAAAAACGACAAACAAAACATTAAATCATTAAAAAATTGCAATTAAGGTCAAGTATTTTCCGATTTGAAAATAAATCGTAATGCTCAAAGTCAATATTAACCGAAAATCGTTCCGTTTGGTATGGAATGACTCATATATTAAAAAAACATTAATCAAAACGTTCGAACTTTAATAAAATTGCAAATTATATCATAAAAAATTAAATTTTTATTACTTTGCAATACGCTCTATCGGCATAAAAATATTCGAAAATTTCAGTTGCAATACGCTCTATCGGACAAAATGCCCTATAGCTCCGCGAATAATGTAAAATGTTGTATTTTTTTTTATATCTAAAGTTCAGTGGTCACATTTAACAAATATTGTGGAAGATAGATTACTTCATATTTAAGGAATTTAGAAATAAAACAGTTTTTTCCTTCTCCTGAAAAATCATATTTTTTCCGATAGAGCATATTAAATATAGGCTCTCGATGTATAACCCTAGTCCCCAATTTCAATTTGCTGAAGAAAATAAAAATTCGAAACACAAGCTTATGTACACTCAGAAAAGTTCTGCAGTTACTACATGACAGTTATTTATGTAGTAATGCGGTTGTAGTTATTTTAACTACAATTGTAGTTATTTTAACTACAATTGTAGTTAATTTACTTAGAACAAAATTTTTCAATGTTTTTGACAGTTATTTTTTTAAACAAACTACAAAAATTACTACATTGTAGTAACATTTATTTTATGCAGTTATTTTGAATTTTATTTACAAATACTTAAATTTTCAAGTATGTATGCACACACACGAAGCAAACAGAAGTATGTGTATGAATCACTTGTTTAGAAATTTCTAGTGAAAGAATATGAGTATAACATGTTTTCTTTTGTCTTACACTCAGGGAATTATGTAGGTAAAATCAACTGCAAATGACAGTTAAAATAACTTCATTTGCACTTAAAAAGGTGTAGACTACATTTGCAGTTAAATTAACTGCAATATGAAGTAATTTTTAACTGTTAAAAATCAACTGACAAATGTAGTAAAAACAACTACAAATGCAATTGAAACAACATACATGCAAATTATTGTAAAACTGTACAAACAACTTGCAAATGTAGTTAAAAAAACATAAATAAAAAATTTTTTTTTTTAATTATTAATTTAATAAAAAAAAAAATTTATGTAAACACTATTAACTTAATTTTATTCTATAAAAAATTTAAAATTGAGAAATCAAAATTTACACTTAATGTCACATTTTTTTCACTATTAAGATATTGTTGTACATGTCCGTCTGTGAGGGATGAAATATGCTGTTGTTTGGCTTCCTTTTTTTTCTCCAGGTAGAAAGGGATGAGAATATAAAAGAACTGAAAGAAAATAAATACAATATTTTTTTAACATTCCCCGTAAATAAATTTATATTATAAAACTTACCTTATTATTTTAGTAATTTAATAAAAAATATATAACCTTTTCCGTATTACGCGTGCTCACTATTTGGCGTTGTTTTATGACTAAGACAAGAGAAAACATGTTCTTCTCATATTCTTTCACTAGAAATTTCTAAACAAGTGATTCATACACATACTTCTGTTTGCTTCGTGTGTGTGCATACACACTTGAAAATTTAAGTATTTGTAAATAAAATTCAAAATAACTGCATAAAATAAATGTTACTACAATGTAGTAATTTTTGTAGTTTGTTTAAAAAATAACTGTCAAAAACATTGAAAAATTTTGTTCTAAGTAAATTAACTACAATTGTAGTTAAAATAACTACAACCGCATTACTACATAAATAACTATCATGTAGTAACTGCAGAACTTTTCTGAGTGTAGTCATAAAACAACGCCAAAGAGTGAGCACGCGTAATAAGGAAAAGGTTATATATTTTTTATTAATAAATTAATAAGGTAAGTTTTATAATATAAATTTATTTACGGGGAATGTTAAAAAAATATTGTATTTATTTTCTTTCAGTTCTTTTATATTCTCATCCCTTTCTACCTGGAGAAAAAAAGGAAGCCAAACAACAGGATATTTCATCCCTCACAGACGGACATGTACAACAATATCTTAATAGTGAAAAAAAGTGACACTAAGTGTAAAATTTGATTTCTCAATTTTAAATTTATTATAGAATAAAATTAAGTTAATAGTGTTTACATAAATTTGTTCTTTTTATTAAATTAATAATTAAAAAAAAATTTTTATTTATGTTTTTTTAACTACATTTGCAAGTTGTTTGTACAGTTTTACAATAATTTGCATGTATGTTGTTTCAATTGCATTTGTAGTTGTTTTTACTACATTTGTCAGTTGATTTTTAACAGTTAAAAATGACTTCATATTGCAGTTAATTTAACTGCAAATGTAGTCTACACCTTTTTAAGTGCAAATGCAGTTATTTTAACTGTCATTTGAAGTTGATTTTACCTACATAATTCCCTGAGTGTACATTAGGAGCATAACTTTTAAACTGTATCAATCCCGACCTATCTATACCGTATAGAGCATGAAGATCTATAAAGAAAAATTATGCCACTTTTTCGAGGGCGTTAAAAAAATTTCCGCTGGGACCGCGTTGAAAATTTGAATATGAATTTAAAAATTTGCACTGCCTCCTCAAGTAATACATCATTTAAAATAAATATTGGTATTAGAGTTTTAAAATTTCGATGCTTTCGAATACCCGATAGGTACTACTCACGACATTTCATAGTATACAAATACAGGGTTTTATTTTCAAATAAAAACCAGAGTTACATTTTAATAGTTTTTCATGGCAAAATTACGCTTATATATAGAAAAATACAACCTAGAACGTATTAAGTAGGTACTTTTAAGTATTGAGTATCCGAAAAATGGGCGGTATTGAGTACTCAGTACCCAAATACTCAATACTTTTACAACTCTAATTGGTAAGCTGAACAAGAATTAGTTTATGTGTCAATTGATCAAAGTATTTTTATTAATTGTTAAATAGTCTATATGAAAAACTTTGTGTATGCCATGGTCTACACAGGCTATGACTCGTGGCATCACCTCTTAACGAGACACACCAGAATCGGCACAGCTTTGAGTGTGGCTAATTACAGTTTTGTCAATCACAGGGTCGAGTGTAGTTTTAATCGATTTACTAAGGCCGATATGACACATGTTTCACAAATTCCGGCACTAAAATATTTACGAATATTCAAAGGAAAATAAGAGAATTTTGTTGGACATTTACGACTTAAGTTCGCACTACTCGTACATCATTTTTACTTGGAAATTATTACAATTTTTTGAATATTCTTTTGTATTATTGGAAAAACTTAAAAGGAACTTAAATTTGAAAACCAAAATTTTATTATAACTGGTAATCTTAAAGACCTAAAAAGAGTTTGAAAAATCGATTTGTTTGCTGAACATTTAAATCGTATATGCCGTATACGTCGCATTTATACCACCCGGGTACCCGAATGCTTCTTCTTTTTAATCCTATTTTTTTTTTTGTTTGCTATTATTACAATTTTGTCGTTCGAGTACTTTTGAATATTTTGACAACTTTTTCAATTTATTTTCTCTTTTATTAGTTTTACTATATACCTATGTATTTTTTTTGCCATCCCGTAATAGGTCCGAATTTTGGTTATACCCCTTATGTACATAATCAGTGTGTTCCCGTACGTTCCCAATGTTACCGAAATTTACCCAAAGTTACCGAAATTTACCCAAAAGCGTTCCCGTACTCGAGAATTGGGTAAATGAGAGCGCTAATGAGAGTGTATTAGTGCTTCTCTTTTTACCAAAATTTACCCAGACTTTTTCTTCGGGTAAACTTTGGTAAAACAGCTGATGCAAATATAAACAAAAAACAATTGTGAAATTAAATTAAAAATTGTAAATAAATAAAGAAATAAGCAAAAGAAACTTGGTTTTTTGTTAAAATTAATTGAATAAAATCAAAAACAACTTTTAAATGGTAATAAATATGTCTATTTGTGCCGATTTGCAAACTGAAATTATACGTATTATCACATCAGTGATGGGATTTTTGGCACAATCTAAGATTGATTGGTACAATGGCACAACCGATACTATTTTGGCACATTTTGGTTATCTACAAAATTTAATAGAAAAAAATGAATTTAAAAAATAACAATTCTTTAATTTTTAGTTACTAAGCATTTATTGGTATTAAAATACCTTTTCGAATAAAGCAAAACTAAAAAATGGCATCGAAGATATTATCGAATAAAGCACCGTAAGTTGTTTTTCACGTGAAAAAATTTCTCTCAGACTTTAAATGCTTTAAATTGCAATTTAAGTTAAAAAAATTAACAATATTTTAATTTTATAACAAACCCACAATCACAATTAACACAAAATGTCACTTTTTCACCAGAAAAATAATAGTCTTGTACATTAAATTTGCGTGAAAACTAAGTTTGCACAATTTTCACGTGAAACTCATTGTCGTGAAAAATATTTTTTTTTATATGGAGTATAACAGTTTTTTTCACGTGAAAACTGAACAACTTACGGTGCTTAATCCATAGAATTTTAAAAATTCAAATACTATAAATTTATCTCAGAGTTTTGAAAGAATTAATTTAAGTTTAATTCATAAAAAAATTAATTCAGTTTTAGAAAATGTTTATATGTATACCATTCCGTGCAACCTTTCCTAAAGAATTCATTCATTGGCTGCATTCCCAAATCTTTAATAAGTATCGGATGAATTTAATTTATCATTCACCTTTTAATTGAAAGAAAATTTTAATTCATTCAAATTCATTAATTCCATAAGAATTCAAAATAATTCCATAAGAATGCATTTACAAAATGAAAGTTGAAAACACGGTTTCTAAGTGAAAATTGAGTTTTGGCACAATAAAGGCCCATTTGGCACATTTTAGTTACACACTTGGCACAAAACAATATTTTTCAAGTCTCATCACTGTTTAACATTATTCTTTGAAATAAGTTTTTGGGCTAGAAAAGTGGTTTTTTGCGTTCCTGTACTATTGGGTAATTTTGTCATTTTGTGAGATGATTTTGTGCTTACTCTCATTTTACCGAACTTTACCCAAAAAGTAAAGAAACACACCTAATATTAGATTTGTATTTTTACAATAATAAATCTTTATTCAAATACACATTAAGGGTTTTCACAAGGGGTGTACTATTTGTTGTATCGTTGTATCGTCCTAACAAAAAACAGAGTTGTTAAAAATTAAATTGAAAAAATACAACATTTGAGAATAGCACGATACAACATTTTTACGTATGTTTAGTGTCCTATGTTTGAGTGTGCTAACCGATAGAAAACTGAATAGAAAATCGTTGTTAAACACAAATAAAAATTTTAACAACTCTGTTTTTTGTTAGGACGATACAACGATACAACAGATAGCACACCCCTTATGAACAACCTAATTATCAAAAATTTTAATAGGAATATTTCGTAGCAACATTTTACCCAGTTAACAACATAAAAAGCCAACACATACACTATTTAACATCCTTTAACTAAATAAACCGAATGCTTAAATAATTTCTGTGAACTTTTGGCAAAACAACTTTGACTTAAGTTGTTTTGTCATAAGAGAATCCCAAAAGTAAATACATGGTTTTTATCGTACACTCGAATTGAAACAAATTTTGATGTAGAATAAATCAGAAAAAACAAAAATTAACACGTATGAGTTTATTCATGATTAAAACCAAATAAAAAAAAAATAATTTCATAACAACCCTATAAACAATTTCACTGGAATTCAAGTTGAAATCAAGTTCAATTCCAGCCCTGTTTTCCAGTTTCAAGGCTTGAATACAACTTTCATTACATTTTATTTCAATAGCATACTCCAGCAAAAGGGAAACAAAAATTCAAGTTTGAAATATTTTTGTTAAATATACAAATGCTAGAATTTAAAATCTACTTTACTTCAAGCAAAATTTAAAGCACTTGAATTTTTAAAACCTATGTGCTTATTGGGAATAAAGAGGGGGTATACAGTATCAGATTTTATAGAAATACATTTAAAAAATGGTACAGTGTACATTCCCATTATAAAACAATAAAGCCTAAACCACATAAACGCAGTGTCGACCGCAGTGCGAAGTTTTGTCGATAAAGCAGTTTTTGTATTTTCTTTATTTGTCACTGCCGAGAAGTTAGAAAACTTTCTAAATAAACAAGAGCCATTTCTAAACAAAACGCAATAAGAAATTTTAAAAATTTTAAATCGTTTTCGTGAAATTCAAGAACAAAGTTTGACAGCACTGCCACTGTCCACTGGGACTTTCACTATGTGGTTTGGGCTTAAGATTTTATTTATTTTTGTTTATTTTATAAAACAACTAATACTTTGATTTATTCATGTAAGTTCAAATGTTCGACTAGTGTAATTTTATTTAACAGTGTAATTTTATTCAACAGTGAGTTTTTTTGGGTGATTAAATGTGAATAAAACATGTTCGACAGACGACTCAAACTGATCCGAACTACGCGTTCAGCAGCATGATAGTAATTTTATGCAAGATTGAGTATTGTTGATTGATTAAATGTGAATAAGAATTTTAGTGTATGATTAAATCAAGAAAAAAGTTGATTTTGCAGTTCTCTGGTACGTACCGGTATTGATGTGTCGGTATCGGTAATACCAATACCGATACAAATGAAATACCGTTACCGATACCAATACCGAAACAAACAAAAAACCGATACCAATTTGTTTTCGATCTATTCTTGGGTGGATGACTCTTAAACAATTCATTCAATCATTGTAAATTCACGTTTTTTACAGTGGTTTTCTTTGTCAAACAGATATTTTAGGCTATACCCTGCTTTAACACTCCTAAAGCTTTTTACATACGTAGTATACTGAAACCCACCCGGGTGTGTTCTTCATATTTTACACACATTTTAAATTAAAAAAATGCATTTACTCCAACATATAATGGGTTACATAATGGGTTAATGAAGAAGAGATGAAAAAAATAATAATAACAAAAAACCAAGGTTGGTTACCGAAACGAATAACGGTAACGGTATCCAATTTAATTTATTTCGGTAACGGTAAAGGTAACGGTATTTAAGACTGTTTCGGTAATGGTATACCGTTATCGAAACAGCAATACCGGTACGTACCGGTATTATAAATTATGTTAAAAACATATAAAAACAAGTAAAAACTTAACATATATTCAATTTTGAGTGTTAAAAATGCAGATTATAAGCTTTAAATTCAATGCTGGGAGTTTTTATAACTAAAATTGTTATCCATAAATATTTTTGTAGAAAAAAAGACTGAAGATCATTATAAAAAAGTTAAAAAATTTGCATTTTTATATAAATTAATAAATACCGGTAAAATACCGGTAAACCCATAGAAATAACGGTATCGGTAACGATAACGGTAATTGTAAAAATTTTTAAGGGTATTGGTAACGGTATTCAATTTGAAACGGTATTTTAGCGATAACGGTATTATAACGATAACGGTAACCAACCTTGCAAAATACTATAGAAAGTATGGTTAACAATACATACCGTGAAGCATAAGCATAAATATGCATAATTTCTTGTTCAAACTTCTTGTAATTTGTAGCAACAAAGTATTTAAAAAAAGGACTAACAATGACTAATAAATTTTAGATAAACTTGTCAAAATATTATTGTATTTTGAATAATAAATGAATAAAAACAATATTTTTAAAAAGTAATTATGCTTTGTGTACTATTTTTATACTAAATAGTGATAAAAAACCGAATATTCTGAAACATGTCCCCTGGCTGGGTTTCAGGCGACGACGTATAAAAATTGAAAAACTAAAGAAAAAAATTATAAAGAATATTCGAATCTTGAATAATTTAACAGTTTCTGATAAAAGTAAAAAAATTAGTCACTGAGTCGAAAGCATTTTTTGTTTTGACCAAAAATCGTAAAGTTATCGATTGTTGAAAATCTAAAAAACCCACCCGGTGGGTTTCAGGAGTGCGAAGGTTAAGTGTTTAATAAATTTTTCTGTATTAATCATTTGTGAATATTCTTTTTGTCAAATTAGCTTAAAAATCTGTAATTAGGCTATTTTAAAAGTTATTGAATAACACAGTAGGAATAAAATATCAAATTCAAACTACCCGATTAAAAAAGATGATATGGTGACATATCTAATTTGATGAAATACAATAACTAATCACATACAATTTAATCCGAAAAATGGTGAATACAATTGTATCTACGTGGATAAAATTGGATTTAATTACTTTAAATTATATACAATTTAATCCGAATTTTGACCAGACATTATTGTATGAAATAATATCTTAATATTTAAAATTTGATGCAATTAGGTCCAGTTGGATAAAAATTTTCGTATTTCTGTTTTTATTAAATATTGTACTGAAAAACAATGGGGAATTCATGTAAGGTTTCGTGTATCGGGTGAACTAAGCAAATCTAATAAGTTTGCGAGTCTTGATGTGAAACTGCATACATAAAAAGTATCTACACATTAATCAGTACTTATAAGAGCTATAGTATAGTTTAAGAATATCCATAAAATAAAAAAATTCTAAATAAAATGAAAATTCAAATAACTTCCATAAATCATTACTGGATTTTTCACTAAAGGTGAGACTTTCATTTTGAAAGTGAGAAAAGTTCAAATGAAGCTTTTATTTTTGGGCTTTCACTTAAAAAAATGAGAAAAATGTCATGAAATAATCGTTTAAAAATGTTTTAAATTTGTAAATAGTGTATGTATGAATAACAAACTACATTTCACTAATAGGGGGAATTTTTTATTAGGTGTTTAAGTTATTTATTACACAATTTTAGTCTGCTTGCGGCTAGACAATTTTTTTGTTTTAATTTCATAGGATATTTTGATATCCTTCAAGCCTATGGATAAATTTGGTGGTACGTCATTCCTAAACCAAAATAATTACTTCGAAGAATTGGCTAACTTTTATTAATATGACCCAATATTCAATTTAAAAATAAAAGAATTTGTTGTTTCGACAAAAAATTGTTGTTGTTTTGTGTACATTTTTTTGACATTTTCTTTTGTTTACAGTTAAGTTAAAGTTAAACCTGCAGTATGAGACCCACCGTAAGATATTAAGAGTTTATTTGAAGCAAGACTATAACATAAATTATATAGGGGAAATAAATGTTTCTTTTTTAAATCAATAGACTTGTTTTGTTGCTATATATATATGGTACGAAATCCCATATAAAGTGTTAACTCTTTTAACATAATATTTTCAACGTCGATAATGTATGGGTAACCGTCAGATAATTTCACTCAAATTTTATACAAAAGTATTTTGCCAGTTTTCGTGTTCATGTTTTTTTTTTTAAATCACTTGAATTTTATATCAAAATTTGTTTTTGTAAAAGAATATTTTCCAATTAAAAATCCATTGATTTCGATAAAATCTTAAATTAAACATGAAACTGGGCTATTTTTGGTCTTACAATTTCAATTCCATGGGCGAGATCTTATTAAATATGACAACATATGTAAAAAGATATATTTAGATATTGGGTCATATAAAATTTGTTCGAAAGACGAAATTTATGTCTTATTATATATAGTGCCATACAAAGCAATATATAACGAGACATAATTATATTAAATAATATAAAATAATGTATAACCCGTTTTACTCGGGTAAACAAGAATTTTAAAATATCTACAATTTTTTTTTTTTTAATAACTAACACAAATACTGTTTTCTGTTGAGGATAGGGACCTGGACGATATGTGCTTCTAATAGCATGGTACCACTTGCCACACACCCAACGAAACAATGGCTCTTTTGCGCGAGAAATTCCATGGCCGTGTTATCTCACGTCGTGGCGGTTAATTGGCGGCATTTGGCCGATATTTTGTTTCACACATAATTGTTGTCATAGATCCCTCTATCATAATAAAAAATATTAAGATAATTCTCTGAAAACTTTTTGTTTTATTTACAATTAACATCGTAGGTTTTGGTTGGACCAACCTTTATTAAAAAAACTCGTTTAAATCGTTACGAAATTACTATATAATTTTCGCTAGTTGTTTTCTCGAATAACTGTCGAACAGTTGTTTTGTATTTTCCACAGAAAAGCATCTGTTATTACAGTTTAAAGCAACCACTACTGATGACTACACAAGGAGAAATTATTTGGAAATACCAACCACACTCACATGGTGTCTCCTGTTAACGCTGACGGGGCTCTGACGACCGAGTATGGGGGTATAAGCTGTTCCCACGGCAATCGGACTATGTGCCGGAACGATTCGGATGTATTAGAATTTATCCGAACAAGGATTGCCACTCCTGCTTTAAGCGAGAATTATTAACTGTAAATTCTCTTTTTAAACCAGTTACAACAACAACTACACAAACAACTTTCACGTAGTAACAGCCAAACTTTTTTGAGTGCATAAAACGTTCTTTTGAACATCCCATACTCCCAATAATAAACATCAAAATTCTCATCCAATTTAACTAAAATTGTCTATGTATTTAGCAATGTGCCAAAATTTAGTAAGCTGCTGATTTCAGAAGGCTAGCTTTTTATTCGCATTAAAAAAAATTTTTAAAAAAAGTTGCAATTTTTAATTTTTTTTTTGTAATTTTTTAGTCAACTAAAGCCTGTATCGCACTAGTTTTTTTTACTTTTTCTTGATTTTTTTGGGTCCTTATTTCATTTTTTATTCTTTTTCAACTTTTTCGTAAATAAACAAAAACTTTAACAAAACTCCTAAAAAACACCACGAGAAGGTAAAGAAAACAGCTAGCGTCATACAGACTTAATTATTAAGGTGTGTGCTATTTGTTGTATCGTTGTATCATCCTAACAAAAAACAGAGATGTTAGAAATTCAATTGAAAAAATACAACATTTGAGAATAGCATGATGCAACATTTTTACGTATGTTTAGTGTCCTATATTTGAGTGTGCTAACAGATAGAAAACCCAATTGAAAATCGTTGTTAAACTCAAATAATCATGAACGATGATATTCCATGGGAAAACAACGTCAAATACTTGGGCGTAATGCTTGATACAAAGCTTAATTTTAATAATCATATTCCCTATGTAGTGGACAAAATTAACAAAATTATTAGAATAATGTACCCAATTATAAACAGAAAGTCGGAAATGAACATAGACAATAAAAAACTCATCATCAAATCTATATTCCACCCCATAATGTTTTACTGTGCTCCAGTTTGGTACACGTCTGCAAAATGTCATACAAAAAAACTCCAAGTAGCACAAAATAAGCTACTTAAAATGATATTTAAACTACCATGGCACTATTCCACCCGACGCCTACATAGTCTCGCTGGCTTTGAACTCGTTCTGGATAAAATCGAAAGATTGACTCTAAATTTTAATGGAAGATGCCAACTCTCACAACATGTACATATCAATGAACTCATCTCATCATAATTTTATCTACTTTATCTCATTTTTATCTTATACCTCTGCTTCATAAAGGTTTTTGTAAATTGTTTCCTTCCGTTTAATAATAATGTACATAAATTTCATAAATTAAAAAAATATATTTATATATCTAAGTAGAAAAGGAACAAAGTTTCTAAACTCTTTGCTTCTAAGTCAAATGTAAATAATATAAATATTATAAGAAATAAATTGAATTGAATTGAAACTCAAATAAAAACTTTCACAACTCTGTTTTTTGTTAGTACGATACAACGATACAACAGATAGCACACCCCTTGTGAACAACCTAATTATTTTTTTTTGTTGCTTTTAGCAGGTTCAGTTGTTATTTTCTATTAATATAATTTAACCTTTGTTTATTTAACAGTTTTATTTTTATTTTTCTCACTAATGAGTAGCGACAATTTTAGACGTTTTTTTCCCAAGGTCATTTTTGACTGATTCTTAGTAGTTTTAACTGAAATTGTTACATACCTTTTTCTATTAGTGTACACAACAAGTTTAAATTCTAATCATAAGCGGCTTGTAAAAATATGTCATAAAAAGTTCTTATTTAGTTCTTTTGTCAAAAGTCCACAGATCTATATGTTTTTTAAGCAAATACGCTGGATGTAAAACTTAAAGTTGTGATAATTTTTTTAATAAATTATCCACTAATGCTAAATCTCTTACAGCTATTAAACCATTTTGATTACATTTCGAATCCAATCCATCTTCTGTTGAGTCATTGGTTACATATTTCAAAGGTACAGCTTTGCCTTCCTTTATGCTATTCTGATATTCAATAATATCACCATTTAAGGAACGTAATATGGCCTGTGGAGCACAAGTATCCCATTTAAATGTTGATGCTTTACTTAAGACATATATATCCGCCTCTCCAGTAATGACTTTTAAAGCTTTATGACCAGCCCCAGCAGAAAATGCAAATTCATAACCCAATTCCAACATATGTTGTAGAAGATCTGCACGTTCGGAACTTGAGAAGATACCCAAATGGCGACTACGTTTTGGTTCGACATCTAAAATTTTACTATGAACTTGTAAATTGGGTAAAGCTATACCCCAGTATATGGAAGAGGTATAAACATTATCTTCAATTTTATTACGGAATGGTTGAGAAATTACACCAATTACAGGAACACCAGTAGTCATATCATAGACACCAATTAATATGGTAACACAGTCTAAACCTGTTGACGTTATACCTGGAAAGTTTGTAAATATGGTATCACCGGAAATATACTCAGCAGTAGCATCTGAAAGAAGAAACAAGGTTTTTATATTTTTAATATCGAATCCAAATGTTGTGTCCAGACAAGGAAAAATTCTGAATTTTATTTAAAAATCCATAAATATTTGAAATTTTATTTTTGTTTAAAATAAAATTCCCAAAAATGTAAACTGAATAAGAAATAAAGTACAATAAAAAACTAACCCCTAAATTCATAAACGCTTTGTAAAATTATAGGAGGTTTATTGAACAAATTTTGTATGAAAATGACGTTTTGTAAACCTGCCATAACTTTACAAAGCATTTATGAATTGAGGGGTAAATATACAAACTATATAACTAAATCCGCTATTTCGAGTTCTTTAGTTTTTATGATGTTCGCAGATTTGATCGATAAATTAATACCTTATATTCAAAACGCGCAATTGTGGAAAATTGTATATGCTACAAAAAATTAATTAAAAAACTTAACCAACGATTTATATTCCGCTAACGAATATATTGATGCAAACATTTTCCTTTTTGCAAAATATTTTTTTTTTGCGAATTATTTTTGCAAACCACTAAACTTTTTTTATAAAAAAATGGGTATTTTTATTCCTAGATTATATAATTCCTCTAACTCCCACTGGAACATAGGGCGCTTAGATTATGAACTTAAAAATAAAATAAACGCACTTAAAAAATTTTCAAAATAATAGCGGAACGCGAAAAAAGCCTTTATGGTACAAAATATTTGCTAAAAGGCATATTCAGGGATTTACATTCTGCAAACGAATATACATATTGATACAATTCAATTTATTTCTTATAATATTTATATTATTTACATTTGACTTAGAAGCAAAGAGTGTAGGAACTTCGTTCCTTTTCTACTTAGATATATAAATATATTTTTTTAATTTATGAAATTTATGTACATTATTATTAAACGGAAGAAAAAAAATTTACAAAAACCTTTATGAAGCAGAGGCATAGGCGTACCTAGACCATTTTTCTGGGGTAGGCAAGGGCCCCTTTATGTCCCCATGTTTTTATAGAAAATTCTTAAAATGCATCCATTTTTCTCACGAAAATCTTGGGCAGGAAATATTATACTTTCAGAATAGTATGAAATCTGGATATTTGATAGAGAAAAGAAATCTAAGATTAACCTGTCTCATATTTTCTTCCACCTCTGACGCACCCATTCTAACCCCATAGTTTGACCCATTAAATTACCAAGGTGATCAAAAACTGTGGGATGTTCATCTTAGCATTTTTGTTTCTACAACGTATTGAAATTTCATCAAAATACTAGTGTTTAGTTTGCAATAACTACCTTGTTATATATTAACTAATTATTCCTTAAAAAAACTATTATATTTAAGATATTTATCTCACCAAAAAAGACTGCTATATTTGCCTTCATTTGCTTATTGAATAACCCCTTAGAGCCAGTATTATAATCAGAACTAAGAACGATTTGTTTCTTAAAAATTTTTAACTAAGAAGTTTTCAAATAACATTTCTTATTTATGAAATATTTAATACAAAAATCGATCTTAGTTCTGACTATAAAACTGACCCCTTGATTCCAACAAATTATCTTCCTAGGAAACCAGTAATGAAAAAAATATTATTGTGATACCTTTTTCCATCAAAATCATAGATGCAAGAATTATAGGTAAATTTTTTTAAATTCTGGGGTGGGCAAAAAGTAGTCTAGCGTGGGCTTTGCCCACCCCAGACCGGCCTAAGTCCGCCAATGAGCAGAGGTATAAGATAAAAATGAGAAGAAAAAAATAAAGTAAAGTAGATTAATATTGATACAAACATTTTCCTTTTTGCAAAATTTTTTTCCAAACTAATAACCAAACTTTTATATAAGAAATGGTTATTAAGCTCTTAGAATATGAGCGCACTCAAGAAATTGCAAAGAATTGGCGGAACGCGAAAATAGTCTTTATGGTGCAAAATATTTATTTAAATATTATGATTATAGTTCCTATATTATGAATTTAAAATAACCGCACTTAAAAAATTGCGGAACGCGAAAAAAGTCTTTCTGGTACAAAATATTTGTTAAAAGGCTTATTCAGTGATTTACATTCTCCAAGCGAATATATTGATACAAACATTTTCCTTGTTGCAAAATTTTTCCGAATTTTTTTGCAAACTAACCACCAAGTTTTTTGATAAGAAATGAGTATTAAAGTTAATAGATTTCACTTAACTTGAAAACTTAAAAAATTTCAAAATAATGGCGGAACGCGAAAAAAGCCTTTATGGTAAAAAATATTCATTAACAAGCTTACAAGAAAAGATTCCCAACGCGACCGGCAGATCTTAATGAGCTTCGGATATGTTGTAGAGGAGAAAAATTTAAAGGACACGTATTTTTTTTAGCTGCCCAATCTCATATTTAAGGGTTAAAAAATTGGGTCAAAAATGGCCCAATTTTTCGTTTTTTCGGTTTATTTCATATTTGTTGCAAAGTAACTATAGGAAATTTTGAAGTCGTACGAAAGGTATTTCAGAGGCCTATTTACGGATGTATAAAACATGCTCAAGCATGCTTATTTGTTTATAGCATAGAACAAAACATAAAAATTTTAGGTGGTTTTGTATGGGGACGCATACAGGGCTAAGGGCCAATATATATGTATATTAATCCTTATTTAAGTGAGGAGGTGTTTCGGCTTTTTTCGATATTCGGTCTACTTCGGGTTTCAGACAAATTTTCACGAAGGTCTATATTTTTAAAGATTTGGGAACCCCTGACTACTTAATATATGCAATATGGGTATCAAATTTTTTCTTTTTGAGAGCACATCCCTGCTATTTAAAAATAATTTCTAAATTTCAGACATGTCTTCGTACAAAAAAGTATGAAAAATGGAGTTTTCCCAAATAATTTTTTTGGTTGTTATACAACATGCCATGTCTTTCTACATCAGCTAATGCAGTTTTCAATTATTGTTGTTGTTGTTTTGTGTGTTATTTTCCAAATTCTTTGCACATTTCATTGCATTTGAGGACACTAGGTTAGCACACGGCATATTTTAAATGTGACATGTGCCAATAGCAAGGCACTTGGCACATTTAAAACTTGCCATGTGATGTGGCACGTTCACAGTGTTGACAACAAATTTTCAAAATAAATATATATTATCAGACCCATAAATCGCTAGAAAATCACTAGATTTATAAACAGTGCAAAAATTTATCGATTTTATCACTAGATTGTAGAAAATGGTACTTAAAGGAGTTTTTTACTCAAAAATATGCTCATAAGAAGTGTTATAAACTTTTAAATAAAGAAAAATTTCACGATTAGGCTTCAAATAATGAATCCCGTTTTTCATTTCATTCATATTAGTATTGAAAATAGAGGGCGTTGTATGGTGAGAAACTACACACCCATATTTTATTGAAATGTGCATTTTTTAGAGTTTTTGTTTTAACTAAAATTGTTTAAAACGTTGTTTTTTATAATAAAAAAATTTCAATATGCGAATTTTGTAATATTTTTCAACATAAAACCGATTTTTAAAAATTATATTAAGGCTGATAAAAGATCGCTAGATTTTGGGCTAATAGCTACACGACAATTTTTCCCGCTAGGAGCGAAATAAAATCTGACGAGAAAGTCGCCGTTATAGCAATACTGCACTTTCACATGTGGCGGGATAAAAATGTGATGTGCCCGGCACATTTAAATGTGAAATGTGCCCAAATAAGGGCATATTTTACATGTAAAAAGGCGAATGTGGCCACATGTGGGGCACATCGCCTAAATAAATTTATAAAAAGTACCATGCAAAAAAAAAGTACCATTTAAAA
The DNA here is from genome assembly GCA_949987735.1 of Leucophora obtusa. Taxonomy (NCBI): domain Eukaryota; kingdom Metazoa; phylum Arthropoda; class Insecta; order Diptera; family Anthomyiidae; genus Leucophora; species Leucophora obtusa. The sequence continues at coordinate 114,991,488 of OX465295.1, read as the reverse complement.
AAAAAGTATAATTTAAAAAAAGTACAATTTATGAAAAAGTACAATTTGAAGAAATAAACAGGTTTGAAAAAATTTAATTTAAAAAATATTGTAAATTAAAAATAAATGGTACTTTTTTGAACCATTTTTGAAAAAGTACCATTTTTCAAAAAAGTACAATTTTTCAAAAAAATAAAATTTTTTAAAATAAGTATCATTTTTCAATAAAAGTACTATTTTTCGAAAAAACACCATTTTTCAAAAAAAAAAATATTATTTTTCAAAAACAGTACCATTTTTGGAAAAAAGTACCATTTAAAAAAAAATTGTACAATTTTTAAAAAAATTTTACCTTTTGAAAAATTATACTTTAAAAATTGGTACTTTTTTCAAAATGGCACTTAGTTGGGCACATTTCAAATGGCACATTTCGAATGTGCCATATGCCCGGCTTTTGGCACATCCAGATGTGGTCACATCGGAACATTTTAACTTACCTTCTATATTTACAAAAGTTATTAAGATATTCATACACACTTACGTTTGAAAAATAGGGCATGGAATTGTGCAAAGCGTTTTTTTTTGGAGATATGGTTACTAAATTAATTATAAATTTTTTATTGAAAAAACGGAAACAAGTAAAGTCGCGAATTGTGCAAAATAGAGCAAATTTGGATAAACTGGTTGCAGATTCTTGCAATATATGGTACAAAATTGTGGTCTTTCACCAAATATGTTACAATGTTTTAAAATATGTTAGATATTAATCTTCGAAAAGTGGACGATAATCGTCTATCGTCTTATTGAATCTGGGCACAGCCTAAATTGTAATTTTAAAATATAAAATAAAACCACAATTTTGTGATTTTAACGGATTTTTTCTTACAGTATTTAGCTTACTAATGTTTAGCAAACATATACTGCTCATTTCAACAGCTTTTTCTGCAGGGTTCTTTTTAGCAAATTTTTACTCTCGCTTTAGCAGAAATTATTATAGATTTGTTTAAAATATATATGTATATGTACTTCAGGTTTTATATTCTCTAAAATTACCTATTGGATCTATCCATATTCCAAATTGACTGTAATCTACGTCATTTGGTAGTTCGGGTATATCTTCATGTAACTCCTTATCATAGTTGATAATGCGATGAACTTCAGTTGCTAAAATATTGGCAGCTTCTTGATGGTCTGTATGAAGTATTTGCAGTAAACATTCAGCAGTTTCTATTTGCGTATCTCTCACCGCAATGGCGACAGTTTCTTCGTTTCGATTTTTAAAAGTAGGTGATTCTTCACCCTTAATGTTTTCTTTCATTTCTAGGAACTACATGAAGAAAAACAAAAGAAAACAGAAATGTTTATGCGAAATAGACTCAAGTACATAAATAAAAAGTAAAACATAAGAACGCCTAAATATGGAATTTTTTTCAATTATATTTTAGTTACCTCATCACCCACATCATGTTTTATAGTTTCTTGGATGAGGACATCGGCCAGTGTTTTAAAATCATGTTCAAACCTTGAATTAGCTTCATCTCCGGTTTTCTCTTGGACCAAAAGTTTCAATAATTGTGCATTAGAACGACATATTCTAGCAATATTTGCAGCTTTTTCAGCTGCGTTAATGAGGCTTCTTAGTAAGTTACGATTATTGTCGTCGCCCATTACGGTTTGCGGTGGTGACCTTGTCTGTATACCTTCATTAGGAAGACACAAGAAAGTACAACTGTATGTATATTTGTTTGCAAAGAAATCATTATTAATTTAATTAGCTAGTCTTTATTTTTTCTACGCAAATTTCAATAACTTATTTTTATACTTTTTATTTATTCATTTATTTACTTTTACAACAAATTGTTTATATTCACCAAACTTTTATCACAAATTGTTTATATTAACCAAATTTTTAGCACAAATTGTTTATATTATACCAACTTGTTTGTTTATTTAAAATTTTTGTTGAATGCAATTACAGAGCAGAGATCAGGGATGGAAATGAGGTTTTTCATTTTTACCAAACACAGAAATTGTACTATTTCGACCCTCACGGTACCAACATTTTTCTTAAACTCAAAAAAGTTCGACAGTTACTACATGACAGTTGTTTATGTAGTAATCAATAGTTGTTGTTTTTATCAGTAATTACAGTTGTTTTTCTATAGAAAAGGGAAAAACAACTTTTATGACGGTTATTTAAGAAAACTAACGAAAAGTACTGTAATTTCGTAACAGTTATTTAAATCAGTTATTTTTAACATCATAATAAACAACTACCAAAACGGTATTTTTACAGTAAACAGTAGTTTTTGTTTCTTATTTAAAAAATAAAAAATTTCGTTGAATTTTTTTGAATTTTAAAAATTCTTGTTTTGTTTATATTTGCTATTTTTGATATATTCCTAGTTTGCAAATAAAAATTACGTTAAAAATATATAAAAACAAGTCAAACGAGTAAAAAGGTTAAGGTGAAGGGTATAGAATATCCTACACCAGTCTGGTTAAAAGTCAACTAATATTTGGATCCGAAATTTGAATGGGTTAAAATGGGGCTTGTGTCAAAATTTTCTATAATGTGAATCAGCGCACCAAATTTCATTAAAATATCTTAATATTTGCGACCTGCAGTTTGTAACCAAGCCAATTTTGGGGGGACTTTATATGGGTGCTAGGTCTAAACACGGACCGGTGTTAACCAAAATCAATAGGCTTCGTCTTTGGGCTGACATACATAGGTCTGTGTACCAAATTTCATCAGAATATCTTAATATTTGCGACCTGCAGCGTATAAACAATATAATTTTGGGGGGACCCTTATATGGGCACTAGGTCTAAACATGGACCCATATTCACCAAAATCAATAGGCTTCGTCCTTGGGCCAACATAGGTCTGTGTACCAATTTTCATCAAAATATCTTAATATTTGCGACCTGCAGCGTATAACCAATAAATTTGGGGGGGACCCTTATATGGGCACTAGGTCTAAACATGGACCGATGTTCACCAAAATCAATAGGCTTTGTCCTTGGCTAACATAGGTCTGTGTACCAAATTTCATCAAAATATCTTAATATTTGCGACCTGCAGCGTATAAACAATATAATTTTGGTAGGACCCTTATATGGGCACTAGGACATGGACCGATGTTCACCAAAATCAATAGGCTGCGTTATTGGGCCAACATAGGTCTGTGTACCAAATTTCATCAATATATCTTAATATTTACGACCTGCAGCGTATAAACAGTATAATTTTAATAGGACCCTTATATGGGCACTAGGTCTAAACATGGACCAATTTTAACCAAAATCAATGGGCTTAGTCCTTGGGCCGACATAAGTCGGTGCACCAAGTTTCATCAAAATATCTTAATATTTGCGACCTGTAGAGTGCGCACAAGAATGCATGGACAGACAGACAGACAGACGGATGGACAGACGGACATCGTTAAATCGAAATAAAAAAAATTCTGAGCCGATCGGTATACTATAAGGTGGGTCTAGGACCAATATTTTTTGGTGTTACAAACATCAGCACAAACTTATAATACCCTGACCACGTAGTGGTGTAGGGTATAATCGGAAACTGTATTGTATCTCCAATGCATAAAAGCATAATAACTGGAGAACGGTTTGGAATTTTTACTTCAAATTTTAAGTACACACAGAAAAAAACAGGGGGAATATTACCTAAGAGCTATGTAATTATACAACTACATAATTTTCAAGTTAGTTTTACAAAGTTATAGTAAAATGTGCACATTTTTTTGTAAAATATATACACTCCTTGCAAGATATATACATGTGTAGCGGAAAATATCCGAGAAATTACATATATTTTGCTAGAAAATTGTAAAACTTACTTCGAACTTATGTAGTTGTATAATTACATAGCACTTAGATAACTTTCCACCTGTTTTTTTTCTGCGTGTAGGCTGAATTAATACCACATATTTTTGTAATTGAAAGAAAAAAATATTTTTTTTTATTAAAATATACTTTTATAGACAAAAAAATTGACTGCAAAAAACAGTAGTTTTTACCAGTTTTTGTCAGTTGTTTTGAAATTTTTGTAGTAAAAATGTATCAGTTAATTTTACGACATTGTTAGTTATTTTTAATGCATTTGTTAGTTATTTTTCAACAGTTAAAAATAACTAAAGGTTTAGTTATTTTAAAGGTAAATACCTTTGTCGCCTTTTTAACTACATATACTTTTGTTTCACCTAATTAAATTAGAAATAACATGCACCGTATTATTAGCTGATTTGGTTTCATATATATTTTATTGTTTGCGAGTCATCCTATATCAAGCAGAGCAGGGATGCATTTCACATGTTTTTTGCGAAAATTTTTTCGATGCGAGAAATACAGAAACGGGGTGCTGGTTATTTTTTAGATAAGTTACCCGCCCTAAGAAAACAATGCAATATTTTTTTTTACTTTTCAAAAAATATACGAAAGATGCGGGCAGAGAAACAAGCCGACCAAAATAATCGGCGGCGGCGGCGCAAGCAAATAATCGGCGGCGGCGGCGGCTTGATCGGCTGGATAGAACGTTTTTTTTCCAAAACGTACCAGTAAAAAATTGTACAAAAAAGGTAGAATTATCAGATAAAAAGAATTTAAAGTTAAATTCATCGATAAAATTTACAATTTTTAGTTTTTGAACAGACCTAGAAGGAGTGATAAATGGGATTTTCAAATATATATACCTACAAAAAAAAATTTGTAGTCCCAACGAATTTGTTTCCAACCGAATCGTTCGGTTGCTGCAACGAAAATTCGGTTGTTTCAACCCTATTTCGGTTATCACAACCCTATTTGGGTTGCAACAACCCTATTTCAGTTGGAACAACAGAAATAGGGCTGTGATAACCGATTTATCGGTTGCAGCAACCGAACGATTAGGTTGGAACCAAATTCGGTTGGGACAACAAAAATTATTTTCAACAAAATTATGTGAAAATATTTTCAAATAAAACTGATTTTCCTAATTTTTTTTATTTCGACATCTTTTAATTGCAACATTTTGTATAAAAAATTAATTTTTATCTAATTCATTCTTAAACTGGGTTTAATTCAGAGTAAAATGAAGTTTTTTTTATTTTAATGGCTTTAAAATTGCTAAAGTTATAATTTTTTTTATAAACATGGAATATCTGCATTTATAAGAAAATTGATGTTAACCTTAATGAGTGTGGAAACAAGAACATCGAGTTGTCTTATAACAGCTGAAATTAATTTTATAGAAAAAGTACGATAACTTTCTCAGTTAATTTAAACAAAAGAATCTCATTTTACTAATCAATTACATTTTCAGAATCAATTACAATAGTAAAGAAATGTTTTTTTAAATACTGTCAAAAAAGCCGTCAAAGTATACAAATTAAAAAAAAATGTTTTTTAATTTCAATATTTTTAAAAAATGTCAACATATTTCAGTTACAAATAAATAATTCTATACATATTTGAAAAGCTAAAAATTTGAAAAATTACTGATGTTCAAATTTTTAAGTGCTTGAAATCGCTCAAAAACAGAGCTTTAACATTATCAACCCTGTTCTGAGTTCCGAAATATTTAAATAGAGTGGTTTTGTAAAATCACACAGAATTCAAAATGTCAAAAATTGGCTGTTTCGAACAAATTTTAGCATTTATTTATAAATTTTAAAACATTTTTAAACATTTATTCATTGTTGCAAAAAAATATATATTCGTTTTACTTTCACAAAGCTTTTTTTACACGAAATAAAACGAAGAAAATAATAAGGATAATAAGGATAGGCTTAAAAAAATTGTATCTATAAAAATTTAGGGTCAGCAGTTTTATAGTCAGAACGACTATAAAAATTCTAAAATTTTACTTAAGTCAGAAATTTTGAAACAAAATTTCCATCTTAAGAAATATTTTTGACAAAAATCTTTCTAATCTCTGACTACAAAACTGGTTCTTTTATTTCTTTTTTACTCTTGATGGTTCAGGAAATGATGAAGTAGAAAATTTGTTTTAAAAATGGCATTAGTTTTCAAATTTTTTATTTTGTAAAATTGATACTCCCAGCCGAAATGAGCCGAAAAAAATCGGCGGCGGCGGCTGAGGGAAAACTGACCGGCGGCGGCGGCTTAAACGGCTCACGGCGGCTGGCTTGTTTCTCTGGATGCGGGTTAAATTCTCCAATTTTATGTAGTAGCAGCTCTCAATCGACGCGTATTGATGAGCTGATGACGGGAAAATAATAATACTACATTTATACTTGACCAAAACCCACCTAGTTTTTGTACAAATTTAGTTTTTGCTTGTTTTTTATATGCGTTTTGACAAGTTAAAAACTACAAGAGCCAAAAACTAGGTAGTTTTCGCTCAGGTATAAATGTAGTATAATACCTTTTTTTTTACAACATTGGGCCCAAAAGTTTTCAGTTACAAGTTTTTGTTAGAATTATTTCAGTCCACGTCTGCATTGCGAATATTTGTTGACAGCTTTAAAGTACAACAAGTTCATTTAATACAAAAAAAAGAGTCAAACTAAAAAGAACATTCATTTACTTAAAAATAAGAGATCAACTAAATATTCCCCATTCAACCAAAAAATTTATATTTGGAAATTTTTTAAATTGTACCAAATAGCTCGCAGTAGTAGAGTTGTAAAAGTATTGAGTATTCCGGTACTGAGTACTCAATACTGACTATTTTTCTGAGTACTCAATACTAAAACGGTACTACTCAATACTTTTAAAGATGCAATTTTCCGTAGAAATGTGTATTTTTCGTATAAAAATACAACTCTAAAAATACAGCTCTGAAAATACAACTCTATTTGTGAAGCAAAGAAATTTGTAACGAATTTTTGGGAAAAATTATTTAATTAATTTATTTAAAATGTTTTAAATTAATTAAAATGTAAATAACAATAGTTATTTAAAACGTGTATGTGAATTGTTATAATTTTTCCTAATAAATACGAATTCATAACATTTTTATTTTTAAATTAAAAAAAACCGTTAAAAGTATTGAGTAGTATCGAGTACTCAATTGAAAAGTATTGAGTAGTATTGAGTACTCAAAAAATACCGAAATTTCACAACTCTACGCAGTAGTACCATGGTACCAACGGAGGTCAAAATGTACCGAAATAAGTACATTTGTACCATGTTTTCCATCCCTGGCAGAGATACAATTTGACGCAAAATAGTCGGCTGAAGCCGATGTATTTTATAAAAACGGTGGGACTCATACTGCAGCTTTATGGTCTAAAGGGCTCGTTAGCTATACGTAGACGTAACGTACGGGGCAGTTATAGATAAAAGATAACGGATCATATGTTTTTAACAAAAACTTTTAATTTTCTTTGTTATTCATTATTATTCATTTTGCACAATTTTTAAATTTTATCACTTAATAGCTGTGTTTGTGCGGTAAGCTATCAAACACTGGCTTTTGTCATTCCCATACAAATTTGACATTAGTAACGTTAAGAGTTAACACTAAATGTTGGCTAATGTCATATTTGTATGGGAATGACAAAAGCCAACATTGATAGCTTGCCGCACAAACACAGCTAATATTGTTCGTATTATCCCTTTTGATTAATTTTCTCCAATTTTGCTTAGTAAACATTTCATACAATATCAGCTGTCACGTAAATACGGAAAGAAAATCAAATTTCAACAGGTTCGTCCGTTCCGGCTCGTTTCGTTTACGTAGCATAAGTGCTTCTGTGTGTTTTCTATAGGATAGGTTGAATCAGCTGATTCGTCACGTTACGTTTACATATGACTAATTCTACCTTAATTCATAAACTTTTACAACAGTATTATTGCAGGATTTTAAGCTAATTTGTGGAAAACAGTATTCACCCTATAAACAATTTCACTGGAATTCAAGTTGAAAACAAGTCCAATTCAAGCCCTGTTTTCCAGTTTCAAGGCTTGAATAAAACTTTAATTACATTTTATTTCAATAGCATACTCCAGCAAAAGGGAAACAAAAATTCAAGTTTGAACTATTTTTTTTAAATATACAAATGCTAGAATTTGAAATATACTTTACTTCAAGCAAAATTTAAAGCATTTGAATTTTTAAAACCTATGTGCTTATTGGACATATTTGCGTTAATAACGAAAAAAATAATATAGGTTTATAGTCGATACTCATTAACTTTAAACCTTTTATAAAGTTTGGAGTGAGGAAGCCACCATTTAATTGTTAATTATTTAATTTTCAGGCATGAAATGATTTATTAAAGCCATCCCATCCCTAGAATGTGTGGCTTCCAACAACTTGCATCCATCAAACTGAATAAAGCTACAACAATTGCGTAGTCATTGACCTTTTTCAAAAAAATTTCCAAAAAAATATTAAAATAAAATTAAAAAGAAAAACAAAACAATAGTGATATACAGACTGTCAAAACATTATTCGAAATTTGATTACGTTTGTATGCTTCGAATAATATGTTCTAAAAATTACTTTTTTACACACATTTCCATTAATTTGCTTTATAAATAAAAAAAAAAAATTATTTTAATGGCTTTTAAATTTATCTTAGCACATCATTAGTTCTCTAATTTAAGAAAATAAATTTTCACTTCCGATTACCGAGTCAATCGTTTACTAAATTTGTACATCATTTACGACTTATTTGGGAGAAGAGCATAGGCGTACCTAGACCATTTTTCTGGGGTAGGCAAGGGGCCCATTTACATTCGGCTGTGTATTTGCCCATTATCAGACTCTTAAGCGGCCCACACATTAAGGAACATTCGTGAAAAAATTCCCATTTTTTTGTGAATGTGTGCGTGTTGACATCGTGCAATTCGTGTTTACAAAATTTTTTGATATTTTTGTTCCCTACTCAATGTTCCTTAATGTATGGGCAGCATTAGGTCGAGTTTTTGGGATGTCAGTTAAATTTGGTTTAGTAAAACCGTAAAGGAATTATGTAAGTCTTTTCCAAGTTTATTAACAAAAATTTGACGAAACAACTTTTCTCGATTGGAATTTTGGTATTTATTGAAATAAAACCAAATAAACCGAACTTTAGTAAGGGTATTCTAGTTACCAACTGCGTTAAACTAAGTTTAAAGATAATCTAAATCCTAAAAATTGGGCCTTAATCTTAAAAAACACATTCGACATTATACCTAAAATTGTTCCATAAAAAAACTTTTAGTAATGATAACATTTTCATAATCACTTCCATTTTTTTATAGAAAACTTTAAAAAAGCATCTATTTTTTAAGAAAACTTCTTACAAGGAATGTATTCCGTGCTGTACTCTCACATTAGTATGAAATTTAGATATTTGATAGAGAAAATTAAATTTATATCAACCTGTCTCATTTTTGGTACACCTCTGACGAACCCATTCCAACGCCATATTTTAAACACTAAAATAACCGACGTGGTCAAAAACAATGAGATGGTCATCTTAGATTTTTTGCTACTACAACATATTGAAATTTCATCAAAATAGTAGTGTTTAGTTTGAAGTAACTTCCTTGTGAGATATTAACTAATTATTCCTTTCAAAAACTGTTAATTCTAAGATATTAATCTGAACAAAAAAGATTCTGAAACATCTTCCTATTCATTGGCGGGCTTAGCCCACCCCAGACTGATTTTTGCCCACCCCAGAATTTTAAAAAAATCTACCTACAATTCTTTTATCTATAATTTTGATGGCAAAAAGTATCACAATATAACTTTTTTTTATATCAATATGTGCGTTCCCGAATGTTACCGCGGGTACCCGCGGGCAGAGAAACAAGCCGACCAAAATAATCGGCGGCGGCGGCGCAAGCAAAAAATCGGCGGCGGCGGCGGCGATTGATGTTGAGCCGGATAAAAATCGGCGGCGGCGGCGCAACCAAATAATCGGCGGCGGCGGCGGCTTGATCGGCTGAAAACAACATTTTGTAATATGATTTGAAAACGTTTAAGTTTTTTTAACGAAAGATGGATATTTTACTATCACTCTATATGCCTTTACGTTTTTGCCATTACTCTTACCTGACCATCTCTCAAGGATTTGTACGAATAATCTTCAAAGTTTACTATTTTTGAAAAGTTCTTCATCATCGCTCTTATATCTGAAACATTTGGAATAATTATTGGAGGCGGTTCTTCTTCAGACAGCTCTCTGTTAGCATTATCGTTAATATAATTATCATAATCATTATTGTCTACATCAAGTGCAGCAAACATGTTGTTGCTAGTAGGTACTTGGTATATCATCATTAGGGCAAGGAATTTCAGGCACTTAAAAATGAAAAATATGCGCCTAAAATATGCGGTTAAAAAAGAAAAATATGCACTAAAAATTATAATTTTTGCAAAAATAATGCACTTTAAAACTTAAAAATATATTTAAGTTAGTTATTTTGCAAACAGACACAGAACTCGAAGATTTCCCATAGGTCAATAGAGTTTTAAAAATGTTTATTTTGATTGAATCTAAATATGAAAACGTATAAATTTTTTATATTTTTTTACAAAATAAAAAATGCTATTAAAAATGAAAAATATGAACAAATATGCATTAAAAAGCACAAAATATGCATTAAAAAGCCACCAAATATGCATTTAAAGTCGAAATATGCAACTACAAATCGATGCAAGTTTGTTCTAAATTTGATGATTCGGATAAATGTTTAGTCCATATTAGTTTTGGACTATCGAGAAATAACATACATTTCCATGGAATTCCTTGCCCTAATCATCATTGTTGGTAGTTTTTTTTTATTTTGATTGCATGCTTAACTAATCCTGGTGATCGATTTTGTCGTCATTTCGTTGTTTTGTTTTCAGCGACTGTCTACCAGACAATATCGCTTGCTTCAGTAGACTCGCTGCTACTATCCATTTTGCTGTAAAGCTGCCTACACACTAGGGAACATGGTTGAGGGAACAAAAAATATCAAAAAATTTTGTAAACACGAAATGCACGCTCTCAACACTCACACACACACAAACGCACTCACACATTCACAAAAAATGCTCTCTTTTTTTAAGTATGTTCCCTAGTGTGTAGGCAGCTTAACAGCAGAGGATTAGTATAGCAGAATATTAATCCCTTTGTTTACTACTGAATAATAAGTACACTGTTGCCAATTTAGCTATTTTCTCGTCAAATCTAGCGATATTTCAACTCGTTTAGCGGGATAAAATATGATTTAGCTATTAGCGGGAAAACTAGCGATTTTTTTTAAAGACAGTCTTGGTGTTTTCTTAGCTTTTTTTTACATTTATTTCCTTGACAGAATTTTTGAATCATTATTATTTAGCGATTTTCGCTAAATTTTTAAGGAATACTTAAAAGTTGAAAAAAATTTGCGATGTATCGACAATTATTTTAGAAAGTGTTAAAAAGTTCGAAAAATATAGCTATTTTTGGGAAATTTTTCAACAGAATCCGAAAAGTTCGTGAAATTTAGCGATTTATCGCTAAATTTTTAAAGTTTTTTATAATTTAGCTATTTTCTAGCGATTTTTTAGTTTGATTTAGTGATATTTTTAAAAGTTGGCAACAGTGAATAAGTAATAATTTGTTGTTGATTTCAATATACAATGCAGTGTTCCCAACAAATTTTCAAAATAAATGGCTAGATCAGACTCAAAAATCGCTAGAAAATCTCTAGATTATAAACAGTGTAAATATTTAGCGATTTTGTCGCTAGATTGTTGAAAAATGGTACTTAAAGCAGTTTTTACTCAAAAATTTCTTTAATATGTTAATAAGAAGTGTTATAAACTTTTAAATAATGAAACATTTTACGATTAAGCTTCAAATAATGAGTCCTGATTTTCATTGAATTAATCTTAGTATTGCGAATACACAATAGAGGGCGTTGTACGATGAAAAAGTGCATACCCATATTTTATCGAAATGTGTATTTTTAGAGTTTTTTTTACTAAAATCGTTTAAGATGTTGTGTTTTATAATAAAGGAATATCAATGTGCGAGTTTTATAATATTTTTCAACATAAAACCGAGTTTTAAAAATTATATTACGGCTGATAAAAAAATCGCTAGATTTTTGGCTAATAGCTACAGGACAATTTTTCCCGCTAGGGGCGAAATAAAACCGCTAGATCTGACGAGAAAATCGCCGTTATGGCAACACTGATACAATGTATTAAAAAAAAGTTTTTTCTTAAAACAATAACAAATGTTATTGCTTTTAATTTTAAATAGAATTATAGAAAAGAGATCACAATTAACGTCTGCACTTTATCACGGTCAGAAAATCACTCGCAAAAAATATATATAAAATCAATTTATATAAGATTTGTTGTTGGTTCACGTGTGATTTGTTTCATGTTTGCACAGATCCATGGCTAGTCAAGACTATATCTAACAAATGGACCTAAATATTTAATATAACATACAAGTTTTATTTAATAAATTATAAACATACCCTTTTAGTACCAAGTCCTTTTCGTGGAAACATAACTTGCAAGATATTAATTATGCCAGCAAGTAATCCCAACATTGGGAAAATATAACCCCCTTGGAACTCAAAACAATTTTTGCCTCTTATAGAATTTTCAGACAATTAAAGCATACTGGGAATTAATATTTTTTTATTTATTCTTTTTAATTTTAACAAATTAAGGAATAAATAAAGACCATAGAAAAAAATACATATCGATTGATTTAAGAAATTAAACTTGTTGAAGACTTTTGAATGGAGGCTTTGTTAGAAAGTTTGGGCAGGATGCACATATCTTGTAGGGACCCATTTGAAATAGATGCCCAATCAATAATGTCCTTAAATGATGCAATTATGTGATCAATTCGAACATTGGTTTGAGCATTTTATCCGTAAAAGTGTCCTTTTCTAAATATTATAGAATTTTACAATATCTCTTATCTTTACTTTTTCATTTATTTGTTACAAAATGTTTAATTTATCCAAAACATTCAACTGGACCATTTTTAAAAATGTATTTTAGAATTGAAAAAATATATATGGGTGATATCAAAAAATGTGATAAAAACCATGTAACCAGCTAATTTCAAATGCATGGATTATATTTGAGTTATATATTTCGATATATGTATATCAGCGCATTGTCACCTGTTTTACAAAATTTATAACAATCTGACCAATTTTTGGTTAATACATAAAATTTGTAACCAATTTTATAGGCCAAATGTAAACTCCGTAACCAGTAACTCGTAAGGTTTTTTAATTTTAATAGCTTATATTTTAATAACCAATGAAGCTAAACACTAACTGTAAGAATTTATATGAAGAGGAGAAGTAACGCTTTTAACAAAAATTAATACATTTTACAAACTTTTTCGTATATCTATGCTAACACGACATCAACTCTGTAACGATTTTTCGTCATAATTTTTGATAAAAATGGGTACACCAAATACATATATTGAGTTTTAAATGCAAAGTTAAGCAGCTATGTTTTTTTATTAATTGATTTTTTACACATCTGCAAAGAGTTGCATTCTGAAGTATTATATTAACCCATTAAGACCTTTTTTTTAAATTTTTTTCACAGTAAATATAAATTTATATAAGCTTTTATAGCTTAAAAAAATTATATTTATAAAAATTTAATATTTAGATTTTAACTTTTTTCTTTTCATATAAAAAAATTGTTTTTGGCTCTGGTTGTTCAAGTTTAATGAATTAGTAAATTCTTTTTAAAAAATATATTTATTTTTAAATTTTTTATATTTGAAAATTGATACTTCCAGCCGAAATGAGCCGAAAAAAATCGGCGGCGGCGGCTGAAGCAAAAATGACCGGCGGCGGCGGCTTAAACGGCTCACGGCGGCTGGCTTGTTTCTCTGCCCGCGGGATCCTAAAACAGCCCAAACAACAACAATTTACACGCAATTTTGAGTACGGGAACGCCTTTGGGCTAGTTTGGGTAACCGCAGTAAAGTACGGGAACAGACATAATTAATCCTGTGTTTTTGGTTTGGGAAAATCTCTACTAGATTCCTAGGCAGCTAAGTTGTTGCAATCTAAGAGTCAGTTCTCTAGTCAGAACTATAGAACGATTTTTGTTTTAAATATTTCTTAAATAAGAAAGTTGTTTTAAAAATTCTTACCCTAAAAATATTTAAGAAACAAATCGATCTTAGTTCTGATTATAAAATTGACCATAAGAGTTTTTCTTTAAGAAAAATTATTAGAATCGCAAAGTTGTTCAATAATAGAAAAATAATGCATACTCTTTTTTGGTGAGTTAAATATCTTAGATTTCATAGTTTTCTAAATGAATTAGTGGTTAATATCTAACTAGGAAGTTTCTTCAAACTAAACATTACTATGTTATTTTAATGAAATTTAAATATTTTGTAGAAAAAAAATTGTAAGATGAACATCTCACTGTTTTTGACAACCTCAGTAATTTAAGTGATCAGAATATGGGGTTAGAAAGGATTCGTCCGAGGTAGACGAATTAGACAGGTTGATCTTAGATTTCTTTTCTCTATCATAATAATCTGAAAAAATTTTTTACCTGTTTATAACCAACTAAAATTTAGCAGAAAACATGTGCTGATTTCAGCTGAGTAATTTTAATTTCCGTTAAACAACATTTCTTATAAATTATTGTATTTGAACTGACTTTTTTACCTAAAATTTAGGTCACATAAATTTAGCAGACCATGATTCTCAACATCATTGAAATTTCTGATGGCGCAAATTCAGGTACTATTTCCTGTTATTTTAGCAGAAATTTTAACTATTTGTACGGGCTTTTTTTATGAGTGTAGCCTGACAAAGTTATTTACAAACCCCAATACAATAGATGAGGATAAAGCTAAAATATCTGAAATAGCATTACCGTGATATAAAACCTGTTAAAATTATTATTTAGTGATTCGAAAAAAAGCCAACGTATTCACTGCGGCCGAACGAAGGCTGAGGCAATTGTTGTTCAAACAAGGGAAATAAAAAACTGTTTCCTGTTCCAATTCGTTATTTTTGAATTAAGAAAGGGTCAACAACATTTTATCGGAAGCTATAGCAGCGAAGTTGATTGAGTGGAATGTTGCCTAATAATAAATTAGTAGCATAAGGAACAAGTAATGCATCCGTTAACTATGGAAAATTACCGAATTTAATTGCTGCACATTGTCATGTTCATATTTTGCATAAAGTACTAATAACCTTATCGTTCAATATAGAAAGGTTTGTTATTGAAGTTTTCAGTTAATTTTCTTAAAATATTAAAAATCTGGCAGAACTGGAAGGTTTTTTTTAATTTTTATGGAAACTGATTATAATTGGATATAACCATTTTTCAGAACATTCACATATTAAATTTCTTAAATTATTTCCAGCTGTTGATCGTACATGCTGAAAAAAACCGGCCTGTCCCAAACATATTTTTGCTGGTAATATATATATATATATGTATATTTGGAGATATTGTTAAACATATTCGCCGTGTTTTTACTAGAAACAATATATATTTGCATGTAAATATATTATGTTTGCCTGTAAATATATAATGTTTGGATGAAATGAAATGACGCTATCGACAAATATTATATGTTTGCCAGCAAACATATAATATGTGTATCATAAACAAATTATGTTTCCATGCAAATACTATATATAAATAATATATTTAGTTATTCTACTCTCCAAATTTCTCTATATTTTAATGGAAAAACATAAAAAGTAAAATTAATACATCTACTGTTTGGCGATTATTTAATAACTAAATATATTATAAATCACATTGAATTTTACATCTAATACAAATCTTTCATTGAAAAACAATAACTACAATCTCTTCATTTATTTTTTATTTATTTTTATTAACAAATATTAATTAAAAACTCTTATAATAAGTTAATACTTTAATATACACAATTAAATATTTTTTTTTCTTTTAAGCACAATTTTATATTTTATTTATACTAATTTATTTTATTTTTTCACATCTTTCACAATAAAATTAATAAATAAAGGAAAAATATCACTAAATTTTCTGACTAGATGCAGTCTAGCTAAACTAAACGATTATTACCAACTACAAAAGTTATAATGGCTACATACAACTTTATATGTATCAATAATGGAAATTCGCCGTTTTTCCAAATATATGTTAATTGTATCCACAAATATAATTATTACCGGGAAATATATGTATAGTAACTATAAAAACAATATAATTGGAAGCACACTACAAATACATATATGGTAGTTTGTAAACATACATTGATTACCTCCAAACATATACAAAAACGTCTTTTTCCTCCGTGTAGTTATATTTCTGATATTATTAGAGTCAAATAAAATTTTTATATAAATTTTCAAGAGTTTTATGAATATTTGAAGAAATGCGATAGTAATATATTGATTCAAATTGGAAGCGTTGAAAAACATTCCTGAAACCCTTTGTAATTCGTATCAAGAAATTATAGAAATGTACATTCCTGAAAATGTATGCAATGAAATGGTTAATCTTTATGTTTTTTATTTGTTTATTTATGTACCACTAATTTAAAGTTCAGAATGATTTTTTTTTGTTTTATTGTGAATTCTTTTTTTAGTGGGAATAAAAATTGTTTTATTTATAAATAAATTTTTATTTGTATATTTTATCGCGTTGTTGATTTTTGTAAAATTACTTTATTAAAAAAATTATCCTCTTTTTTAAGACAAATGTCCTACTTTTTTCTCAAAATGGAAATGGCAACCCTAGGCATAGGAATGGCTTTTAACTCCAAATTTACCAATTGGCTGGTAGAATAGCATGAAATGTAAACGAAAATTAAATTTCTAGTGTACTCCCAAGCAGACTAGATTTGTGAAGTAATTGCTTAAAAAACCCTGTATTTCCCCCTATTAGTAATATCTATTTTTTATTCATATGAACCATATGTTTTTTATTGTAATTGTGTCCAAAAAAATTTTCTAGTAAGTTTGAGGTTAAGAAGAAGAATAAACTTTTCTTCAAAAGTTATAAACACATTAAATTTGCAAATCAGACTAGATCCTTTTAGCGCTTCTTACCATGCGGTATAAATTGACAAATCAAAAATCATGTTGTATCTAAAGCGGGCCATACATTTGCAATATTATGGTACAACTTTCCAAGTGGTGCAAGCATATTGACCGTGTATGTATTAAATTGAAGGTTGAGCAATATTATGTTGTGAATCAAAACACTTTTGATTTTTATTGGACAACTTGAAATATTGCATAATCTATTGGCAAAACTGTGCAATTTTAATTTTGCGCTTTTATGTTTGTGTGCATTTTGAGGTTATGTTGAATTCATGTATTGCATAAAATATTGTGGCGATCTTTTGTTACATATATGTTGCAATTTATTGTATGGTAGAGATGAGCGATCCGGTGATTTTTGAATATCTCTGCTACCAGTGATCGTGATTTTCAAATCGCCGTTCTTTTAAACAGTGACCGTGATCACGGGTTTGTAATAGAGATGGGCGATTTTTTAGTAACATTGTTCTCAGTGAATGTGATTTGCAAATCGTTGTTCTTTTAAACTGTGATCGTGATCACGGTTTTTCTATGGAAAAGACTGCGATTTTCTGATAAATAAACGAAATAATATTTATAGCGAGTTTTTAAGATGTCAGTTAATCTTGGTTTAGTTAAACCGAAAACGAATTTTGTCAGCCATTTCAAAGTTTATTAACAAAAATTTGCCGGAAAATCTCTTTCTCGAGTGTAATTTATTTCTTTATTGAAATAAAACAAAATAAACCACATTTTAAAATCAGTATTCCAGTTACAAACTGCGTTAAACTAAGTTTAAAGATAATCCACTTCCTAAAAACTGTGCCTCAAAAGAAGAATAGTTGCGACCGGTAACAAAGACAAGATAGAAGGAGACATTTTATTCAGAAGAGTGTGAAAGCAAGTCACTGTTATTGAAAAAAAAACATGTATTACTGTGCACAATGAAGTTTGCAAGAAAGAATAGTACAAAAATATTAAAAGAACGACATTCCGAGTAACTGCGACTTGAAATATTTGATCACTGCCGTTACAAGTGATTTATCTATAACTGTGATTAAATCACCGGTATGAAAATATCGCTCATCTCTAGTGTGTGGCAAAACGAGATAAATACTGTGCCATTATATTGGACATAATATTGCAAATATATGGGGGGCTTAACTCATAAAGCAATAGAAAATTGTTATATTTGAATAAATTTTAGTTAACAGAAAATAACAACTTAACCTGCTAAAATCAGCAATAAATAATAATTAGTAGACTAAAAAATCAAAAAACTTAAAATCTTGAAAGCATTTTCACAATTTTTTTTTTAAAACCAATAAAAATCTAGTCTTCTGAAATCAGCAGTTTACTATTTTTAGCAAACATTTCCGTTGATTTTAGCAGGATAGGCTGCTATTTTCATTCAACTAAATTTTACTTAAAAATAACAAAAACTTTTAAGGTACAACAGTTTATTTTTGCTATTTTTAGACTACTAATATTAATATTTTGTGCAGATTTTACTGTATAATTTGTTATTTTCAATAAACTAAAAGTTAACTTAAATATAGCTAAAATTTTGTTTTATTTTTGCTGTTCTTATCTTATCTGCTAATCTCAGCAGTTTCTTTTCTAAGGCCCTTTTTTCCTAATTTTTAGTAGCTTTTTCTCCTATTTTTACAGGTTATTCCTGTGAGTGTAGGGTTCAGAATTTAAAGTCCCTGAAAACTGTATTCAACTTCGTTTTAAAGCGAACATTATTTTAAAGGTAATTACAGATATATTCCACCTTGTGAGGGTCATAAGAATATTTTCGAATGAACAATTTGATTGACAATCGAATCAAATGAATTTAATGATTGAATTAGGTGGATTAAGAATTCATTCGATTCTTCGAAATAGGATTTAGGTACTTAATCATTCAAAATTCAAAATTGAATGAGTGAATTCTTTAGGAGCACGTTTCAAAAAACACAAAAATTTCTAGATTTCTTAATTCTATATTTTTTAATATATTTTTTATACTTATTTTAATAAAAAATGCGAAAGAACATTTTTTATGGGTTTAACTTGAGTTTTCAATAGTAACATCTAATATCTTAGATATTTGAAATATAAGGATTTTTTATTTAAAACTCCGATATTTGATGTTATCTCTATAAACGCAATAAAATGTATGAAAATCAAAAAAGCACAAAAAATTTAAAGTAGGAAAATGTGTAAATAGTACTAAATGAGTCAGAGGAGTACCATAGTACTTTTGAGGTTCCAATAGTACCACAAAAAGTACTATAGTACTAACTTTATCATCCCTGAATCACACACTCAATCGTGACCTTTCTACAATCTCAGAGTGGGGTCGTGTGAATAAGGTCGATTTAATGCACGCAAGACCCAATGTTGTATGTTGACCCATAGGGCTGTGGGGTCAACACTGCCATCTGTAAATATGGGTGATATCGATATTGAGGAATCGGATACTCTTGATGTTCTGGGCATGAAGATTCAGTGTGACGTCCGTTGGAATAAGCATGTTTTCCAAGTGTCGAAAGAAGCATTCAAGTGTCTAGGTTTTCTACGTCGGTGCAAGAAGTACTTCACTCCATCCGATTTACTCAATATTTATACCACCTATATCCGACCGAAGATGGAATACAACTCCCATATATGGGCAGGAGCTTCGAAGTCTATTTTGGAGCTTCTGGACTGTGTGCAAAGGAGGGCGTCGGCGCTTATCAATGACAGTAGAGGATCCAGCTCTATTGACTCATTGGAGCATCTCGGAATGTGGGTTGTGTAACTCTGTTCTATCGATATTACCATAGGAAGTGTTCTGCTGAGATAAGTGAACTTATCCCCAGAGCCCGAGTTTTTATTCGTAATACTCGCCTATCAAGTAGAGCACATCCGTTTGTAGTCGATTGTCCAGTGGATCGCACAACGCATTACAGAGAGAATTCGTTTATCAGTCGCACCAGCCGTATGTGGAATAAACTCCCCGCAGAAGTCTTCCCTGTTACTTACAATGTAGAGAAATTCAAATCAAATATTCACAAACACTACACTACTCCCTCTATCCTCCTCCCCATAACCTATTTTCCTAATACCAACACAATGCACTGCGTTAATAGGGGCATCCCCTGAGTGTTGGTCCAACAAAAAAAAAAAAAAAAAAAAAAGATCCAGTTTCTGCCATTTTATGGACAGGCTTCATCGGTGATTTTCCATTAAATTGTATTATTGTTTATATTTTTATTGTCAGATTGTCTCTATATGAATACTTTCAGAAGTGATCCAACAGACATACATATACAAACATTCTACTTTAGATTTTTATACCCTACACCACTATGTGGTCAGGGTATTATAAGTTTGTGCTGATGTTTGTAACACTAAAAAATATTGGTCGTAGACCCACCTTATAGTATACCGATCGGTTCAGAATTTTTTTTTATTTCGATTTAACGATGTCCGTCTGTCCGTCCGTCCGTCTGTCCATGCAATCTTGTGCGCACTCTACAGGTCGCAACTATTAAGATATTTTGATGAAATTTGGTACGCAGACCTATGTTGGGCCAAGGACGAACAAGTTTGATTTTGGTGAACATCGGTCCATGTTTAGACCTAGTGCCCATATAAGGGTCCTACCAAAATTATACTGTTTATACGCTGCAGTTCGTAAATATTAAGATATTTTGATGAAATTTGGTACGCAGACCTACATTGGCCCAATAACGCAGCCTATTGATTTTGGTGAAAATCGGTCCATGTTTAGACCTAGTGCCCATATAAGGGTCCTACCAAAATTATACTCTTTATACGCTGCAGGTCGCAAATATTAAGATATTTTGATGAAATTTGGTACATAGACCTATGTTATCCCGAGGACGAAGCCTATTGATTTTGGTGAACATCGGTCCATGTTTAGACCTAGTGCCCATATAAGGGTCCTACCAAAATTATACTGTTTATACGCTGCAGGTCGTAAATATTAAGATATTTTGATGAAATTTGGTACGCAGACCTATATTGGCCCAATAACGCAGCCTGTTAATTTTGGTGAACATCGGTCCATGTTTAGACCTAGTGCCCATTAAGGGTCCTACCAAAATTATACTGTTTATACGCTGCAGGTCGCAAATATTAAGATATTTTGATGAAATTTGGTACACAGACCTATGTTGGCCCAATAACGCAGCCTGTTGATTTTGGTGAACACCGGTCCATGTTTAGACCTAGTGCCCATATAAGGGTCCCACCAAAATTATATTGTTTATACGCTGCAGGTCGCAAATATTAAGATATTTTTATGAAATTTGGTACATAGACCTATGTTGGCCCAAGGACGAAGCCTATTGATTTTGGTGAACATCGGTCCATGTTTAGAACTAGTGCCCATATAAGGGTCCCCCCAAAATTGGCTTGGTTACAAACTGCAGGTCGCAAATATTAAGATATTTTAATGAAATTTGGTGCGCTGACTCACATTATAGAAAATTTTGACACAAGCCCCATTTTAACCCATTCGAATTTCGGATCCAAACAATACACCAGACTGGTGTAGGGTATTGTATAGTCGGCATGCCCGACTTTAACCTTTTTACTCGTTTTGTTTATCTTCTTATTTCCTCCGTGTCACCTTTTCGCAAATGTTGCCACATTGACGTATGGTTTGTACGTACAAGTGCAGGCAATTTGTGTATATTGGAGGCAGTCCGTCTCCAATATACACAAACAGGGCATTTTTTATAGTAAAGCGTTGTTTTTTCAAACTCGTCGTATAGACCAAATACAATTAATAACACAGTACAACAGCCAATCTGGGGGGTGAGAAATTCCAAGTCAGGGTGATGGTACTAGGTCAGTATAGTAAAACCCTCAAAGGGTTTGGCGTTCGTTTTTTTTATGACCTTTTAAATTTTTGCCTTATCTTGATGTTTTTTCGCTTAGTTGTAACATTTTGGCAAAAACGTAGTTTAACATAACTCGAGAACCACTTGTCCGATTTTGATGAAACAAATTTAGAAAAATTTAGAATTACAATTTCTTTAATCCGTTCATATAACGTTTTTCTTTATAATCAACAGTTTTGCCGGTAAAAATAAATTTGTGGAGAAAAAAAAATATTTTTTTGCCTAAAAATTAAAAGTTTTTTTTTTTTAAATTCATAAAAAATCCAAAACGGAAAAAAGAATCAAGTGTTATTAATTTCATGTAAAGTCACATAACCTATAAACAAAATTTAACGCGTTCTGCTTTTATTTACAATTAAGTGAAGGTATCCCATTTTGACAAGAATATTGATATTTGTTTTTATTCAAAAAAGTGTCATTTATCGCCTTTTTCATAAATTTTCCCCAATAACTCCAGACTTCTGGCCATAAACTACTAAAAAAATTAAGTAAACATTTTTATAATTTTTTATTTTTATTTTATTTATTTTAATAAATATTGCCTAGACTTTTTCGATGGTGGTTGTTCGGGACTAGTGGCATCGCATTCATCGCTATCATCAGTTTCTGAACCACACATAATGTCAATGTGTGACTCCACTGTTGGCCCTTCTGCATCTCCTGAAAATTCTTTATCATCAAGATCATCCTTGACTTGCCACACTAACTTACTCCACCAGCAAATTTCCGCAATTATTGCACTCGGCGACTTTTTGCCTCTATATCTGTAAGTTTTTGTTTTATTAAAATGAGTTTGAAAAAATAAAAAATCAGTATTACCTCATTTCAAATGGCATAGCAACTTGATGATAGCGTTCACCTTGTTCATCAGATTCGGTAGCCAATTGTTTGCTGAAGTAGTCCAGATGATGATGTAAATAATGGATTTTCAAGGACATGTGCACACCAATTTCCGAGAATGCTCTTAACATCCTTGCGACAGAAACATCGTAGTTGTTAGAACGATGCTTTCCCAACAAGCCTTCTATTACTTCTTTGATTGCCTGCCATGCATTCAATTCAGCGTCAATCAAAATATTGTTGAATTCGTCACTTTTAATCAGCTTTCGTATATCTGGACCATTTAGTACGCCTGATTGGAAAAAATTAATTTGTTAAGATGGAAAATCATGGGAAATGAATGTGATATTAGCTGTGTTCGGGTACTCAACATTGGGATCCCGCGGGATCCCAATTTTACCAAAAAGCGTTTTCTTACTACACAATTGGGTAAATGAGAGCTGTCGTGAGAGAGTAATATTCTTGTTCTTCTTGCACGAGAAAGCCCAGACTTTTTTTTTGTGTAAATTTGGGTAAATTGTTTTAATCAGCTGTTACATCATCAGTTGGGTGCAACTAGTTCAATTGAACTCTTCACTGATTTGAACCAAAGACCTAGTTCACAACTAATAGCTCTTTTAGTTCAATCGATCATTTCATTCATTCAGAAAATATGTTTATCATTTACAAAAATTAGTATAAAGTTGCAAAAGCCTATCGGCGATTTTACAACTCCATAAAAACACCGACAATTTTGTGAAGACGCTTGTTTAAATGTGTAAAGTTAAAGAGTTAAATATGTAAATAAATCGAAGCTTTTGTTTAATATTAAAATCTTTTCCAAATTTAATAAACTATGTATTCCTTTTTGTAAATAGAAATGCCTAAAAAGGAAATTTTTATTAAATTTTTGATTTAAAAAGGGGTTTAACTAGAAAAGCTATCTAGATTTTTACAACAAATTGAACAAGAACTAGAAAGAGCGCTCACCAAAACGAACTATAATGCACAAATTTATTGACATTTGTGTTTCGGGCTTCAAATGTGGTTTTTCGCGTTCGTTTACTTTTGTGCATTTTTGTAATTTCGGGAGAGTATTTCTTGTTAACTCTCATTTTACCGAACTTTACCCAAAAAGTAAAGAAACAGAGCTATTATAACTTACCTTCTTTAATTTTACTTTCGCTGAGTCTCGGGTAAATTAGTTTCAAACACAAGAAAACTTCATCTCTTTTGGCGACAGTTTTGATAAAATTCTTAACAATTCCAAGTTTAATATGCAGTGGAGGCAGCAATATCTTCTCCTTCGGCACTAGAGGCTCACGAATAATATTGGCCGTTTGTAACCTGCTGTGCTCTCTGAGTTTCCATCCGTGGCATGCATATTGGTCACCGGAAAATCGTGTGTCCCAATCGCACAAAAAGCACATATATTTTATATAGCCGCTTTGAAGACCGCAAAGCATTGCTACAACTTTTAAATCGCAGCATATGCGCCACATATGTTTGGCGTAGTTAACCATTTTTAAAATATTTTCCAGTGCATCATATGTTTCTTTCGTTTCTGTACTGTAGGCGATTGGAACTGAAGGTTTTTTATTGGTCTTATGCAGTAAAACCGCCTTCAAGCTGAGTTTTGAACTGTCAATAAATAATCTCCAGTCATCTGCTTCATATTTTATTTCCATTGCGTCCATCAATTTTCCTACATCCGGGCAATATGCAGAAGTTTTTTCATAATTCACAAGGAATAAACTTTGGAGTGTTGCCTGACGACTTCGATGAGCTGTGACTTTCACACCGGGTGCCAACAAATTGTTTGATTTCAAAATGGAAGCCAGCTCTTCCGATTTATGCTGTGTTAATTCCAACTTGGCAACAATTGAATCAAGCTTATTTTGATTTATTAAAATTGGCTCATTGGATACTGATGGCTCATTTGGGGAATCATCACGTGCATGATATGTCGGAGCAGTCGTAGAAGAGAAAATATCTGGGCTAGAAGCTTTTGGCACAGGAATGTGGTCCGAATGAGGCAATGGTGTTGCGGCACTTGCAACACCAACGTAATTATACGATTTTCTTATCCTTTTTGCGGCTCCTTTATTCGCACATGCATAGCAATTCAATGGATTGTGACCTTCGCCAGTATTAGTCCAAGTCATTGGGATACCGAATGGCATACTTTCACGTCTTCTATTTTTCCAATCCATTAGACGGTTGTAGCAGCTTTTACACACTATATTTGGTACCCAATTTTCGTTCACTATAACATTTTGGTTGAAGTACATCTCGTATGTTTGAACAAAATCAGTACTGAAATTTCCCCTTTTTTTATGTGTTGAGACATATTGACCACAGCAGTAGCAAAAGCTATTTATATCTGGCTTGCACAGTTCCATATTCTGTTCTCTTTTGTTCACTTTTAAAAAACTGGAGAAAAATCGCTTTTACTGTTCGCGTTCGTCGACACTTGTTGAATGACAAAAATCACAGAACCAGTGTGAGAAAGAGAAGAAGTATAATGACAATGCACAGTGTTGACAACTCCTGAAGGCAGGAAAGCACCGTGAGCATTATGAAAATGGGTAAAAAGGGTAAAAATTTACCGAAAATGGGGTAAAAAAGCACGATATCAATTTTTTGAAAAATGTAAATCAAGAATTTAAAAACAAATTTTAACTTTGAATAATCGTGTAAAAAAGGTTCAAAAAATAACCAAAAAATGGGTAAAAAAGCACCAAACTAATATTTCAAAATTTTGAAGTTTAAATGTAACGAAGTTACTATTTAAAATTGTACTACAAACATTGTGCAAAAATATATTTCTTGTATAGTTCGTGTTATATTTTAAATTTTGACAGAAAATTCAAGAAAAATGTAAAAAAACGAGAACAAATACCAAAAATATAAACTGTAGAGAAGCACTAAAAGCACTGCCAGAAATTTGAAAAAGCACCGTAAATACCCGCTTTTTTTAAACGGGTATTTGTAAAAAATCACCGGGTACGGGAAGGAAAAAAGCACCAAAAAATACCCGAAAAGCACTGAAATGGCGACACTGACAATGCATGTTTTATGTGAACATTACAGAACCAGTGTTGCCACATCAATATTTCTCTTTTAGTACAGTAGAAAAATATGAGAGAGTTCGGCTTGTGAGTGTCAATGTTTTCTCCAAATAATGTTGTGCATATCTGGAGCAAATTTTTGAAATTCATACATTTACCTAATTATGAATAAATGAGAAACGCGTGCATCGATTTTCATGATCTATGCCTTTTTTTGCTCATGAGTTATGTGACTTTACGCGAAAGTAATTAGTTTTGGCACTTTTTTCCATTTTGGATTTTTTATGAATTTTAAAAAAAAAATATTTAAATTTTTAGGCAAAAAATACTTTTTTCCCTTCATACATTCATTTTTAACTTCGAAAGTGTTGCACATATAGGAAAACGGTATAGAAACAGATTAGAGAAATTGTAATTCTAAATTTTTCTAAATTTGTTTCATCAAAATCGGACAAGTGGTTCTCGAGTTATGTTAAACTACGTTTTAGCCAAAATGTTACAACTAAGCGAAAAAACATCAAGATAAGGAAAAAATTTAAAAGGTCATAAAAAAAAATGACACATACGAACGCCAAACCCTTTAAGGGTTTTACTATACTGACCTAGTACCATCACCCTGACTTGGAATTTCTCACCCCCCAGACAATAATCCCAAAAATGTTCCATAGTGTAATAGCTGTATTTTGTCTCTTGCTGAAAGTTAACGTGCATACCAAAAGTAACTTGTTAGTTTTCGTCTTAAACGCGTTTTTATGCACTTTAAGTTTTTTTATGAGTTAACGGATATAGTTAAGTCGAAAACACAGCTATTGTAATTAATATGTATTTTTAATAATTTTAATTTAGTAAGTTTGAGGTTAAGAAGAAGAATAAACCTTTTCTTCAAAAGCTATAAACACATTAAATTTGCAAATCAGACTAGATCCAGTTTCTGCCTTTTTTATAGAATTTAATTTAACTTTTGATGCCTTTAAAGTTCGAGTGAAATTTTTTCACGTGAAAACCCACTTACGATGCTTAAAAATAATATATTTTCGCTGTAGAAGTTTAAGAACAATTTGAAGTTTATGAATAACCTCTCAAGGATCTTCATGCCCCCCCTAAGAAACATTGAAACTGATTCGAATCCGTTGAAAGCCCGTCAATGACGGACCGTTTACGGGCCGTTATGTCGAATGAAAAACGGACAAGACCGCTCAAAGTCCATCAATGGCGGACCGTTTACGGACCGTTATGTCATTAAGAAAAGGGACAAGTCCGTTGAACGTCCGTCAATTCCGGACCGTTTTCGAGAAATTAGATAAGTTTTAACTAACTGTAATCACGATGGTGTTTTGCATGCGATGCAAATTCGCACACTTTACTATCAAAACAACTAAATGTGTCAGTTAATATTTCTTAATTGTATTCGAATGTTATTCTGAAAATTTCCAAGTGGGCTTTTTTTTGCCGAAAAGTGAGAACATTAACCTTATGTGGATCAAGTTACTCAAAATAATAATTTTTATCATAGAAGTTGTTTTGTATTTTTCCATACAAAAACAATGGTAATTACCAGGGCAAGGACTTGCATGCACTAAAAAATCGAAAATATGCGCTTAAAATATGCACTATAAAATGGAAAATATGCACTTAAATATGCATTTATAACGAAATATGTACTAAAAACCAAAAATTATGCAATTAAAAATAAATGTTTTTTTAATTATATTTATTAAAATCTAACATAAACGTAAAAATTCAGGTATCGGTTACAATAAGCTTGTTCGTTTACTTACTACAAGTTACTATTTTTAATACAGCTGGAAAAATTCAATACAAAAAGTAAACAAAACTTCGCAATTGTAGTAAAAGTAGTAAGAAATTCGAGTAAACGAACACACTGAATATGTCTTCAAATACACATAGTTAAATATATTTTTGTGTGTGGCATTTTACCTGAAAAAAACTTTATTATAAAATAGAACTTAAATATGTGAGAAAAAAGTGGCAGAAATTAATGCTCGGGGACAAGTTTCCTTAAAATAATTTTTATAAAATTTTTCAACTTTCTGTTTGTGAGCTATAACACCCGAAAACGTTAATTTAAAATTACATCTATAAAAAATGTGTTACTGGATGACAACATATTGTATACTATGTGTTTCTCTTTCTAGTTTAGTGTTATATTACCAACAGAGCTTCCAAACAATAATTTCTTTAGATTTTTTTTTAGTTTTAAAGTATGAATTCTTAAATCTAATTTCATATTTAAAAATATGCAATAATGTGCAAAATATGCAATAAAAATCATAAAATATGCAATAAAATATGCACTTAAAAGCAAAATATGCAAAAATATGCATTTATAACAAAATATGCAACAACAAATCGACGCCATTTTTTTTTGCAAATTATTTGATTCGGAAAAGTATTTGGTCAAAATCATTTTTGGGCCACTGACTACAAACATGCATTTGCATGAAAGTCCTTGCCCTGGTAATTACTGTTAAAAACAACAACTACTGATTACTACACAAACAACAGTCATTTAGTAACTCTCAAGCTTTTTTGAGTGTACATTTAAAGGACATCGTCTTAGTAAATATTAGTATCAAAGCTTATAAGTTTGAGCAATATACTCGTACATATATTGAAGTTTTGGTGCGTATTAGCTACTGTTTCCAATTATTCGACATAGGCGGTTAACCGGTTATTGCATTATTCGAAAAATCACTAAAACTGATTAACCGGTTATTCGGGTCGGTTATTCGAGAAAATTGGCGATTAATCGATTAATCGTTTAAAACAAAATTAATGTATTTCCTTAACTTTTTACCAACAAAAACACTAACAGCTTCCTGTTTTTGTTAAATATCAACATGACACATGAACACGATGTATTTAAAAAATTTTTTCAAATTAAAAAAGCACATCTACACTAGAGAGAAAATGCTAGAGATAAAACAATAATCACCTTTAATTAGCTCTTTTTTGAATGAGTAGTATTTTGGAGTGTTTTTGCTCCATCTCTAGCAGTTTTCTCTCGCGTGTAAATGTACCTTTAAGTTGAAAAGTTTCGGAATCTGAGATTATCTAAATTGACACATTTCTTATACTAGTAGAAACATGTATGTAAAATATAGCTGAAGCTATTAAAAATTAATTAAAAATGGCAAAAAAAACTGCTGAAACTAGGAGATTTTTTTATAAATATTAGTAAGTGAAAAATAGCATAACTCAAGATAGATTTTTTACTTCTAAGGAAATTTATTTTTAATCTGTAAAACTTTGGATACAAAATTTCTTTGAATGCAAATTTAATCATTACTACAATAAATATAATATTGCATTTAAAAAAATTATTGTCCAAAGTTCTTCCTCCTCCCCTGAAGAAATAAAAAAAATTTAGTTCCATTTGAATAAAATATTAGTTAATGAAAATACCAATTTACTCTACAAAAATTTCCAAAAAAATTTTCTGAATAGTAGAGTTAGTAGACTAAAGAATATCATAAACAATTGTTAAATTTCTCAGACTTTTTTCCGTTTTTAAGGGCCATTGACAATAAACAAAATTATCCAAAGTTTGACCTAACATTCCCTTCTGTATTTATGTATTTAAATAAATTCTAAATTTTTTATTTTAAAAGCATTTTTTCAAACATACATACTTTCTCTTTCTCTTAAGTCTCATAATTCCTATAAAATTTTCATTATGAAAGAGAAAACATGTATGTTTGTAAAAATGCTTTTAAAATAAAAGTAGAAATACATTTGGAAAAATTTGAAATGCAATTGGAATTTTATTAAATACATTTGAATAATTTTGAAATGTATTTGAACAAATTTTTGGAAAATAATTAAGTTCGAGGTCAGTTTTATTCAATAAATTTGTATTTATTTCATCGTTAGTACAATATTAAATGTTTAATAATTAAGTCGTACTTTTTATTGTTTGATTATTGTTACTCGTAAGTTTCGGGTGTTATTTTGTTACAGTGGTGTAAAACTATGATTTATTTTTTGAAAATTTTAAAAATTTTTTGAAAACTAAAATTATAATTTTATTTGTTATTTTTTATGTATTATTATAAGATTCCTGAGGATGCCAGCCAAAGGGTGGCGAAATATTGAAGAGAAAAAGTTAAAATAAATATAAATTTATTGAATAAAACGGACCTCGAGCTTAATTATTTTCCAAAAATTTTAAATAAATATATAAAGGTCGAAAAACATCAAAATATCTATATGTATTTGAACAATTTTAAAATACAAATATAAATTTCTTAACCACAAATAAAATATATTTGTAATTTTGAAATACATTTTGAAAATTTTAAAACACATTTTGGACAATTTTGAAATGCAATTGGACAAATATCAAAGTTTTTTAGACAATATTTGGACAATTTTGGAAGATTTTTGGATAATTCTAAAACATTTTTGAGTGATTTTTGGACAATTTTAAAACATTTTTGGAAGAATTTAAAAAATTCTGGATAATTTTGAAACATTTTAGACAATTTTGAAACCCTTTTAGACAATTTTGAAATATATTTGGATAATTTTAAAACATTTTCAAACAATTTTGAAATAAAACTGAAAATGGTGTAGTTGGAGATGTTGTAGAATTGATGTGGTTTTGAATCGATTATACACACTTTCTTTGGAGATGTGAGAAAAGGTAGAGTTTCTACAGAATTAAGATGTCAGTTGACAGTTGTGGGACACATATTTGAAAAAATGCAACCTTACCTTGAAGGACATGGGAATAGAATTTACATTAGTTTTAATTTTTAAAATAACAGAATCAAAAATCGCCGACTGTATTGATTGAAGCCTATAGAGCACTTCGACGCTGATCCAGCCAGACACTTCGTGTATTTTAGGTAGTTTTAGAAATACCTTTCTTTTGCTTAAAAAAGGTATCTAAAGGCTTAAAGACCTCTTTCACTCAATTTTAAAAAATTTAATGGTGTTTTAGTAATTTTATGTTTATTCTGAACTTGTAATTTTTTAGCCAAAGTTAAGAAAATTATGAAGTTTTGGGAAAAAAATAAGGGAAAAATTCCATACTAAAATTGTAACCGGTTAATCGACCTGTTTTAACCGATTATTCGGATCGAATAATTATTTGAGTTTTAAATTATTTGTTTCGACATTAACCGAAATAGAGGCGATTAATCGAGGAATCGGTTAATCGATTAACCGAATTGGAAACACTAGTATTAGCTCAATTTCTTAATTTCACGATAATCAGTTTCACGTGAAAAGTGTGTACAGTTTGTTTTCACGCAAATTTAATATGCAATACTATTATTTTTCTGTTGAAAAAGTGACATTTTGTGTATATTGTGATTGTGTTTGTTATAAAATTAAAAAAAATGTTCATTTTTATAATTTAAATTGAAAAACAACTTACGGTGCTTAAAGCCTGGATCAGCAAGACATAAACGTAAACGTATCTCTGCATAGCTGAATTAATAAGTTAAATAAGAACAGGAGATGTGTTGTGTTTTTTGTTTCATTCTTATGCATGCAATATAAAGCAAACGTAAATATACAACGAAAATCTATTCACAACAGATTTTTGTTGTGTATTTACGTTTGCTCTATGTTGAATGCATAAGAATGAAACAAAAAACACAGCACATCTTACTGTATTTTAACGAAAAAACTTTGTTGAATATAGAAAAATAAATCGTTAACTTATAACAAAAGAAAATTCTTTTAAGTTTATGTTAACAATTTTTTGGTTAACTCATACATTTTCAATACAACTAAAATCCTAATTAATTTAGATGATTATTCTTATAAAAAATTACAGAATACTAAGCTGTATGTTTACTTAACCGAACGCTGTCTTAACCCTCTAATGCCCAAATTAAAATTTTAATATTTGTTCCATACACTGAAAGAATTATGCTTCATGATATTAATGATATAATTTAATAGAATTTTTTTCCTAGAATAAATGAATAATTTCATTATGTATATAATATTTAATTAATATTATGAACTTTTTCATAACTTTTCTTTCATAAAATTTCATAATTTCGTTTAAAAAATACATTGAATTTCACAAATTAGATCTTCATAAATTTAAGAAAATGTGCTTTACATATATGAAATTGTCCAATAGAATTTACCTTTTTCTAATTTTTTTATAAAATATCGTCATTTCATTAATTTTTAAAAATTTTCATACAATTAAGTGCCTATGCATAATAAATTGAAAACCTTATAACACATTTATAAAATGAATTTTGTATTGAAAATTTGTTTTATAAGTCACCTATAAATTTTAAAAGTGAAATAAAATAGTTTTATAGGCCTTATGGTAAAGAGTTTTAGTGATGTGCATTAATTTCCATACTGAGAGAATTATCTTTTATAATTTTTATATTGTTTTTTAATTGTTTTTTTATTATTAATTTTGGACTATGGTATTTTTTTATAACATTAATAAGGAATTTTATTAACCGAATTTAGTTTATTATAAAATTTTATGAAACTTTTTAATTTAATGCTTTTGCATTTACTAAATACTTTTTATTTATCCACACCAGCTTAGCAACGACAACAACCAACTATAACAAATAATAATAAATGAAATTGCTTCCCAGATTTTATGAAGCTCTACATTGGGTGAATGATTTATTCATTGGAGGAGTGGCCTATCAGAGAAACAAGCCAGCCGCCGTAAGCCGTTTAAGCCGCCGCCGCCGGTCATTTTTGCCTCAGCCGCCGCCGCCGATTTTTTTCCGCTCATTTCGGCTGGAAGTATCAATTTTCCAAAATAAAAATATTAAAAGCAAATGTCATTTTTAAAACAAATTTTCTACTTCATCATTTCCTGAACCATCAAGAGTATTTTTTTTTAGTTAAAAAAAAATAAAAGAACCAGTTTTATATTCAGAGCTAAGAAAGATTTTTGTCATAAATATTTCTTAAGTTGGAAGTTTTGCTTGAAAACTTCTGACAGATTTCGCTGGATATGCAATAGAGGAGAGAATCCAAATGAACAATATACATATATACTTTTCAAATGACCAAGTGTAGATTGTAGGCAGAGCTACGAAAGAATTAATTCAATTTTAGGTTAATCCGCACAAAACCGAATTCAGCTTTAGAAATTGAACATATATCATTCCATCAAAACATTCCTTTATAATTAATTCATAGGTTTCATTCCCAAATTTTAATATTAAATAGAATGCATTCTTATATTGAATACATTCCTTATAGAATTACAATCAATTTAAGTAATTAATTTTTTCATTAATTCTAATCTTTTACAAAATGGCTTATCAAAATTGTCATTTTATTAAATCAGTAAAAGATCTAAGGTATGAATATATCAATGATTCTGACAACACTTTAGTTTATAATTACAAATTAAATAAAAATGTGGCTTATTTTAGGGATTTAATATTGATATCATATACACAACCCATAAAAATAATTAAAAACGCAACATTTGTTTTAAACTTTTACAAACCGAATGAAACGTGAAAGATCATTATAAAAAGAATGAATTCATGAAAGAATTCATTCACTATGCATGAAAATTAAAAGAATGAAGCTAGTGAATGAATTCATAAGGAATGGTATAATCGTAAGATATATTAGTAAATTTTAATTAAAAGTCCAAAAGTGAATTAAATAATTAATTCATTCGAATTTATGGTCGTAGGTTTGGTTAAGTAGATCACATCACATTTTTCAGAAATTTCAGTACACCTGAAATTATTATCAAAAGACACATTTTTAAGACATTGCGGACGAAGATATTTACAATAATCGACGCTGTTCTGAGTTCCGCATCCACAAAAAAATTATAAAGTGAAACATTCCGAATTTTTTTGCTGTTCCGTGATCCACATCCGAATTTTTT
Source organism: Leucophora obtusa (assembly GCA_949987735.1). Taxonomy (NCBI): domain Eukaryota; kingdom Metazoa; phylum Arthropoda; class Insecta; order Diptera; family Anthomyiidae; genus Leucophora; species Leucophora obtusa. Next base: position 114,957,856 of record OX465295.1, on the reverse strand, counting down.
TTTTCGTTTTATTTCGTGTAGAAAAAGCTTGATGATAGTGAAACGAATATATATTTTTTAACAACAATTATTATATAATAATTTATTTTAAAATTAGTCTATGAATATTAAAATTTGGTAGAAACAACAAATTTTCGAAATTTTTAATTCCGTATGATTTTACAAATCAACTCTAATTAAAAAGTTTCGGAACTAAGAACAGGGGTGAATATCTGACTTTTTTAACTTTTTTTCTAAGTTTTTCAACTTTGACATCTTTTCGAGCATAATTTTTTTCGAACCATATTTTTTTCTAGTTTATTCTAGAAACACATTTAATTTTGAGTGAAAATAGAGTTTGTTTATTTCTAAGTTCCGAATCCACATAAAAAATTCTAAAGTGAAACATTCCGAATTTTTTTTCTGTTCTGTGATCCACATCCGAATTATTTTCTTCGTTTTATTTGGTGTTGGAAAAGCTTGGTGAAAGTAAAAGGAATATTTTGTTGCAAAAATGAATATGTTAAAATTTATTTTAAAATTTGTTGAAACAGTCAATTTCCGACATTTTGAATTTTGTGTGATTTTACAAAACCACTCTAATTAAAAAGTTTCGGAATTCAGAACAGGGGTGATCGTGTCAAAACTCTGTTTTTGAGCAACTTCAAGCACTTAACAATTTGAAATTCAGCAATTTTTCAACCGATTTTGAATATTGTAACGTTTTTGGAAAGACAAAAAATTTAGCTTTCCAAATATATATAGATTTATTTATTTGTAACTGAAATATGTTGACAGTTTTTTTTTAAATATTAAAATTTTTTTTTTTTTAATTTGTATACTTTGACGGCTTTTTTACAGTATTAAACAATTCTTTACTATTGTAATTCATTCTGAAAGTGGGTTTAGTTCTTAGTAAAATCAGATTATTTTGTTTAAATTAATTGAAAATTGAAAAAGTTATCGTAATTTTTCTAAACATTTAATTTCAGCAACTCGAGGTTCTTGTTTGCACAATCATTAAGGTTAATATTTTCAATTTCTTATAAATGCAGAGATTCCATGTTTGTAAAAAAATGTATAACTTTGACAATTTTAAAGCGATTAAAATAGAACTTCATTTTGCCCTGAATAAGGAATAAATTAGATAAAAATTAGTTTTTTTTAAACAAAATATTGCAATTAAAAGCCGTCAAAATTAAACAAAATAAGAAAAAATTAAGAAAATCAGTTTTATTTGAAAATATTTCCACACAATTTTGTTGAATATATAAACGTATGTATATATTTGGAAAGCCCAACTATCTCTCCTTATAGCTCCGTTCAAAAACTAAAAATCCTAAATTTGTAATTTTTATCGATGAATTTAACTTAAAATTATTTTTTATTTGATAATTCTAAATTTTTTGCACAATTTTCTACTGCTATATTTTGGAAAAAACCTTAAACATCTTTAAAATACGTGTATAATGTTATATCAAGCCGATCAAGCCGCCGCCGCCGCCGATTATTTGGTTGTGCCGCCGCCGCCGATTTTTATCCGGCTCAACCTTAATCGCCGCCGCCGCCGATTATTTTGATCGGCTTGTTTCCCTGTGGCCTATTCATTTTATGAAGAGTTTCATTAATTTTATGAACTTTTCATAAACGTTGACTTTAATAACTTGACTTGCTGCCAAAAACTAAGGGGATAATTTTCTAAAACACTTCGGTGAAGTGTTGCGTTATTTCTATAGAAATTGTTTTTGTTAAAAAAACAATTTACATTGAAAGTTCCCTTCATTTCACCCAAGTGTTTTACAAAATTGGGTAGTAAATTTTTTAAAATTTGCAAACTTTCAGTTAAAATTAGTAATTAGAAAAATTTTAAAAAGTTTTAAATCCACAAAATTACCTAAAAATAGTGATTAAATCCCCAATATTTTGTGAATTCCCCAAATCTCTCAAAATCTGTCCCCAATCCGAAGCTGAAATCCTCAATTTGTGGCCAAATCCCCTTGTCTGACAACACTGGCTGTTTACCATACATACACTATAAAGAAATAACGGTATTATAACAATATACAGCGATATGTTATCCACATATAACCGGAAATCCTGCTAAATGTATTACATATTTAATTAAACAGAAAATGTAAATTTAAATTACTAATAAAAAGAAAAATGTAATAAAAACAAAAAAAAAAAATGGAAAATATATTTTTTACTTATACCTAAATAAGATACTAAATCCAAAATTGGTAGTTTTCATATTTAAAAATTTTTTAATTTAAAATTTGTATGTAATTTGACAATCGAAAAACTAAATAAATTTGAAAACTACTAGTTTTGGATTCACTATGAATGAGAAACCACAATACAAATTGGTTACTTTAGTAATTAGGGTATTCGAAAGTCGTCGAGCTTGTGGGAGTAGACAATTGATTACTTATTTTTGTTTTGATTTTCACTTTTATCATCTATATTTTACTACTATCTGTTTAGGGGTATATGTATATATGAATGAAATCAAAACAGAACAAAAAATTGGACAAAGAAAACAGAAAAAAATAACAACAAAGTGCATTTTTTTACTTTTTTTTTTATCAATTTACATTTGCTGTTGGGTTTAGGAGACGTTGGCATTTCTGTAAATGTCTGTCCGGCTCTATACAAGTGGTGATTGTTGTACTAACTATACATGTTATATGGATGCTATTTTACTTTATTAAATTCATTTCGCTTTTAATACTCCAACGTGTCTCGTCGTTCTACGGTCGATCTGACGCTTGCTTTTATAATTTTTTTTGTGCTGCGCATCAGACAAAACGAAAAAAGTTATTTAAATTTCTATGAGTGAATTGAAAATTTCTAAAGAAAAATCTTGTAAATTTATAAGTTTTTATATTAATTTAATAAATTTTCAAATATTTTCTACAAATTTATATTAAGTAAAGTCGTTATTTACAAAAATTTTAAGAACAAATTTATATTTAATGATTTTCTTTTCACACGGGTGGAGCCGCATACCAATCATTTGTGGTATAACAAGAGAAAAAATCTATTTGTTAAAAAAAAATAATAATATTTTGTAATTAAATACTAGAGAATAGAAAGAATACTTGAACAAAAAGTGGAGCTTTACTAATACAACAAGTACGGAAGTTAATATTTTGTTATACAAAACCAATAATTTAAACTACATTTGGAATAAAAAATAAGATTATTAAATGAAATTAAACGCCTTTTAAAATTGAGTTTTTAGAAACCACCACAACATTTGTTAACAAAATTTCGTTGTAAAATACTAATCAGTAGTCAGTGACCGATTCGAAACAGTCATCATGGATATAAAATTTATAAATGTGCTTATTTTGGGCTTTGGCTTTATGTTTGTGTTTACCTCATTTCAAACTATGGGTAATATAGAGGTAAGTAGTTTTTAGTTGAAAGTAAAATTACCCAGCCATAAATTACATTTTGGCCCTATTCAATCGTCCTTGATGTAAAGTTCAATATATATATTTTTTTGAATACAACCTACACAATTTTATCCTTGCATAGGAGTTAAATATATGTTGTGTGAATAAATTGTTTGTATTGTGCAGTGGTTCTGAATCAGTGCAGAAACTGAAGGAAAATAATTTAACAGGGACTTTAAAAATAGTAGTGTACGCATAATTAAAACGTTTTTGTATACGAAATTTTATGGTGATACAAAAAGGTTCTAATATATAATTTTATTTCAGCATAAAATTTTATAAGTTTTATTAACCCAAATTGGACACAATGTTTAGTGTCTAGTGTCCGACCGAGTATTCGGCTTCGCAGTTCGGCCAAGAAGTGATGTTCGGCCAAGTTTGGTGTTCGGCAAAATTTTAGCCGAACACCGAACTTTTCTATAAATCAATATTTTGCAACGTTTAGCTCTTTATTTTTGTATAGTAAGTAGGGTTTGGGGTTCGGGAATTCACGGGCGGGAATTCCCGGGAAAAGTTTGCCAGGAATTCCCGGGAAAATAATATATTTTTCCCGGGAAAACGGGAAATTATAAAAATATAAAATTTTTTAAATTGTTTTTGTTTGGAATAGGATTTTTTAATTTTAGTCATAAAAACATTTTAAATACCAAAACAACCAATCAAAACCAATTTTCAACCAATCAAAATGTTTGAAAATATAAATATTTTTGTAAGGTCTTTATACACAAAATGAACAAAACCGTATGATTAACGAGTAAAAAGGTTAAAGTCGGGCATGCCGACTATACAATACCCTACACCAGTCTGGTCTATTGTTTGGATCCGAAATTCGAATGGGTTAAAATGGGGCTTATGTCAAAATTTTCTATAATGTGAGTCAGCGCACCAAATTTCATTAAAATATATTGATATTTGCGACCTGCAGTTTGTAACCAAGCCAATTTTGGGGGGACCCTTATATGGGCACTAGTTCTAAACATGGACCGATGTTCACCAAAATCAATAGGCTTCGTCCCTGGGCCAACATAGGTCTATGTACCAAATTTCATCAAAATATCTTAATATTTGCGACCTGCAGCGTATAAACAATATAATTTTGGGGGGACCCTTATATGGGCACTAGGTCTAAACATGGACCGATGTTCACCAAAATCAATAGGCTGCGTTACTGGGCCAATATAGGTCTGTGTACCAAATTTCGTCAAAATATCTTAATATTTACGACCTGCAGCGTATAAACAGTATAATTTTGGTAGGACCCTTATATGGGCACTAGGTCTAAACATGGACCGATGTTCACCAAAATCAATAGGCTGCATTATTGGGCCAATATAGGTCTGTGTACCAAAATTATATCTTAATATTTACGACCTGCAGCATATAAACAGTATAATTTTGGTAGGACCCTTATATGGGCACTAGGTCTAAACATGGACCGATTTTCACCAAAATCAATAGGCTGCGTTACTGGGCCAATATAGGTCTGTGTACCAAATTTCGTCAAAATATCTTAATATTTACGACCTGCAGCGTATAAACAGTATAATTTTGGTAGGACCCTTATATGGGCACTAGGTCTAAACATGGACCGATGTTCACCAAAATCAATAGGCTGCATTATTGAGCCAATATAGGTCTGTGTACCAAATTTCATCAAAATATCTTAATATTTACGACCTACAGCATATAAACAGTGTAATTTTGGTAGGACCCTTATATGGGCACTAGGTCTAAACATGGACCGATGTTCAAAAAAATCAAACTTGTTCGTCCTTGGGCCAACATAGGTCTGCGTACCAAATTTCATCAAAATATCTTAATAGTTGCGACCTGTAGAGTGCGCACAAGATTGCATGGACAGACAGACAGACAGACAGACAGACGGACGGACGGACAGACGGACATCGTTAAATCGAAATAAAAAAAAATTCTGAACCGATCGGTATACCATAAGGTGGGTCTACGACCAATATTTTTTGGTGTTACAAACATCAGCACAAACTTATAATACCCTGACCACATAGTGGTGTAGGGTATAAAAATAAAGTCGACTTTAAATTTAAAATACTCTTTTATATTAAGGGCCAATAATTTTATAAGTAACGTTTTCATTAATAAATGTGATATTAAAGAATAAAATGTCAGGAGTATGGAAATACATCACAAAAAAGGACAATGCCACGCAGTGCAATATTTGCCCTAAAATACTAATGGTTAACAGGGGTATCTAAATTTGGTTATCCGACATCTAAATTTGGTTCACAAAAAAAAAACAAAAATTTATGGTCATGCTACTTCTCTTGAAGAAAACAACGACAAGAATAACGTTTCACCTAAAATTAGCAAAGTACCCGAAGAAAAAGTGTAAGCTGAATAGGCATTGAACGTTTTATGGTAGGGCAAACATTTCCTGAAATGGTATCCAAATTAGCCGCAGTCGACGGAATTTCAATCCACACCATAACTAGATCTTCGTTTATTCGAGAAAGTTTTAATAATAACAACCTGGCAGTGCCAAAAAATTAAACCGATGTAAGGAACATTATATTAAATTACTACAATCATGTAAAAGATATCATGATAAAAGAAATATCGAGCAATATTTCTAACAGTAGGAGATTTACTATAATCTTAGATGAATGGACAAGAATATCACAAAAGAGATATTTTAACATATGTATAAACGGAAATAATTCATTTTATAACCTGGGGTTGGTTTATATATCAGGAAGATGTAATGCTGATGAAATAAGAAGAATTGTAGAAATAAAACTAGAAGAGTTTTATTTGTCTTTGGAAAATAACATTGTGGCCACCATATCAAATATGATGAAACGGTTTGTTTCAGACAGTCCAGTAGTGGGTGCTTTCTGCTGGAATCATGCAATTCATTTGGCAGTGCTTAGGGTAATTTATGTGAAATCAAATGTTCAACATTCTGATATTTTTACTTTGAATTCTCAGTACACAGAATGAATTTGTACTGAAATAGTGTTTTTTTAAACAAAAATTACTTATATAGGTGGTTTTCATTAACAATTTTTTTCAAAAATATTTCCCGGGAATTCCCGGGAATCAAATTTTTTTATTCCCGTTTCCCGGGAAATAAAAAAGTCCGGGAAATCCCAAACCTTAATAGTAACTTATAAATATGCACATCTTTAATTTAATTTTTACTTAAAGAGCGAAAAATACAACTTTTTTATGTTTCTGCAATTTAGAAATGTTTAAAAATTGTTTTCCGCATTTTTGAATTTGAAAAAGTTGCATGAAATTTTATTTTTATTCAAACACAAACTTAGTAATTTTGAAGGAAGCTCGGCTTCGGTTCGGCCGTAAAAACGTGAGTTCGGACCGACACTATAAGTGTTCTATGTTTGAGTGTGCTAACAGATATAAAACGGAATAGAAAAAGTTTAACAACTCAAATAAAAATTTTAACAACTATGTTTTTTGTGAACAACCTAAATATTTTAAAACAAACACAATTTTCATAAATCTTAAAAACATATTTAAGTCGACTAACGTGTCTATTGCTACGAAAAGTCTGTGGCTTTACACTTATAGAAATAAATCTGTAAAAATAGAAGAAAAAGTTACTAAAAATTAGTTAAAAATGATGCTGCAGAAAAAACTGCTAAAATTAGCAGATTTTTTTACTAAATACTAGTAAAATCAGCAAAATTAAAAGTGTTAAATTTACAGAATTTTAGTTATATTTAGTCTTAACTTTTAGTTAAATGAAAATAGCAAATTGTACTGTAAAATCTGCAGAAAACTTTGCTAAATATTTGTAGACTAAAAATAGCAAAAACAAACTGTTAAATCTACAAAATTGTTGCTATTTTTAAGCTAAATTTAGTTGAATGCAAATAGCAGTCTATTATGCTAAAATCAGCAGAAGTATTTGCTAAAAAATTGTAAACTGCTGTTTTCAAAAGACTCTATTTTTATTTGCATTTAAAAAAAAAGTCGAAAAAAAACTTTGAAAATTTTAAATTTACTCCATATTTACGACTTTCTGTCAATGGCAATTAATTTTTTTAATTTATTCATTATCAATAGTAATGAAATTTAAAATCATTGTCATTAATCAATGAAATTAAATTTTCGAATCATTACCATTATTTAAAAAAATGGTAATGAAAATAATTTCATTACAATTGATATCAATTCAATGGTAATGAAATCATCAATTAATTAGTCCACCTAATTAATTAGTCCCATGTATGATTTTAACCCATATCGCCTAAAGCAGTCAACGTAAAGAATTTTGTAGAAGAACTTATTGTTTGTTTTTCGTGAGGTACACATGGTGTAAATTTCATTGCAAAAAAGCGTAGGCCGGTTAGATGGTTAAAATAGGTCGATTAATCGGTTACATTTTTGATAGGGATTTTTTCCCCAAAACTTCATAATTTTCTTAACCTTGGCTAAAAAAAAATTGCAAGGAAATCTTAGAAAATACGAGTATTAACTAAAACACCATCGAATTCTTTAAAAATCGAGTGAAAGAAGTCTTTAAACTTTTAGTTACCTTTTTTGGAGCAATTCCAAGCAAGTCAGCATTGCACCAGCAAGACACGTCATGTGTTTTAACAGACTACTAATTTTTAATAAAATGTTTTTGCAAATATTTATTGTAAAAAAATATTAAAGTTTCTATTTGTAAAAAAAAGCTTTAAAAAACATCGCGAAATGCCAAAATAAAAGTATTTTTTGAAACTTCTTAAAGCACACGACGTGTTTGGCTGGAGCAGGCTTTAGGAAAAACAATAGACAATTTTTTATTTCTGTTTTAATTCTATTAAAAATTAAAACTAATGTAACCAGTGTTGCCAAATCTTGAAGGCAGGATAGCACCGTGTGCATTGTGAAAACGGGTAAAAAGAGTAAAAATTTACCAAAAATGGGATAAAAAAGGACGATATTAATTTTTTGAAAAATTTAAGTGAAGACATATTTTGATTTGAAAAATCGTGTAAAAAACTTACCAAAAAAGGGGTAAAAAACCACAAAACAAATATTTCAAAATTTTGAGGTTTAAATATAATGAAGTTGCTATTTAAAATTGTACTACCAACATTGTGACAAAATATATTTTTTATACAGTTCGTATTACTTTTTCAATTTTGACAGAAAATTCTAAAAAAATTGAAAAAACGAGAACAAATACCAAAAATATAAACTGTAGGAAAAGCACTGCCAGAAATATTAAAAAGCACTGTAAATACCCGCTTTTTTTTGAACGGGTATTTGTAAAAAATCACCGGGTATGGGAAGGAAAAAGCACCAAAAAATACCCGAAAAGCACTGAAATGGCAACACTGAATGTAACTTTTATATTTCCATGTCCTTTAAGACAAGGTTGCATTTGTTTTTAAACTGCGTCACACAATTAACATGTCAATTCTGTAAGAACTCTACCTTTTTTTACTTCTCCAAAGAAAGTTTGTATAATCGGTTTTAACCCTCTAACCGGCCTAAGCTTTTTTGCAATGAAATTTATACCATGTGGTTCTGACGAAAAATAAACAACAAGTTCTTCTACAAAATTTTTTTTCGTTGCCTACTTTAGGCGATATGGGCCAAAATAGTTTAAGGGTGAATCTCGAAAACTAGCGCATAAAAATTACTAGGTTTAGGCACAAATTATTTCTCTTACCAAGATGTAATTACAATAAAAAAATTACATTTTTTGTGCTGTTACTTAAGAAGTTGTAGCGATTTTCGTTTTTCGACAAATGCGAAATTGAGCGAAAACGCACCAAAACTTCAATATATATTATTCAAACTTATAAGCTTTGCTACCTATACCAAATATATTCTTTTTACCAAATTTCAGAAAAATCCGTCCATTCGTTTTGAAGTTAAGGCGATGTCCTTTAAAGGTATCCTTATGGAATCCTGTGCGTCCTTGGACCAAAGTAAGGAACTTTTTGAATAGCTTAAGCTCCAATCTTACTTCATGGTCACTATCAATTGTTTTAGTCAATTTAAATATGTTTTTAAGATTTTTGAAACTTTTCGTTGTTTTAAAATATTTAATTTTTGAAATTTTACGAAATTTTATCTTTGACACTTTCTCGCTTCCAAACCGTGCATTGTATACAAAAAAATTCTTCACAAAAAATTTTACAAATTTTGTTTTCTGTTGAAAAAGCATAATTTCTTATTATAAAATACCCCTTTGGCGCATTTCTGGTCAATTTAATATACCGCGCCTGGAGGCGGGCTTGCCGGTTAGAGGGTTAAAAGTGATTAAGCATATAACCAAAAAATTTTAATTTATATGGAATTGTCTACATTCCAGTATAGAAACGGTAATGACATATCATTATTTTTTGGACTACCAGTAATGACACTGACTTACTTTCTGCATTATTTTAAAACATATAACAATGAGTTACTAATAACTAGTTACTTTTTGCATTATTTCTAAATAAAAAATAATGCATTACCAATTACGACTTAATTTTATCATTGTTCTTGATTTTTTTGTAATTTTTCTGAAATCTAATTTTAGACTCAATATTTTTTCAACACTGGGAAGGATATATGTAACCACATATTTTTTATTTTTCGTATGTTGGCGAGTAAGCTGACTTGTGCGCAGCAAGTCAATTATGTTTTTATCTATCAAACATAACACGTCGAGATAGCTCAAATGGTAGAGCTATATACTGGCAATCTCGAGTAACAGGTTCGATTCCCTATTCCTATTTTTAGAATCATTATTTTTGTCAATACTGGTAAGCACATAGGTAACGACATGTTTGGTATGCTGGTGTGTAACTCATTATTTTTTGTAATAAGAAATGTAATAATAAAAGTAACTAGTTACCATTACCAGGTATGTATGTGGAAACATAACCACATACCTGGTAATGATTTTCTACACTGGGATGCTATATAAATTTTTACATTGGGCAGGTTTACCAGAGAAACCCGCTCACTCAATGAGTGCGTTTACCAGACGCTCAACTGTTGCTATCCGCTACTCAGCAATCTGGTGAACGATTTGATTAGCTACCGCTAAGTCAACATGTTGTGGCAGCACTACCTTGTTTTGGTAGCGTAAAAATTGAACGCTACTTGTGAGCAGTTAATGATACATCAGCTGTCGTTTGTTTTTTTGTATATTTTTTTTAAAGAATAATAAACATATACAACAATAATTATGGGTGATATCAAAAAATGTGATAAAAACCGTGTAACCACCTAATTTCTAATGCATGGATTACATTTGAGTTACATATTTCGATATATATCAGCGCATTGTCACCTGTTTTACAAAATTTATAACAATCTGACCAATTTTTGGTTAATACATAAATTTGTGACCAATTTTATAGGCCAAATGTAAACTCCGTAACAAGTAACTCATAAGGTTTTTTAACTTTAATAGCTTATATTTTAATAACCAATAAAGCTAAAGACTAACTGTAAGAATTTTTATGAAGAGGAAAAGTGCCGTTTTTAATAAAAATTAATACATTTTACAAACTTTTTCGTATATCTTAGCTATCACGACTTCAACTCTGTAACGATTTTTAGTCATAATTTTTGATAAAAATGCATATACCAGAATTTTGGAGTTATCTATTATTTATATTGCGAAAAGTATAATGTTATTTATACTCAAATGATCGTTGGACTGTAAGTAATCATCCAGCATAACAGACTTGAAGCTTTTCTGCAGCATGAACCCTCTCGAGATGAAAAAGGATGTCTTTAATAAGATTTGAAAAAATGTTGTAAACTCCGTTCCTAATTTTTACACCAAACTATTTAACGAGTAAGAAAAACAATGTCATATTTGGATTCACCTTGTAGGCATCATGTGATTTTGTTTCGGGAAAAAAATTCTGACAAAGCGTTTCTGAAAGAAAACGAAAAAAGTAACCAAATGTAAACTCCGTAACTGTAAACTCCGTAACTACAATTGTTTGCATCAGATTTCATTCAAATAAATGTAGATAAATGTTTAAAATATTTTAAAATAACCATAAACAGAGGTGATTCAACTAATATTTATGCGTCAAAAGACGATTCAACTAATAATTTTGCGTCAAATCAAAAAAAGTTATCAGTTTTTTACCCTAAGCTGCTGGAGCGAAAAACGATTGATTTTGCATTTCATTGGTTTTGAATCGATATTTCGAGTTATTACTGACATTAGTTTGACAAATTAAATTTGTTTCACACAATTTAAGAATTTTTTGATCGCGAAATGTTATGTTTTTAATATATTATTTTGTAACTGCGCAACCGCTGTTGGGATTTAAAAAACTTTTTTTTTTCGTGGAATGAATTATATTTTTATTCGAGAAACCGCCAATTTGATAAACACAAATTATACATTGGAAAGCAAATTGAAAACCCAAATACGAAAAACTAATAAATTGAAGAAAATTCGTACGCAATTTTTTTTGTTATATCTTTTGCTTGCAGAAATGTAAACTCCGTTACAACAAAAAAAATTAAAATTGTGAAAAAAAAATTTTTTTGCGACAACTTGTAGATGAGATTTTTTGCAATTAGGTTTATAATGACTAAACTTACTGATTCCATTAAGAAAAAATCGAAATATTAACACTTTTTGCTTCTCACAAATTTGGCCCAAAAATTTATCACATTTTTTGATTTCGCCCTTAAAAAGGAATAAAAAATTTCGAAAAAATCAATGAAACATCTACAATTATTTTTATTTTAAAACAAAAACAAAAGTAGTACCGTTCACCAGCTTAAGGTAATCATAAAACGCTACATATCAATTGTAGCGGTAGCGGTTTTTTCTGGTAAACCTGCCCATTGATTCAATGAAGTTTCGCTGGAATCCGTCCATTCATATTTTTCATTGAATTGATGCAGTTTTTCATAAAATTTTTTGAAAAATTTGATATAGTTATATATGGTGTTAGATAAAATTATAGGTTCCATATCAATTGTTTCAAATCCCAGCTACCCGAGTAAAAATAGTTATATATGGTCATATATAATGTGATTGAGCTATATCTGACTATGAATGGAGTCACATGAAGACGCATATCATTATATACAAGATACTATTTTTTGAACGAATTTTTTGTACGGTAATTGATATTATTATATGTCTCCAAATCTTACTCCATATAAAACTACATACGCCATATGAAATTAATAAAAATATATGAAGTAACCAGAGTACTCATTCTGAATAGTTTGCAAGCGGTGAAGTGATAAAAACTGTCATTTGTTATCATTATTTTTAAATGAGTGAAAAATATTTTTCACCGCTTCACAGCTTCACAAACCATTCGGAATCGGTACTCAGAGAACTGCAACTGCTGATTGCAAAACCATCATACGTAATCAACACCCGAATAAACATTAATTTTTGTTGAAGCGCCGAATATACTCAAATACACATATTCGTTGCTGATTTTAAATCAATCAAACCAAGTGATTTTTTTTCATCGTTGATTTAATCATGTCGTTTTCACACCATTCATATTCGTTCGGATCAACGATGATTATTTTGATGTAGAATAAAATCAGAAAAAACAAAAATGAACGCGTATGAGTTTATTCATGATTGCAACCAAATAAAAGAAAAAAGAATTTCATAACAATAGTGATGGGGGTTTACAGTATCAGCGACGACTGTATTTTGTAGAAACATTTAATAAATGGTACAGTGTACATTCCCATTATAAAACAATTAGATTTTATTATTTTTTTTTATTTTATTGTAGATTTTTAGTTGATATGAAGATTGTTACAATGAGTGTTATTTTTGTTCGGTTTAAGATCAAATATTATAAATTCCAAATAGAATTTACAATTTATTTTACAAATAGAGAAAAAACTTATGAAAAAACTTTCCTAGAACAAATGGTTGACAATTAATGCATTTTTAAGTGACACCAAATTCACTATCATCAGATTGTCTTTATGGGGTTCTCTCTAGGCTATAATGTAGATTTTAGTATTTTTTGTATATATATGTTAACTCTCAAAGAAAAGCATTTTGAGAAGTAAACTCAAACATTATTACTTATCCGTTTCATATTATAACTAACGAAAACCACATATTTTTAACAAAGCTATTATTTTTCTCTATGTTATAGTTCTTGCTTTTTTATTGATTCTCCTTCAATGGTAAAGCAATGATTCGTGCTTTTTAACATTCAAGCTTTTAATTCTATTTATAGAAATTAGAATGAAAGCAAAGAACTTTTACACGATTGTTTGTTTTGTGTAAAACATCCGAACCCATCATGCCGTATAAATTAACAATTTGGACTGTACCTTGTCTGTGGGTATTTTATTGTAGATTTTTAGATGATTTTTTTTGTTTTATAAAACAACTAATACTTTGATTTATTCATGTGAGTTCAAATGTTCCATCAGTGTGATTTTATTCAACAGTGTGATTTTATTCAACAGTGAGTTTTTTTGAACGATTAAATGTGAATGAAACATGTTCGATAGACGACTCAAACTGATCCGAACTACGCGTTCAGCTACATGATAGTGATTTTATTCAACATTGGGTATTGTTGAGCGATTAAATGTGAATAAGAATTTTAGTGTATGATTAAATCAATAAAAAACTTGATTTTGCAGTTCTCTGGCAGTGACCGATATGATTATATATGGCTCAATGCAAAGTTACATAAAAATGTATGTGACGCCATACTAAAAATATTTTCTTGTAATTCTAAGTATATAACTTTATATATAATCCTATACAAATTAATATATAGTTCAGCATAAAATTTAGTTAAGATTTAAATCCATAACCACCCGAGTAAAAAAGTGTATATAAAATTATATGTGAATGGATATATTTGCAATATGTAACTGGATATAATTTCATCCGAAAAATGGTTATATTAAATTGTATCATATTGTATATAATTGTATTTACAAGGATACAAAGTTATATCAAATGATAAACTTATATCCGAATTTTGTCCCGATCAAATTGGATATAAGTTAATCCAATACGATATGATTAAATTTAAGTGATAAAAAAAACTTTGAATTGGAGGGCAGCAGGATTTCGGGTCCTACACACTCAGGGGTGTGATGAAAATCGAAAACGAACAGTTTTTCAATCTAGAATAATTTGTTTCGCGAAAATCGAATTGGCTTCAAATTATTATTTTTTAAATTAAAAAACTTTTAGAAGTAAAAAAGCTCAGAAAATATTGATTTAATGAAAAAATTGAGTAAAGCATATAAAAAATTGTTTTTGATCAAATATTACATTAATCTCGAATTTATTAGTTAATCTCGAACATGGGTCTGATATTAACTAATATATCGTCGGCTTGCCTGCAAGAAGTGCTATGTTTTTGGTTTTAACAGGTTTTCAGGAGACCGAAAAAACCGATTTATATTATCCTTTTAAGATATTTTATTGACATCATATGCCCTAATGATTCACGACCTTATTTATTGCAATCATTATTAAGGCATATGATGTCAATGAAATATATTAAAAGGATAATATAAACCAGTTTTTTCGCCCTCCTGAAAACCTGTTAAAGAACACATAACACTACTTGCAGGCAAGCCGACGATATTGTTATATAAAAAATAAAATTAAAAATATTTTTCGTATCTATTTATATATAAAATTTTGAATGGTTTTATCAATAATATATTCCTATATATACAATTTGCAATAAAGCAAATACTGACATATGATTTAATATGATTACATATGAGAAAATTTCTAAAAAAAATTTCTAATATATCACCATATAAAAACATATAAGGTCGCACACAATATTTTATATTATCATATATTTTAATATTAAAAAATATATGTTATATATACTCTTTTTTACTCGGGCATCCATAACCAAATCATTTTGTATATATAATTTCATATTAAAAAAATTATGCGTACGTTTCATAAGACAAAAGCATTCAAATGCATTTTTATAAAAGAACCAATTTTTGTAGGAAAATTTTTCAACATTGGGTTATGTTTTATAAAATTTGGGTTTAATATTGTTTAAGCTATAGAAATATCAATTGTCAACTTAATAGCTATTAAGCATAACTTCCAGTCATAAAAAGCCTACCTACTATCTGATTTAAATATATAAAGTCAGATATATTTATGTGGAATTATATATAATTTGATGTCCTGGATATGGACAAATCTCGGATCAAATTGCAACAAATTATATCCAATTTGATATAATTAGGCACGCGTAGATGCCCCATTTTTCGGATCATATTGTATGTGGTTGTATATGGAAACTTATCGGATAAGATATACGGTAAAACTCGCTTAAGACGAACTCCGGGGGACCAAACAAATTAGTTCGTTGTAAGCGAGGTTCGTAATAACCGAGGAAAATTTTTGTTTAAATTTTTTTAATTATCCACAAAATATTTAATAATCTTAAAAAGAATTTCAAGTATTGTAAAATTTTTTAATTTGTTTCTGAAATAACTTGTTTGCAACAGAGCTTTAAAGAATTAATTCCTTTTTGGAATGAATTCCCAAAAATTTAATTCAATTCTTTAATTCAAGGAATGAATTCATCAATAAGACATAAGCAGGAATTAATTTCTGTGAATGAATGCAAAGAATTCAAATTTATAGAATGAATTCCCTGACCAAAGCGTAAAGAATTAAAATTAAATAATTCATTCACTAAAGAATTCATTCAACACTATTTAATTCAATTTGAAGTCAAGGAATTCATTCAATTCTAGTTAATTCAACTTTTGGCTAAGGAATTCATTCAATTCTAGTTAATTCAACTTTTAGTCAAGGAATTAAATTTATTTCGTTTAATTCCCTAAGGAATTAAATTTTTTTCGTTTAATTCCCTAGGAATTAAATTTTTTTTGTTTAATTCCCTAGGAATTGAAACTTAAAAGTTCAATTAACTAGAATTGAATGAATTCCTTGTTGAATGAATTCATAAAATTTTATGAAGGCATTAGAAAAAAATTAATGAATTCCTTTAATATAAATCGAATGAAAAAAAGGAATTCAATTCCTTAAGATTGGTCAGGGAATTCATTCCCAAAATGTAAATTTAGTTCAAAAAAAGGGAATTAGGGAATTAATTCTTCGAAGCTCTGGTTTGCAATATATTTAAGAAAAATATCTGGTGTTCGGTTTAAAATTATTCAAAATACAAAAAAAAAAATATATAAAAAATTGCCAAATTTTGGAAAGTTCTTATTAAAAATAGAAAATATTATGAAAATTTGTTTGTGGGTCCATCATAAATAGTTCGTTGTAACCGAGGGTTCGTATTAACGGATGTTTTTTATATTGAAATTGTTGCCAAAAAGTCGGGACTTTCAAATTAGTTCGTATTAACCGAGAATTCGTCTTATCCGAGTTCGTATTAAACGACTTTCACTGTAATTATAGAAGACACCATATTAAAAATTTAAATAAATTTTTTTATGGTTTTTATTTCTTTTTTATTTTTTTATCAATAACTTTAAAAACTTAACCCATTTAAAGTTTGATAAGATAAAGAAACAAATAAAATATTTAAAACTATTAACCATTATCGATTTAATTGCGTACAATCAAAAAAGTTTGACAGTTACTACATGACAGTTGTTTGTGTAGTAATCAGTAGTTGTTGTTTTTAACAGTAATTACAGTTGTTTTTCTATAGAAAAATGCAAAACAACTTTTATGACGGTTATTTAAGAAAACAACTAACGAATACTATAATTTCGTAACAGTTGTTTAAAGCAGTTATTTTTAATATCATAATAAACAACTACCAAAACAGTAATTTTAAAGTAAACAGTTATTTTTGGTAGTTATTTAAAAAATAAAAAATTTCGTTAAATTTTTTGGAATTTTAAAAATTCTTGATTAGTTTATATTTGTTATTATTGATATATTTCTAGTTTGCAAATAAAAACCAGAAACTTGTATCTCCAATGAATAAAAGCATAATAACTGGAGAACGGTTTGGAATTTTTCCTTCAAATTTTAAATAACCTAAATAATAACACATATTTTTGTAATCGAAAGAAACAAAAATTATTTTTTTTTATTAAAATAAATGTAAAAAACAGCAGTTTTTACCGATTTTGTCAGTTGTTTTGAAATTTTTGTAGTAAAAATTTATCGGTTAATTTTACGACATTGGTAGTTATTTTTATTGCGTATGTTAGTTATTTTTCAACAGTTAAAAATAACAAAAGTTTTAGTTATTTTAAAGGTAAATAGTTTTGTCACCTTTTTAACAGCATATACCTTTGTTTTAACTTTCATTTTTAGTTGATTCTACTGACAAACTTTTGTAAGTGTAGCAGCACTTGGGGATTGGCCGAATATTGGCAACTTCCAACACGGTGGAAAGATACTCATACGGTACGACGTACTAAGGAGTGTTGCCAATGGACGCGATAGCGTCGAAGAGCATTGTTTTAGTACCAGCGCTGGTATACCATCCGGGCCCGTAGACTTATTTACGACGAGATTCGCAAGAACCCTTTTATCTGCTCGAGGACGAAAGAATATCTGGGGCATAGTATATGATACTCTTTCGCGCACGGGCAGTGGTTGATCACTTTCCGGCAGAAACGAATTTTCCGCGAATAGTTCAGCCAGCAGGTTGGCTATATCAACCGGGTCAGTGAATATTAGGTCATCTTTTATAAGAGTTGGGATAGAGGAACTATAGGATAATGCTATAGCATTATCCTTTACTCTTTTAACGAATGATCAAAAGGTCTTACTGCCCCGTGGAGCAGCAAGAACTTTAGCACTCAGACTCTGCTCGTGCAGAAGCTTTTCACGTCGTAGTACTTGGCACACTCAATTCTCGCCTGTTTACGCAGCATGTCAGTATTGATGTCCTTATTCGCACGCCAATTACTGAAAGCTTCCTCTCTGGATCTGACTGCATTTCTGCACGTCTGGTTAAACCAACACTAATGTTTGGACTTAGCCGGAATATACTTTGAAGGAATAAAAATTTCAATCCAAGCAAACTCACGCGTTCTATCATTTTCGCAGCAGATCCAAGAAACATAGTTTCCAGTTGAATTGCCGATAAAAACCATTTTTGTTCGCCGAATAGTCAGTTTTTACATTCCTTGTCCGTACAATAATTGATGAAAGTCGAAAAAATGCCACTCTAATAGGTACTCGTATACATATAATGTTGTTGATGTATTTCTTTATTCCTAGTTTGTTATTGGTGTTTAGAATTGCATTATTAATGTCCTTGGCACTCGTCAAGGCTATCGAGATGCTTACCAATATGTAATTGTCAAGGGAACAAATGCATATACACAAAATAAATTTTAATTATTGCAGGAATTTTAGAAAAAGCACAAAAACTGCTATATAATTTGAATATGATAAAATCAGAAATTTTAAACGCCTTCATCTTTAAGTATTTTTAACAGATTTTTATATGACACAAACGAGTTATGAAGAAAAAAAAAGAATTATTTGCGGTGTATAAATCTCCCATGTTTGTTTTGTATCTTAATAAGTGCTGTCATGGAATTTGTTAAAAAATAAATAAGTCATCCTGTGGCTGTTTTATAAAATTTATCGCACAGGATTTCCTCTGGACTTGGCCGATTTTATTTATCAAATAATATTTATATAGATTTTACATCTATAACGCAAATAATAGTGTTACTTACTCAAAATTGTAATAATCATATCAATTAAAATATTAATTGATAACTGAAGTTCTTTTATGATATTGGCCAAAAAGTGTGTAAACTATACGTTTGTGTATTATTGTGTTCTGTATATGTATTTGTTTTTGTTTACCTTCAAATTCATTTGGTCTTAATACTAATTTTAATTGAACCATACAGTTTAATAAAAAAGAATATGGGAATTACGTATTAAAAAATATTTACTGAACTATTTACAAGTCAAAATATTAATAGCTTCAATTAAATATTTATTTAAAAGTTAATTTATTTTATGTTTTATCTAAAATTCTTTTCGTGGTTGCAGCGCTGGGAGTCGCAAAAATTGTCCGATCTGGAAAAAAAATGACTTTTTTAAATCTTAACAAAATTGGTTATCGTATGACACGATTTAAAAATTTTTTTTTTAATTTTTGGTGATGTTCCAAATTTGAAATTGTGTTTTTTCGAAAAAAATTGACTTTAAAAATTCATAAAAAATCGAAAAAAAATTTAAAAAAAAATGAACCCGCTAGTGCCGCAACCAGTACGAAAAACATGGTTTCGAGATAAACGCGTTCAAAGTTTGTGTATATACCAGCTGCCGTCAAGGTTGCCAACTCTAAGACATAAAAAATAGCTAGATTAAAAATAAAAATCGCTAGAAATCGCTAAATTTTGAGAAATACAAAAAGTTTGGTATTTATTTCGTAAAAAATACCCAATTTTCGTTTGCTTTAAAAAGACTTTTTTTTCTTTTACCGTAAAAACTAAAATTTTAAATTCTATTAGTAGTACATTCTACTATAAAACGCTCCAGAAAATATGACAAACAAATAGCAATGGGAAAAGTTTATTACTTGCCAACCATTTTTTTGTGTGTATTTTATTTTAGTTTTTAATAAGAATACCAGGAGAAAAAAGAGACACGTATTTGTTTTTAACGGCCCGATCTCAATTTTAAGGGTTAACAAGTGGAATCATTTTCTATGACTGAAATTTACGAGATTAAGATTTATTTGTACGCAGTTTTAAAGAACTCGAGAAAATAAAAATTTTATACCCATATTGCACGTCTTGTGGGTCCAGTGTTGCTACTTAATTGAAATGTTTGAAATATTGGCGAAAAAGGCGCTATGGGAAAAGTACCCAGTAAGAAATCGCCAGTGGTACAAAAAATCAAGCACTGGCATACCACTGGGTAACCACGGTGTTAAAAATAAATGACTGGCAGACAGAGAAACAAGCCGACTAAAATAATCGGCGGCGGCGGCGGCTTGATCGGCTGGATAGAACGTTATACTTGTAATTTAAAGATGTTTAAGGTTTTTTTCCAAAACGTTGCAGTAGAAAATTGTACAAAAAAGTTAGAATTATCAGATAAAAAGGAATTTAAAGTTAAATTCATCGATAAAATTTACAATTTTTAGTTTTTGAACAGACCTACATAGAAGGAGTTATAGTTGGGCTTTCCAAATATATACACCTACAAAAAAAATTTCTAGTCCCAACCGAATTTGGTTCCAACCGAATTGTTCGGTTGTTTCAACCCTATTTCGGTTATCACAACCCTATTTGGGTTGCAACAATACCTATTTGGGTTGCAACAACCCTATTTCAGTTGGAACAACAGAAATAGGGCTGTAATAATCGATTTATCGGTTGCAGCAACCGAACGATTCGGTTGGAACCAAATTCGGTTGCTAAGGTTTGCAACCAGTGGTTATCCAATGTTACCTAGTCAGAAATCGCCAGCGGTACAAAAGTCATTTTCCTGGTAGAGCAATGATTTTATAAAAATGCTGACGCTTCCTTAAAAAAGGTTTCTACTCAGAAGGTTCCGAGTTCAAATTCGGTAGCAAAGCAAACATTTTTTTTAATTTAAAAATTTTTTTGTTTTATAAAAGCAATTTTTTTGTTTGTGGAAAAGCTCCTTTAAGACCAACTTTTTTTTTGCTTTCCCAACGCTGGCATATTAGTTCCAAAAAATTGTTTACCAGTGCTAGCATTTTAGCACAGCCAGTAGTTATCCAGCTGTTATCACTCATTTATGTGTTTAGCCACCAAGTATTATATGTATATCTCGTTAGCTCAGTGGATACTGACGGCCTAGGTTCAAACCACGGAAGGACAAAAAAAAATACATATGCACTTTTTTTAAATTTTATTTTGGAGAATATATTTCCAGACCACTTATTATTTACTGGTTTTGGCAGCGTTTTTCCAACGTTAAAAAATTTTATTTCTCCAGTGCTTTTCCGGCTCTTTTTGAATAGCCGGTCCTTTTGTCTAATGATGTTATCATTTTGGGAATGGGAAAGCATTTTTTCCAGTACTTGTACGACCTGTTAAAGTGCTTTGCCATCGCTTTCCCGTTTGTATTTTTCTGCCTGGGTAGTCTTAAAGCCAAACAATAGCGAATATCGAAAAAAGTACAGACACTCCCTCGATTAAATTAAAAAGGCATTATTATGTGTAAATTTTAATCAAAACGAACAACAATTTCCCATACAAATGTGCTTTTCCAAAAAATTAATACTTGAATAACAAAAAAAGTTGGGCATGTTTTGTATACAGCTGTGTCTTTAAAAAAGCTTTAACTTGATAACCTAATTGTCTATTTTTCTTTAAACTTATAAGAAATAAATTAAAAAAACAAAAAATTGGGTCATTTTTGATCCCACTTTTTAACCGCTAACCATGAGATTGGGCAGCAATAAAAAATACCTGGGGGGGGTTACCGCGTAACTCGATTCGAAAGAAAATTTTCGAATTCGTAAATTTTGTACCTTTCGTAAAAAGAAAAGTTTTAGTAAAAATCTTACTTTTTGAATTTTTATATGCAGTGTACAAGGTTTAGAATAAAAATAAATTAAAAAGTAGAATTTTTATACAGAATTATATTTTTTACAATATTTGCAAGATTTACGAATTCTAAATTTTTTTCGAATCGAGTTACGCGTTTACCCCCCCTGTACTTTATTTTTTCTCCTCTATCACATATCCGAATCTCATTAAGATCGGAGAGATCATATTGGGATACTTTCCTTGTTATTTGACTATAAAAAAATCCAAGTTTAAAAATTTGTTAAAAATAGCTAGGAAGAAAAAAAATAGCTAAAAATGGCTAGAAAGAAAATTTAATGGCTAAATCTTCCGGCTAGATGCAATCTAGCGATTATTTTATAGCTAGATGAAAAAAAAAATCGCTAGATCTAGCCGGAAAATAGCTAAAATGGCAACCTTGGCTGCCGTATGTAAAATTAAAAATGCGCTCTCACTAATCCGGCTGTAACTTTTGAACCCGTAGGAATTTTTACATGAAATTTTTTTTCTTCGAATCTTAAGAATATTTACTAAAATACAAAATTATAAAAAAAGTCGATTTCAAAAAACGGCCAATGTCATGTCCCCCCTTAATACAATTATTTGCTTGATAGATATAAAATCAATTATGATATTAATTTATGTTATCAATTTCATCATACCACCTGTTCGCTTGTTTTGACTTGAAAATGTTTTATAAAAATTATTATTTTTATTTATTTTCTCACTTAATTGAAATATACTAATATTAATTATTAATAGTGTTGATTTGGGATAATTTAACACCCACTAACTGTGTTGTCGATTAGTTATAGATGAAATAGGTAACGGGAAATCAAAAAATGCATATAAGAAAAATAAAAATATTTAAATAACTACATATGTAACTGATATGCCGTAGTTTTTGATAATTTTTAAAATAATACTACATTTAAACTTAATTTAGAAAAACTAGTTACACTCATAGAAATAAACCTATAAAAATAGCATAAAAATCTACTAAAAATTAGTTAAAAATTATGTTGCCGAAAAAAACTGCTAATATTAGCAGATTTTATCTAAATACTAGTAAATGAAGAACAGCAAAAATAAAACTGTTAAATTTAAAGAATTTTAGTAATATTTGAGTAAACTGTTAGTTAAATGAAAATGACAAATTATACTGTAAAATCTGTAGAAAAATAATTTTTACTAAATATTAGTAGACAAAAAATAGCAAAAACAAACTGTTATATATATATGAATGCAAATAGCAGTCTATCGGAAATATTTGCTAAAAAATTAGTAAACTGATGATTTCAAAAGGTTAGATTTTTATTCGCATAAAAAAAATGGGAAAAAATCTTTTTGTGGTTTTTAAGTCTATTAATTCTTTAAGGCCCATTAACTTATCTCGAGCAGTTAACTTTAACTTAACCATGGATAACTAACCGATACTAAATGTTTATCCCTCGGAAATTTTAACCATAATAACTTATCAATAATTTTACACTGGGTAGTTAACCTTAGTATGAACTGTTAGAATAAAAACAAAAGGAAAAATTAATAACAAAAAATTTGTTTTTCAATATGGGAAAATTAAAAGCTTTTCTCGCGGTTTTTTGTGTGTTTCTGGTCATAAAAAAACTGATGCGCTTGACCACGTCGTTTTTTTTTAAGATCCGCGGTCACTAAATACTATAAAATGCAGGGACCCTAGCGGTTATGACTTTTATCATAAAAGTCAGAATAAAAGATTTTTTGATTTTTTTTTTGAGCAAAAATAAAAGTTATTTTTTGACTTTTATTTTTTTGAGCGCCATGGGAATTTTTAGTTCTCATTGATTAAAAAAAAAAAATTACTCTTGCTCACAAAAATAAAACTCAAAAACTAACTTTTATTTTTGTTGAAAAAAATAAAACTCAAAAATTTAAAAAGCAATGCATTTTTTGGAAGACTAGGCCACAAGGATCATTATGATGTACTTGAATCAGTTCTCCGACATTTGGTTATATGTGCTTTTTTTGTTTAAAATTTCAAAAATAACTGTTGTTTTCGGTCCCTGATAAAATAATTGTGTGTTTTTTCATACTACGTGAGGTGTTTTAATTAAATCCTATTGTAAGTCTATTAAAGAAAAGTGGATTATTCGAACTATTAATTAGTATTTTGTGCTGATCGAGACAACGCGGAAATATTCGCGCATAAAATTAGAAAAAAAAAAGATATTGGAAATTTTATGATAGATTATTAAACTAAAGGCAATTTATGTGATCAGCACATCAAAGTGAGTACACTCAAAATAATAAGTCTGTTGGCTGAACAGAAAAATTTGTTACCTTAACAAAATTTATTCCTGTTTTTTTTTGGCTTAAAATGAAATTTGTTGATTTTAACAAATTTGTTGATTTTAAGAAATCAGTAAAATAAGTAAAAGTAAAAAAAATTTGTGACTTCGTAAAATTTGTTCAAATTAAGGTCTCGGGACCCTACCCGGGCCTAGTCTATTCCATCTAAAGTCATGTAAGGGCACTCCAAAGGAGCAAACATTTTATCCGATTAGCTCCATCTCGCTTAGTTTTCGAGATATGGGCCATTCTATGAAGTGGAAAATTTTTATTAGAAAATCCCGAGGGTCCAAGGCCACACCAAGGTCCATTTTCGGATAGAAATAACCCCTTTCGCTGGGTTAGGGGTAGTGAAATTTTCGTCAATTTTGCTCTATTTTAGTTTTCGAGATATGGGCCATTTTAAAAAACCGGGAGGGAAAGAAATAGCGCAATCATTAAAACTTCGGATACATTGGTGGCGCGATATACCGGATAATAACAGAAACATGAAAATATCATATTTTAACAATAAATTCTGTAGCATTTAACGAATGGGTTCTTAAAAATTTGTTTTAAATAATTTCGAAAATTAACACTCAAAATTAGTTAAAGTACTGAGGATTTTTAGTATTGTTTCAACTAAAAATTTGTTAAAAATTAGTCAAATCGATTTGAAACCCGTTTGACAGATTTTTCTACTGACGTATTATACCCCATTCACATGAACGAGGTTTCAGTTATCTTGAAGATTATTGCATTATCTCGAGATACAAATTTTCTATCAATAATCACTTAAATTTGACAAGATAATTTATAAACCTCTTCAATTATCTGTTAAAAGTCAGGGTTTGAGGATGGCTTTTTAAGTACTCAATACTTGTTTAGCTGAGTACTCGATATTACTCTATACTCCGTTTTTCATATTTCTTTTCTAAACGAGTTGTGTTTACATATAGTTGTATTTGCATGGCAAAATAATGCATATATTTGGAAAAATACAACTATGAATGTACTGAGGAGTTTCGTGTTTTTGAGTACTCGGACAAAAGAACACGGTACTGAGTACTCAGTACCCAAATACTTAATACTTTTATAACTCTATAACATAAGAAATGTAAACAAAACAAATAGAAAAAAGTAAATTTGAATGTTTAATAAAATCAACAAAAACAACAGAGTAGTACAAAAACAACAGAAGATGACATTGGAAGATGACAAAGCAAATTGTGGAAAATTTTTTATTGTTGTTTTTTCTTTGATTTTTTAAATGTTTAATAACGCTCCTAGACGAGAACAAGAAATTCTTATTGAGTTTGTAATTTAACTTAACAAATATTTCCAGAAATTCTAAAGACGATTTCCTTAGGCAAGAATGAAATCCGGATAGGGACATGCCTACAACGGATTATTTTTCACAATTTGTTAAATACGTTTGGGATTTTAGCATATTTAATTTCTTTAATGCAAAAAAAACAAAACAAATTGTGCTTTTAAATGAAATTAATTATATATTTCATTGACAGTTGAGTTAAATGTAGCTGCATTATCCTTCCGGAACAAACAGATCTTCAATAGCTGCGGTCTTCCTCCGACTAAAAAATCAAAAGTTTCATCTTTAAACTAGTCATCCATGTTCGAAAAGTTTAATATATAAATATTAAAGTTGTATTTCATCCAAAGTTAATAAATATTTTATTCCGGCAGTGAAAAATATATGTTTTTTTTAAAATATTTTTGAAATTTTTGGTTAGGTCGCAAATATTTTTTGTTTACAAAAATAACCGACCAGCTGTTAACGAGATAATGAAAACCCCTTCAACCGTATGTGAACAGTTTTGATTATTTTCCAAATCTAATTGCTAAATCGCCTGCAGAACTTGCTTGTGAATGGGGTATTAATTTCCCAGCAAAACTTTCTATTACCTGGTAATAAGGTTTGTAAGAAGAAATTAAGGTATGTAACCTCTTACTTTGCTATTGCAACAGCTATTATTTTAACAAGGGCATGTCATTGGAGGTATTTACTTTCCAAAAGGGGGCTAGGTACCAACATAAGAACATCCCAGTGTAGAAAATCATTACCAGATATGTGGTTATGTAACTACATACTTGGTAATGGTAACTAGCTACTTTTGTTATTACATTTCTTATTACCTTTATATGGCGATGTCGCGAAAAATAATGAGTTGTCGTTACACACCAGCATACGAAAAATCAAAAAATATATCGTTACCTATGTGCTTACCAGTACTGACAAAAATAATGAGTCTAAAAATAGATTTTCTAAAAAATAAATTATATAAAAAAAATATTTTTTATTGTATTTTTTTTTTAAATAAAATTTGCTGGTGCGGGAATCGAACCTGGGTCTACAGATTGCCAGTCAACAGCTCTACCATCTGAGCTATATCGACATGTAATATTTAATAGATAAAAACACAATTGACCTGCTGCACACAAGTAAGCTTACTCGCCAACATACAAAAAATCAAAAAATATGTGGTTACATATAATCTTACCAGTGTTTAAAAAATATTGAGTCTAAAAATAGATTTCAAAAAATTTTCAAAAAAATCTAAAAAATTATTTTCTATTTGAAATAATGATAAAAATAAGTAATTATCAGTAACTCATTATTATATGTTTTAAAATAATACAGAAGGTAAGTGGGTGTCATTACTGGTAGTCCAAAAAAAAATGATATGTCATTACCGTTTCTACACTGGGATGTTACTTTAATTTTACATGTTAGGAGTTACGTAACCACTTATATAACCGATATTGAACACAATACTACTTACATAACAGCTTAAAGTAAGGCCAAAAAAATGTGTTACAACCAAGTCTGAAATAACACATTAAAATTATTAAAATTACTTCTTACAAAAAAAATTAAAATAAGACGTTATCGTGTTGGTTTTTTATAAATGCTAAAACAAAACATATTCATATTTAATTAATATTTACTCATGCTGGGATAAGTGTAGAAGAATATTCGCTGTGCATGATTTTGTATCCTTTTGTTATTGCGAGTGAAAACTGTGGGTTCTCCAGGGGTTCCTCACACACTTTTACAATATTTAAAACATTATTGGTTCACATTTTGTTAATTTGCGAGTGTTTTATATGCGCTTTTCTTACATTTAAGAATTAAATTCAGTAGTCTTCTACTTCACGTGTACCAAAATTCTGCAAATCCTTGATAACACACTTCAACAAACTTGAGCTTTGATACATGATTCATTTTGAATTTGACACGCTGATTCTAAATCCTTAAATGCAATTTACCCAAAAAAATTGATTCTCTGATAGTGGTTTTCAAAACAATTTTTTCCTATAACGGTACACAAATTAAAAAAATGTTGTCCTATGTATTTTAGAGAACAAAGTTAATTCTTTAGTACCATCTTAACAAAAAGTCTTAAGCTATTTTGATGCGTATTGTATAGTATTTTAAAATAGGTAAAGAAGCCATTTTCCACGCTTTTAATCACGATTTTCTCAAAATTGAGAGGTGACAGACGAATTTGGAATAGAGATTTGGAATCAGCAAGTAAAATACTAAAAGTATGTATCAAGCTTCTAACAGCAGCGACTTTTCATTTTGTAGAGGTGTGTAATTCGTGTAAAATTGTTCTAATATTGGTCACTATTTTTGGTTTTAATTACTCAAGGCAGATTTTGGCTCCTTGAACCCATAAAAATATAAATTTTTTCTATTTTCTTACATAAGGCCAATTTCCGTAAGCTATCGCAGAAACCTAAATCCTAAATAGCAAAAATGTTTGCACGATTTTAAGTACTGATGCAATTTTTGTAACTTTTGGTAAAGTGGGGAAATAAACATCGAAAATACTTACAGCTATGGACATAGAAATAGGACACTTCATACAAAATTATCTTCATGCATTTCTCTTAATAATTATAAAGCAATAATTATATTTCTTTTTCATTGTAGTAAACTTTGCAATATTTAAAACATGCAAATATTTACAACAAAATTACTTTATTTTGTTCATATTTGACTTGGACATAAAAATAGGACAATTGCAATAATTGTCAAAATTTTACTCGATGCACTTAGTAATAATTTTCTTTACATAATTTGCGTTTGAAATAAGTAAATTCTTTTCTAATTGTACCAATATGGGACGTGGAAAACATTGTAATCCAGAAAAACGAAGACTTATATCTCAATTCCACAACGAGATGAAATCTCCAACTGAAATTGCTAAAATACTAAAGTGTTCGCGAAATATGGTATACAATGCTATTCGTCTATGTGCTGCCGACAAAAAATATCATACGCAAAATAAAGAACGTAAAACTACAACTTATGTGGACAGGAATATAGTACGCAAAAGCAAACTCAACTCTTTTATGTCCTCCAGTCAAATAAATAATGAAATCAGGAAAAAATTCAACGTTCAAGTGTCAGACAGGTTAGTAAGAAGAAGACTGAATGAAGCAAACGTATTTGGACGAATAAGTAGAAAGAAAAACTATTAAGAAACGTATTGATTTTGCCAAAACTCACAAAGGAAATGAGTTGTCCTTTTGGAAAAATGTGCTTTGGAGCGATGAAACGAAGGTAATTCGTGTCGGACCAGATGGTAGAACATTTGTACATCGCCCAAAAAACCAGGCTTTAGACATTAAGTACACTCAGAAGACCTTGAAACACGGTGGGGGTAATATTATGGTATGGGGGGGCTATTTCCTGGCGTGGTGTTGGGCCTATCGTAAAAGTAGAGGACAAAATGGACAGGTTTCAATATTTGAGCATTCTTAAGAATGTTATGGAGCCATTTGCCTATGAAAATATGCCAGTTAAGTGGGCATTTATGCAAGACAATGATCCGAAGCATTTGTCGAACATAGTGAAGGATTGGTTTTTACAAGAACAAATTAAAGTTTTGGACTGGCCAGCCCAAAGTCCGGACCTTAATCCAATAGAAAATCTATGGAATGATGTAAAAACAAAAGTTTCGCAAAACAATTACAAAAATTCCACCGAACTTTGGGCTGGTATTCAAGAAGCCTGGTATTCTATACGAAAAGAAAGATGCCAGAGATTAGTTGAGAGTATGCAAGGAAGATGCGAAGCGGTTATTGATAACAATGGATACAGCACAAAATATTAGTGTAATATTAACGCTAAAAAATAATAATTGTTTTAAAAACCTAAAAAATTTACGGTTTTTTGTAAAAATAAAAAATGTGTCCTATTTAGAAGTCCAGGTATTTTTATTAGTTTATACATATTTACCAATATATATAAAATAGTTGAAGGATTTTTATTTAAATAAAGAATGACTTACAATCATCAATAACACTTCCCGTATATGAAATAAAAAATTTTATTTTTGTTTAATTTTTCAAAATAAATAATTATGTTTCTTAACACATAAAAGTGTCCTATTCCCATGTCCATAGCTGTATATGTATACATGGTTGGCAAGCACTACCTTTTCAATATATAACGGTAGTTGCCTGCCACGTCCACATCAATACCGATATTAAAATTTTAGGACTGCGAGTACAATAGTGGCATATGTCTCCTAATATCACAGGTTTTATTTCATAATATTACCTGTTACTTTTTGTTGTATCTTCAAAATACCGTTATAAATCTGTGTTTCGGTATTTTAGCGGCATTTTAACGGTAGTTCAAGTTATTACAGAATTAGACCGGTAAAAAAGCGAAATGAAACCGGTGATGCAAAAAGACATATGCCTTTAATGGAACCGACTTTTTATAATTTCTATATGGGTCTTGAAGTAGCTGCTGTAGCCAACTACCGTTATTATGAAAAGCTATTCAATGCCAACAGTGTATGTATAATAAACGATTCTTATGTTGCATTTACATCTACATCCAAATTCCGAGATTTCCACTAAAATTGAGATTTCAATGAAAATCTCATGTGAAATTTCGAGATTCCCCATACAAAAGAAATCCCGTAAATTTACCAAATTTCTAAGAAATCTCATGAAAATCTCACTAATGTGGAGACTTTTATAAAATACAACACTGCGTTTCGCTTAATTTGTAGAGTTTTTGTATGAAAAAGGGGCAACGATGGTCAACAGCTGACTAAAAAAATAACCTAAAAATAACACAAAATAAGTAAATAAAAAAATTATTATAAATATAATAAATATAACTTTAGACCCAAAGGAAATGTACTAATGATTATAAGAAGTGTTGCGTGGTTCTAATTTTTGCTTCCCGCGAAGCACAACTATGAAGAACGCATTGGGAAATGCATGTCTTCCTTCCACCAAAATATTGCAAAATCTGGTTTCTATCTCTTCATCCTTACAAAAAAAATCAAATTTACTAACATATTTAGCGTTACATCTTTACATAAAATAATGTAAATAGTACTCCGCCAATAAATAAAATGGGTTTTAGAAATATTTTTAATTTGAGGTTATTTTTTAATAGCACTTTGTTCACAACAAAAAAATGCGGTTGCCAAATCGAAATCTCGCTACTGTCATAAAGTGCAAATGTTGACTTGGGCATTCTAGTTCTTTTTGGTGACCGCTCTTTCTAGTTCAATTTGTTGTAAAGAACTAGTTCGCTCTTCTAGTTCAATAGCTCTTTTTTTAATTTCGTTCAATCGTTCAAAAAACAATTTTTTCGATCTATCCTTTGGCAATTGTGAATAGGTAGCTAATTCATATAGCTCGTCTATTAGTTAACAAGGATATAAAATAAAAAATGTTTAGTGTAGAAAATATTTTTAATTAATAAAAAGAAATAAAATTATCCCCGGCGAAAGGTACTAAAATGAGCGATTGAACTAGAAGAGCGATTAGAAGTGAACTAGATCTTTCGATCAATTAAGTGACTAGTTCAATTGAACTAGTTCGTTCACGAACTACACAAGTCTATGCAAATGTAAACGGTCAAGATTTCCATTGAAATCTTGGGATTTGATAACAGATGTAAACGCAACATTAGTCAAAGTTTGGTTAAAGTTGTGCTTTAGATTTTTTTTAATAATCATCATTAAAAGTTTAATTTATTAAAATATCTTATGTAGGGTGAATTGTTCTAAAATTGCCGTGGTTAAGTTTCTTAACCACAGAAATTTATATGGTTAAATTTTACATTGGTTAGAAGAAATACTTGGTTAAAATTTAGATAAGTTATTTCAAAAATATGTTTGCCAGTTGGTTAAGGCTAATAGAGGTCTTAACCAGGGCATAAATTGAGATAAGTTAACGGGCCTTAAAATTTTTTTTTTGCTGATTTTAGCAGGTTAATATTTAACAATATTTTCTATTAGCAAAAATTTAACCTAACCATAACTAAAATTCTGTATATCTAACAGTTTTATTTTTGCTGTTTCTATATTACTAATATTTAGCAAATATAATCTGCTAATTTCAGAAGTTTTTTCTGCAGCATTATTTTTAACTGATTTTTAGTACTTTCAACTAAATTTATTAAAGACTCTTTTCTGTAGTGTAGTGTTTGTTTGTTTTTTACGCATGCGTTTTGACAAGCAAAACATAGCAAGAGCCAAAAACTAGGTATAGTTTGCTCAGTCTAAATCCACTAATCCAAAAACTAGTTAGTACTTTTTGAAAACTACTTGTATTTACTTGTCAAACTCCATAAAAATTACAAAAAAAACAAAAAGTCATTGAAAACTACTAGTTCTTCGTTTGGTTCAAAACACCTGGAATTGCAGTTAAAGTTATGTACTATTACCGATTATTACACGATCAACTGCCACATATTAACCGCATAAATTCTTTGAGTGTATACATATTATATAAAATGGACAGATGATCTTCACATATCTAAACATATGAATGAACTTCCGATTAGAATATTGCAATACAAACTATTAATTAAATTTACGTTTCTTTCCACAAATGAGTCAATTCGTTTTGTTTTTTTTTTAAATTCAATTCATGATTTATTATGCTGCTCAATTTACAATGTGTAATGAATAATTTCTGAACTAAATTTTGTATGAACAGAAAATTCAATGTATTTTTTTATAGTTTGATATTGTTTGTTTAAGGTACAATGAACTTTAAATCATTATGCGGAAAAGTAGATATCTGATCAGAGAACGAATCTTACACTCATAGAAATAAATCTTTAAAAATAGCATAAAAAGCAACTATGTTAAAAATTAGCTGAAAACGATGCTGCAGAAAAAACTGTTAAATTAGCAGATTTTTGTTTTTTGCTAAATACTAGTAAAATAAGAACAGCAAAATTAAAACTGTTAAATTTACAGAATTTTAGTCATATTTAAGTTAACTTTTAGTTAATTGAAAATGACAAATTGTACTGTAAAATCTGCAGAAAATTTTGCTAAATATTAGTAAATTAAAAATAGCAAAAACCAACTGTTATATCTACAAAATTTTTGATATTTTTAGCTAAATTTAGTTAAAAACTTTAAAAGTTTTATTTTTTTCGTGTT
Source organism: Leucophora obtusa (assembly GCA_949987735.1). Lineage (NCBI taxonomy): Eukaryota > Metazoa > Arthropoda > Insecta > Diptera > Anthomyiidae > Leucophora > Leucophora obtusa. The sequence continues at coordinate 114,925,170 of OX465295.1, read as the reverse complement.
TTTTAGGCTATACTTAAAATAATACGTCAGTATAAAAACCTGTCAAACCGGTTTCAAATCGATTTGACTAATTTTTAACAAATTTTTAGTAGAAACACTGATTTAAGCAAAGATTTAAGTTATCTTCATTTAACACAATACTTAAAATCCTCAGTAATTTAACTAATTTTGAGTGGTAATTTTTAAAATAATTTAAAACTAATTTTTAAGAACCCATTCGTTAGATTTTACAAAATTTATTGTTAAAATATAACATGTTCATATTACTAGTATTACCCGGTAGATGGCGCCACCAATGTATCCGAAGTTTTAAAGATGGCGCTATTTCTTTCCCTCCCGATTTTTTAAAATGTCCCATATCTCAAAAACTAAGAGAGATAGAGCAAAATTGATGAAAATTTCGACTACCCCCAACCGTGCGATACTCCAGCGAAAGGGGTTATCTCTATCCGAGTAAAAAACATAATATAAAATATTGTATGAGACCTTATATGTTTTTATATGATGATATATTTATTTATTTATTTATTTTATTTATTTTATTTATTTTATTTATTTTATTTATTTTATTTATTTTATTTATTTTATTTATTTTATTTATTTTATTTATTTTATTTATTTTATTTATTTTATTTATTTTATTTATTTTATTTATTTTATTTATTTTATTTATTTTATTTATTTTATTTATTTTATTTATTTTATTTATTTTATTTATTTTATTTATTTTATTTATTTTATTTATTTTATTTATTTTATTTATTTTATTTATTTTATTTATTTTATTTATTTTATTTATTTTATTTATTTTATTTATTTTATTTATTTTATTTATTTTATTTATTTTATTTATTTTATTTATTTTATTTATTTTATTTATTTATTTTATTTATTTTATTTATTTTATTTATTTTATTTATTTTATTTATTTTATTTATTTTATTTATTTTATTTATTTTATTTATTTTATTTATTTTATTTATTTTATTTATTTTATTTATTTTATTTATTTTATTTATTTTATTTATTTTATTTATTTTATTTATTTTATTTATTTTATTTATTTTATTTATTTTATTTATTTTATTTATTTTATTTATTTTATTTATTTTATTTATTTTATTTATTTATTTAGCATACCAGTGCAACAAGAACTAGTCTTTTTAACAGCACATGGTTAAATAATGTTGCATTAAATTGTGTTTGTATAAAAAACCTCTATAAGAACAGTAATATAGTTGTATTATTATATATATAGTATTATAAATTTTTTTTGGAAATTTTCTCATATGTAATCATATTAAATCATATATCAGTATTTGCTTTATTGTAAATTGTGTGTATAGGAATATATTATTGGCAAAACCGTCCAAAATTTTATATATAAATAGATACGAAAAAAAATATTTTTAATTTTATTTTTTATATAAAAATATCGTCGGCTTGTCTGCAAGCAGTGTTCTTTAACAGGTTTTAAGGAGGGCAAAAAAACTGGTTTATATTATCATTTAAATATATTTCAACGACATCATATGCCTTAATAATGATTGTGATGTCAATAAAATATCTTAAAAAGATAATATGAATCTCCTGAAAACCTGTTAAAACCAAAAACATTGCACTACTTGCAGGCAAGCCGACGATATATTAATTAATATCAGACCCAAGTTCGAGTAACTAATATATTCAAGATTAATATAATATTTGATCTAAATAATTTTTTACCAAATTTTTTCATTAAATTATTATTTTCTGAGCTTTTTTTATTTCTAAAAATTTGTTTTTAATTAAAAAAAATTAGACTAGACTCGTAATGGGTTAATAAGTCTAGGCATATTGCATATCATTGGAAAGGTATTTCAAGTACCTTTCCAACGATATATTTTGTTCTGCTCCGATAAGCTTTGAGTGGAGAAATAAGCCATTGAATATTGTTGTAGATCATCTTCAGCTCCATAAATCGTGAACTATGAGCCTCCAACAAAAAAGAAGTGCATTGCCGGGCTAATCATTAAAATTTTATTTAAAATAAAAAAAGATTAACATATTTAAAAAAAATTTCTAATTCTAAAGAAAATTCCCATATTTGATAAAAAAAAAATTATCTAGTCTTTAAAGAATAACGGATTTATACATTAACGTTTTTAATAGTTACTCATTATCAACAGTAGCCCTCGGCTGATAGTCAGGAATGTGATGAATATCGAAAACGATGTGATTTTCAATGGTTAATATATATTTCACGTACTGTACAATACCAATTATTTTTTATTTCCTAATTTAGATGTCCGGCGTCAAATAAAATGCTAAATAATAATTCAAATTAATATTCAGCAGTGTTAATTAACCCTAGAAAGTAATTCCTGTACTATTATAGAACTGCAATTTATAACGAGTGGTGCAAGGTATTTCATGCAGTTAAAAATAAAAATTATGCGCCTAAAAAATGCGGCTAAAAATCACAAATACTTATGCTTTAAAAATATGAAAAATATGCACTAAAAACTAGTATTTTTCAAAAATAATGCACTTTAAAACTTAAAAATTTATTTAAATTACATATTTTGCAAACAGACACAGAACTCGAGGCTTTTCCATAGGCCAATAAGGTTTTTAAGAATGTAAATTTTTAAAAATAATGAAAAAAAAAAAAATATTTTGATTGAATCAAAATATGAAAAACTATAAATTTTTATATTTTTCTACAAAATAAAAAATGCTCTTAAAAATTAAAAATATGCACAAATATGCATTTCTGTCAAAATATGCAACTACAAATCGGTGCCATTTTGTCCTAAATTTGATTATTCAGATAAATATTTAGTCCACATTAGTTTTGGACTATCGAGAAAAAACATGCATTTGCATAGAATTCTTTGCCCTAATAATCAGTAATCTTTTGAATTGCCTTAAAAATCGATTGAAATGCGAATTTTATGTAAGCAAAATTGCAACTATTTAAAAAAAAATTTCTATCAAGAAACAAAAACTTTCAAATGAGAAACAAATCAGTTTTTCAGAAATGCTGTTACTTAATTGGAGCAACGATATGATTTCGGAGACGAATCACTTTTCAACAAATTTCTGTTTTAAATATAAAACAATCTCTTCTATCGTGGGATAACTTATCAAAGCTTCCAAAAGTTTTAGAAATATCAAATTTAATTGGCAACGACATATTGTACACTGACTTCTGCTGTTCCAATTGATAAGATATGGTCCATTTTTTTTTTTCAAAAATGCGATAAAAATAATGTACAAATTCTATATAAATTGATCTCTTTTGTTTTTTTTTTCATACCAATTAGCAATGCTTTTTGTGAAAGAAGTTTTAGCAGTTTAAATAATCTATAAACACAAGGAATGTCCTTCGACCTAAATGCTGAAATTTTAAACTGAGTAAATTTTGAAAAAAAATTTTCAAACATTTTTGCTTACAGCTAAAGTAAAAGAGTAAGTAAATTCTGTAAATAAAAATACAAAAAATGTTGGGAAAAAAGTTATAATTTTTTATGTGATTTAAATTAATATATAAAATATGACGTACGACTGAATTTGAATGGTTACGTTTCCTTGTTCTTTATGTTATTATTATTTTTATATTTTTGAAAAAAAAACAAATTTGAAATAAAATTTTAAATGCATTAATTGTCAACCATTGGTTCTAGGAAAGTTTTTTTCATAAGTTTTTTCTCTATTGGTTGTAAAATAAAAATTGTAAATTCTATTTAGAATTTGTAATATTTGATCTTAAACGGAACAAAAATAACGCTCATTGTATAAAATTTTACTTTTTTGGACTATAAATGCTTTTTTAAATTATCCAGTTATTTTTCTAAAATCCAGGTGAACTTTTGGTATCTGGCAACCCTACCTCCAATACAAAGTATTTTTATCATTTAAATATAATCATATCGTATTGTATTAATTTATATCCAATTTGATCAGGACAAAATTCGGATATAAGTTTATCATTTGATATAAATATGTATCCTTGTAAATACAATTATATTTTATTATTGTATAATATATTATTATCCCAAATAAAAAAAATTGATATGGAGCCATATGAAATTATATTTAATTATATATAATCTTTTATGTAATTAGATATAATTATATCCGAAAAATGAGAACGTGTTATTGTATCATATTGTATCGAATTGTATACAATTGTATACAATTTGGTACAATTTGATACAATTTAATGCAATTCGATACAATTGTATTTTGTACAATTTTGTCCTCATCCAATTACATCAAATTATATCTTTTTGTATAAAATTATATAAAATGTTATAAAAGTGGACATAGTTTGATACAATTATATCTAAATATTAACCTTATACTTTACATAGGACCATATCTAACAATATACATACAAAAATAATTTTTTTAAATAAAAAAAAGTTTTCAATTGCTTGTAATTGTAATTGTTCTTTTTTGAATTGTAATTACAAATAATCGGCCTGATTACAAGTGTCGAATTTGTAGTCGAAATTGTCGACTCCATATAAAATGATTTTGTATATAATGGAAATTATAAAGAAATGAAACTCTGATGCTGGATTTTTTTAAATCTGAGTGCTATGGTAAATCCAATTGAAAAATTGTTCAAAAGTTGCGTTTTTAGTGAATTTTCAGCAAATTCGACTTAGTTTCGACTACGACTACGACACTCGTAATAAGGCCGAATATGTAATTATAGATGAGTTTTTTTTTTCAATTACAATTACATGTAATTGTGTAATTGCATGTGTAATTAATTACAAAATGTAATGATTAACCTCAGGCCTGCTGGAGATCTTATAATTTCGATAAATCTTCCATTACTTTTATCCAGATTTATCATGACAGTGCAATAAACATGAAAAAAAATTTATTTTAATTTAGTAATTTTAAAATAAAGTTAACAACACTGAAATTTTAAAGTTAATAGGATTATGATATACAACCAAGATATAAGAAATCAGTCAAGTGTACGTTATAGTATAGAGAATTTCGTATTAAAGCCATTTTTGACTCATGCTCAAAAAAAAAAAAACCAAAAAAAAAAAAAACAAATTACTCACGCACGAGCATTTCGTTTTTTACTCAGCACACATGATTATATTAACTTATTTATTAAACTTACAATCAGAAAATTCTCACGCAAAACAGTAAAAATTACTAAAAACATATGATGCAAAAAATAAACTCACACACGAATCAATCACGGGTTATTCTTACTCACGCTCACGCACGAATCACTTAAGTATAGTAATTATTACTCACGATCACGTGTGAATAACGTGACTCACGAACATTTCGTGTCACGCGCCAATCCCTAGTAATTACTAAATCTAAAACTAGTTCAAAATCATTGATAACATGGAACCAAATATAATACAATACGGTTTTATATGGACCTTATATATTTTTATATAAAATCACTTTGAAAAAATTGCCTATGTGGGATTATATCATTATAGATGATTTTATAAAGAATGTTATAAGTTATATATGGGTTCATATTCGTCAATATATAATCATAACTAACACAAATTATAAAAGATTTCTTATATGGATCCACATAGTTTTATATTATTATGTATAGTGTCATACTAAATTATATATAAACGTACATGTAATTATGTCTTTTATATGTTACTTTATGTACTTATATATAGCACATACATATATATGTAGGCCAATATGTAATAATATAAAATCACATATGTCTCCATATTAAAACCTTTGAGGAAAAAATATCTAACATATGACTATATAAAAGTATATCTGCTTGAATTTAAAAGCATATGTGGCCATATGTAACTATAAGTTACTATATGCAATTACATAAAATAATATATGATTATATCAAAACTTTTTTACTCGGGATATTAATTATTTGATACAATTTAATATAACCATTTTTCGAATGAAATTATATCCAGTTACATATTGCAAATATATCCATTCACATATAATTTTATATAAACTTTTTTACTCGGGTATCCAAAAATGGACCTTGGCAGGGCCTTGGACAAAATGTTTGCTCCATTGGAGTGCCCTTATATGCCCTCACATGATATGGAATAGGCCTGGGAAGGGTCCCGAGACCCTAAATTTGTATAAATTCTACGACTCAGTATAATTATAGATAAAAATGTAGTTTTACAAATTTTTTACTTAAATTCAGATTTGTTAAATTTAACAAAACAAAGTGTTAAAATCAACAAATTTTATTTTAAGCCAAAAAACAGGAATAAATTTTGTTAAAGTAACAAATTTTTCTGTCCAGCCAGACGTATTATTTTGAGTGTACTAATTATTTAGCAAAATTGTTTGCTGATTTAAGCAGGTTAATTTGTTATTTTCTGTTAACAAAAATTTAACTCAAATATAACTAAAATTCTGTATATTTAACAGTTTTAATTTCGCCTACTAAATATTTGCCGACTAAATCAAATAAATTTGTTGGCTTCACCTTCAAAACGTAATAATTTATTGTTTAAAATTGGTTTGATTTCTTTTTTCTATTAATTTTCGTTATTTGTGTTTTTTTTTTGTGTAGAAAATGTGGTTAAACTTAGATAATGCAAAAACTTTAATTTAAAGTGACAAAAAATGGAAAAATAATTAAGTACCAAATTTCTTAAAACACTTGGATCAAGTGAAGGCTGAAATGACGGCAACTTTCAATGTAAATCGTTATTGTAACAAAAACAATTTCTATAGAAATAAAGTAACATTTCACAGCAGCGTTTTAGAAAATAGCCCCCAAAATTTTTAAATCATTAATGGAGGAGAACTCACTTCAAAATTTTGAAAATGAACTTACACTTTCACTTACCATAAAACTGAGTTTTTTTTCTTTACCTTAATACAAAATTAATTAAGTTTATTAATAAAAATAACTATTGAGAATACATCGGCTATAGTCATCTTTTATCCATCAGAACTTTTTGGATCGGCTTCGTTCTCTGTACCTCATATATGTAAAGGGGTTTTTTAAAGCTCGATAGAACTTTAAATTGTAAAAAATAACGTAAAAAATTAAATTTTAATCCAATAGTTTTTTATTCCAAAGATTAATACATGGCATTAACATTTGAAAATGATTTCGGGCATATGGCCACCGCGGCTGTTCTTGACGAAGCGCTTTCTGGACGTCAAATTTAATGCCACTTTTTCGAGTATTGCTGGCCTTAAGTCACGAATAACACGAACATTGATGGCCTTCAAGGCGTCAATTGTTGCTGGTTTCACGTGGCCTACAGGAAATAATCGAAAAGAGTCAAATCGCACGACCTTGGAGGACAGTTGACAGTTTCATTTCTCGAAATCAGCTTAACGCCAAATTTTGATTTCAATAAGTCGATGTTTGAAATCACATCTCGCCCGGTTCAATGTCATCCATATTTTCAAACAACAAATCATTGCTCATGGTGTGGTAACGATCTCCATTGATCGTAAAGCGACTTCCGGCTTAATTTTCGAAAAAATAAGGTCCAATGATGCCACCAGCGTGTAAACCTCACCAAACGGTACATTTTTCTGGATGTAATGGAGTCTGTAGGGCCTGTTGTGTATTGGTTTCACTCCATATGCCTCAATTTTGTTTATTAACAAACCCGTTAAGCCAATAATGAGCGTAATCGCTAAACACAATTTTAAGCGAATTGATGACTGATTTTTCAAAGTAAATCTGGATAATTTAGTAGCGTTGTTCAAGCGTCAATCTATTCATGATCATTTGCCAGAGTATAGTGATCATAAATGTCAAAAAGTGAGCGCAGTACGACAGTTCATTTGACGGTTAACCCTCTCGTAAGTTTTATCGGGCTTAAAAAAACACCCTTTACATGTATGTATATAATTAAGTAACACTAGAGCCGGTGGTATTTTAAACAAGTTAAAATAATTCAAAAAATATTCAATAGATTACTTTATATTCATAAAGAAGGATTCAAATTTAAGCCAATTTAAATATGAGATGCTAAGATTTAAAGTTATATATTAATTAAAGAAAAAAGATAAGTTGTTGAAACATGTTAATATATTTCTTTCATTTTAAATAATTTTAGACTTTTGCAAAGATACTTAAATTTTTATAACGCCTAATGCAGCACCCTTTACACTAAACACAATTGAGTGTTGTAACGATACAACTTTTACTTTAAAGAAATAAAACTTGTAATATAAAAAGTAATAACTATAATCGTGATTATTATAAAACAATAGATTCAACCACGGTTGGCAAACACTAACCCTAAAAGTTCAGTTGCCCCGGAATGAGTTTAAAGTTAATGATATCAAATCATATCAATAAGAATATAAAAATGAATTAAAAAAAAATTTTTTTTTATTTCCCCAGCTGGGATTCGAAACCATAACATAATACAAAAAATTTCTAAATCCAGTTATTCCCAAATTGGTTAAGTTTTTAAAGTTCTGTCAAAAAATAATAATAAAAAAATAAATATATAATAATATCTTATGTCATATTAAAAAAGTTTTTTTAAGGCACCATATATGATAATATCTCAAATTATATACATTATGTGATAGCATATATAAATATATATGGTTCTGCATAAGCCATATAAAATTATATGTTGTATTATGTATGCACAGCGCATAGTGCGGGGACATTTTTTGGATCTACAGTTTAGTCTGGGGACCTTTGTTTGGGGACTGTGCACAAACTCTTCCTAGGTCTTGCGAATACTTTGAAGACATTTTTGACTAATATTCCGCATAGCAATGTCCCCGAACTATGCGCTGTACAGACACTCAAAATAATACGTATGTTGGCTGGACAGAAAAATTTGTTAGTTTTAGAAAATTTATTCCTGTTTTTTGGCTTAAAATAAAATAACAGTACCATGAAAATATTATATTTTAACAATAAATTTTGTAAGATTTAACGAATGGGTTCTTAAAAATTATTTTTAAATTATTTTGAAAATTAACACTCAAAATTAGTAAAGTACTGTGAATTTTAAGTATTGTGTTAAATGAAGATAACTAAAATTTTGTTAAAAATTAATCAAATCGATTTGAAACCGGTTTGACAGATTTTTCTACTGACGTATTATTTTAAGTGTACATATATATGTATGCACAGCGTATGCTACGGGGACAGTTTTTCGATTTAGAGTTTAGTCTGGAGACATTTTGTTAATTTGGGGACTGTCGTCAAACTCTTAATAGGTCTTGCGAATACTTTGAAGACATTTTTGACAAATATACTGCATAGTTTGGAGACTTTTTTTTGGCTATGTCACCGAACCATGCGCAGTACATACATACATAAATACATACATATATATATATATGTATATTACTACACTCATAGAAATAAATCTGTAAAAATAGCAGAAAAAGTTACTAAAAATTTGTTAAAAATAATGCTGCAGAAAAAACTGCTAAAATTAGAAGATTTTTTACTAAATACTAGTAAAATGAGAACAGCAAAATTAAAACTGTTAAATTTACAGAATTTTAGTTATATTTAGGCTAACTTTTAGTTAACTGAAAATAGCAAATTTTACTGTAAAATCTGCAGAAAATTTTGCTAAATATTTGTAGACTAAAAATAGCAAAAATAAACTGTTAAATCTACAAAATTTTTGCTATTTTTAACCTAAATTTAGTTGAATGCAAATAGCAGTCTATTTTGTTAAAATCAGCAGAAATATTTGCTAAAAAATTGTTAACTGCTGTTTTCAAAAGGCTCGATTTTTATTTGCATTTACAAAAAAAAAACTTCGAAAATTTTAAATTTTTTGGTGTTTTTTTAGGCTACTAATTATTTAGCAAAATTTTTTGCTGATTTTAGCAGGTTAATTTGCTATTTCCATTTACAAAAATTTAGCTCAAATATAACTAAAATTCTGTATATTTAACAGTTTTATTTTTGCTGTTCCTATATTACTAATATATAGCAAAAATAGACTGCTAAATTAGTAGTTTTTTTCTGCAGCATCATTTTTAACTAATTTTTAGTAATTTTACTAAATTTTTTACGGACTCTTTTCTATTAGTGTACACAAACAACTGTCATGTAGTAGCTGTCAAACTTTTTTGAGTGTAATAAAATAAGAACAGCGAAAATAAAATTGGTAAATTTACAGAATTTTAGTTATATTTAAGTTAACTTTTAGTTAATTGAAAATTAAAAATTGTATTGTAAAATCTGCACAAAATTTTGCTAAATATTATTAGACTAAAAATAGCAAAAACAAACTGTTATATCTACAAAATTTTGGATATTTTTAGCTAAATTTAGATAAATGAAAATAGCAGTCTATCCTATTCAATTAACAGAAATATTTGTTAAAAAAATTATAAACTGCTGTTTTAAAAAGGCTCGATTTTTATTTGCATTTAAAAAAAATTGAAAAAAACATCGAAAATTTAAAATTTTATCTTGATTTTTAGGCTACTAATTATTTATAAAAATTTTTTGTTGATTTTAGCGGTTAATTTGTTATTTTCTATTAATAAAAATTTAACTCAAATATAATTAAAATTCTGTATGTTTAACAGTTTTATTTTTGCTGTTCCAACAAAAAAAAATTTATATGCACCTTTGAAATACCTTTACCAGAAAATAGATTTGGTGCTGACAACCGCAGATAAAAAAGTTTGTAAAAAAAATTGTAAACATTTTCCAATCGCACTTTACTATTTTTATACTGATTTTTAGCACAATTTAGTAATCATTTTTGCTATTCCCTTATTACAAATTACTGTTTTTTTTACAAATATTCGCTGCTGATTTCAGCAAAATATTTTACTAATTTTTCAAAACAGGGTACTAAACTTAGCAGAAAAATATACTGCAATAATTTAACAAAATTTTATTTACAAGAATTCGTTGATTTTTTTCAATTCTTGTTTATTGATATATTTATTACTATTGATATATTCTTAGTTTGGAAATAACACTTAGGCCCATTAACTTTTCTCGAGAAGTTAACTTTACCTTAACCATGGGTAACTAACCAATACTAAATATTTATCCCTATGAAAATTTAACCATAATAATGTATGAAATGTCAGAATAAAAACAAAAAGAAAAACAAAAATTAATAACAAAAAATTTTTTTTTCAATGCGGGAAAATTAAAAGTTTTTCTCGCGGTTTTTTGTGTGTTTTTGGTCGTAAAAAAATAATACACTTGACCACTTCGTTTTTTTTAAGATTCGCGGTCGCTAAATGCTATAAAATGGTTGTGTCTTTTTGCATACTACGAGAGGTGATTTAATTAAATCCATTTGGTAAGTCTATAAAATAAAAGTGGTTTATTGGAACTATTAATAAGTATTTCGTGATAATTGAAACAACCGCGGAAAGATTCGCGCATAAAACTAAACAAAAAAATAGTGGAAATTTTGTGATAGATTATTAAATTAAGGCAATTTATGTGATCAGCACATCAAAGTGAGTAGAAAAATCATCGCTGTGCATGATTTTGTATCTTTTTGCGAGTCAAAACTGTGGGTTGTCCAGGGGTTCCTCAAATACTTTTAAAATTTTTAAAACATGATTGGTTCACATATCATAAATTCGAGAGTGATTTCTATGCGCTTTTTTATATTTAAGAATTAAATTCAGTAGTCTTGTACTTCATTCAGTAGTCTTGAGCTTTGATACATGATTCATTATACGCTGATTCCAAATTCTTAAATGTAAGTTACCCAAAATTAATGGAACAATTGTTTTTCAGAGAGTGGTTTTCAAAAGAATTTTTTCCTATAACGGTACACAAATTAAGAAAATGTTGTCCTATGTATTTTAGAGAACAAAATTCATTCTTTACTACCATCGTAACAAAAAGTCTTAAGCTATTTGAATGCGTTTTGTATAGTATTTTAAAATTCGTAGAAAGCTATTTTTCGCGTTTTTAATCACGATTTTCTCAAAATTGAGAGGTGATAGAGAATTCGGAATAGAGATTTGGAATCAGCAAGTAAAATACTAAAAGTATATATCAAGCTTCTACCAACAGCGACTTTTCATTTTGTAGAGGTGTATAATTCGTGTCAAATTGTTGTAATATTCGGCACCATTTTTGGTTTTAATTATTCAAGACAGATTTTGGCTCCCTGAACCAATAAAAAAATAAATTTTTCCTATTTCCTTATATGAGGCCAATTTCTGTAAGCTATCACAGAAACTTAAATCCTAAATAGCAAAAATTTGTGCACGATTTTAGGTACTGATGCAATTTTTATAAGTTTTGGTAAAGTGGGGGAAATGCACATCGAAAATACTTACATGTGTCATAAACGATTCTTGTCAAAGTTTGGTAAAAGCTGCGCTTTAAATTTTTTTAATAATCATCATTACAAGTCTAATGTATTAAAATATCTTATGTAGGGTGAATTGTTCTAAAATAGCCTTGGTTAAGTTTCTTAACCACAGAAATTTTTATGGTTAAATTTTAGCATTGGTTAGAAGAAATGCTTGGTTAAAATTTAGATAAGTTATTCAAAAAATATGTTTACCAGTGGTTAAGGCTAGTAGAGGTCTTAACCAGGGTATAAATTGAGATAAGTTAACGGGCCTTAGAAAATTTTATTGTATCTCCAATGCATAAAAAGGTAATAACTGGAGAACCGTTTGCAATTTTTACTCCAAATTTCAAGTATGTTGAAGTAATTATATATTTTTTACAATTGAAAGAAAAAAATATTTTTTTTAGTAAATTTGATTTGAATTTTTTTTTTTAGATTTTACAGTTTTTTATTTGTTAGTACACTTTTTTGCCAATTCCAGCAGATTGATTTTAAATTGCAGTTTACAACAATTTGCTGAAATTTAGTTGTGTTGTAGTTAATTATTTATACTAATTTCATTGTACTAAAATTATTGTTATTTAGTAAATTTTTTAACTGATTATAGCAAATCGATTTTGAATTGCAGTTTACAACAATTTTTCTAAAATTTAGTAACTAAATTTTAGCAAAAACTTTTCTTATTTTATTAGTATTTAGCAAAAAATCTGCTAATTTTAGCAGTTTTTTCTGCAGCATCATTTTTAACTAATTTTTAGTAAATTTTTCTGCTATTTTTACAGATTTATTTCCATTAGTGTAGCTATAGTTTCTTTGGAAGAAATGCCATAAATATCAATAAAACAAATAATGAGATCTTATTTCACCACACTTCTTAAACTTTAAACTTTAAAGAATTAGATTTTTGTCTTCTATTACATAAATAATTTTCATCCAAAGTAGGCGTGTACCCCTTGGGGTAGTTCCCTTGTAAATACTTTTTTCGAATGTTAAAAAAATATATAAAATTGGTACAGTTTTAGGTTTTTCCAACGTCTCGACCGAAGACTTTGATTTTTTTATTGTTTTTTAGACCTCCCGAATAATCAGAAATAAAAATTTGTGGTCATCGCACCATTAAGTTAAATTTGATTTATACGAAGCGAGTGGCCTTCTATTGTGTTTTTTATAAACAAAAAAAATATTTCTATTAAGCAATAAATTTTAAAAGGTTTATTACGATAAAACGATATAGTTTAATGGTGAACGTCTACAAATACTTAAAAATAACTATTATTTATTAAAATATACACCAAATCCTAGCTTAACGGTCAATTTAATTAATTAAATAGTTTGCGAGTACCATGAGTTTCACATAAAGCAAATTCTTCCTAAGTTTCCCTAAGAAAAAAATACTGATGGAATTTACAGTTGGTACCATTTTTAATAGTAAATTAGCATTCACTCTAAATTCGACAATATTTTATGATGGAATTTATTGTAAATTTGACAACTTTCTATGGGTTAAACTTCTGCTATTTTACAACGTAAGTACTTAAACTGTGAATTCCCTCAATGTACTTAAAAAATTATGCTATTTTAAATTTATTAAAATTTAAACCATTTCTGTGGTTAATAACAAAAACAAATTCTAATTTTTAAATAAATTCATAAATATTTAGGGGATTCATATAAGGCCTCGTATGTCGTGTACAATTTTTAAAATTGATAAGTTTACACATTTTAAGGCTATCTTCATTGGAGTTTGGGTTTTCCCACGCATTTTCATTGCCTGGGAAACGGGACACTGCATGCATTATATAAGCTTAAAAAGCCTTTCAACATTTTTAACCGAGATTTTCTAATTCTTACCAGATTCGGAATCAGAGAATCATAGTCTATTAATATTATTTAATAAAATTTAAACCCACAACCGTTGTTTACATAGTATGTGTGTAATTTCCCAGCAATAACATGGTAATGACAGGTCATTACCATACGGATTACCAAGTAATGATAGGTCATTACCTTTTGCATTACTTTAAAATACAAAATAATGACTTACCGATAATAAGTTATAGAAGTACTTATATATTTGTGCACAGTAATCACTTACTGGTAATTGATTAAATAAGTACTGAATAAGTATTTTTTTATATTAAAATTTTATTTATAAATTTGTTTTGAACTAAATAGGAAATTTTCCAAAGTAAAAAGATTTTTTGCCAATATGAACAACTATTTTACAATTTAAGGTAACCACTTATTTCCTAACTTCTGAGTAACCACTTATTCTAGCTTTGTGAGTAACTACTTATTCTTTCACTATGGGTAACTCATTAATCGCACTTTTTTTGTAAGCGAGAGGGTAATGACCACCCATGAATTTTTGGACATCGCGAACAAAAGTAATGTTGCGAGTAAATAGCCTGGTAAGTAGTGAAACCCTTTGTATGCTACTTACTCGCTTAATTACTCGGTAATGTCTGTTTTTGCTGGGTTCTTTAACAAATTAAAGGGCCGTTAAGCATGTGAGCGGTATTAACACCAATTAAGTTATGAAGTTTATTCAACATTTTTTACTCATAAACAACTAATATTGTTGTTTATAAATAATAGAAGAAAACTAAAATACACGCCCTGATCGAAATAATGCAATAAGTTACAAAGTAAAGCGAATTGTTGCACGATATAAAAATAGTTTGATTTTATTTTTATCCGGCAACGATGAATTTAATGTACCTGTGCCAAGATGTCTCTAACAAGGAAGGTATCTCGAGATAAACTGTCAGATATTAACAAAACTCGGTTAAAAAGTAGGCGCCATTTTCCGTTTCTACAAATTTTTTTTTAAATTTTTATTTCCAATTAACCGTTAGAAAAATGGGTATCAAACGGTGTAGAGAAAAATTAACAATTAAAAATTACTTTGATCAGTTGACACATAAACTAACAACTGACGAGTCTTTGGGTGAGACGAAACTGCGGTAGTCTGTGATTCCCTTGTGTCTGTTAAATTTTTCAATAAAAATGTTTTCTTCTTCTTCTTCCTATAAATCAACTCTATAAAAAATTCCCTTCTAATATTAATTACGATTGTCCTATGCGACTCTCCTGGAAAGCAGTCGCTCCAAACACAAACTCGAATTATCATTTTTCCAATTTATTTTTTTTTCTTTATTATCAACTATTATGTGGTACAAATAGCAATCGACATCTCCAAATTAGGTATTTTAAAAAATCTTTAAAATTAATTTAAAAAAAACATGTTTTTGGATTTTTATCAAATTCGTGGATCATTTTGGATTCCAGGCCAAAGTGGGTTAATGATATCCGATGAAGTAAAAATTCCTTCTCTGAATCATCTCGACTATATTAAATGAATAAATGGAATAAAAAATAATTTATTCCGAAATTTCGAATTTTGGGTATTTTAATTAGTAATACACTTTTTTCCAAAATGTGCCATTTTCGTCCAACTTTCGGCACGGGTTGACGTTTTCCAAAAAAAAAAATAAAAATCGATTTCTTCCATTTGGGACCATTTCCAATAAAACTGGGGGTGGGGGGTGTAATAAGCGAAAATCGACAATTCGCTATTTTAAGGGACAGTCTAATATACATATTTAAAGCATCTGAAATTAAAAAAGTTTTTAACGTTTTTCAACCTTCATTTGCACTCTGAAAATATCAGATCGGGCAACTTAAAGCAAACACATATTCAAGTTTCATGGAGGCCTGAGTGTTCATCTTGGCATAGCTGCCTTGCAAACAATAAAGAATCGAATTTTCTAACAATTTAACAAGTAAAAAATTAAAGTCTTGAATACCGACTATATGAAACCCTACACCAGTCTGGTAGAAAGGCAACAATTGTTTTGATCAGAAATTTGAATGGGTTGAAAATGGTGTTAAAATTTCTTTATAAAATGGCAAAGAAATAAAATTGGTAAGAATTTTTGCATTTAAGAGAAATTCGAAAATGTTTTCCATATGGGCACCAGGTTTAAATATCTAAAACCAATATGCTCAATATTATATAAATGAGTACAATAACATGTTCCTAATGGACATAATATTTTCCCAATTTGCAGTATTATGATCAGGTAGAAAATGTTGCGATCATTTAGAATATTATTATCATTATTAGGAAAATATTATAATCATTTTATACCACAGACAATAAACCTTGTAAATTTTTTTTAATCTTACCTTCACCAGAGAGTACTTACTTTAATAGAGAAGCCACAGTGCTCACGGTTTTTATTGTTGGTTGAGTGGCTAGGAAACATTTTTTACGTATAACAAATTTCACTGCAACATGTTAATTAAAAATGTTTGTTATCAAAATTAACTTTTATTTTTCTTTTATTGTTGTTTTCTATTAAAATTTAATATTTTTTTATTTTAATGATTTGTTCGTTAAAATATTGAATATTTAAAAAATGTGCTGAAATATTATTAATAAAATATAAAAAAAATGAATTAAATGTTTCAATTTTAGCAACATGTTTTTATTTACTTTGCCCGAGTTCACAAACAAATAAAAAGAGGAAAGGTTCAGAGAGAAGTAGAAACACACTGTCTTCACACAAAACTAAAATCTTTCACAATGCTGCCCAGGTAGAAAATTCCAAAGGGGCCAGCACTGGCAAAGCACCGAAATGGGTGGTATGAGTGCTTGTTAACAGCGCTTTCCCAACGCCCAAATGATAACACCGTTCCACGGTGGTGCCAATGCTTTACCAAGTCCTGGGAAAGCACACATAAACATAAAAATCAAATGCTTTGCCAACGCTCAAATAAAAAAATTAAAGTGCTTTCCTGACGCCCAAATGATACTTAACACCGGTCTATTTAATGCTTTGCAAAGTATTGAGATAGCACCAAGAAACATAAAAATAAAGTGTTTTCCCTGCCACCAAATATGAGCCCTCATCACTGAAGAATTTTAAATTACTCTAAAAAATAGACGATTCTTGGAGTTATTGCATTGTGGAGTCAAAAATTATTTAAATATTCACTCTTTTGGAGTTTCTTTTTCAAAACCAAAATAATGTTATAGGAAAACAAGTGCTGGGAATTCACCCTTTTAAAGCGTTGGGAAGGCGTCCAAATTTAGTGCTTTGCCAGTACTTCTTTTTGTAAGACCGCGGTCTACTTGCGCTTTGCCAATGCTTCTTTTTTGTTACCACACATAATTTCCACCAGGGTGGTTATAGACCCTATTCAAAAATAGCTGTGTTTTCGCCCTAAATATATCCGTTAACTCATAAAAAAATTCAAAGCACAAAACGAGTGTAAGAAAAATTTCTCATCTAACGTAATTTTTTCGAGTTATACCGCAACTATTGTAATCATTAACTGCTTAAAATTGTGTTATACTTTGATCGGTTTAACACATTGTTACGTTTTTACTTTTTAAAAACGTTCGTTTATTTCCTTTAAATAAACCGGGTTCTTTTCAATTGCAATCAAAATAACCAACTCCTCCGCTGATACCAATTGTTTATCGTTTATCTCCTTTAGATAAACCGGGTTGGTGCTCTGCGCAATTAAAATAACACATTCTCTTTGTTTGATTTTGAGCTTATGCACCTATTTAATTACCATTTTATTACTTTACATACAACAATATAGCACACACAACTATACAAACTCTATTACGCAACTCACTATACAATGCTAATACGCAATTAACAAACTCTAGTACACAACTTAGCGCAACTTAACTTCACAAATGGCAATGCACGACTTCCACTTCCTTCGTTAAGTGTGGTCTTATATAGTTTAACGTCCGTGGATGTAGAACATATTAGAAAATTCCAGTGCTTCTAAAATTATAACACTTATGTTATTCATAACCAGGCCAACCAAAAAGAAGCCAGGGCATGTTTTTTATTTGAATAGATAGAACAGTTTAGATTAAATACAAGTTCTGATCTTAAAAATATAAGAATTTTAAGCTATATTTGTAAGAGCTTTTTTTTTTGCTTATTTTATCTAATTTTGCTTGTTTTTGCTTATTTTGTAAATATTGGCTTATTTTTGCTATTTTCTTTGAAAAATAAGCTTATTTTAGCTTTTTTATGCGAAAATAGAGCATATTTTTGATTTTTTTTTTTCATAAAATCAGTAATTTTTAAAATTATTTTAAGTCGACATAAATCTTTTTATTTAAAATTTGTTTTTTTACTTTTTATTTTTTATTTTTCCAACCTCAATTCTAAGAGTAAAAATATGACAATGACGATTTCCTTACCTAGTGTCTTCAAATGCAATGAAATGTGCAAAGAAATTTGAAAATAACACACAAAACAACAACAACGAATATAATTTTGTTGTTGCTTTGTGTGCTATTTTCAAATTTCTTTGCACATTTTATTGCATTTGAAGACACTAGGTTAGGCAAGAATGATTTTAGCACATTTAATTCTTTAATGCATTTCCCGATGAAAATAAATTTAAGAATGTCACAACTTTATCTGATTCCTGATGTTCCAAGGAATGTAGCATTGTATTAAATAAAAAATTTAAATTTTATGAGGATTTTAATGAAGAAGTGATGAAGTTTAAGGGTTTATTTTTGCATTTAAACTGCTTATTTTAATATTTTTTCGAGCTTTTTTTAAGAGCTTAAAACATTGCTTTTAGAGCTTTTTTTTGGTTGCCCTATTCATAACAGACCGCCCAACTAATTAACATTATACTTATTATCAGGGCAGCAACTTTCATGCAAATGCATGTTTGTAGTCATTAATCCAAAACATTTTTTGGCGCCCTATGCTTCAGTGGGAGTTAGAGGAATCTAAAAATCATTTTGACCAAATACTTTTCCGAATCAAAGAATTTGCCACAAAATGGCAACGATTTGTTGTTGCATATTTTTGCATATTTTGTTATAAATGCATATTTTTGTATATTTTGCTTTTAAGTGCTTATTTTTTGCATAATTTATGCATATTTTATATTTTTGCATATTGTTGTATATTTTTGAATATTATTGTATATTTTTGCATATTTTTCATTTAATTCATCTCGAGTACTAAATATGTTTTGTAAAGTGCCTTTTTTGATTTTAAGCGTTTGAATCTTTAGTGCATATTTTTTGGTTTTTATTGCATATTTCTATTTAAGTGCATATTTTGCATTTCTTACTGCATATTTTAAGAGCATTTTTTTCAATTTTTAAGTGCATGAAAGTCGCTGCTGATTATACTTAACCCTTTCACTACCGACTTTTTGTTTGCGGATGTATCGTTATTTTGACTTCAGATTCTTGTTAAGAGTCCTCAAATTAGAAAAAAATATGTAACATATTTTGCCCGCTCCCCATCCTACCCACCAAAAATGACGTTCGAAAATCGATTTTTTGGCGTGGGCGCTGTGGTGTAATGGTTAGCGCGTTGGACTGTTACACGTGAGATTGCGGGTTCGAGCCCCAACCAAGGCAACATAAATTTATGAAATATGGTAATATGTATGAGTTTTTTCTATCCCTCATACATATCGCAGCGTCCTCCTTCGGTGTTCCCATAGCACTTAACCCCACTGAAGTAAAATAATATAACAGGGCTATGAACTAAAAAGCTTCAACAAAGTTCGCCAACTCACCATCAGATGGCGCGCAACTACTGTTCTTAAATTCAACATCTCGCGCAATTACAGTGTTGCCATATTTGAAGCCCTTCATCTTTCACCACCTTTCACTTCTTCTCTAACCCCTTTCCAAAGGAAGCAACACGTTAATTAATAGGAAGAATTTCCTGAGTGTTGCTTCCCTCTTAAACAAAAAAAAAAAAAAAAAAAAAAAACCCCCTTTTCACGGAGATTATGATATATTCAAAAAATTAGACTTCATTAAAAAATATCGCGACCTATTGCCATGTTGAACTGCTTATACATATAATGATTTTTATTTGAAGTCCAAGATCCTAGTCTAGTCTAATATAATTTCGTAACAATATGCTTGCATTAAATACACGGAGGAAAAAGACGTTTTTGTATATGTTTGGAGGTAATCAATGTATGTTTACAAACTACCATATATGTATTTGCAGTGTGTTTCCAATTATGTATATTGTATTTATAGTTCATATACATATATTTCCCGGTAATAATTATATTTGTGGATACAATTAACATTCATTTGGAAAAACGGCGAATTTCCATTCTTGATACATATAAAGTTGTATGTAGCCATTATAACTTTTGTAGTTGGTAATAATCGTTTAGTTTAGCTAGACTGCATCTAGTCAGAAAATTTAGTGATATTTTCCCTTTATTTATTAATTTTATTGTGAAAGATGTAAAAAAATAAAATAAATTAGTATAAATAAAACATAAAATTGTGTTAAAAAGAAAAAAAAAATATTTAATTGTGTATATTAAAGTATTAACTTATTATAAGAGTTTTTAATTAATATTTGTTAATAAAAATAAATAAAAAATAAATGTAGAGATTGTAGATATTGTTTTTCAATGAATGTATTAGATGTAAAATTCAATGTGATTTATATTATATTTAGTTATTAAACAATCGCCAAACAAATATTATATGTTTGCTGCCAAACATATAATATTTGTCGATAGCGTCTATTTCATTTCATCCAAACATTATATATTTACAGGCAAACATAATATATTTGCATGCAAATATATATTGTTTCTAGTAAAAACACGGCGAATATGTTTAACAATTTCTCCAAATATTATATATTACCAGCAAAAATATGTTTGGGACAGGCCGTTTTTTTTCAGCGTGTACTTAACGTTCATAGGTATGAGCGAAAATACAGTTAATATTGTTTATATATGTATACAAAAAATTTAAAAATAAAACCCTTTTTTTAATCAGTTTTACTCGTAACTTAAAACATTAAGCAATAATTTTTATGAAGTTGCTAGACATTTTACATTTTGCATAGACTTCCTAGGTAGACTGGATTTCTTCTTCCATAAGGAATGTCAATATTGAAATTAATACCAATACGTTGTTTTGCAATTGTTCACGTGTTTTTGTTTAATAATATTTTAATTGACTGCTTCTAACAACTTCCTTTCATAAAATCTCAAACAAGAATGGCACTAATTGGATCATCACATCATAAAATATCAGACTTGGAGGTTAATCATTAATTTTTTAATTTAATTTATTTATTTCAATCATTGGTACAAATAAGATTTAGAGTCTCTTAAAGCACCTCAAACATTTTAAGTCACAGTGATTAAATGCTTAAATAAGATACATAAAATCTTAAAAATAGACAGTAATAATAACAACAAACCTAAAAAAAAAAAACAGAACAACATAAAACGATTAATTAATATATTACATTTTGTAATTAATTGCACATGCAATTACACAATTACATGCAATTATAATTGGAAAAAAATACAATTACAATTACATATATACTTGTAATTGTAATTTAAAAAAGAACAATTGAAATTACAATGTAATTTGTAATTGAAAATGTTCAACCATTAGATATAAACCGATATATTTGTATCAGGTGAAAAATCGGATAAAATTTCATCTGATTAATATATATTTTAATCAGTTAATATCTAAACTGATACAATTAGATAAAAACTGCTAAGCAATTGATACAATAAATCGGGCCATTTTTTAGATGAAATGGTATAGGGATCACACTAAGTTATATATTTATTACCATACAAAATTCCATATTGCTGGAACTAATTCGATCTGTCATTTTCGGATCAAATTAGATCTAAATTTATCCCTAAACATAAACTTAGATATAATTTGACCTCCCAATTTTGAAATATAATTTGGTCTTAGTTTATCCGAATGTATGCAATAGGATCAAATGCGATATCACTGATTTGAAACTAGTTTTGGGCGAAAACTAGGTAGTTTTACCTAAGCGTATGATCTAAATCAATGCGTTAGGCGTGCCTCAAATTAGACAAAAACAACATGTGAAACAACAACAATTTTATACGTTCACGTATGATTTCTATGATTTTGGAAAATTTATAAATGAATAATAAAAATTAATTAAAAAAATAAAAATTATAAAAGATTATTTTCTCAGGAAATGACGATATTTTATAAAAAAATTTAAAAAAATAAAAGTGAACAATTTCATATACATACCCAAGAAAAATTTTTACGGACTCTCCGGCACATACGGAATCATGAATCCGGCTTTTACGGCACATTAACGGTCCGTAATACACGTATCCGTCAAAGCTTGTACGTATACGGAACATTAACGGACCGTGTAATCGGATTTTCGAACACAATACGTTTTAACTCCGTTTCCGTACCGTAAAATACGGAGTTAGTTGATTTTAATTTGGGTTCATAAACGGTCCGTCAATAACGGACCGTTTACGGACCGTTATATCGTGTAAAAAAACTGACAAGACCGTTGAAAGTCCGTCAATGACGGACCATTTACGGATCGTAATATCGTGTATAAACGGAGAGACTCCGGTTTTCAAATGCCCTTTTATCTATCTAAATTGATTAATTTTGAGTAATAATTTTTATGCTTTTTTATAGATTTATTAATAACGATATTGATTATTTACATTTACACTATATTTAGTACAATACATCAGTTTACCTCTCTATCCAGCGAATCAATTCACCCATAATAAAATCAATCATCTACATCCAAAGAAAAAATAAATTAGTTATGGTTTAATTGATTGTATTTATGATGGTGTTTTGCATACGATTCAAATTCGCAAATTTTAGGTCTATTCTACGTCGTTACCGCGGGTTCCCAATTTACTCGAAGCAACAACAATTTACTCACAATATTGTAAAAATTCGGTAGCCGCGTTAACGTACGTAGAACAGAGCTTTTGCTACAAAAACCAACCATCTTACACAAACCATTGTAAACACTCACTAAATTTCATTAATCTTACCATCTAATATATGTATGCGACTTGAAGTTAATTGATGGATGATGTGTTGGACCTATTCCAGCTACCACCACTAATTTCTCGCCACAAAAGTAAAATAAAATAAATAAAAAGGGTTGAGCTTCAGTTTTTAAAATAATTTATTTGTTGTTATTTTGAACCCAAATTAAAATTAACTAACTCCGTATTTTACGGTACGGAAACGGAGTTAAAACGTATTGTGTTCGAAAATCCGATTACACGGTCCGTTAATGTTCCGTATACGTACAAGAAAAATCATATTAATTTTTTCGAAACTTATTTTTAATGAAACTTTTTAATTTAATGACTTCTTTCTTTAGATATAGTTTTTACATCCGTAAAATATGCTACGATTTTATCACGCCTTTTGCATTTGCTAAGTACTTTTTATTTATCCACACTAGCTTAGCACCGACAACAACCAACTATAATAAATAATAGTAAATGAAATTGCTTCATAGATTTTATGAAGCTCTTCATTGGCTGAATAATTTAGGCATTGGACGAGTGGCCTATTAATTTTATGAAGAGTTTCATTAATTTTATGAACTTTTCATAAACATTGACTTTAATGAAACCTGTTTCATAGATTCTTTCAAAAGTTTCAATGGACGAGTTCCAGTGACAATTTTAATTGAAACTATGAAGAAATGATGATAATTCTCTCAGTGTAGGTTTGAAAATTATATAGTCTATTCCGCTAACCATCCCCAACCATAACTTGAAACCATAATTTTCAAACACAAATATCTTTTTTCTAAGAGCAAATCTAGAAAAATGGCTAGCACCACTGGATTTAGCGTACTCGAATTAGGTTTACCCATCGGGAGCCCCACTTGTCGAATTTTTGAATTAGCACAGTGATTTAAATTGTTTTAAAATAAATTGTGTTTTGTTTTTTGGAAGAGCAGTATTTCCTTGGCACAATCCTTTGAAGTCTGAAATCTAAAATGTAATTTCTTTCGCAGTAGTCATTTTTTAACAACATTTAATTGTGTTAAGAAAAACAGTCTCTCTTTTGTATTAACTCATACTAGCCACTTTACGAGTATAAGCGACCTTGAACTACCTTGATTTGTATCATTCTCATCGATGAAACACGTATCTGCAGTTACGTTTGTGAGAAGTTACAAAAAAAGTATCAATAAATATTCTTGATGTGAATATAAATGTAAATATAAAATGAAATAAAAACCGGGTACGCAAGAATTCGTTGCTGTTTTATTGTACCCTCTACCATATGCATTAATTTTGCCAATTCGTTTGTAACTGTAGGATCCCATTTGGATTTATTAAATAAAAAAACAATTAATTTTTGATGTTTATACCAGTTTATACAACAAATATATTGTAGAAAGCATTATTAAAATTTTTGAAAATTATGGCTTATTTAGGCCCGGTTACTGAATGTCCAGCTAAAATTTAGCCGACAGTTTAATTCAAATATTATATGAGAAACAAAAACAAATGTGCCCGTTAAAGTCTCAGTTAGTACGGGTACATTTAATAATCGGGCCTTAAAAAACACAAATTTGTAAAAAATTGCTTAGTACAACATGCATTGGAAGTACATGTATTGGAATACATGTATTCCAGTACATGTGTGTACTTCCTACAGTAACATATCAAAATATTGGCCGGGTCCTAATTAGACGAAAATCGACGAAATTCTAACAATGCTATTTTTATCTTCTGTTATTACTGTTTTTGCTTTGAACTTTAATTTTAAAGTATCACAGCTGCTTCCTATGGAATTCAACTCTGATAGACAGCTTATGAAGCACAGATTTATGAAATACAAAGAACCGTTAATTTTAAATGCATATTTGAATTATTTTTTAACTTACAACATAAATCCATGTTGATAGTAAACAATTAGGCATATTTATTAAATTGTATTTTTCACTACATCTAGTGTGTTAAGATGAATAAAATATTATTTAATAATATTCTAGTGTCGATCTTTAGAATTTGCCTAATAACTTGTGTGAAAAATACACACTTTAGAAACAAAATATTTAGAAATAAAAATTTTTGGGGTTCCATATTTAAGAAATACTTAAGCAAAAAATCTATCTTAGTTCTGACTATAAAACTGGTCCGACACAAATTTGCAGCCATTAACAATTCCAATATATCCTGAAAGAAGGGAAGAAATTAAAATACCCGTGTCTTTCACTTTTTCTATATGAATTCGTTTAACCGTTTAAACCGCGAATTAATATTTAGTTAATATTTAAATTGTTAAACGAATTGATCTAGAAAAAGTGGAAGTCATGGATGTTTTATATTTAGCCCTCCTTTCAGAATATATTAAATATATTGTAACATGGGTACAACCAAAGATGAACTTTGTCGGACGGTGTTTTAATAGAAATCGAGTTTTTCAAGTACAACATATCACGGATTTATTTATTTTCTATTGAGAAAAACCCTAATTACAACATATACACAGTATACGAGGCGTAAATACTTTAAATGAATAAATGAGTTTATTAATCGTGGAGGTATTAAAGATTTGGTATTGCCTAATGGAAACACTTGACTGGAAAATGTTATTGAAGGCAAACTCATTTTCATCAATTGGATTTTCTTGTGCAATAGTTTATACAAAGTTGGTGGACAAATCCACGTTTCGGTAGGTATCTCTCTCAGGTCCTGTGGATGTGTTGATTATGTTTTATTGACGGTATTTAGGGATTATTTAAATTTGTCAATTTATTGGTGACGTCTATTCATTGGTTTTGTGGTGAGGGATTTCGTGTGTTTTGTGTAATTCTATGGAGTGCGAATTTTTGGCGTTATGATTTTTAATTTTGTTTCTTATATAGCCTGAGTTGGGCTGTATTCCTTGGCTTTGGATGTCTGTGTTGCGGAAATGTGGCGGATGAAATTTTTTGAGTGTATGTTCCGCTGGGTGGATTGGGATTGTGGCTGGAATATGGCGGAGGTTGTGGGGTTATTGAACTGATTTCACGGTATGGGCAGTTTGGTGTTTATTAATTTTTGACAATTTGTGATTATTTTTTGGACTTTCATTTCGATTGTTCGGTGGATATTGTGCCCGTTTTATTTTGTCGCGATTGTGATTTATGGGGAAGGTGTTTTGTGGTCGCTATCGGAAGAGGAAGGTGTCGCTTGTGGTGATGCATGGAATGATGGGGTAAGTTTTATATTTATTGTTTTTTGTGAGTTTTATGTGTGGGATGTTGATGGGCTGATTTTGTTGGACGTATTTAATTGTGTGGTTCCACAGATGTGTGTTAATAGTGCGCGGATGTTATGGGCAGCGGCTATGGACTCTCGGGCGTGATACTGGAATGGATGGGGTGAGTTTTTTAGGTGTTTTATTTATGGTTTTTTGGGATAGGTTGAAATTTGTTATGCTGGTCGATTTTGAACATTCTTCGGGAGCATATTGTATATGTTTGTTTGTGGTTTCTTTTTTCATTTTCTTAGCAGTGTGTTGCGATGGATGGAGGAACCGGTAAATTTGACATTTTAGGGCTCTTTTCCCCTGTTTTGTCTTTCCGCAGGATTACCGGACTGGCGGACCGGCCATCCAAAGAATCGTCTCTAGGCCCCTTAGGTGTACGTAGGGGTCTGCATTGACACATTGAGTGAGTTATTTGCATGATTTTAATGAATTATCCGCATGATATTAATGAATTATTGCGTAAAGGGAATTCATTGAAATTTTATCCAGAAAGCTCTTTCTATGCAGCTTTTTCCCTATTAAATCAAAGGTATATACAATTTTTATATCACAAACATTCTTACTGATTTGAATGGTATGCCAAAAAAATTAATTTTTTTTAATTAACATAAACAATAATCTCTGATTATGCTTATTGTATATTAATAAATTGTTATAAAAACTAGTGGTACTAAATAATTTTATCATGTGGTAAATTATATTAGATTACCTACACTGCATGACACTCAAAAAATTAATGGAGAGCTGACCAGCAGTTCTATATATTTCGAAAATGCTGATTACAATGGCGTACTTTATTTTTCGATCAATGGTACATATTTTTCGCTAAATGTCTTTAAATTCTGGCGGTTGTCCATTTAGTTTTTTATATAAAAAATTTTTCAAATTCAACTAATATGAATTTTTTTTGTATTAATATGTACCCTACGGGAAATTTTAACAAACTGTCACCGAACTGGCCCCTTTACATGAAATAGACTGGTCACTTTTACATGGCGTTGTCATAGGAGGGGGAAATTGACCCCTTGTGACATGTCACAAGACAAATCCCAGGACAGGTCCCTGAACTTTGTTTTTTATGAGAGTTCAGTAACCTGTCCTAGGATTTGTATTGTGACATGTCACAAGGGGTCAATTTCCCCCTCCTATGACAACGCCATGTAAAAGTCACCAGTCTATTTCATGTAAAGGGGCCAGTTCGGTGACAGTTTGTTAAAATTTCCCGTAGGGTAAGCACAGGACCTGTGGCCATATTTACGATATAAATGCGATGTGCTAATCTTGATATTTAAACCACTACTTAGCGTTTTTTATAGGTTTTTATGGTTATTTGCTATTTCTGCGACTTTAGTCGCCGAATGTACAATCGACCTCAATAAATATAATGCCGTAGTAAGGAAGCAATTAAAAGAAAAATATTTCAACAAAAAAAAAATGTATTCATCTATAGCGGCCTATACGTTAAAATCGCGACTTTTCAAAAATTTCATATGGCAGCATACCTTTCCAAGATGTCCCCAAAGTCCAGCTTTTAGTATAATATGGGGTCACATCTAAAAACTGTTCTTGCAGAATTTTAAGCGAAACAGTTTCCATTTGCAAAAGTTGTGGCAATAAATACATTTTTTACTAAGGTTAGTATCGTACTAAAGAAATTTTAAGATACTAAAATGTCTTTAGTACAGTGGTGCGCATTTCATAGCACAATTGTGAATTTACTTATTCACACATATTCTTATGCTCTTTAATTTAGTCGTCAATGATACACCGACGAGTGCACATGCTTAGCGGGTGTTTTGATATTTTTTTCAAGTGCACTGAAAACAAATATTTTTGACATTCAGAAAATATATGATGAAAAATGTTTTTGATATCATGCAATGCTTTTTAAGTTATAAAACATTTAAGGAATCTAGGAAATATGTTATTAAAAGATATTATGATTATTTTCATAGTAATATCTTTCATAGTAGATCTTTAATAGAAATAAAAAAAAAAACAAAATATAAAAAAAATTGCCATCAAACTATTAAGAACATTTTGTTTAAAATCTATAAAAATATGCTGCAGAAAATTTCATTAAGATTGTATAAACAATATGGAGATTGATAAATATGTAAAAAGACATATTTTTTAATTCGCTCAATTTTTTCCCAATGCAGTTCTCTCTTTTGCTCACTAATACAATTGCAAATCAATTTTGCGCATCACTGCTACGATACTTACCTTAGTATCGTACTAAAGACATATTAAGATCCTAAAGTGTCTTTAGTACGATACTAACCTTAGTACAAAATGTATTTATTGCCATAACTTTTGCATATGGAAACTTTTTTGCCTGAAATTTTGCAACAACAGTTTTTAGAGGTGACCCCATAGTGTACTAAAAAATTGACTTTGGGCACATCTTGGAAAGCTATGCTGCCATACAAAATTGGCAGCATAGATTTAGATGAATACACTTTTTTTGTTGAAATATTTTATATTTAATTGCTTCTTTACTAAACCATATCATTTACACAGTACAACACTAAAAATGCATCGCGCATGCGACATATCAATTCTGATAGATTTTAGAATGAGTATCACGAATGTGAACACCAAATTTTAAAATTAGCTCTAGTTTTAGAAATATTCGCAAATTAAACTTTTAGCAAAAAGTCAGTTTTTTCGTTAAAATTTCTCATTTATTCATATAGCTGACTACACTACGGATAATTTTTAATATGGTTTAAAAGTATAGACTTTGGGCTTTTAGAACCATACCAGATTATTTTTGTGAATAAAGGATCTAGGATATTCAAATGAAATGAAAACTTCACTTACTTTCCTATTTTGAAAATCAAGTAAAATCCCTTAATCGGATTTGCAAAGTCTTAACACGTGACGTGAATTTATATTCCACTAAATTCTTTTTGTCAAAAAGATCACACCTTTTGCATCAACATTTTCCGAAATTCAATCTGAAACACAAATTTTATCGCCAATTTACAAAAATGTGTATTTTTGTTAAAGTCGATTTGATTCAAAATTTTGGGTGGCAGTATGCTTTGACTTGGTTTATTTTTAGAGCATTCTGATTGGTTAATTTATTTTCAACCAATTTATTTGATACCCTATTTGTCTTATTTGTCTAGTTTTCTTTGAAATTATAAGAAATTAATTAGAGCAACGAAAAGTTTGGTAATTTTTTATGCCGGTATTTGTTCTCTGAACATGAAATTGGGCAGCTGAAAAGAATACATTAATTTTTTCTCCTCTATTACATACCCGAATCTCATTGAACAGTTCGGCCAAAAAGTGACATTTGGTCGATTTTCTGTTATTTGAAAGCATTGTGGAAAATTTTTGTTGAGCCGATTTAATTCGATTTTGAGTATCAAGTTTAAGGGAAACTCCGTAGTTAAGCCGTAAAGTTAACTGTTCGGCCGCCGAACTTTTTTCAATATGGCCAAACTTTCGGCGGCCGAACAGTGAATTTGTTGCCTAATTTCGCACTTTTCCTTAAGTTTGACCCTCAAAATGCATTCTGATCGACCCAACAAACAGTGTTCCATAACAAAATTTGTCCAAAATATTTCAATATACCAAATACCGAAAAAATACATTTTCTGGCCGAACTGTTCGGTCGGACACTAGTGATTTATATCTCGTAAAAATTCGCATCAACAACTATTTAATTAATGTTAGAAATTGTTATTGTCTAAAGAGTTGAATTAGGTCAAATATATTAAAATTTTATAATTTTTAACTTAAGAATTAAATTTACAAGCAGAAATTTTTTTAAAATTTTTTTTGTTGCCGAACGTAGCGGTCGACTTTTTGGGGTTGTGACAACCAAAATATGGATGAAATAACTTCATTTTCGGTTGCAGCAACCGAACGATTCGGTTAGAACCAAATTTGGTTAGGACAACAAATTTTTTTTGTAAGTTAAGTAAGGAGCCCAAAAACATAAAAATTACAAGAATAAGGTTTTTCATACGTAATCTTTCCAACTTTAAAGGCTCACTTAGCCATACGTCGACGTAACATGACGTATCTCCTTATGAAAAATCTAATGAG
The DNA here is from genome assembly GCA_949987735.1 of Leucophora obtusa. NCBI lineage: Eukaryota > Metazoa > Arthropoda > Insecta > Diptera > Anthomyiidae > Leucophora > Leucophora obtusa. The sequence goes on along the minus strand of OX465295.1, from coordinate 114,894,690 downwards.
TTAATAAGAGCATAGCTGAGAGTCTATTTCTTTTTTACTCATTATTTTAGATTGAATCAGCTGATTCGTCACGTGTCGTTACGTATGGCTAAATGAGTCTTAAGGCTCCATTAGTCTTTGCGTTCCGTGACGTTTCTGTAATGTGCCGTCCCGGATGGTTCTTTTGTGTAGTTAGTCTTCTTCGCAACAACGTATCAGCTGTTTAATGTTGTTTTTCTGAGCAGAGATCTACGCCGACCAGATTAATCGGCTACGGTAGCTAAATAAAAAAAATTGTAGCGGCTAGCCAACTTTAAGTTGACACATACAAAACATCGGCTTAATGGTAAAAAACGAAAATTTAAAAAAAATTATTTTTAGAATTTTATCGTGTAAAAAAATTTCGACGGCGGCGGTGACAAAAATTAGACGGCGGCTCGGATTAGCCGGTTTAAGCCATTCGTCGCAGATCTCAAAATCTCAGCTGTCAACTCGCTGTCACTTAACGGATACCAAAATTCTGTTTTCAAGAGGTTCATCCGGCACGGAACGTTACGTTACAGAAAAACATACCTTTAGACCAATTTTATTTTCGAATCACAACAATATCATACGACATTTTTAAGCAATGAGGTTTCAAAAATACGATACTTCCATAGCCAATATAGGGGCCAAAGGCTGCAAATAAGTAAAGACATAGTAAAAATTAGTATTTTTTATTTTTGTTATAAATAATACGCTTTAACTGAATTATTTAAATTTGATGCATTAATTTTAATAAATACTTTTTTCTTGTATACATTTGATCTCCAGAATCAAATGTGTTACATATAGGGATCAAGTGTATTCATGTTATTACACACTTGATCCTTTTATGGCGATTTATATTTTTAATTATTACTCAAAAAGTTATAAACCCGGAATATTTTTTTCAGAATAGAAGATATTTTTTTGAGAATGTTGAATGTTGTTTTTAAAATGTTTATGGCAAAAGTTTTGTTTTGTATTTTGACGATATTGTTAGTTATTTTTCTCCATTTGTTATTTGTTTGTAAACAATTAAAATAACTACAAAAATTTAGTTTTTTTTATAAATTTGTTTCAACTGTCATTTTTAGTATAATCTACAGATAAAATGAAGCTTATTTAGAAATATTAATTCCTACGACAAAGAAGAGTTAAATTCATCGGATAAAATGATTAAGTTAAACACCAATAAAATTTTCCTGAGTATTAAAGTATTAAATTTACTATTCCTAGCTTACACTCAGAAAAGTTCTGCAGTTACTACCTGACAGTTATTTGTGTAGTAGTGTAGTTGTAGTTATTTTAACTACAATTGCAGTTAATTTGCTTAGAGCAAAATTTTTCAATATTTTTGACAGTTATTTTTTTAAACAAACTGCAAAAACTACTACATTGTGGTAACATTTGTTTTATGCAGTTATTTTGAATTTTGTTGCAAATACTTCAATTTTCAAGTGTGTCTGTGTACGAAGAAGATAAGAATGTGTGTATGAATCGCTTGTTTGGAAATTTGTAGTGAAATAATATGAGATGAACATGTTTTCTCTTGTCTTAGTCATAAAACAACGCTAAAGAGTGAAGACGCGTAATACGGAAAAGGTTATATATTTTATTAAATTATTAAAATAATAAGGTAAGTCTTATAATATAAAATATAAATTTATTTACGGAAATATTAAAAAATATTGTATTTATTTTCTTTCAGTTCTTTTATATTTTCATCCCTTTCTACCTGGAGAAAAAAAGGAAGCCTAAAATATTTCATCCCACACAGAGGGACATTTAGAACAATATATTAATAGTGAACAATAAAAGTGATATTAAGTGTAAATTTTGAGTTCTCAATTTTAAATTTATTATAGAATAAAATTAAGTTAAGAGTATTTACATAAATTTGTTTTTATTAAATTAATAATTTTTAAAATAATTTTTGTTTATGTTGTCTTATTTTAGTTGTTTTTACTACATTTGTCAGTTGATTTTTAACAGTTAAAAATAAATTCATATTGCAGTTGATTTAAAGGCAAATGTAGTCTTCACCTTTTTAACTGCAAATTCAGTTATTATAACTGTCATTTGCAGTTGATTTTAACTACATAATTCCCTGAGTGTAAATATGCGTTTAAAACATGTTATGCAGATTATTTGTTACAACACGCAACACTAAATTTAACATATTCCTTTGTTAATCAGGCACAAAGAGTAATTCAGTACATTAGCATTCAATTTAAGTATGTACCCAGGATAATTTTCTGTTCCAAAGAATCGATTGTAGAATAGCTACTTTTCATTCACAACCCCTTTTACTGTCGATTCTAACACCGATTATTTTTGTTTAAATTGTCCCAAAAGCAACCACTTCTATAGCTCTAAAGTAGAACCGGTTACCCTAGAATCAGTTCTGGATGTAGTTCTAGAACTGATTCTACGTCAGTCACACCTTCCATATAGGCTCCAAGGAACTGGTTTCGGAACCAGTTCTATGGAATCGGTTGCAGTGGAACCAGTTGAAGAATAGGTGTGGTTGGCTACCCATTGTAAAAAATTTTCCTGGGTACTAGCAAATTCTAAATCAGGCGTCGGCAACACCTATGCCCATGGGCTCTCTCTCACAACTACATAAGCTCACACATAGAACAAAAAAATAACTTAGTCGCAAACAAGCATTCAATGAATTAGGTTGTCAGATCGCTTGTTTGCCAGATTTTTTACACTCTGCATAATGTTTATTGATACATTTTTTTGGTAATTTATTTTTAAGTTCTTTTGTTTTATTTTTTTTTGTGTTGTTGTTTTTTGATATTTGTTTTTGTAGTTGTTCTTTGCTTATACATTTTTATTTTATATTCCCATTATAAACATTTAAAATTTTTAAATTATTATACAAACGTTCTTTGTCAGTGCATTGAGAGAGAGAGGCTGCAACTCACTCATACAAGCACAAAATAAGGTTGTATATATTTGCCGAACCCTGTTCTAAATGTTATATATGAACGATTCCAAACATATTCGATCCGCACACAAAAAAGTTTTTCGGTAGAATTTACTGTAAATGACAGTTAAAACAAAGATATTTGGAGTTAAATTTACCTTAAAAAAAAAACTAAAAATATTTTTAAATGCCAAAACCAACTAAAAAATGTTGTCAAAATAACTAACAATTTCGTAAAACTAACTAATAAAATTTTACAAAAAAAAATTTAATACAACTGACGAAATTAGTAGATACTACTGTTTTATCGTTAATTTTTTTATATTAAAAAAATGATTTAAAAAAAAAACATTTTTTTCTTTTAATTACAAAAAATTATGTTATTTCTTCATCTTACACACAGAAAATAAATTAGTTAGATGTTTATCGTAACTAATGAAATTTTTTCGTTATTCAATATTTTTAATTGAAATTAAATAAGATTCATTATTAGAAAAGTTATTTAATTATGAACAGAAAATATATAAGATTAACCTTAACACTATCACATTATCCAAAATATTGTCTTTTCTAATCAATATTAAAAAACTAGCAACTTCTACGTTACCAAAGTAATCCCGTTTCTCCTTCTTCCACAAACAATGTTACTATTAAAATTAATACCAATACATTGTTTTTTTATTTTTATGTGTTTTTGATTAATAACACAGGTCAACATATAGATTTGATGCATCATGGATACCTAAGTACAAAAATGGTAAAATTTTTCAATTCTATGCATAAATTTTTTTTAAAATAATTTTTTAGTAAAATTGGCAATATTTTGAGACATTGCTGCACTTATGTTGTCATAACTCAAAAACAACTTGTCCGATTTTGTTAAACTAAATTTACAAAAATGTTGGTTCACAATATCTTTAAATAACTTATACAATTGTTTTCAATGCGATCAATGGTTTCAAAGTTATGAAACAAATTGTTAGGCAAAAAATAAAAAATTTGTAAAAAAAATTTAAAAAAAAAATCGGTAAAAAATCAAAAACTGCTAAAAGTATTAAATTTTATTTATTTGTAGTGAAGCTACATATCATGTGAATTAAAGTAGATATGGATGATGAAAATCGATGCAGGCTTTACGTTTTTATTTACAATTAATTGAAGGTATTGCATATTGACAAGCACTGTAGAAAATGGTATAACGAAAATGGAGAACATAGAAACATAGATGCATTTTACAACACGGATTTTGGCAAACCCTCTTTACATGTAGCAAATTGTTTGGAAAAAACCTTTATAACATTTTTATGATTCTCAGAATTAAAAAAAATAAGTAATAAATATTACGATTGCGGTAGCAAAGTAAAAACGCTCATAAAAGTGCGTGCACGCTGAATTGCTCTTTTTTCCGTTTGCTACCTGTACCGGATGATTTTTTTTCATAAAATTCCTTAATGTTTTTTATGATTCTTGGGAATAAGAAACAAATTTGCAGAACACACAAACTGTACCCACATAAAGGGTTATCCCAAATTATAGTATCAGTATTTATAAGAGCTCCTTGAGCCATTTTATTTTATTCAAGAAGTGTTTGCGATAACGGAAACATCATTTTATCCCTATAAAAGAGTCATTCAGCTTACAAGTTAAAAACAATTTACAAGTGTTAATAAAAATGAGCAAGAAACATTCTTCTGTAAAAACAATTTGTTATGTGTGCGGCGAATATATCACCGAAAAAAACGGAACTGCTTGTTAACTTCATTGCAAAAGTCATATGAAGATTGGTATAATATATATTCGCACAATTTGAACCAGCATTGGACACCGATTTCTATATGCATTTCATGTCGATTGAATTTATCTATGAGGTCTTCTAATGTAAAGCAAGTATAGGTTAATACATTTGGAATATTTTATACTTAAAGTATTTCTTAATTAAATTTTGAATTCTTCATATTCGTTATTTCAATTTTTTTTAATTTTACAGACGACACTTGCAAATTTCGAAGCCTATGCTATGGAGAGAAACAGCGAGCCACGAATCCGATTGTTATTTTTGTTTAAGTACAAAAACCGGCTTCGGAAAACATATGCGATAGTCTTACCCCACGAGGTCTGCTGATGGGTTTACACTTGCAGTTCTACATTCACCAGAAATTAAATATGCTCAAAGTCGGGGTCCAAACTGTAGTCAAGTGCTTTCATCTTCACCAGGGCACTCAACCTCAAGTATGTGTTACCACTCAGATAGTTCACATCCAGCACTACCATCTACATCTGAAAAAGACGAGTTCATCACACACAAAAATTTCTCGCCGAGACCATGGAATCAAGACCAGCTTAATGATGTAATTAGAGACCTTGGATTGTCGAAAAGATCTTCAGAATTACTTGCGTCCCGGATGAAAGAAACAGATCTCATAACTAAAGAAACTAAAGTTTCGTATTACCGTACTCGAGAAGAAGGCTTACTTCATTATTTTGTTGAAGAGGATGATTTTGTGTACTGCACAGATATTTCTGGTTTGATGACTTACAGAGATATGATTCAAACGAATGGCGTTTATTTATCGACTCATCAAAACGCAGCTTGAAGTGTGTCCTTTTGCATAATGGAAATAAATTTCACTCTTTGCCGATCGCACATTCAACCAAAGTAAAAGAAGAATACTCTGTAATTGCATTGGTCATGAAGAAGATAAATTATGCTGAACATAACTGGGTAATTTGTGTTGATCTTAAGATGGTAAATTTCCTCTTGGGTCAACAAAGTTGCTTTACAAAATATCCTTGCTTTTTATGTTTATGGGACAGCAGAGCTAAAGCAGAACATTGGAAGAGAAGACAATGGCCTTCTAGGGAAACACTGGTTCCAGGTATGCCAAATGTTATAAATGTGGCTCTAGTGCCCCGAGATCGCATCATATTACCCCCTCCTCACATTAAACTTGGTCTGATGAAACAATATGTTAAAGCACTTAACAAAGTTAGTGAATGTTTCCAGCATATTTCAAGGTAGTTTCCTAATCTGAGTATTGGAAAGCTGAAAGCAGGCATATTTAACGGCCCACAAATTCGCAATTCAATGTCAGAAATTGAGAAGAATGCATGGAATTCGTTTGTATGGGTTATTAAAAATTTATTAGGAAATAACAAGGGTGATGATTACGTTGTGCACGTTGAAGAGATGTTAACTCACTTCCAGAATCTTGGATGCAACATGAGCATCAAAGTACACTACCTGCACAGTCACTTAGATCGTTTTCGTGAAAATCTAGGAGACTTGAGTGAGGAATAGGGCGAACGATTCCACCAAGATATCCGGACAATGGAGGAACGATACCAGGGTCGCTGGGATGCACACATGATGGCTGATTTTTGCTGGAGTATTCAGAGTAACACTTCGTTATTCAACAATAGAAAATCGAATAAAAGCAAATTCCAGAGTTTGTAGTTTATAATAATTATTTATTTATTTTCTTATTTTATTTCTTATAATATATTTAAATAATAAAATATAAGTTTTCTACTGTTTAATACATTTAAACTCATCCAATTCAAATGTTTTTCCGAAGAATAGAATCAGTATTGTAGGTAGTAGTTTGCCAAAAAATACAGAAATGTTACTATGTGATGAATTTTCGATGTGAAAATTTTTACATAGCAAGTGGAAAATGTTTTCAAAATTCAATAAATCAAACAATAAACTAAAATTTTGTGAAAATGAGGGAATTCACTTAATTGTGAATAAATTCGAAAAGAATCAATAGATTTTTATGATCGATATCCCATTTTGTTGCTATTACATGTGCTTTGCGATAAAGCATTAAATCTGAAAAATTTTTGCCGTTTTCGATTTTTCATGATTTAAAAAAAAAAAAAAAATGTTCTACTTTCACGTAAAAAATATTTTTTTGCTTAAATTTTTGATTATAACTCCGATACTACCGAGGCGATTGAAACGCAATATATAAACGGATTAAAGGTTATGTAAATCTCAATTTTTCTGAGTTTATTTTAATAAGATCGGACTAACCCTTTTTGAGTTATCATTAATTATGTGGAGAAACTTCTAAAAAAATTTATAATTTTACTAAAAAATTGTTTAAAAATAAACCTCTCCATAGAATTTTAAATTTGGACCATATTTGTACTACTGGAACCACAACTAGGGAAAGCTGGAAATTTATTTTGAATTCCCGGGATCCCGGGATCCAGCAAGGGAAATAAATTAGAAAATATTTTATAATTTAACAATTTTTATAAAGAAAATGTCTTAAAGGCCTCAAATTTTCATGATCATGAAAAAGCTCAGGTGGTTTTTCTTGGAATTTTCGTAGTGGGAAAGAATTAATTTTATATTAGAAATTATTGTATATAATACTGAATTTAGACTGAGCAAAAACCAGCTGGTTTTTGTACAAAACTAAATTGCAAAAGCCAAAAACATTCGTAAAAAGAAAAAAAAATGTAGAAAATAATTTCAAAAAATTGCAAAAATTTAAGAAAATCGGAAAAATTTTAGAAAATTGGAAAAAAATTTAAAAATTATGGGAAATTTAACTTATACTGAATTTAGGTCAGCAAAAACTACCTAGTTTTCGTACAAAACGTGTTTTTTTTATATATGCATTTTGACAAATAAAAGCTAGCAGGAGCCAAAAACCAGTAGTTTTTCCTCGATCTAAATGCAGTATTACTTGAAAGTTTTTAAAAATCAATGGACAAATTTGTCTTTAATTCTGTACAGAATAAGTGCGATTAAAAATTGTTTGTACAAACACTGTCTAATTGAGTGGTTTTCTTAAAAAATATGGGCTGTATTCATAAGATAAAATAACGACTGCACAACGAATGTACAACTTTCCCTTATGGGAATATGTGTGTATAAAAAGTTGTGCACTGGATGTTAGTCGTTAGTTTTAACTTATGAATACCGCTATATATTTTTTAACAGACTCTAAAATTAACTTAAAAAATTCGATCAAGTACACAAATTAATAGTTGTGTTCGTTTACTCGAAAATCTTACTACATTTACTACAATTGTTGTTTTGTTTACTTTTTGAATTTTTCCAGTTGCGGTAAAATTAGCAAATTGTAGTAAGTAAACGAACAAGCCTAATGTAAAATTTTTACTATTTTCAAAACATTGGAAAATTTTGCATAAGAAAATTTGAAATAATTAACTTTATTATTTTAACTGCATTTTTTTAAATCCCTGGATTCCCTGTCCAAATTCCCGGGAATGCGAGAAATGAAAAATGCTTAATTTCCCGGGAATCCTGGGACGGGAAATCCCGGGATGCATTCCCTAACCACAACACATCAAAATTGTATAGTGGTTTTTAAAGCCTTTAAAATTTTTTCGATTTTGTTGCCTTGTGAATTGTTCCGTTATAATCGAACGTATATCAGTAAAAATTTTTAGGAAGAAACGCGAATAAGTTACGTTAGATTTGAAAATGTATAAACTAGAGATGGGCGCGTGACACGAAATTTCCGTGTCACGCGTGAGTGAGTCGTGCGTGAATAAAGTTTTGTGCGTGAGTTTGCGTGATTATGTATATTAAACCAGATTGAGATACTTTACAATTTTGGAAAAATTCCAGAGATCTTCCCCTCCTTCAAATAATGTGTATTCCAGTCACTTCAGGTACTAGCGAACGGGTGTTTTCTACTTCTGCCTGAATTCTTATGTAAAGAAGAAATCGACTTCTTCCCAGCAAAACTTTCTATTACCCTGTAATGACTTTGGTAAGAACAAATACGGGTAGGTAACCTCTTACTTTTCTATTACCAAGGCTATTATTTTAACAAGGGCATGTCCATCGAGGTAACTCCTTACCTAGTAATATGTTATTCTGAACTTACATGTTACGCTTACCTATTACCTCTAGGTTACAAAATATCTTGTTTCATATTGACTATTAAATTAAAAATTACATAATGTTAACAAAAATTTTTTTTACAAGTTTTGGTTATAAAAATAAACATTTTATAATGACCCCTTCATTACTTTTCTATTAGCTCTTACTTTTCTATTATTAGACCTATTATTTTAACAAGGGCATGTCCATCGATGTAACTCCTTAACTAGTTAACATGTTATTCTGAACTTACAGGTAAGGAGTTTTTGAAAACATTTTGTTTAAATTTTAATTTTTTAAACCGAATATCCATTTTAAATTCACGGGTTTTTAACCAAAAATAGAATTTCTAAAATTTTCTAAAAAAACGAATTATTTCCCAGTGTAGAAACGGTAGTGACATATTATTTTTTGGACTACCAGTAATGATACCCACTTACCTTCTGCATTATTTTAAAACATATAATAATGAGTTACTGATAATGACTTATTTTTATCATTATTTCAAATAAAAAAATAATTTTCTAGATTTTTTTGAAATCTATATGTATCCACATATTTTTTGATTTTTTGTATGCTGGCGAGTAAGCTTACTTGTGTGCAGCAGGTCAATTATGTTTTTATCTATTAAATATTACATGTCCATCAGAGATCAGCAATTAATCGAGTTTTTGCTATTCAGAGTCACTCATGAAATTTAAAGTATAAGTGAGTAGAAATCATTGACATTCAACCACTCTGACGCATTCATACTCACAATGAAGTTGATTTATAATCTTAAGTTGCAATAAATATGAATCCAACGTCGTCATCATACTCATACCACCGCAAATCTGTTTGACTCATCCAATCTATTCATTATATTTGATAATTTTAGAAAAATACTTATAATACTCACTATTGACTCATTCAACTCACCCATGTATAAACACATGTATAGTATAGTAAACACATACATATATGGTAAACACATCTATATAGTAAACACATACATCAGGGATGATAAAGTTAGTACTATAGTACTTTTTGTGGTACTATTGGAATCTCAAAAGTACTATGGTAACTGACTCATTTAGTACTATTTTAAAAATCCTATTTATCATCCCTGACATTCATAGTATTTTAATGTTCGTATTCGAGTCAGACTGATTTTGCATTGTGCATACACATTGAGTGAAGCAGAGTCGAAATCAGCAACGTCATAAATGTTGTTAGGTATGAGTACGATGAATACATTAAACTTAAGAGTAATTATGAGTTTCGACAACATTTCAATACGTATAAATGCTTATAAGTACAATAAAAAATATTTTTTTTAATATAATTTATTTTTTTGAAAATCTATTTTTAGACTCATTATTTTAGTCAGTACTGGCAAGCACTGATAACGATATATTTTTTGATTTTTCGTATGCTGGTGTGTAACCATAAGTAAGAAATGTAATAACAAAAGTAACAAGTTACCATTATCAAGTATGTAGTTACATAACCACATACCTGGTAATGATTTTCTACACTGGGTTATACCAATAAAACATCCAAACGTATGAATTTGGTATTAAAAGTAATGCAAGGGTAAGGTATAAGGGTCCAAGGTAATGAAAGGGTGAGCGGTTTGATATATTACCAGGTAATATTCATAGTAGTACCCATATATTACCAAAGTTTTGTTGAATTGTACAAAACATTGAAAAATTTTGTTCTCCACAAAAATTTGGAATAACATTTAAAGATTTACATTGAATTTTTTAAGTTATTTAAAAATTTTATAAAATTAAATTAAAGAAATTATATGCGCTGAAATCCCAAAATCTAATTAACAAATTATGAAAAATAATCTATTAAAAGCATGTCCCTATCCAAATTTTATTCTTGAATAAGGCAATCGCCAGAGGGCGATGGTTTTAGTATTTCTAGAAATAATTGTTATGTTAACGTGCATACGAAAAGTAATATCTTAGTTTTCGTCTTAAACGCGTTTTTATGCACTTTGAGTTTTTTATGAGTAAACGGATATAGTTAAGTCGAAAACAAAGCTAATATTACATATTTAATTTTACTACTTCTCACAATTTCTGTTCACAAAATCTCAAATAAGAATGACGCTAACTGAACGATGGCGCTCATAAAAAATATTCTGACCGTCTTATAGTTGGCGAAACTATACTAAAGATTGCTGCAAATATAGAAGGACTTTGATTATTATTAAAGAGGTCTCTCTTAATTCAGATAATAGTATGGTTGCAGAGACGAATATGATTATCCTGATTGCAGACGGGATAATTATATGAAAACCGAAAGAAAAGCGAGATTTTAACTTTAAAATGATTATAGGCGATTTATACAATAATATGATTTATTCAATAATAATTTGATTGCAACCACCGTAGGAAACAAAGTTTTGTGGCGGTGATCATATTGCAACCATATGGTTTCTCTACGTGTGTACTTTATGGGCTAGTGGAATCATTGTTCTGATATCTTTCACAGCTAATCGGAACCACTATACAGGCACAAATCGCATGCCACAATTGCTTTATTGATGGAAACTTTTGACAAGACAATATTCGCCGCGGAATTCATTTTTTTAAGAAAAGAAACACTCAGGAAATTCGTCCTATTAATTAAAGTGTTGCTTTCTATCGAAAGGGAATAGGCAAGAGATTAAAGGTGGTGAAGGATGACGGACTTCAAATATACCCAATAAGCACATAGGTTTTAAAAATTCAAGTGCTTTAAATTTTGCTTGAAGTCAAGTAGATTTCAAATTCTAGAATTTGTATACCCGAGTAAAAAAAATTGATCTCGCACAATATCTAATCATATCCAATTTGATATTGTTTAAGATCTGCTGTAATATCTAGCTGATCCAATTAGATCTCAAAATTATGTGTATCCAATCATATCGTATTAGATCCCATTATATATATGGGGATAAACTAAGATCAAGTTATATCTCAAAATTGGGAGATCCAATGATATCTTTGGGGATAAACCTATATCTTTTTTGATCCGAAAATTGGCGGATCCAGCTATATATTTGGGGATATTTTTAGATCTAATTTGATCCGAAAAATGGCGGATCCTATTAGATCCAGCTGTATATTTGTGGATAAACTTAGATCTAATTTGATCTCAATTTTGGCAGATCGAATTAGATCCAGCAATATATTTGTGGATAAACTTAGATCTAATTTGATCAGAAAAATGGCAGATCGTATTAGATCCAGCAATATATATGGGGATAAACTTGGATCTAAATTTAACCGGAAAATGGCAGATCGAATTAGATCCAGCAATATATTTGGGGATAAACTTGGATCTAAATTTATACGAAAAAGTAGATCTAGATATATGTGACCTTCTCCGAGAAAAGGGACCTAGTGTGTCAAAAAACGGGTTTGGACTTAAGAGTGGATTCTGGTACCTAAAAGGGTGTAGAATAAGATGAAAAGAGTTGAGGCACCTATCCATACCAAATCGCAACTCCCAACTGAAGGTGTGTTTAAAGTGATAATGTGTTATGAAACTTTAAATGCGTTCTTCTCAAAACTTAATTTTCACACACTAGGTCCCTTTTCTCGGAGAAGGTCACATATATATTTTAGGATTAAGTTGTATCTAACTTTATCTGGAAAACGGCAGATCGAATTAGATCGAGGATTATATTTGGGGATTACGTAAGATCTAAATTTATGAAAAAAATAACAGATGAAATTAGATCTAGTAATATATTTCGGGATTGCGTAAGATCTTAACTTTTTCAATAAGTTGCAGATCGAATTGAATCCAGTGATATATTTAGTGATTTGGTAAGATCTTAATTTTTCCCATAAATTGCAGATCGAAATAGATCCAGCAATTTATTTAGGTATTAAAATGGCAGATAGAATTAGAAACAGCAATATATTTGGGGATTGACATCTAAAACTATCCATAAAAATGACAGATAAAATTAGATGCCGCATTATATTTGGGTACTACGTAAGAGCTCCATTTATTTGGGATTAAATAAGATCCAAGATGCCAACTGTTCAAAAAATAATACACTGGCAGAGCACTGATTTTATAAAAATTACAATATTTTGTTAAAATAAGGTTTAAACTCAGAAGGTCTCGAGTTCGATATGCATTTTTTTTACAAAATGAATTTCTTTTCATAAAATTAAAATTTTTTTTCTATAAATTTTTTTATAAAATTATATATTTATTTTTTTATTAAATTGAAATCTTTCAATAAAATAATTTTATTTACATCTTTTTAACGCTCTACACCATTTCCAATTGTATTAATTGTTTTCAAGATTCATTAATTGTATTTCAGAAATAATTAATCGAATTTCAGTTTTATCAATTGTATTTCAGAACTTATCAATTATTTTTCAGATTTATGAATTGTATTTCAGAACTAGTCAATTGAAGTTCAGTTTTATCAATTGTGTTTCAGAAATTATTAATTGTATTTCCGAAATTCACAAGTGTATTTCAGAAATTATAAAACTGTATTTCAGAAATTATCAATTGTATTTCAGAAATTATGAAATGTAATTTAGATATTTTTCTCTATTAACTATGATAAACAATCAACAAGTTTTGAAATAGATTTGATTATTTCTGAAATTCAATTAATAATTTCTGAAATACATTCCATAATTTCTGAAATACATTTAAAATTTCTGAAATGCAATTAATAGCTTCTGAAATACAGTTAATATTGTAGTTGAGTTACCATATATGAGCATATATTGTTGAAATGGCACCATATATGATAATATATGGTTTAAATGGCACCATATATAGTAATATATTACTTAAATAGGACCATATATAAATATATATGGCACTATATATAGTATCATATATTATCATATCTGGAACTGTATTAAAAATTTTGATCATGAGGTACCATATATGGCCATATATTGTTTAAATGGCACCATATATAATAATATATGGTTTAAATGGTACCATATATGATAATATATAGTTTGAATGGCACCATATATGATAATATATGGTTTGAATGGCACCATATATGATAATATATAGCTTAAATAACACCATATATAAATATATATCGCAATACATATAGTACCATATATTATCATATCTGGAACTGAATTAAAGATTTGGTTTATGAGGTACCATATATGACTATATATTGTTTAAATGGCACCATATATGATAATATCTAGTTTAACTGTCACCATATATAATTATATATTGTTTAAATGATACCATATATAATTATATATTGCTAAAATGCCACCATTTATATTAAGATATAGTTTTATATATAACTATATATGCAGTAAGATCAACCATGTCATGTAATATATAATTATATATGCCATATCTAATATTATGAAGGCCAATATCTAATTTGATGAAATTATATATGGCATAATATAAAGAAAAATTTTGTGAAAAAACGTCATATATAATTATATATGGATATACATAACGACATGTATAATTATATATTGTAATATATGCCATATATCATTATATATAATTTTTTTTACTCGGGTATTTAACAAAAATATTTCAAACTTGAATTTTTGTTTCCCTTTTGCTGGAGTATGCTATTGAAATAAAATGTAATAAAAGTTGTATTCAAGCCTTGAAACTGGAAAACAGGGCTGGAATTGAACTCGATTTCAACTTGAATTCCAGTGAAATTGTTTATAGGGTAGCAACACTCTATTTGCTAAAGATGTTGAATCTTAGAACAGTTGTTGCAAGCCCTCTGATGGAGAGTTGGCAAATTTTGTTGAAGCTTTTTAGTTCATAGCCCTGTTATATTATTTTAATTCGGTAGGGCTAAGTGCTACGGGAGGAATACCGAAGGAAGACGCTGCGATATGTATGAGAGATAGCAAATTCGTACATATTACTTTCCCATTCGCTGGGGATCGAACCCGCAACCTTATGTATAACGCGCTAACTTCTTCTTTTTAAAAAGTCACTTATATAGAATAAGAATACTCAAAAAAGTATCTAAATTTGGGTGTCTGGGAAAACAAAAAATAAAAAAATAATAACAATAAAACTTTAAAAAAGTTATATCTAATTTGTAAGTACCCATTAGCAAATGGTCAAATTAGTTCTAAAACTTACTAGGTTTTTGACTAGTAATTACATACATAACTAATTCTGAAAATAATCAATTTCAACCAGTTGTGTACTAGTTAAATACGATCTATGTAGAGAATATAGATAAATAATAAAAAAAATTACCTGAATTAAAATATGAGATTTGAAATTACTATTTTTTTGCATTTTTATTTAATAAAAAAATCAGATTTTGTAAATAAACACCTAAATTTTTTTATTGTGAATTGAACTGATGTGTAAATCAACTAGTACAGTACTGGTGTCAAAGAGTTAATCCAGAACTAGTTTAGTAAATTTCTTATAAGTACCAGTACAGCTTCTTTTGTATTGTATTGTATTCTTTATTCAATCAAAAATAAATTTAGAATAAAATAAAGACCTTAAAATTATAACAATGACTTTTAGTCGTGTGTTATTTCTTATTTTAACAATTATGTGTAATAATATAATAATATTAACTGTTAATTCATACAAATTCATCTATTATCATTTTTCTATATTCCAGAGCACAAATTACATAATTATATAGCCTTTTCCATCCATTGGTTATATCTCCATTTAAAACATCTACTAATTCATTATGATTAAGATCATTTTTTCCTAAATGTCTGATTCGGAATTCCCTGAGTATGGGACATTTTGCCATAAAATGCATTAGGTTTTCATCTTCTCTCAGATTACATAAACTACATGTTTTACTTTCATTGTCATCAAACGCTTTTGCATTTAGTGGTAACATATCGCACCTAGTTTTAAAAATTGTTGTTATTTGTTTTAGATTTATTCCATTTTGTATGTAGCTGGTACCTTTACTTAGGTTTAGATATTTGTAGAATCGATTTCTGCTTCTCAAAGCTATTTCATTCATTAGAGTAAAATTTGCTGATTTAAGTTGTTGCAACAAAGCTGTTCCTAGGCAGCGCCAATCATCTGCTGACGTACGTATCATTTTCGAACATGATGTTAAATTCGCTTCCTAACTCATTAATTTTATGTGCCCAAAAAATATTATTTCTTAATATCATTATCGATAATTTGTGAGGAAGTCTATTCTGGTGATATTGAAAAAGGGTTTTGAATATATAATTCATGTGTAAATTCAATGTATAAATGTAGCTAACTTCTGCATTTGTTTCCAACGAAAGCGTATAGTTTGGTGTAGATTCCGGCAATTTTAATATTCTTTTTATAAAATAACGCTGTAAAATATCCACGTCTTCAAAAAGCCCGAATCCCCAAACCTGAGCTGCGTACGTTTGAATGGATCGACACACTGATTGAAAAAGTTTCCATTTTGTTTCGAGAGTTGTTCTTGTTTTTCTTTCTAAAACAATAATCTTTAACAATTTGTATACCTAATAGTTTCATTGAAACTGCGCAGAGATTTCAAAATATTGAATTTGAATACGAGTTTTGAAATACCACCTGCGTTTGTAATACACTCAGAAAAGTTCTGCAGTTACTACATGGCAGTTATTTGTGTAGTAATGCGATTGTAGTTATTTTAACTACAAATGTAGTTAATTTACTTAGAGCAAAATTTTTTAATGTTTTTGACAGTTATTCTTTTAAACAAACTACAAAAACTACTACATTGTAGTAACATTTATTTTATGCAGTTATTTTGAATTTTTTTACAAATACTTAAATTTTCAAGTGTGTGTAAACACACACGAAGCAAACAGGAGCGTGTGTACGAAGCGCTTGTTTAGAAATTTCTAGTGAAAGAATATGAGAAGAATATGTTTTCTCTTGTCTTAGTCATAAAACAACGCCAAAGAGTGAAGACTCGTAATACGGAAAAGGTTATATATTTTTTTATTAAATTATTAAAATAATAAGGTAAGTTTTATAATATAAATTTATTTACGGGAATGTTAAAAAAATATTGTATTTATTTTCTTTCAGTTCTTTTATATTTTCATCCCTTTCTACCTGGAGAAAAACAACACTATATTTCATCCCTTACAGACGGACATCTACAACAATATCTTAATAGTGAAAAATAAAAGTGACATTAAGTGTAAATTTTGATTTTAAATTTATTATAGAATAAAATTAAGTTAAGAGTGTTTACATAAATTTGATTTTATTAAATTAATAATTTTTATTTATGATATTTTAACTACATTTGCAGTCGTTTGTACAGTTTTACAATAATTTTCATGCATGTTGTTTTAGTTGCATTTGTAGTTGTTTTTACTACATTTGTCAGTTGATTTTTAACAGTTAAAAATAACTTCATATTGCAGTTGATTTAAATGCAAATGTAGTCTACACCTTTTTAAGTGCAAATGCAGTTATTTTAACTGTCATTTGGAGTTGATTTTATCTACATAATTCCCTGAGTGTATGTAATACATTCTGAGTTTGCAAATAAACACTTAAATGTTTTATTGTCATTAGAAATCATAAACACAAAATATTTTAAATTTGATTTGGTAAATGGATATAATAATCTCAGTAAGAGGAAACTATCGGTCTAATCTACGTTTTATCAAAGGAAAAACCTTTGTTTTTTATCTATATAATTAAGATAGCAACCAACTGGTACAGTACTATTTCCAAAGAGTCACTTCGGAACTAGTTCCGCGAGTGTCACATTAGTACCAGTTTCGCTCCTTATTTTTCCTCCTTAAATTGTAATTTCCAAACTATTTCTACAACTAATACCAAAGTGACGGTTTGGCGACAATTGCCCCCGTCCCTATGACATCTCAATGTTAAATTCTACAGAGTGTAGATTATTACTTTTTTTGTTTTTCTTATCATGCGAAGTAGTTTTCATATCGCGTTTTGTGCTTAAATTCGAGTGTTCTAACGTTTTTTCAAAATAATTTTGATCATTTGGAAAAATCGATTAACAAGTGAATGAAGAAACCACGTTTAATAAAACTGCATACTCAGTTTTTCATGATCACCTCAGTAGTCCTTATAAAAGGACTTTAAATTGTCAACGCATGGTTTTTGGCAAACTCTTTTTTTAAGGATATGTTATACATTCCATGCTGCTGATATGGGATCAAAAGAAAGAGGAGAATTTCTACATTTTAATAAAAGCTTTTCTTTTTTTTCTACTGAAAATTTTTCAAAATATTTTTTTCGTCATTTTTTGTCAAAATTTACATTATCACTGAACTGGGGAGATTATCCTTTCTTATTTGTGCAGTCCATCTATAAATGATGTCTACCTTCACATATATGTATTTTTCCATGGGTGGAAGCAAAATTAGAAAATGTTGCACGGTGTAATATATAACTGCAAGAAGAAAAGAACTAATCAACATCGATTTTATGCAGCGGATGAAGTTGTGGAATTGCTTAACGCATATAAAAATGATGAAACCCACCAATTAACATCACCAGTATACTCTGTGCCTCTTGTATCAAATATTATGGTTCCGCCACGATTTGAAGAAATTCGGATTTCACAAACAATGTTCGGCAAAGAAGCCGTCACGGTCCATCATATGATCGAGCATATAAAATTCAACCAACTTTGAACAATTACAATTCGTCATTTGGTTGAGCTATGAGTGAAACCAAACGAAAGTCAATCGATATATATTCACCTAGATTGCAAAAGGGCGTAACAACACTTTTTTGCTTTAAATTAAAGGATGTATTTAATCTCTTGACTATAGACTTTTTTCTGTATATAAGTTTAAATTTTTGTAGGGACATGTATTTAGTCTAGTGCATCATAATCAATTAAAAACCCGATTTTGAATTTTTTTGTTGTTACGCCCTTCTGCATTTTAGGCGACAATATGTATACTTAAAACAAATATCTTAGTCTTTTTATGTTTGGTCGAATTAATAGTTCATTTAATTTTATTAATTTTTTGTTTAATTTAATGAAAAAAAGAAAACTATAAAACTTCTTCTTTGTTTACCTTTGACGACCAATGGGACACATATGTCCCATGCTGAATTTGCGCCCTGTAAGCAAGACAACAAAACTATTCCTAATGTTCTGGTATTTCTGAAAACAGGAGGCACAGGTCCATGCTATATCAAAATTTTGGTCTTGCAAAAGCAATAACATCTGAATAAACGACATCCAAAAAAGATGAACAAAAAACTTATATTTCAGATTTTGGGGTCAATTTATTAGGCGCTAAGAACACATGGGGCCAATTATTTGGTAAAATCTGAAAGCAAAAACTCTCCTCTATTAATGCAAGTTAGTTTAAAAAAATCGGTTGGAATATGTGGAAAATATAACAAAAAATAAAAATGGGACATATATCACCCATTGGTAGTGAAAGGGTTAACATTGATACTTAAGTAAATTCAAAATATAGTACTTTGAAAATCAAATATAAGTTTAAACAAGTTTTCTTTTCAACTTAATTTTCGTGTAAGTTCCCAATACCGTACCATGGTCGCGTCGTAAGAAGGTCATAACCATGAATTCATGAATATGACGTCGACTCTGAAGGTGTAAAGAACAAAAAACGAGTACATATGTTCTTAAGTACGGTGTACTGCAAAACAGGGATGGAAAATAGAGAACGTTTTCGAACACTGAGGTGCTTTATTTAAAAAAAACGTTTAAATAAACTTACTTGAACGAATTAATAGATATTGAGCCAGAGCCCTTTGTTTTAGACTCCTTGAGTTTTAAACATTAAAGGCGCATTTACAAAAATCTCTTGAATTTAATTAAAGTTTAATAAGACCAGTTAACTTACAAAACAAAATTCTTACAATTATCCTTTAATAAGACAAAAAGTTTTTTGTGAAAAAGCACGTTAAAAATTATCCAATTATTGAAAACAAAAAAATGGGGATGTAATGCCGGAATCACAATGCTGGAGAACTCCACTCTGCACAGTGGATTTTGTTCCTTTCTTTTACGCACTTACATATTTTTTGTATCATGCCATCTCAATTTTAGTTAACTCCACTCTGCAGAGTAGAGTACTCCATCATTGTGAATCAAGCATAAATTTCGAAAAAAAATTTTAGTTTAAAAGCGTTTATTAAAGACACAAAAATAAATACATTATCGTGTCACGATTTATTTGTTTAAAACCACCCAGAAGCAAAAAATACTAGTTTAGAACCAGTTTTGTACTAGTTTATTTGAAGCAGACAACTAGTACAAGTTCTACCAAGAAGCATATTTAACTAGGATATGCAATCGCTAACAGATCGCACATCGGACAACGGACAGAAAATTATGACCTTGTCTGAATTGTCCATTGGCGGACTTAGGACGGTCTGGGGCAAAGCCCACCCTAGACTACTTTTTGCCCACCCCAGAATTTAAAAAAATCTGTTATAATTCTTGTTCTATGATTATTTTTTTTTTAAATATCAGTTAATCCTGTGGTTTTGATTGGGAAAATGTCTTCTAGTTTCCTAGGGAGATAATTTTTTTGGAATCTAAGGTTCAGTTTTACAGCCAGAACTAATATCGACTTTTCTCTTGAATATTTCTTAAATAAGATATGTTGTTTAAAAAATTTTACTTAAGAAATATTTTAGAAACAAATCAATCTTAGTTCTGGCTATAAGAGAAAAATTTCTTGGATTTAATAGTTTTTTAAAGGAATAATTATTTAATATTACACTCATAGAAATAAATCTGTTAGTTAAAAATTATGCCAAAGAAAGAGCTGTGTTTTTTTTTTTGCAAAATTATAGTAAAATAAGAACATCAAAACTTAAGCTGTTAAATTTGCAAAAATTTAGTTATATTTAAGTTAACTTTTAGTTAATTGAAAATGACAAATTGTATTGTAAAATCTACAGAAAATTTTGCTAAATATTAGTTGACTAAAAATATCAAAAACAAACTGTTATATCTATAATTTTTTGTTATTTTTAAGCTAAATTTAGTTGAATGCAAATAGCAGTTAAATTAGCAGAAATATTTACTAAAAAAAATTGTAAAACTGTAGATTTAACAGGTTTTTTTTTTACTGTTCTTATTTTACTTGTATTTAGCAAAAAAATCTGCTAATTTAACAGTTTCTTCTGCAGCATCATTTTTAACTAATTTTGAGTTTCTTTTTTCTGCTATTTTTACAGATTTATTTCTATGAGTATACTATTTTGAGGAAATTTCAATATGTAGTAGAAGCAAATATTCTACGATGAAAATGTCAGTTTTTGATCATCTCGGTAATTTTAGTGGTCAAAATATGGGGTAAGAATGGGTTCATCAGAAGTGGAAGAAAATATGAGACAGGTTGACCTTAGATTTCTTTTCTCCATCAAATATCAAAATTTTATACTATTCTGAGCGTATAGCATTCCTCCACGAGGATTTCTTCAGAAAAAAGGATGGATTTTTTAGAGTTTTCTATAAAAAACATTTGAAAATTTTATCAAAAGGGAGGGAGTTATTTTTAAGTCTTTTTTTGTTTGAAAAAATCGCAAGCATAATGTCGAAAGTGGTTTTTAAGATTAAGGGTCTGAGAATGAGCAAATAAACAGCCAAACATAAATGGGG
The DNA here is from genome assembly GCA_949987735.1 of Leucophora obtusa. Lineage (NCBI taxonomy): Eukaryota > Metazoa > Arthropoda > Insecta > Diptera > Anthomyiidae > Leucophora > Leucophora obtusa. The sequence continues at coordinate 114,873,300 of OX465295.1, read as the reverse complement.
CCCTTGCCCACCCCTGAAAAATGGTCTAGGTACGCCTATGGAATTGTCAGAGAAAATTTTGGCGTTGTCTGACAAGGTGATAATTTTCTGTCTAATGTCCGGTCCGATGTGCGATCCGATAGCGATTGTATCTCCTAGTTATATATGCTTCTTGGTTCTACCATCTCTCCATTCTATCAACTGTGGTATTTAACATAGAGATGTCATAGGTATGTGAGCAATTGTCACCAAACACTCAATTTGGTACTACACTCAGATAAAAAAGTTATAAAAAAAATTTGTAAACAGTTTCCAATCGAACTTTACTATTTTTATACTGATTTTTAGTACAATTTTTTTTAGTAATCATTTTTGCTATTCTCTTATTACAAATTACGGATTTTTTTACTAATTCTCGCTGCTGATTTTAGCAAATCATTTTACTAATTTTTCAAAACCGAGTGCTAAATTTAGCAGAAAAAAAAATACTAATTTAAATTTTTTTTTTTTTTTTGATTTTTTACAATTCTTGTTTAGTTTATATTTGTTACTATTGATATATTCTTAGTTTGGAAATAACACTCAGAAAATTTTATTGTATCTTGTATTGCAACTAATTATTTATACTATTTCATTGTACTAAAATTATGATATTTAGTAAGTTTTTTAACTAATTTTAGCAAATCGATTTTGAATTGCAATTTACATAAATTTGACTAAAATTTAGTAGCGGCTACTAATTTTTTCTACTAATTTTATTGTACTACAGATCAGCAGACATGTGTTGCTAAAATTAGAAAAAAATACCGCTGGCCTCAAAACAGTTAAATTTCCCGTAATAACAGCAAAATTTTCAGTAGCCATTACAGACTTTTTTGGTTGAGTGTAGTTGTAGAACAAGTTTGAAAATTATAATTTAAGATCGAAAAATAGGGAGCAAAACTCGTACTAATGTAATACTTGCGGAACCAGTTCTGAAATAGTTTTCTCTTACTGAGATAATTAGGTCCCTTTACCAAATGAAATATTAAATATTTTATATGTATGTATATATACATAATTTCTAATCAGAAATAGGGGGTTTCATATAAACTCGTAAGTTTCTTGTAAACCTTGTATAAATACAAACCATATTTTTTTATATATGGAGTTTGCGGCCCTATGCTCCTTGCAGGAGTAAAAGGAACAAATATATATATATACAAATGGTTCAAAATTATTGATTTAGAAAGAAAAACAGGAATATGTAGTGGTACTTATGAGAAATTTATCAAACTAGTTCTGAAGTGACTCTTGGGTACTATACCAGTCGATTTTCACGTCATTCCAATTCACAATAAAAAAATGTAAATTTTTATTTAAAAACTATGAGTTTTTATTAAAAACAAAAGTAAACAAAATGAGAATTTCAAATCCGGTATTTTGATTTAGGTAATTTTTTTTAAATAGCCCCCATATAGATCGTATTAAACTAGTACACAACTGGTTCAAAATGAATTACAGTTAAATACACTTTTTATTTATAAAAAAAAAATAAAAGTACAAATTACATAACAAATAATTTCTTCATTATAATCTCTTTATCATCGCGTATTCAAGGGTTTTTCATCCAGCAGCAGTTGTAAATCTTCCTGTTCAAAACCCTGATTGACGTAAATTATCTTGCTCCAAATGTTGATTTTATCTTACTTAGTTTTAGGACAATAATTTGTTTAAATTTTTATTTCTTGAATTTATTTTAATTTTTTTATTCAATGATAATTATTTAATTTATTTTAAAATATTTTAATTTCAACTGAAGTTTTTACTAACTGAGCCACTGAGGGATTTTATCGGTTAGCGTTAGAAACTGTGGGCTGAAAACATATTAAATGAACAACTGCAATTTCCGCACCCTATTTCACACAGAAAACATATTTGTAGTTACAACCTAATTTTTCGCCAACCGAATTTGTGTGGTTCCAGGTAAATACAATTAATTTTTAATACAGTTGTAATTCAAAGTTTTATAAATAGAATAGTACGTTCCACAAAATTTATTTAAAAATTTGTATGCCTCGAACTGGGATAGAACCGGCTCACAGTGTGTCCAAAAGCACTTTTTTAAGCAAATAACATTTCAGGCCACAATTCTTAACCGATTTTCAAAATTCTTTAGCTTTAGAATTGGACCAAACATGGTATGGTAGTTGTACCTTGTATAAGATATACCGCAAAGCGGTGATTTGCCAGCGTTTCAAAAATGATCAAATTGGCTAAAAACTACCCTTATATACTAATTGGGTCTAACTTTTGTATTATTTTAGCTATGCAGAGCTTCGAAGAATGAATCCTATTTTGAATGAAATACCTAAAAATACCATATGACTTCCTTTTAAATCGAATGAATTCATATTTAACAATCGCAGGGAAATCATTCTTTGGAATTAATTCGATCGAATTCAAATAAAAATATGAATTCAATCGATCCATCTCATTCGATTTTATCAATCATTGAATTCACCAATTTGGATTGACAATTTAGGAATTCAATCGATCATTCGATTTTGTATCACTTGTTTCAACATTTTGGGAATGACATTGGATTTAAAAAATTTGTAAAATTAACAATTCGTTGGCTTGCCTGCCTGCAAGTAGTGCTATGTGTTTTTTTTTTAACAAGTTTTGAGGACAGTGAAAAAACTGTTAAAAAATAGTCTTTTAAGATATTTTATTGGCATCTTGTGCCGTAATGATTCACGATCTCATTACTAAAATCATCATTAAGGCATATGATGTCAATAAAATATCTTAAAACATCATTTTTAACAGTTTTTTCGCTCTCCTGAAAATCTATTAAAAAAACACATAGCACTACTTGCAGGCAAGCCGACTAATTATCTTATTTCATTACAGTAAAACTAACAATTTATTATAAGTAAAGAAAGAAAAAAATATATATTTATATATTGAATTCACATTTAAATGATTTTTTTTTTGTAATTTTTTAGTTTGCTAAAATACAGAAAGCTGAAATTTCTAAAGTTATGCAAAATGTTGATTACTTGAAATAGTTCCAACTGTGAATGCCATCAATAAATGATTGCCTAAAATCAATTAATTGAAATTAAAATGCTGAAATTTTTGAAATACTACCCAGTGTAGAAAATCATTACCAGATATGTGGTTATGTAACTACATACTTGGTAATGGTAACTAGTTACTTTTCTTATTACATTTCTTATTACCTTTGTATGGCGATGTCGCGAAAAATAATGTGTTATGATTACACACCAACATACTAAAAATCTAAAAATATGTCATTACCTATATGCTTACCAGTACTGACAAAAAGAATGAGTCTAAAAATAGATTTTCAAAAAAATAAGTTTTATAAAAAAAAATATTTTTTTATTGTAAAATTTGTTTTAATAAAATTTTCTAGTGCAGGAATCGAACCTGGGTTGCCAGCTATATCGACATGTAATGTTTGATAGATAAAAACATAATTGACCTGCTGCACACAAGTCAGCTTATGTAAACTCAACATTATGGCCAGTTTTGTAGTCAGAACTTGGATTGATTTTGTTCTTCAATATTTCTTAAATAAGAAATTTTGTTTGAAAATTTGTTATTCAAGAAATACACAAGAAAAATATCGATCTAAGTTTTGACGATAAAACTGGCACTTAAACTTTTCGTATTAAGTACTTTTCTATTTAAAAACTTTCTGATTCAAGTAATTTTATGTTAAAATTTTTAAGTAGGTACTTTTTTTTGGTCTTGAAATTTTTATCTAAGAAATGTGCAAACGTTCTGTTTGTGAACTTTTTTGTTACTTTATTGATCGTGAGGTAATGCGCACTCAAAAAAGTTTGACAGTTACTACATGACAGTTGTTTGTGTAGTAATCAGTAGTTATTGTTTTTAACATTAATTAAAGTTGTTTTCCTATGGAAAATTACAAAACACTTTGTATGACAGAGTATTTAAAAAAACAACTAAAGAAAATTACTGTAATTTCGTAACAGTTGTTCAAATCAGTTATTTTTCATATCATAATAAACAACTAACATAATAGTAGTTTTACAGTAAACAGTTGTTTTTGGTAGTTATTTGAAACATAAAAAATTTCATTGAATTACTTTTAGTTTTAAAAATTTTTAATTCTTGTTTAGTTTATATTTGTTATTATTAATATATTCCTAGTTTGCAAATAAAATTCACAAACTTTTATTGTATCTCCAATGCATAAAAGCATAACTGGAGAACGGTTTGGAATTTTTACTTCAAATTTTAAAATATACAATACTTTTATAACACTAAAAGAATTAACTGTAAAAAACAGTAGATTTTACCAATTTTGTCAGTTGTTTTAAAATGTTTGTATTAAAAATTTCTCAGTTAATTTTTCGACATTGTTAGTTATTTTTGATGCATTTGTTAGTTATTTTTCAATAGTTAAAAATAACAACATTTTTAGTTATTTTATAGGTAAATACCTTTGTCGCCTTTTTAACTGCATATACCTTTGTTTTAACTGTCATTTTCAGTAGATTCTACCGACCAACTTTTTTGAGTGCAGTACTTGGGAGCATAAAGAAATTTCGAAAAAAATACTAAGTAGTAAAATTTCCATCCCTGCGAGAAAATTAAAGAAACATAAAAAATTCGCACATTCACTGCATATAAATAGTTTTGGTAGTTGTATAACTGTATTCTATATGTATTGATCGAATGAAAAAAAGTTTTCATTCAAATGCGAATCTATACTATAGATGTCAAAACCGAGACGAGCCCACCTTTTATATTTATATGCATACAAATACATACAATATATGTAGTAGTTGCCATACCATACCAACTCAAAACTAGTGTCTTGCCAAAAACGTACAAAAAACAAATTATCCGGCTTGGAGCCAAAGATACACTGAAAAAAATACATCTGTAACTTAACAGAAATTTCTTCTCCTTTTTGTTTTAATAAAAATTTTAATAAAATTCTGTTAAAGATTGTAAATTTTGAAGATTTGTAAATTTTTAACTAAACAAAATTAAAATTAAAATTTTTTTACTTAAAAACTAACCCCTAAATTCATAAACCCTCTGTAAAATTATAGGAGGTTTATTCAACAAATTTTGTATGAAAATGACGTTTTGTAAACCTGCTATAACTTTACAAAGCATTTATGAATTGAGGGGTAAATTTAAAAGCAATAACCTAACAAATATTTTTAGAAATTCTAAAAGCGCCGTCGCCTGAAGATTTCCTTAGGCAAGAATGAAATACGCCTTCACCAGATTATATTTTACAATTTGTTAGTCGTAAATAAGTTTTGGTATTTTAGCACATTTAATTCCTTAATTGCAATTAATTTTTATCCCGATAAAAGTTGATTTGCAATTTCTTTTAATTATTTTGAGTGTAAATATTTAAAGTCTGTGAACTTTTAATTGCACAAAAACTAGTTTTTAGCTTAAACAAAACATACATATATTAAAATGTTTAAACATTTTTTCATATTTTGTTTTGAAATTATTTTTCGCTTGAAATTTTATTTAGTTTTATTATATCCCAGCAAATTTTTTCTAAGCCAATTTCTAACAATGATCTAAATTTATGTATATAGATTTTTCATTTTAAATTCAGAAAATATCATTTGAAATTAAGGGCCTGTGTATCTATTACGAAAATAGTCTAAACGAAAGAAATTGACAATCACTTTCGTCAAAAATACATGGGAAACTAAAACAAATTTTCGTTACTTTGCTTTCGTTTAGAGTATTTTCGTAATACATAAACCAGGGCTAAGAAATAATGTCGTTAAAAATTGAAGAAACATCTTCTGTATTTAATTTGGTTTCAGAAAATGTCAATCGAAATTAAAAAAAAAACATCTATTGTAGTTTAGGAACTGCAGAAATTATTAATAAAAATTTAAAAATATCAAATGAAAATCAGAAATCGTGAAATATTAATTAAAATTCGGAAGACATTAACTTAAATTTAGAATATTTCAATTGTAATTCAGAAAATATCAATATGAATTGAAATTTTGAAAACATCAATTGAAATTGAGAAAATATCAACTGAAAATAAATAATTTTATTTGGTGTTTTCTGAATTCCAGTTGATTTCTTATTGACAATTGAACTTTTCGAAAGTTTTATTGATGTATTCTGAATTTTTGAATTACAATTGATATATTCTGAATTTCAATTAATTATACCCTACACCACTACGTGGAGAGGTTCCAAATAGTACCCAAACACGGGTTCGGGAAAATTTGTTTAGCCCCTTTCGACATTTTTCAGTAAAAATCTGATTCATTAGTGAGATCCTCTATCCTCGTTAACGATTTTATTAATATAGCTTCTAACTTAGGACAACTGTCGGTTGAGTCGAAGTTAAGTTTATTCTATAATTTTTTATAAGAACCAACAAAATTCACTTCAGTTTTAGTTTCTTTGAAAATGTAAGATTTAGCCAAAAAATTGTTAACATAAACTTAGAAAAATTTGCTATTTTACTGAGTTAACGATATATTTTTCTATATTCAACAATTTTTTTCGTTAACTATCAAAAGAATCCGAACTATTGTTAAAAGAAAATATCTCTAAAATTGCAAACTTAATATGCGTAAAAATCAAATCATTTAAAAATTAAATAATATTTTCATAGGAAACACAATGTAGATTCTGATACAAAAAAATTCTCAGAATATGATACGGAATCGAAAATCGTAATAGGGAGATGCCTTAAATTGTAAAAAAAAAATTTTGCAGTGTCTGTGATTCTTTTATAAAAAAATTACTTCAAATTCTGCAACTTCATATCAAACTTAGAATATAAAAAATGTTCCAGTGTCAAAGGTTTAATATAGAAGAAGTGCCTAAGCGGGCAGTTTTATAGTCAGAACCAGCATCTTTGAAAAATTAAGAAATATTTAAGAAAAACAAAATTTCTTATATGAAAATATATAAGAAAAAATCAACCTTTGTTCTGATTATGAAACTGGCCCTAATTATGAAACTGGCCCTAATTGAATAAAAAATTTACCAGAAAAATTTCTTAAAATTTGATAGGTTTTCAATACGAAAAATTTGGAACCTTTAAACTTAAAAATAAACAACTAACGATTAAAATATCCCGATGGGTTCCTTCCGATCTTAATGAAATTCGGATATGTGATAGAGTTCTGCGGCAAAAGTTGCCAAATATCTAAATCTCAATAAAACCTTATATTATTACCCGGTAACAAGTTTTGTCGATTGAGGTAACTCACTACAAAACACTCATTAACCCTACACAGGGAGAGTTTTGCTCGACGAGTTTCAATGAAACTTTCCATTACACTAATGAAATTTTCTTAACAAAATAAATAAAAAAAATTATTAAAATTTATCGAAAAGCTTCATATACGATATACCATGAAACTTTTTTATTGAGTTTATAATACTTTTAGTAAATGAAAGGAAAATTTTCACAACATTTTGTGGAAAATTGCATTAGTTCAATGAAAAGTTTCAATGAACTAATTGCGCATTAAATTAAAATTAATAAAATTTTTATACTACTTACATTTACACTTAACCAAAAACTAGTAGTTTCTGAAAACTGCTTGTATATACAGTAAAACTCGGTTAAGACGAACTCCGAGGGAGCAAAGAAATTAGTTCGTCTTAAGCGAAGTTTATATTAAACAAGGTCAAGTTTGTCTAAAATACTTTTTTTATTCACAAAATAATTAAGATTTTTAATATAATTAAAAATTTGAATAAAAAATTGTATAATCCTTTCATTGCATTTGCTTTAATAAACCGTTTTTAAGGAAAATAGCTGTGTGAAATTTGTCAAATTGAAAAATATTTATACACAATATTCCCAGTTTTTTAAGAGTTCGTATTAAACATGGAGAATAATATTAAATTTAGTGTGTGGGGCTGTTACAAACAGTTCGGGTTAACCGAGGGTTCGTCTTAAGCGAGCTCGTATTAACAGATGTTTTTTATATGAAAAATGATTGCAAAAGGTCGGGACTTTCAAATTGGTTCGCATTAACCGAGAAATCGTCTTAACCGAGTTCGTATTAAGCGAGTTTTACTGCACTGAGAGAATTATTATCACTTCAGTAATGAATTTCTTCATAGTTTCAATGAAAATTGTTACTGGAACTCGTCCATTGAAACTTTTCATAGAATCTATGAAACAGGTTTCATTAAAGACAATGTTTATGAGAAGTTCATAAAATTAATGAAACTCTTCATAAAATTAATATAAATGAATAAATCATTCAGCCAATGAAGAGCTTCATAAAATCTGTCAAGCAATTTAATTTACTATTATTTATTATAGTTGGTTGTTGTCGTTGATATGTTGGAGTGGATAAATAAAAAGTACTTAGCAAATGCAAAAGGTGTAATAAAATCGTAGCATATTTTACGGATGTACAAAATATATCTGAAGAAAGAATTCATTAAATTAAAAAGTTTCATAAAAAGAAGTTTCGAAAAAATTTATATGATTTTTAAAAAAATTTCATAGTCCAAAATTAATAATAAAAAATTAATTAAAAAAAATTTAAATAATAAAAGATTATTCTCTCAGAAAATTACGATATTTTACAAAAAAATTAAAAAAAAAGAAAATTCAATTTCATATATATAAAGAACATTTTCATTAAATTTATGGAGATCTAATTTATGAAATTCAATGAATTTTTTAATGAAATTATGAAATTTTATGAAAGAAAAGTTATGAAAAATTTCATAATATTAATTAAATATTTTATACATAATGAAATTCTTCATTGGTTCTACGAAAAAAATTATATGAAATTATATCATTAATATCATAAAGGATAATTTTCTCAGTGTGTACTTGTCAAATTCAAAACAAATTTTTAATCAATAACTAAAAGTTTTAAAAACCGCCAGTTATTTTCGAATTAAAAAAATTTTAAAACACTAGAAAATATGCAATGATATTCAATTTGTCCACAATTTTTTTTTTTTTATAATAATAAGACTCCAAATCTGATATATTTTTTTGAATGTTTTAGAATTAAAAAAATTTTTTTTTTATAAAAAATTTTTATACGATATGAGGAGTTTCTTCGGAAAAAGTTTTCGAATTTGAGAATTTTCATACACGACTTAAATAAAACCAAATACTTAAGTGAAATTTTGTCCTGAGATTTTAAGGTGTGTCTGAGCCATACTTGGGATTTTTTCATTGGCATTGAAATTTCATTTAATGGTACATACTGAAATTTTCTGGCATTAGAATTTGTAATACTAATGCTAATGAAATTGCACTAATGCCTTAAAAACTATGAACAATTGAATAAAAAAAACATTTGTTTACAAAAAAAAGGGGGATGGATAGATTGCTTTTTTTTCAACTTGCCACCGAACTTTGTTCTATGAACTGGGTGTTATAGTCCCTAGATTATAAATTTTAAAAAACCGCACTTAAAATTGCAAAATTTTAATTAAAAAACTTAATCAGCGATTTTTATTCTGCAAACAAACATACTGATGTAAGAATTTTCCTTTTTGGAAATTTTTTTCCGCGACTTTTTCGCGATTTCCTTTTTCAATTAATCACAGAATTTTGTTCTATGAATTGGGTACTATAGTCCCTAGATTATAAATTTTAAAAAACCACACTTAAAAAATTGCAAAATAATCGCGGAACGCGAAAAAAGATTTTATGGTACAACAATTGAATTAAAAAACTTAATCAGCGATTTTCACTCTGCAAACAAACATACTGATGTAAAACTTTTCCTTTTTGGAAATTTTTTTCCGCGACTTTTTTTTCGCGATTTCTTTTTTTAATTAATCCCTAGATTATAAATTAAAAAAAAACCACTTAACAAATTGCAAAATAATCGCGGAACGTGAAAAAAGACTTTATAGTACAAAAGTTGAATTAAAAAACTTAATCAGCGATTTTTATTCTGCAAACATACATACTGATGTAAGAATTTTCCTTTTTGTAAATTTTTTTCCGCGACTTTTTTCGCGATTTCTTTTTTCAATTAATCACAGAACTTTGTTCTATGAATTGGGTATTATTGTCCCTAGATTATATATTTAACAAAACCGCACTTAAAAAATTGTAAAATAATCGTGAAACGCGAAAAAAGATTTTATGCTACAAAAATTTAATTAAAAAACTTAATCAGCGATTTTCATTCTGCGAACAAATATACTTACACACAGAGAAAATATATGCCATTTTCCAACTGAAATTCGGTTGTATCTACTAAAATAGGTTGGTACAACTGAATATTGGTTATCACAACAAAATTTGGTTTATACAACTGAATTTTAGTTGCAATAACCAAAATATTTACGAATCACATTCCAACATGGTTTCACCAAGCGAATTTATTGGTTGTAGCAACCAAAATTGGCTTAGCAATTCGGTTGGCAATTTTTTTTCCTGTGTGTATGTAAGAATTTTCCTTTTTGAAAAATTTCTTTTGCGCGGCATTTTTTCGCGGTATTTTTTGCAACTAGTCACCGAACTTTATTCTATGAATTGGGCTTATAGACCCTAGGTTATGATTCTAAATAACCACAAGTAATAAATTGCAAAATAATCGCGGAACGCGAAAAAAGGCTTTATGTACAAAAATGTTAGCCTTTGCAGACGTGTGTAATTCTTATGGCCAAATTTTTCGATACAAATTGAGAAGAGAATGATTTAACAGAGGTAGGGAGAGTTGGGTAGTCTTTTAATTATATAGTCGTTGATAGCGGTATGGAAATTGGGAAGTGTTCTTCCCTAAAATGCAAATTTTTAATACCAAAATAAAGGCTGTTTTTTAAGCCCGATAGAACTTACGAAAGTGTTAACTGTCAAACGAACTGTCATAATGAGCTCACTTTTTGACATTTATGATCAGCATACTCTGGCAAATCATCATAAATAGAATGACGTTTGAAAAATGCTACCAAATTATCCAGATTTACTTTGAAAATCAGTCATCAATTGGCGCAACTTGAAGACGCAAAATTATGTTCAGCAATGAGGCTCATTTTTGGCTTAACGGGTTTGTTAATAACAAAATTGCCACATATGGAGTGAAACCAATCCAGAACAGACCCTACAGACGCTATTAAGTACATCCAGAAAAATGCACCGTTTGGTGTGGTTTACACGCTGGTGGTATCATTGGACCTTGTTTCTTTTAAAATGAAGCCGGAGCTCGCGTTACGGTCAATGATTTTTTGTATGAAAATATGAATGACATTAATCCGGGCGAGGTGTGGTTTCAACGGGATGGCGCTACGTCCGTAAACATCGACTTATTGAGATCAATATTTGGCGATAAGTTAATTTCGAGAAATGGAGCTGTCAATTGGCCTCCAAGGTCGTACGATTTGACACGTCTCTATTATTTCCTGTGGGGCCACGTGAAGTCCCTGCTTTATGCTGATAAACCAGCGACAATTGCCGCCTTGGAGACCAACATTGTTCGCGTTATTCATGACATACGACCAGCAATGCTAGGAAAAGTGGCCCAAAATTGGACGTCCAGAATGCGAAGAACAGCCGAGGTGGCCAAATGCCCGAAATCATTTTCAAATGTTAATGCCATGTATTAATCTTTGGAATAAAAAAATTTTTTGGATTAAAATTAAATTTTTTGTGTTATTTTTTACAATTTAAAGTTCTAAAGGACTTAAAAACCACCATATATAAAGAGAATGCAAAAGTTCGTAAAAATGCTTCAACTTCCATTCCCAAAACCTTTCCCTAGACCAGCGACTGAGCTAAAGGCACATCTACACGATGTATAAAGAGAATGCAAAAGTTCGTAAAAATGCTTCAACTTCCATTCCCAAAACCTTTCCCTAGACCCGCGACTGAGCTAAAGGCACATCTACACGAGAGAGAAAACTTCTAGAGTTAGAGCAAAAAACACCTCTAATTCGCTCTATTGTAAATGATTTAAGCTCTTTAGAGGTGTTTTTTGCTTTATCTCTAGCAATTTTCTCTCTCGTGTAGATGTGCCTTAAGGGTATATCGACTTTCTGATGTTTGTTACTACTAAAAAATTTACCCGCCTCCACTTTTTATTACTTACACCTATTATTATATATGTATTTTACTGCGCCGTTATTAAAAATTCCATTAATGAAAATTTCCTGTCCATGTCAAAAATCTTACGTTTCTTGTAAAAAAAAGTTTTTGACAAAACAATTCCTTTATTGCACTTTTGTTTGACTGCCAAAGTTTTAATTAATTCAATTAATGTTGGATTTTATTGATAAATTTATGAAATTTATGCCCGATTACTACTATTTACTATTGCATAAAGTTTACCATCTGTTATTATTTAGTAATTTTAAAACAATTATACACTGAAAATATTATTACAGTTATGACTGCAGTTTATTTAAAAAGTTATCCGTATATTTATTTTAAAATGATTATACAGTATAAATGACAAGAAATTCATTTTTCAACTGTCTTTGTCTTTTAATTAAAAAATAAATTACATATAAATACGGATTTTCTGTTACAGTTAATATTTTCATTTAAAATGTTTTGTTAAAAAGGAAACCCTTTTCGATTTCTAGGTCAGTTAAAAAAATGAAATAAATTAAATATAATTTATTCTTACGGATTTTGTAGTTAATTTGTTTAAAGTTAAAAAAACGAAATAAATAAAAAATCATTATTTTTTAACATTTAAAAATAAATGGAAAGTTCTTTTGATTTAAATGAAAATTTAGTAGACCGGTTTTCAAGTGATTTTTCATTTATTTTAAATTACATTTTCAGTTAATTTAAACCACAAACTATTTTGAGTGTATTAATATTACAAAAAAATCGAAAAATAACCGAAACTGTGGTTTTAAATTTTTTTTTAGGATTTTACAATAGCAAACTCTAAGTATACAGTTTATAAAAAAAGAGTATGGGAATTATGTGTTAAATAATATTTACTGATGTACTTACAAGTTCATTAAAAAATACGTGATTCAATTAAATATTTGTTTATAAGTAAATTTATTTTAATTAAGCTAAATAATTTGTTCTCTATAGATCAGAAGTTCCATGCTATAAAGGGTTAATATCACACTGAAAACAAGTAAATGAAGTAACAAATTAATATAAATTGACTTAATTTCAATGCCACCAAATTTAATTGTAACACTGTGTTCTGCATACTAACGTTTTTGAAAAATTTCCATTACATGATTTAGTTATCGCATTATTAATATTTTACATAAACAACTTACATTTATTTAGGTACATTTACTATTTAGATCTAATACAAAAATCAAACCGTGACAGTTTTTTTGTATTTAATTTATGAACTATTCAAATTTAAGAAAATACTTTGTAGGCATTTATTATACACGGCGACAAAAAATTAAAAAAAGTCAAAATATTTAGACCAGAGTATACCTCTATATTTGAGTTGCACTGAATCCGAATCTGGCCTTACAATTTCTCCATCTATTAATATAAAATTTGTTATGTCATTTGCCTATAAAATTCAGTTATAACTTTTCTTATTCATTCTCTTCAGAACGAAAACAAGAAAAACATTTTTCCCCGGAAGGACTAAATGCATATAGGACCGTTGAGCACGAATTCGGATTTAGGTAAAAGTACACTACTCTTGCCGGCTTTTCTTTTAGTTTATAACCACGTTAATAATCTTTAACAGACAATTTCTCAGAAAATCTAAAAATATCTAAAAAATGTAAATGAATTCGCGGTGTTATAAATCGAAAAGATATTGGAAAGGTTAAACCTAGATTTTGATGACAAGGGCTAGATGACATAACAAACTTTGTAAATAAAGCCTAACTCGCGATGTTATAACATCCCGAATATAGCAAAATGCCGGGTTTTTTGACTTTATACTAAGATATCTTAAAAACTTGATGTGTTATAGATTCGGATTCAGAACAACTTAAATCATTAGAAAAGTATGGTCTCAGGACTAAAACAAAAATTGCAGGCATGTGTCATCATCACCTAATATAGTAGTAGGTCATTAATAAGTATTTTTTTGATTTTATTAATTTTATTTAAAAGTGGCTTTTAAATAAATATTGCAATCAATAATGAAATAAAAAACAAAAAAGTAAACATTCTAAACAACTTGGTGGGTCTAATTACCAAGGTTGGCAACTGGTATTTTTATAATATCGCACTCAAAAAAGATTGACAGTTACTACATAACAGTTGTTTGTGTAGTACTCAGTAGTTGTTGTTTTTAATTGTAATTGCAGTTGTTTTTCTGTGAAAAATCCAAAACAACTATTGTGACAGTTATCTAAGAAAACAACTAAAGAAAAGTACACTCAGGGAATTAAGTAGGTAAAATCAACTGCAAATGACAGTTAAATTAAGTACATTTGCAGTTAAAAAGGTGTAGACTACATTTGCATTTAAATCAACTGCAATGTGAAGTTATTTTTAACTGTTAAAAATCAACTGACAAATGCAGTAAAAATAACTACAAATTCAATTAAAACAACATACATGTAAATTATTGTAAAACTGTACAAACAACTGCAAATGTAACAAATTTATGAAAATACTCTTAACTTAATTTTATTCTCGAATAAATTTAAAATTGAGACATTAAAATTTACACCTAATATAACTTTTATTTTTCACTATTTAAATATTGTTCTCGATGCCCGTCTGTGAGGGATGAAATATTGTTTGGCTTCCTTTTTTTCTCCAGGCAGAAAGGGATGAAAATATAAAAGAACTGAAAGAAAATTAATACAATATTTTTTAATATTCCCGTAAATAAATTTATATTTTATATTATAAAACTTACCTTATTATTTTAATAATTTAATAAAATATATAACTTTTTCCGTATTACGCGTCTCCACTCTTTGGCGTTGTTTTATGAATAAGACAAGAGTAAACATGTTCTTCTCGTATTCTTTCACTAGAAATTTCTAAACAAGCGTTTCGTACACTTGCTCCTCTTTGCTTCGTGTGTGTGCACACACACTTGAAAATTTAAGTTTTTATGACAAAATTCAAAATAACTGTATAAAATAAATGTTACCACATTGTAAGTAGTTTTTGTAGTTTGTTTAAAAAAATAACTGTCAAAAACATTGAAAAATTTTGGTCTAAGTAAATTAACTGCAATTGTAGTTAAAATAACTATAACCGCATTATTACACAAATAACTGTCATTTAGTAACTGCAGAACTTTTCTGAGTGTACTGCAATTTCGTAACAGTTGTTTATAGAAATTATTTTTAAATATCATAAAAAACAACTACCAAATCAGTATTTTTACAGTAAACAGTTATTTAAAAAGTATTTTTTACTTTTACTGTTTAGTTTATATTTGTTATAATTGATATGTATATGTATTCTTAGTTTGCAAATAAAAATCAGCTTCAATGTATAAAAATGTAATAACTGAAGAACTGTTCGGAAGTTTTATTTCAGGTTTCAAGTACGATGAAGTAATTACACATTTTTTCATAATCGAAAGAAAAACATTGTCTTTTTTTGTTAAAATAAACAATGTTAGCGTGCCTTAAAACTTATTCACATGCAGTTTATGTGCAGTTAGGCCTGGTAATTTAAGTGAATTTAAAAATTCTGTTAGAGAGTCAACTGCTTCGATTTCTTTAACCACTTTATCAACAGATAACTTGAAAGTCAGATACCCGTACAATTACCTTTCGTTTCCCAATTTTAGTGTTCCGATTCCACTCGTTCCCCGTTCCATTCCATTTCGTTTCCAAATTTAGTAGTTCAATTCCACTCGTTCCCGTTACATTTCTTTCCATTCTCCGTTGCATTTCATTTCGTTTAACAATTTCAGTGCGCAAGCCGTTACGGAGGAAAATTTTCCAATTTTTACCAAATTCTTCGAATTGTGAGTTTCGATCTTGAGTTCATTAAAAAATTCCCATAGAAAAAAACACTTTTAGTATTTCACAAATTTTCCAATTTTTCTGGAGATTTTGCAAATTTTTTTCTCCGTAAAAACCTTATTTCAACTATTACTAACATTAAAAAATAATACCAAATTGGTCCAATCATTAGTACTTATACCGATTTCACATTTTTTGACACGTAGTTAAACTTGTACGTGACATTACCCGTGGATTTGAAATTATTTGTATCAAGTTTGAGCGACAACTTTTCTTTCCCTAAAAACCTTATTCGGACTATTACCACAATAAAAAAAAACTAAGTGAATAGGAATTTTAGATATATCGGAAAAAGTGTTCGTGGACAACGAAAATCATTTCATTTTTATTTATATAGATACTTTTATAATATCAAAAAAATTAACTACAAAAAACAGTAGTTTTTACCTATTTTTTCAGTTGTTTTAGACATTTTGTAGTAAAAATTTGCCAGTTCATTTTACGACATTGTTAGTCATTTTTAATGTATTTGTTAGTTATTTTTCGACAGTTAAAAAAATACCTTTGTCGCCTTTTTAACTGCATATACCCTTGTTTTAACTCTTATTTTCAGTAGATTCTGCCGACAAATTATTTTTGAGTGCAATACCGCTATTCGTTTCGATTACCAACTTTGCCAAATAAGCACAAGCTTATCAGCTTTCTGGCCTTAAAAATACATACTTGTCAACTGGAACTTTATAAAATCAAAGCAAATAAATAGCACAATTTATTATCAATCATATGGTATTTAATCTGAAAATTGTTTTAACACATTTATTTACTACATCTTAAGTATTCTTAGTTTTATTAGCTCATACTTTCACTTGGAATTGCACATATGTGTTATGAATTGTGGTTTAAATTAGTCGCTTCCCGTCTGATAATATTAAGTGGTATCTAATATCATAGACATTTAATAATGGTATTCACGGCAATAAAAAAAAAAAAAAAAACGAGAAATTCAGTAAGGAATTAACTTCATGGGAAATGAATCTACTTCAATAGTAAAATATTTATTATTTATTTCAAAGTAAAGTGTTTGTAACCGTCGCAAAGGACAATCGTAATTAATATGAAAATTAATTACTACATGTTTTTTCTACGAAGAAGAAACCACTTTTTTGAAATATTTAACGGACACAAGGGAATCACCATACTGCCGCTGTGACGTGTCATCCAAACACTCGTTAGTGGTTAGTTTATTTGTATTTTTAATTGTTAAATTTTCTCTATATGAAAACTTTTTGTGTATGCCATGACTGGGAATCGGACCGGCAAAACACAGGATATGACTAGTAACATCATCTCTTAACAAGATACACCGAGGTCAGCAAAGCGATGAGTGTGTCCAATTGAAATTTTGTCAATCACAGCCTACACAATGTTTTTCGTAATCAGAAGGGCCAGAATTAATAAATATATGAGTAATTTATTTATCAATTAGATTTTTTTCTCTTTTTAATTCTATTGCTATCTCCTTTTCACAGTTAATTATCACATTATGATGCGCTATATTCGCATTAAATAATTGGATAGCAAGTGTTGATCATATACTTCGTTGCAAATTTAATTTCATTTAAAATTCCATCTCACTATGTTAAAAACTAAATAGGAATCCCACTAATGTGTCTTTAGTATTAAAATATATGACATAAAGATATTAAACTAATATGTAATTTTAATGTTTAGTTTTTTACATGCGTAAAACATTTAATTAGATGCGTTAAATGCATAACAAAACATTTAATTAAATGTGTTTGTATTTAAATAAGTTTTATAGGAAATTATGAAATCTAATGCAAAAATGTGAACATTAAAAATAAATAAATGGAGGAATTATAAAAAGCAGAGACTATTAATTATAGAGATAGGAAATCAAAACTTACACTACTCTTCGGTAGAGGGCGCTGAAATTTAGTATTACTTGAGCTAAACTGATATTAAATAGTTAATATCAGTAATATAAAACCGCTCAAAATAAGGAAAAAACAAACGCGAAATATATTCAAATAATAAAATTTGAGATATACGTTTGTTTTTTTGCTTTGTTGTTTGTTATTATTTAAATTTAAATAAAAAAAGAAAATTGTCAATTTTTTTTAACAAAGTGCCATCTAGTGACAACGATTTTATTATAACTTATTTTTTTGGTGATGCCATACCCCTGATAAAAAGCATAATTTTTGAAGTTTAATAAGCTGTTCACATAAAAAATTATCAAACGTGATTTTTCAACGATAGCACGTTAACACTTATACTAAGCTGTGTTTGTGCGGCAATCAATCAACGTTGGCTTATATCATTCCCATATAAATTTGACATTAACCAAAGTTTAGTGTTAACTCTTAACGTTACTAATGTCAAACTTGTATTGGAATGACAAGAACACCTTTAATAGTAAATGCAAGTCAGTGATCTTTTAGATTTGTATGAATACATTTCTAGTAAAACTAGTAAAAGAGCAAAAATATTGAAGAAATCGTAAAAAAAATAACAAAAATCGCAAAAACACGTCCGCGGAGTGCAAACTTTAATGAGAATCATAAGAGCTAATTAATTTTATAACGATTCACATGAAAATGTGTTCAATTTTATCATTTGTTAAACAAAAAAAAAAAACATATTATTAGTTTTTGCTGAAAGAAATTTTTAAAGTAAAAGCTAGTAAAATTTGTCATTTTACTAGTTTTTGTTTTTTTGTGTAAAACTGGTAAAAACGGTAAAGCTACACCGAAAAAATTCCTCAGTTACTCAGTTAAGGAAATCCTCAGTTGATTTAAAATTAATCGTCAATAACTTTTGTTTCAGTTAAAGACATATTTTATTCAGTTATTTTCAAAACAAATTTCCAATTGGAAAAGAATGTATGTCCAAATTGAAAAATTAAATTGTAAAAAAAAATAAATTGATTCTCATATTTTCAATAAAAATAATTCAATAAAATATCAGCAATGTTTTTGATAAAGATAAGTCTTATCAAGCTCTATTTAATATGCGTCATCTAAAATTTTAATTTTTACTAGAACGTGAAAAACCTAGATATATTTTTTGGGACATCCCTAAAATCATCATGTGACAGCGCATAGAGAAAGGAACCTAAGGGTAAAAAATCAATTTTTTTTTTTGATGTGGACAACATCTGAGCATCGAATGAGACCGATCCCATGCCCTTTTTTTATCCTTAGGTCCCTTTCTATTTTGCGCGTTACATATAGGAAATGGTAAAAAATGCAAATTTCCGCAGTAGAATTCAATTCAGTATTGTTTTTTTATTGCAAATACATTAAATAACACGAAATAAACAAATAAAATGAACATTTTTGTGGGTTTTTAAATTTTAGATGGTTGTTAGTAACTAAAATTGCATATATATTCAATTTGACTAACACTAAGTTCTCATCAATTGAGTTCTCAGTTGAATTTTATATTAAAAGAAAATTAGTTATATTTACTTAATTAAATCAATTGAGGGTCATTAAGAGGTATTTCACCTGAGACTCAGTTGAAAATTTAGTAGACAGTAACTGAAGAATTTTTTCGGTGTAGTAAAAAATAGCATGTGAACAAACACACTTTTGTGTAAGTGAGTCAAAATTCACTCACTTGCTACTAGTATTTTTTTTACGGACATTTTTAATTTCAGCTTAATTTTTGATTTTTTCAATAAAACCCAGCAAAATCTTTCATTACCAAATAAGTGGTTATATAATAGAAATTCATAGCTCCGCACAACTTATTTTTTGGCGTCTAAACTCATTATTTTTGTTTGGCGTGGTCGTTTTTATAAGTAGTCACGCTTACCCGCTCGCTTACGAAAAAATGAGAAATAAGTAGTTAAGAGATTTTGAATAATAAGTGGTTACACACATGCTTACCAAAAGTTTAATTATAAGTGGTTATCCGATTGCTTACTTGATTCTTAAAAATAAGGAGTTAGGCAAATACTATTAGCTTAAGGAAATACATTCAGAAAAATTTTAGTTTTCTCTAGTGTGTAATTTTAGAACTCGTCATAAAAATTTAAACATAAAACATATTAACATATAATAAATAAAAATGTATAAAATTTAACTTATTTAAACTATTACGAGTAAGTCATTATTTTATATTTAGAAGCAATGAATACAATAGGCCGTTATTAGGAAGTCATTCTTTTATATTATAAAATAATGAAAAAGGTAATGATATATCATTTTTGATAATGCAGTTAGTAATAAGGTGTTATTACCAATGAGGTGCTGGGAATTAACGAATTTTATCAAAAATTAAATTGAAATTTATGCAACATCAGAAACCTAAAATTTTATAACAAAAACTATGGAATCGATTCTTCTAGAATTTTGAGTGAACAAAGTTCATAAGTATGGATAATGTTTAACAATGTTAAAAGTTTTGTTTTTGTATTTTATTAGTAAATTTTACTTTAAACTTACATATTGAAAATCGCGTGCAACTTAAACGAGTGGGCCGATTTTCGATCAGTCTTTTTTGCCTTATAGCGGACTAAAAAATTAAGTCCTTGACGTAGAGACATTTTGCCTTCTTTCTTTATGAAAAATAAATTTAAAAAATGATTTAATTGTTTTTTTTTTCAAATTCTGGTACTATTTTTATCCAAATCAAAAAATCCGGTCATGTACTTAAGAATTTATTCGTCTGTAAAAAATGTCTTCATTTGTATTTTCAGATGGCTGTATAGTGGAACCTGATTTGGGAAAAAGCTATATAATGAAATGGCCACCAGGGTCGCCATTGTTGTCCGAATTATAAATTTTAATTTATATGAAAATATGTGAAAAATTTTTTAATAAACTCTTTCTTAATTTTTTATAATTGTTTAAACATTATCGTTTTTATTGTTTTCTAAAGAGAGTAAACCCTTCAAGCTTTAACTTCAATAACATTTATAGGTCCAAAAATCCTCTACAATGCGCATGAGCAATATTTATTTACATTTTAAAATAACTAGCGGGGACTAAAATACGCTAACGGAGACTAATTCAAAATCAATTGATACGAGTATTCATAAAATTCTTTTCAATTTAATTACAGTTTATTAAAACAAATTAACATGCAAAACAACAACAAATATCCTTCAATTAACCTTTAATGACCCAAAACGTTTTTTTTTTTGTGAATAAGCATGTTACCCCCGTATTCAAAATGAAAAGTTAGTAGCTTCTTATACATCGCACACAACGAGCTGTTAACTAGAATGTTTTTTTATGCCAAGCAACTTGTTAGCATAGAGTTTATTGAAAATGATTTCTTAGCACACCGATTAAGACCAACCCTGTGTTTGAAAATACAAGGCTTTTTTATTATTGTGAATGGAATTTTTTTTGGTTTTTGGCTTTTGATAACAGATACCTAGGAGGAATTTAGCAACAACAATAGAATGAGTTTAACAACAGTATTATGAATAAAACTCATATTAACTCTATGCTAAATTTTCATTTTGAATACCGCTGTTAGTATTTCTTAAAAGTTATAGAATTCAATAGAATAGATAAACATACCCCAGTATTCAAAATGAAAAGTTAGTAGCTTCTGATACACTCAGGGAATTATGTAGGTAAAATCAACTGCAAATGACAGTTAAAATAACATGCAAATTATTGTAAAACTGTACAAACAACTTGCAAATGTAGTTAAAAAAACATAAATAAAAAAATTTTTTTTTAATTATTAAATTAATAAAAAAAAAAAACAAATTTATGTAAACACTATTAACTTAATTTTATTCTATAAAAAATTTAAAATTGAGAAATCAAAATTTACACTTAATGTCACTTTTTTTCACTATTAAGATATTGTTGTACATGTCCGTCTGTGAGGGATGAAATATGCTGTTGTTTGGCTTCCTTTTTTTTTCTCCAGGTAGAAAGGGATGAGAATATAAAAGAACTGAAAGAAAATAAATACAATATTTTTTTAACATTCCCCGTAAATAAATTTATATTATAAAACTTACCTTATTATTTTAGTAATTTAATAAAAAATATATAACATTTTCCGTATTACGCGTGCTCACTCTTTGGCGTTGTTTTATGACTAAGACAAGAGAAAACATGTTATACTCATATTCTTTTACTAGAAATTTCTAAACAAGTGCTTCATACACATACTCCTGTTTGCTTCGTGTGTGTGCATACACACTTGAAAATTTAAGTATTTGTAAATAAAATTCAAAATAACTGCATAAAATAAATGTTACTACAATGTAGTAATTTTTGTAGTTTGTTTAAAAAAATAACTGTCAAAAACATTGAAAAATTTTGTTCTAAGTAAATTAACTACAATTGTAGTTAAAATAACTACAACCGCATTACTACATAAATAACTGTCATGTAGTAACTGCAGAACTTTTCTGAGTGTACATCGCACAAAACGAGCTGTTAACTAGAAAGTTTTTTAGGCCTAGCAGCTTGTTAGAATAGAGTTTATTGAAAATGATTTTTTAGCACACCGATTAAGACCAACCCTGTGTTTGAAAATACAAGGCTTTTTTATTATTGTGAATGTAATTTTTTGTTTTTTTGGCGTTTGATAAGAGAACAATAGAAGGAATAGAATGAGTTTAACAACAGTATTATGAATAAAACTCATGTTAACTCTATGCTAAATTTTCATTTTGAATACCGCTGATAGTATACTATTATAGAAATTATATTATACTATGTATAGAAAGTTGTTAAATATTGGATTTGTTTTTAATCGATAAATAAAATAACACCCCCAAATTTAGTTGTTTTTGTCTGAAAATGCACAAATTGTAAAGCAAAATAACTTTGGAAACCGTGCCAAATTGTGTCCGAAGTTTATAGGAAAAAGTCTTAACATCGAGTGTTTTTAATTCAATTGAGACTAATTAATTAGGTGGACTAATTAATTGTTGATTTCATTACCATTGCATTGATATCAATTGTAATGAAATTATTTTCATTACCATTTTTTTAATTAATGGTAATGATTCTAGAATTTAATTGCATTGATTAATGAAAATGATTTTAAATTTCATTACCATTGATAATGAATAAATTAAAAAAAATAATTGCCATTCACAGAAAAACGTAAAAATGGAGTAAAACTCGCTGAAATCGAAGATGGAATATGCTCATTCAGGCTCATGATCATTTGAAATTAAATACTGCTTTTCATTCCATTGTTATTTTTATCCAGGTAAAGTTTAACGGAATGGAATGGATCCTCCTTAAAAAATTATGATTTATAACTTTCCCGGCCAAACCCGTTGTTCGTTTTCATTTGCCTGAATTTATTTGTAAACAAATGGTTTTTAATCAATTGTAATTAGTTTTTTTTATACATTAGTGTAATTTCATTACCATTAGTAATGATTTTTCTAATGAAAAATATTTCATTGCCATTAAATGGTAATGAAATTTTTTTCATTGTCATTAGTATGAACTAATGGTAATGAAATTTCAATGGTAATGAAAAATTCCCATGTATGCAATACACAATCATTTATAAAAATAAACACGTTTTACCAAAAACAAATATGAAAAGGAAGCAAAAACTATTTTTAAAAAAATTTGCCCTTGAAAAACATGTTTGTTTGGCATAATAAGACCAAAACAAGGGGTCATTAACATAAAAAAAATGTAAAATACAATAATTTAAATTTCTCACCACATAAACTTTTCATACAAGACCGCCTTAAAATATGCTTTAAATTTTTTGTTTCTTTTATATTTTTTTTAGAAAACATTGCTAGTTAGTATTAACAAAGATGATCCTAGCTTCAATGGAGATGGTTATATTAGTTTAGCAGTAATTTATGCATCATTTGCTCTGTTCAATTGGTTTGCGCCATCATTTATAGCATTCACTGGACCACGAACAGCTATGATTGTTGGTGCTTTAACATATACGTGAGTATTTAAAATATATTTATGTAATCAAAAGCTATAATGAATTTTTTCGCAGATTTTTTATGGTAACATTTCTATTTCCCACCACTTGGCTGCTCTATGTTTCCAGTGCCTTATTAGGGGCTGGTGCTGCCATTACATGGACTGGCCAGGGTACCTTTTTGGCACGCTGCAGTGATTCCGCAAATATTTCACGTAATTCTGGCATATTTTGGGCGTTACTACAATGCAGCATGTTCTTTGGAAATCTATTTGTTTACTATCAATTCCAAAATAAAGATCATATTGATGAACAAACACGAAGTCTAGTTATTGGCGTACTAATAGCTGTGGCTGTTTTGGGTGTTGTATTTTTAGCTACTCTACGTTCGGTTCCCGATAATTCACATCTTGATACGGAATTGACACAACCTCAATCGCCAGTGGATAGATCTAAGGTGGCGTTGGTATCAGCTGGAAAGTTGTTTCTTACCCGGGATATGCTGTTGTTGAGCATGGCATTTTTGTATACAGGTGAGATTAAGTGTGTTCCGGTACGTGGCCGCGAGTACCCAAACTTACCGAAACCATACTCGGAGAAAAATAATTTGGTCATTAATTTTTCATATGCCTCAATGCCTTAATTCCAAGTACGACTGGTACGACCGAAACTAATCCAAAAGCGTTGCCGTACTCGAAAATTTGGCTTTATGCACTCTTTTTGGTTTTGTTCGTGTTTCTCGTTTTACCGAAAGACACACAGATTAGCTGTGTTTTGCTTAATTTTTAGGTAAAGTTTCGTAAAATGAGAGTTAACAAAAAATACTCTCACAAAGTGACAAAAATGTAGAAAAGTACGCGAACTCGCAAAACCATATTTCAAGCCCAAAAAAACAAACATCTATAGACTTGTGTATTATTGTTCGTTTTGTTGAGCGCTCTTTCTATTTCTAGCTCAATTTGTTGTAAATATCTAGCCAGCTCTTCTAGTTCAGCCCCTCTTTAAATTAAAATTTTTAATAAAAATGTCTTTCTCAAGCATTTTGATTTACAAAAAGCAATACATACCCAACAAACAATTAGTTCCGTTTACGCACCGTTTTCGGTCCGTCATAAACGGAATCCAACTCCGTATACGTACCATTTTCTGGATCCGTATACGGACCAGAAAACGGAACATAAGGAACATCGAAACTGATTCGAATCCGTTGAAAATCCGTCAATGACGGACCGTTTACGGACCGGTATGTCGTGTTAAAAACGGACAAGTCCGTTTAAAGTCCGTCAATGACGGACAATTAGTTCCGTTTACGCACCGTTTTCGGTCCGTCATAAACGGAATCCAACTCCGTATACGTACCATTTTCTGGATCCGTATACGGACCAGAAAACGGAACATAAGGAACATCGAAACTGATTCGAATCCGTTGAAAATCCGTCAATGACGGACGGTTTACGGACCGGTATGTCGTGTTAAAAACGGACAAGTCCGTTTAAAGTCCGTCAATGACGGGCCGTTTACGGACCGTTATGTCATGTAAAAAACGGACTAGTCCGCTGAAAGTCCGTCAATGCCGGACCGTTTCCGGACCGATATGTCGTGTAATAACGGAGTATTTCCTTGTCCATATCCTACCGATTTTTTCAAAAAAATAGACCATATGTTTATTATTTTCAATACAAAGTACTTTTTTTTCTTTTTTATAAATTCATTAATAATTATTATTTATAATTACAATATTTAGCACATCTAGCTCGGTTTACCTATCTATCCAGCGCTTAGGGACCCGGAGGAAAATCCAACGTCTATATGGAAAAGAAACAATAAATTAGTTATGGTTTAATTGACTGTGTACACGATGCAAATTCTCATATGTTATACACAAAACATTGTGAAACATTAAGTTTTATAAATCTTACCTTGTTACTTGATGTTGTTTGGTTAATGGTGTGATAGAAAGAATTCCCTCTATTGCATATTCTCCATATATTCCCATTACAAAAAATTTTTATTTTGTAAACAAACCGATGAAATCCGTATTTAAAGGTACGGAAACGGATACACCAATACGGAGTTAAAACGTATTGTGTTCGAAAATCCATTTATACGGTCCGTTAATGTTCCGTATACGTACAAGCATTGACGGATACGTACCTTACGGACAGTTAACGTGCCGTAAAAGCCGGATTCATGAATCCGTACGTGCCGGAGAGTCCGTTAAAATGTTTCTTGGGTAGTTTATTAAACCTGGAAAAGATTTTAATGAGTATTAAACAAAAGCTTCGATATATTTATATATTTTAACTCTTTACACATTTAAATAAGCGTCTTCGAAAATTTGTCTTGTAATACGCCCTCCAATTTGGTCACCACGTCGCCTGTCACAAAGGTTTAAAAGGCTTAATTCTTTCATTCACTTTTTAAAAATTAATGAAATTTGGGTTAAATTTCATTCCCTAATAGCATTCTTATGGAATTAATTCGATAGCTTAATTCCCTATAGCTTAAAATTATATGAATTCATTCTATTTTGATTGAATTCTAACTGAATGAAACCCAATTTACCTGAATTCATTTAATAAAAAAGTGAATGAAAAATTATTTGTTTTCATTCACTTAATCAAATGAAAAATTTTAATTTGTATGTAATTGCTGAAATATTAGCATAATACAATGAAAAACGTTTAAAATTCATCTAACAGAAATAAATAGATGAATTTATTTCTGTTAGATGAATTATTATTAAGACAAAATAACATAAAAATTAGTTCAATTAAATCACAACGCGTTTAACAGACTTGTACTAACTTTTTTTATAAGTGTAGTAATTGGTACTATTTACGAAGTACATAATTGATGCCCATCTATGGTGTAAACTAATATTTTTCTCATTTTAGGTTTTGAACTTTCATTCTTTAGTGGCGTTTATGGACCATCAATTGGTTTTACACAAAAGATTTCTGATACACCTAAAGAAATTATGGGCTTGGCGGGCATATGCATTGGTGTAGGTGAAGTATTCGGAGGAAGTCTTTTTGGTATTTTGGCATCAAAGACAACACGTTTTGGTCGAGATCCCATTGTTATTGTCGGCTACGTTATCCACATGATTGCATTCCTGTTGATCTTCTTTAATTTACCCGATGCGGCACCATTCAATGATACCCAGGATATATCCTTCTTCGATCCACCACGTGTATGGATTGCTCTAGTTTGTGCGTTGTTATTGGGTTTTGGAGATGCATGCTTTAATACACAAATCTACTCAATGTTGGGTGGTGTTTTTGTTAAAAATTCCGTCGGAGCTTTTGCTCTATTTAAATTTACACAGGTAAGATTTGGAATTTTGAAATCTAATTTGCTGAAATTAGTTGAGTTCCCGTAGATTACCGCAAGTACACACGGGAACCCAAAATAGCCCAAACAACAACAATTTAAACTCAATTTTAAGTACGTGAAAGCTTTTTGGCTGGTTTGGGTTAATTCCGTAAAAATTCGGGAACAGAGTCATATTAACAGTTTATTTTTAATTTCAGTCTGTGGCTGCTGCCATAAGTTTCTTTTATTCCTCCCATTTGGGTCTACGTGCTCAGTTGGGGATTTTAGTGGTTACTGGTACCATAGGAGCTGCTAGCTTTTGTATCGTGGAATGGGGTGCAAAAAGACGGTCACGCGAAGAATCTAGAGATGTTTCAGAAAACTCTGAATCTATTTCGGATTATCATAAATAAATAAATCAAAATTTAATGGACTTTAAAAATTCCACCTACAAAAAGGAGACGAGTTTAAACATTCCTACATAATTTTGTCAGCAATATTTACTTTTACTATTTTTATTTTATAACTACTCGCTAAAACTGTAATAAAAATCAAAAGAACCTGAAGAAGAAATTGAGTCAATCTACAGAAAGTTCTGGAAACGTATCGTTAATTATACTATAAATTATTTTAGAATGAAATAATAGAATTGTTCCTCTTTTTTTTTTTTTTTTGTTGCTGCAATTAATTTTCTCTTAAAGTAGTCTTCCGAGACAATAATTACCGTATAATGCCAAGAAATAAAATTACAAAATACATATATACGAAATTTAGTGAAATTATCAACAAATTTAAACAAAACGCATAAAATATTTACATAAATATACAAATGTATGTATTCGCATGTATGTATACTTTTTTTTTAATATTATATAACTATTATTTTTTTTAATTATTAATATATATTTTAGACAGTTTTGATATACAAAAAAATAAATTAAAATATACAATACATATTTTTTTTTTGTGATTTAATTTTTTAATTTTATTTTTACGATTGTAATAAAAAAATTGTTAAAAAATATTAATGTATGAATTTACGTATATTAAATTGTTATATTCCTTTTAGACATAAGTTAAAAACAAATGAAATATTTATAATTAATATTGATGTAGTAATTCTAAAATACAAAAAAAGAAGTTTATTATGAATAAAAAACACATAAATTGGAAAATTATATATAAAAAATTAAGTTTTCACAAAGGTTTATTTGTACAAAAGGTTTGGCCGAGGGTGTCCGGTCATAACACACCGGACGTTATATACATTTACATTTTGGGGATTACAATCGATGATTTTAGGGCACAATCTTTTTAACGACACATGATAGTGAAATTACACCTAAATAGTTATTGTTTTGACGATGTAACTGACTTGATTTACAAATCTTAAGCTACGCAATATCATTGCAAATATTATGTACAATACACCATACAATAAGATGTACAATACTCTTGCACAAAAATGACACAATATACACACTACTACACAGTACAAAATATTTTTCCCTTTAAGAATCAAATCCGTTTTGATTTTTTCCAGAGTATTATACAGCCTTATAATGTGACACACACACTGGCAATTTTTTCCACAATACAAAAAGTTGCACAAGAATATTGCGTAGTGTATGGCCAGCTTTATGAATTACACATTGGGTATACGTCCCGGGAATTCCCGGGACGGGATTCCCGCCCTTTTTCAATCCCGCAATCCCGGGAATTTTGTGCGGGATTTCCAGGGATTTTTTTTATCCTTTTACAGAAGTTTTAGCTATTGTACATATATTGCAATTTTTGAAGCTAAATAAATTTAAAAATAAAGCATTGATTTGAAATTAATTTAAATAACAAATATTTGAAATTAAAAAATGAGATTTAAAATTTAATCAACTGAATTAGTATAAAAAAATATTATTTAGGCCAAATTGTTTTTGGATGTCAGTTGAATTTGGTTAAGTTAAACCGAAAACGAATACTCGAACTTCAGAAAAATAGTTTTTCTTTAAAATGGTGATCTTTGTTCAAATAAAGCAATATATACAACACTTCAACATCCGTATATCAGTTCCAAATACCTCCAAAAAAAGTTAGTAATATTTTGAAAATATTACTAACTTTTTAATGCCTAGAAAATATTATTTTCGTATTTTCAATTGAGTATTTTGAGGTTTTTTCACTTAAAATAATTATTATTTTATTTAAATTTCAACTGATATTCCTTTATTTCAATTGTACTTTTTAAATATTATGCAGATGCTTTTTCAAAGTATTTTGGATTTCTTTATATATTAATTTAAAATACAACTATGCAAATTAAGTAATTTCTATGCAAATTACAAAATCTTTAGAAATATAAGTTTTTGGATTCCATATTTAAGAAATACTTAAGCAAAAAATCTGTCTTAGTTCTGACTATAAAACTGGTCCGACACAAGTTTGCATCCATTAACAATTTCAATATTTGCGGAAAGAAGGGAAGAAATTAAAATTACCGTGTCTTTCACTTTTTCTATATCAATTCGTTTAACCGATCCAACCGCGAATTAATATTTAGTTAATATTTATATTTCATTTTAAAATTAAGATGGCCTTCCATATCTGTAAATATATATATATCCTAAATAGTAATTCGCGATTTAAACTGTTAAATGAATTGATCTAGAAAAAGTGGAGGTCATGCATATTTTATATTTAGCCCTCCTTTCAGAATATATTAAGTAGATTTAATCATGGGTACAACCAAAAGATGAACTTTGTCGGTCGGTGTTTTAATATAAGTCGAGTTTTTCAAGTACAACATATGTCGGACTTATTTATTTTCTAAAGAACGGGAATTCCCGGGATCCCGGGAAATTCAGAAAAAAATCCCGCTGTCCCCGGAAATGCAAAAGTCCGGGTGAGACGAAACTGCGGCAGTCTGGTGATTCCCTTGTGTCTGTTAAATTTTTCAATAAAATAGTTTTCTTCTTCTTCTTCCTATAAATCAACTCTACATAAAATTTTAGCATTCAGCAGAGAAACCTTAAACTGATACCGGTGTTTTGTAACGCTTTGTGATTAGTAACTCTGCTGAACGATGTTTTCTTTGTTTTGTTTTTAAATACAATTTTTCTATATTTTCCTTTAAGTAGGGCATACACATTCAATATTATTATTCAATTTTTGATTGTTTACAATTTAATTGAAGGTCTGTACCCTGTATTGAAAGATTATCAATTAAATTGAAAAATTCAAAATGCTTTGGATTTTTTGTTTTTTCAATTTCATAATATTGAAAAGTGTATGGCCAATATTGAAATGTTGGTTTTTTAATTTTGTTTTTTTGTTGTTAAAAAATAAATAAATAAAATTAACAAAACAGATAAATTATTGCAAAATAAACAAATAATCACTATAAACGTGGTTTCATTTTAAAATCCGCTAATTTTAACAATTTATTCTCGGATGGAAAATATTGATCAATTTTAATTTCATTTATATTTTTCTAATAACATTGAAAGTGTGTGTGCAAAGATCAATAAAATTGAAATAAATTATATTGACCGTGTGTACTCGGCTTTAGTTTCTTTAAATTTTTGGTTTTTAATTATATTTGTATGTTTTTATTTGTCATTCTTACAAAAAAAAATTTTCAAAACAACAACAACAAATGTATCACTAATAGATCAAAAGTAGCAAACATTTTTTACGCTACCAAAATATGACAGCGCTACCTCAGCGCTCAGACTGAGCGGTTAGTGCTCAGGTCGTTCAGCAGATAGTTGTACAACTGTTATAGAACTGTTGACTATTAAAGTGTATCTGCCGAACGCACCCATTGCTAAAGCGATAATGAGCTTGGTGTCATTTCATTATCATGTGTAGTTAAAAAGATACATAATTAGAGTCCTGGGCAGTGTTGCCATAAGACAAATGCAAAAAGGTGCTAGATCGTCGAAAAAAAGTGCTAGAAAGTGCTAGATTCAAAATAAAAAGTGCTAAAAATGGTGCTAGATTTTTTTTGTTTTTAATATGCATTATGGGTTTTTGTCAGAGTTGGCAACCGATTCATAAGGTTAAGGCCAGTTTACATTATAAGATTTTCGGTAGTATTTTGCTTTAGTACACATGCAAAACATATAGACAAGGTTGCAAAATCTTTCCGAAAATCTTATAGTGTAAACCAGTATTTAGTGTTAATGGATAACGGTATTTCATATATATTTCGTTAGGGTATTTTAAGGTTATCGGTATAATAAGTTATTTCGTTAAGTTGTTTTAGAGTTACCGGTATTTAAAGTTATTTCGTTTGATTATTTTAAGGCTTTTTAAGTTATTTCGTTATGGCTAGTTTACACTGTACGATTTTTGGTATGATTTTGCTTTAGGACACATGAAAAACATATATGCTGGATTTCAAAATCACACCGAAAATCTTATAATGTAAACCAGCCATTAGTGGTATTTTAAGGTAAATGACAGTCCCTAGGATAATTAAAATTTTTGAGTTAGGGTCTGTTAGGTTAAACGGTATTTTAAATAATTTCGTTAAAGTATTTTGCGGTTAGTGATTTTTTAAGTTATTTCGTTAATGGTATTTTTAGGTTAATTGTAGTTATTTGAATTCATTTTAAATCGTAATTGATGTTTTGGGGTTAGTATTGACAAACCATTAAATCAGTAAAGAAATTAAAAAATCATAATTTGGAGATAAATTAGAAACGTTCTCCATAGAAATAATTTCAGTTTTTGAGGCTAAAACATATCAGATTCTACAGAAAGATTAGCTATTATACGAAATATTGTAGATTTTGTTAACTATTTCGTTAGAAAAATCATCATTTATGTGAAATTTTTTCACAGAAATGCCTTCAGATTTTGAAAATATTTTTTTATATTGATAAATCTTCAGATTCGAATGCCTTTTGCGGTCAAGAAAATTATATTTATATAGAGAAATCATCTAATTTTAAATTCATCCTGCTGTAGAAAAACTATTTAAGATTCAGAAAATTTTTACTGAACAATATTTTTTGTTAGTCCTATACTTTTGTAATTTTAATATACGATACATGCAACAGCACCAGAGTCTTAACAATATTTCTTTTCGAAACAGATTTTTACCATTCTTTCCAAAAGTTTAAAAATCTGCTAACAACCTCAGACAGGGTTTTCGGGCTGTACTTTAAGTTCATTTCGATTGCCGTTAACAATCAGATGTTGGTTTTCAAATTGGAACTCTTTTGGAAGTGATCTAGTGTGAACTTAAGTCAGAAATGCCAAACTAACTTTTCTTATTTCTTCTTTATAGAAATTCGTAAATATTGTTATGCCAA
This sequence comes from Leucophora obtusa, assembly GCA_949987735.1. Taxonomy (NCBI): domain Eukaryota; kingdom Metazoa; phylum Arthropoda; class Insecta; order Diptera; family Anthomyiidae; genus Leucophora; species Leucophora obtusa. The sequence goes on along the minus strand of OX465295.1, from coordinate 114,840,892 downwards.
TATTTAACAAAAAGTTGGCAATTTTAACCCAATTCAGAGAAGCTGAATATTTGTGTGTGGACTGTGATATTTGTAAATCCTGTTATTTCTTGAACTCGAGAAGTGTTTCAAGACATTTTTCATATAGATATTGATTTATTTAAAAAAGTGCTAAAAAGTTTCAATATTTTTAAAAAAGTGCTAAACTAGCACCTAGCACTTTTTTTTAAATTTTTGGGTGCTAACTCCCAAAAAAAAGTGCTAGATCTAGCACCTAAAGTGCTAAAATGGCAAGCCTGGTCCTGGGGGCAAATTATCGCAGTCGTGATCGAGTTTTATTCGATAGCAATTATTGTTACTTAAAACATTACAAAGATTAAAACTAAGTTAGAGGAGAAGCATTTTGTTCCTTTTTTACAAATGTGAGTTAAAGTTGTAACAATAGTTATTCGTGTTCTTTTATTTGCACTTTAAAAACGTGATTTTTTAACAATTTCGAACGCTTACGACTGCGGGAATCTGGCCCCTGATTTAAATGAAAAAGGAAAAGTGTCAGTTTACTGAACAAAGCGCCACCTAGTGATAAAGCCCGTATGAAACTAGCTTTCTTCTTCACTTTTTCTTGACTTTTTTAGGGTTTTTGTTGAAGTTTGTGCTTACTTTCGAAAGAGATAAAATGGAATAGAAAAAATAAAATAGAAACCTTGAAAAAAGTCAAGAAAAAGTTAAAGAAAAACTAATGTGATACGGGCTTATCGATTGCATAATAACTTTTTTTTGTGATGCCATATGGTTTTTTTTATCTGCTCGTATAAATATAGACAAAGTTGTTTTGAGCATGCAGAAAATTGTAAGAAAACATACAGTTGCCTTGTTTTATTGCTCAAATTTCCCATGAATAGGAAAAAAACGACAACATATTTTTGTATACAATGTGTCTGTTCCCGTACTTTACCGCGGCTACCCAAACTAGCCCAAAAGCTTTCCTGTACTGAAAATTGCGTGCAAATTGTTGATTGGGCTGTTTTTGATTCCCGCGGGTACTCGCGGTAACGTACGGGAACGCCCATAATCTGACAGTTGCCCATATATTATCGATGTTGAATAAATTGAAAGAGTTAAAATTTAACATGTCCAATGTCAAAATTTATATCGGATTTCGTAACACCCCAGTTTAGAAAATCATTACCAGATATGTGGTTGTGTAACTACATACTTGGTAATGGTAACTAGTTACTTTTGTTATTACATTTCTTATTACCTTTATATGGCGATGTCGCGAAAAATAATGAGTTGTCGTTACACACCAGCATACGAAAAATTAAAAAATACATCGTTACCTATGTGCTTACCAGTACTGACAAAAATAATGAGTCTAAAAATAGATTTTGTAAAAAATAAATTATATAAAAAAAAATATTTTTTATTGTATTTTTTTTTTAAATAAAATTTGCTGGTGCGGGAATCGAACCTGGGTCTACAGATTGCCAGTCAACAGCTCTACCATCAGATCTATATCGACATGTAATATTTAATAGATAAAAACACAATTGACCTGCTGCACACAAGTAAGCTTACTCGCCAACATACAGAAAATCAAAAAATATGTGGTTACATATATCCTTACCAGTGTTTAAAAAATATTGAGTCTAAAAATAGATTTCAAAAAATTTTCAAAAAAATCTAAAAAATTATTTTCTACTTGAAATAATGATAAAAATAAGTCATTATCAGTAACTCATTATTATATGTTTTAAAATAATACAGAAGGTAAGTGGGTGTCATTACTGGTAGTCCAAAAAATAATGATATGTCATTACCGTTTCTATACTGGGACGTATAGAAACAAAACGAGTAAATGAGGGTGTTCAAAAAATATAACGTGTAAAATAATTATTTGAACATACAGAGTGTGAAAAAAAAATCGTTGAAACTGGATTTTTGCACAAATCTAGTTTATAACTAGTGTTTCCAATTCGGTTAATCGATTAACCGATTCCTCGATTAATCGCCTCTATTTCGTTTAATGTCGAAACAAATAATTTAAAACTCAAATAATTATTATTCGAATAATCGGTTAAAATAGGTCGATTAACCGGTTACATTTTTAATATGTAGTTTTTTACTATATTTTTTCCCAAAACTTCATAAATTTCTTAACTTTGGCTAAAAAATTGCTATAAACGATTAGAAAAAAACAAATAATAACTAAAATACGATAAAATTGTTTTAAAATCGATTGAAATAGAAGCCTTTAGATACCATTTATTAAGCATTTTAGATACTCTTAAAACGGATTTGTTTTACATTATCGCAATTAATTTTTAATAAAAAATTTTTTTGATTTTCTTTTCACAAAATAACAAAGTTTCTATTTGTAAAAAAAAATGTTTTAACACTATCAGTGTGTTCGATTACTCGAAATTCTTACTACTTTTACTACAATTGGAAAGTTTTGTTTACTTTTTGTATTGAAATTTTCCAGCTGTAGTAAAAGTAGTAACTTGCAGTAAGTAAACGAACAGGCATTATGTGTCTGGCTGGAGCAGGCCTTAGGAAATACAATGGACAATTTTTCATTTCTATTTTAATTCTTTCAAAATGTAAAGTTAATTTTCAAAGGTGAGAGCAATTTTTCAGCCTCTAGTCGATAATTTTATTTATATTTATTTTAACAAAAACAGTGCGTATTAATTTTTAAAATTTTATTATTGCAAACATAGCATTTTGAAAGGCTAAAAACTGCTCTCACTTTCGAAAATCTGTGATAAAGTTCGAACAAACAAATCTGTTTGGGAATTGACATCTGTTACTGCACATCTGTCGCTACAATTCGTTCATTAAAACACGAAGGAGATTGGAAGATAAACAAAAATCTAAAAATAGAATGTGTCTGCGTTGATCACTTCTGAGTAAAAACAATAACAGAAAACTGAATAGGAAAGAACACAACGAATTAGTTACATTGCATTCAAGGCCTTAGTATTGTTACGTTTGTAATGTGGGAGCATGTGTTTGATTCCTACCCAGGTAGAAAATATGTGTGGTAATACAAAAGAAGCACTGGCAAAGCACAAGTACACCGCGGCGTTACAAAAAGAAGTACTGGCAAATCACTAAATTTGGACGCTTTACCAACGCTAAAAAGGGCTCCAGAAAAAAATCGATATATAAATATTTTAGAGTAATTTAAAATTTTTAGAGTAATTAAAAATTCTTCAGTGATAAGGGCACATAATTTGGCAGCAGGGAAAACGCTTGATTTTTGTGTTTCTTGGTTCTATCTCAAAGCATTAAATAGATCAGTGCTATCATTTGGGTGACAGGAAAGCACTTTAATTTTTTTATTGGGGCGTTGGGAAACCATTTGATTTTTATGTTTCTAGGTACTTTCCCAGGGCTTTGTAAAGCATAGGCACCACCGTGGAACTCTTACCATCCATTTCGGTGCTTTGCCAGTGCTGGCCCCTTTGTAATTTTCCACCTGGGTACAGCCGACGGGTTGTTGAAAAAAATTTTCATATAATAGAGACAATCTGACAATAAAAACATACAATTGGCGACGCCTATACAAAAAAAAAGGCAGAAACTAGATCAAGTCTGATTTGAAAATTATAATGTATTTATAATTTTTAGAGAAAAAGGTTTTTTCTTCTTTTTACATGCTTATTCAAAAAAACTTTTTGTCTTATTAGAGGCTAATTGAAGGATTTTTGTTGTGGTTTTCAATGTTAATTTGTTTTATTCAACTCTAATAAATTCAAAATATTTTTGTGAATACAAGCCTTAATCTTAAACCTATTAAAACAACAATGTAGTAAACTTTTCATTGAATTGATACAATTTTATGAAAAATTTCGTGTTATTTATTGAAAATTACATACACCCAATGGAAAAATTTGTTTTGCATTAACTTTGTGAAGAAAACTTCATTAGTTTAGTGAAAACTTTCATTTAAACTCGTCCAATTAAATTCTCTCTGCCTCTAGGCCTCTAAAAACCGAAAAGACTGAGAATTTAACAATTATTTTTGATATTCTCAAACTCCTAATATTCAGCAAAATTCTTTGCTGTTTTTTGCAGAGTAAATTAGTCTTTTCAAAGAGAACTTCCCGAGTAAAAATATTTTATATATAACTATTTATAATTTTATATAATTATATATCGTTGATATATATTGCCCTATATATCACCAATTATAATTTTGTCTATTATATTAACTATTTGTGACTATTATATTAACCCATATATGAATTGATCCGGATCTCGTGGATCTGGTTAATATAATCTTTTGATATAATTATATGAAAATATACATTTCACAATACTCGACGAGATATAATTGTATAAACTCATAAATGATTATATAAAAATCATTTTTACTAGGGTTAACATTTTTTATTTTTGATGGCTCAATGTAAAAGGCTCTTCTAGTTTTTAATATTAAAAAAAGTCAGCTCTTTGTGTTTTAATTGGTTAAAAGTTAAGAAAATACATTAGTTTTGCATTAAAGGATTAATCGCCAATTTTCTCGATTAACCGACCCAAATAACCGGTTAATTAATTTTAGTGATTTTTCGAATAATGCATTAACCGGTTAACCGCCTATGTCGAATAATTGGAAACACTATTTATAACTGAACTAGACCCATAAAATCAGATTCCCCATACAAAGAAATCTAGTTTACAGTTTCTTCTTAACCTCAAACCTACTAAATTAGAATTGTGGGCGCTGTGGTATAGTGGTTAGCGCGTTGGACTGTTACACGTGAAGTTTCGGGTTCGAGGCCCAACCAAGGCAACATCAATTTATGAATAATAGTAATATGTATGAGTTTTTTCTATCCCTCATACATATCGCAGCGTCCTCCTTCGGTGTTCCCATAGCACTTAACCCCACCGAAGTAAAATAATATAATAGGGCTATGAACTAAAAAGCTTCAACCAACTTCGCCAACTCACCATCAGATGGCGCGCAACAACTCTTCTAAAATTCAACATCTCGCGCAATTACAGTGTTGCCATATTTGAAGCCCTGGTGAAAGATCTACCCTTCACATCTTCTCTATCCCCTTTCCAAAGGAAGCAACACGTTAATTAATAGGAAGAATTTCCTGAGTATTGCTTCTCTTAAAAAAAATAAAAATTAAAAAAATACGTATTAATTACAATATTAATTGTATTTGGTCTATTCGACGCGTTTAGAAAAACAACACTTTACTAAAAAAAAAATAAAAATGCCCTGTTGGCAGTCCGTCTCCAATATACACAAATTGCCTGCACTTGTACGTAAAAACCATACGTCAGTGTGGCAACATTTGCGAAAAGGTGACACGAAGGAAATAAGAAGATAAACAAAAAATTTAAAGTAGAATGTTTGTATATTTCTGTTTGATCACTTCTGAAAGTATTCATATAGAGACAATCTGACAATAAAAATATAAACAATAATACAATTTAATGGAAAATCACTGATGAAGACTGTCCATAGAAAAGGCAGAAACTGGATCTAGTCTGATTTGCAAATTTAATGTGTTTATAACTTTTGAATAAATTGTTTATTCTTCTTCTAAACCTCAAACCTACTAAATTAGAATTAATAAAAATACATATTAATTACAATATTAATTGTATTTGGTGCATATGACGCTTTTGGAAAAACAACACTTTCATAACCAGATTTTGGGAAAATCCATTTTAATAATTGTGTTGTCCCAAAATTTAGCAAGATTATTTTAAACAAATGGCATCAACTTCCGAAAAAATGTAAACAATTAAAAAATTATAAATAAATAAAGAAAATTTTAAGAATTTCCGGCTAAGAAAATATTTGAAAACAACCCAATAAGCACATAGGTTTTAAAAATTCAAGTGCTTTAAATTTTGCTTGAAGTAAAGTACATTTCAAATTCTAGAATTTGTATATTTAAAAAAAATATTTCAAACTTGAATTTTTGATTCCCTTTTGCTGGAGTATGCTATTGAAATAAAATGTAATAAAAGTTGCATTCAAGCCTTGAAACTGGAAAACAGGGCTGGAATTGAACTTGATTTCAACTTGAATTCCAGTGAAATTGTTTATAGGGAACATTGCCCTACCACAAAAAAAGTGAAAAATTATGCTTCCAAATAGTTATCCCTTGTGAAAACCCCTTTTCTTAAGGCTTTACCAAAGTTCCTTCAATTAATAGGTATTTTTTATTTTGTTTCAAAAGGTTGTGATTGTCAAATAGAAATCCAGTGTAGCTGTTAAATTTCATAATTTGAAACTGGATTTAACTCAATTATAAACGAGATATCGGAGAAGTGAAGAGGAAGCTAGAAAAATTACAAAAATGCCAACTAAATTGAAAAATAAAGGAATAACCAGTCAGAAATCACCAGTGGTACAAAAAATCAAGCACTGGCATACCACTGGGTAAAAATAAATGACTGGCAGAACACTCATTTGGGACGCTTTGTATGCGTTTGCAAAAAGCTTTTTCCCAGTATTTGTTTTACAAAAGTTTCGGTGATTTATAAAAAAACCACTGTCAAAGATGGGCTCAGAGTGCTATGCCAAGGTTTGAAACCAGTGGTTATCCAGTGCTACCTAGTTATAAATTGCCAGCGGTACAAAAGTCAATGATAGAGGAATGATTTTATAAAAAAGCTGACGTTTCGTTAAAAAAGGTTTGTAGTCAGAAGGTTTCGAGTTCAAATCCTGTTGCAAGCAAAAAAATAATTTTTTAGTTTAAAAATTGTTTTTCTTTTATAAAATCAATTGTTTTGTTTGTGGAAAAGCTCCTTTAAAAACAACTTTTTTTTTGCTTTCTCAACGCTGGCATATTAGTTCCAAAAAACTGTTTGCCAGTGCTAAGATTTTAGCACAGCCAGTAGTTGTGCAGCTCTTATCACTCATTTATTTGTTTAGCCACCAAGTATTATATGTCTCGTTAGCTCAGTGGGTAGAGCTGTCGTCTGCCAATCTGACGGCCTGAGTTTAAACCACGGTAGGACCAAAAAAAATACATATGAACTTTTTTTAAATTTTATTTTGGAAAATATATTTCCAGACCACCTGTTTACTGCTTTTGTCAGTGTTTTGCCAACGTTAGAAAAATTTGTTTCTCCAGTGCTTTTCCGGCGCTTTTTGAACTAACGGAATTTACATTTAGTTACTTTTTTCGTTTTCTTTCAGAAACGCTTTGTCAGAATTTTCTTTCCGAAACAAATTTGTATGATGCCTACAAGGTGAATCCAAATATGCCATTGTTTTTCTTACTTGTTAAATAGTTTGGGGTAAAAATTAGGAACGGAGTTTACAACATTTTTTCAAATCTTATTAAAGACATCCTTTTTCATCTCGAGAATGTTACATTCTGCAGAAAAACTTCAAGTCTGTTATACTAGATGATTATTTATAGTCTAACGATCATTTGAGTATAAACAACATTATACTTTTCGCAATATAATAAGCACCGTAAGTTGTTCCAGTTTCACGTGAAAAAACTGTTATACTCTATATATAAAAAAAATGATTTTTCACGACAATCAGTTTCACGTGAAAATTGTGTAGAGTTTGTTTTCATGCAAATTTAATGTACAAGACTATTATTTTCTTGGGAAAAAGTGACATTTTGTCTTTATTTTGATTGTGTCTTTGTTATAAAATTAAAAAAATTGTTCATTTGTTTAAATTAAATTGCAATTTTAGGCATTTAAAGTTCGAGTGAAATTTTTCCACTTGAAAAACAACTTACGGTGCTTAACCCCAAAATTCTGGTGTATGCATTTTTATAAAAAATTATGACAAAAAATCGTTACAGAGGACTATAGGTAAAATATCCCCATTTTCTGGCCAAAACTATAAGGAATCACTGAATAAGGATGAAGGAATATATACGGGGGTTTTCAAGGTTGCTGATTTCGAATCTGAGGTAAAAATTTTCAAATTCAAAATGGCGGATTTAGAATTTCTTCAGATTTACATGAAAATCGGTATACGGGGGTTTCAAAGTTGCTGATTTCGAATCTGAGGTAAAATTTTTCAAATTCAAAATGGCGAATCCAATATGGCGGCGTAAAATTTAAAATTTCTTCTGATTTACATGAAAATTGGTATACGGGGGTTTTCAAGGTTGCTGATTTCGAATCTGAGGTAAAATATTTCAAATTCAAAATGGCGGATCGAATATGGCGACGTAAATTTTAAATTTTCTTCTGATTTGCTTGGGTAAAAATGTTAACTGTGTAAAATGCAAACTTTTTTTGACCAAAATCTCAAAAAAGAAAATAAAAAAATATTTTTTTTTAAATCTGGGGCATTGTAAATTGAACAAGTGGAAACTTTTGTAGAAACTATTTTTTTTTAATAAAGCTATTTAAAATTTTTCTTTACTTATCATTATCTAAAGCTGCGTTTACATCTGCACCGAAATCCCGAGATTTCGATATTCACCACTCTGAAAAAACAGTGAAGATATGCTTATAAACTTTAATTTTATGGAAAATGTATTTATTAGAACTAAATATGTTTACTTTATTCAAAATTGAACATCTATAAGTTTTCCTTCATTGCTTTTTGAGAGTGGTGAATATCGAAATCACGAGATTTCGGTGCAGATGTAAACGCAGCTTAAAGTAATTTCATTTCATTTTTAATTTCATTTTTATTGTTTAATAAAGCTATTTAAAATTTCCTCTTTATTTGTTCAGATTTCTCAGGATACTCTTTCTTTGGAAGCCCTATTGAAGCTGCAGTTGTTTTAATTACAGCCGGATTAGTGAGAGCGCTTTTTTAATTTTACGTACGGCAGCTGGTATATACCCAAACTTTGAACGCGTTTATCTCGAAACCATGTTTTTCGTACTGGTTGCGGCACTAGCGGGTTCATTTTTTGACGAATTCTTTTTATTTTTTTATTTTTTTAAACTTGATTCGCTATCGTCTGACACGAGCTTTTTTTTAAATTTTTTTTCGATTTTTTATGAATTTTTAAAGTCAATAATTTTTTAGAAAAAACACACTTTCAAATTTGGAAAAAAAAATTTAAAAGAAAAGCTCGTGTCATACGATAACCAATTTTGTTAAGATTTAAAAGTCATTTTTTTCCAGATCGGAGGCCCCGTTTTTTTATCTGCCGCCAGTTTGGAGCTCTATAAAACCATGTTGGAGTGAAAAATATATTTGTTTGAATTTTTTCTTGTAATTTGTTCAATTCTCTACAATAATAAAAATGGAAAATGTTTGTTTTTGACTGAGTTATGAATTTTAAAAAAAAAGTCAGTTTTCTCTGCCGCGAATGTCATGTCCCTCCTTATATATTAACATCTTTACCAGTTACTCATTATCAACAGTACCCTGTGGGCTCAAAGGTAGTGTGTGTGACACGAAATCAGAAAATTATGTGTTCAATCCGTGCTGCCCTCTAATACAATTTTTTTTTTTAATATTTAAATATAATGATATCATATTGTATTATCAGACAATTTAATAGAACCATTTTTTGTCTAGTAGGCTTTCGGTTAAAATTATATCCCCCACACAGGAATTGCCAACTGTACCAAAAATAACACACCGGCCGAGCACTAATTTTATAAAAATGACTACATTTTGTTAAAATAACGTTTAAGGTCCGTTCGATACAAACTGTTAATGTTCGAAAGAGGCGATGAAAACCGCCTGGTAGAACGACTGTTTTAACATGAAACATGTTTTTCTAAATAATTTTTTTCCCCAAAATATTTTTAAGCTTTTTAGAATATCGATTTTTTGGTTTTTACAACATTGCACTATTGGTAAAATGACCCCATTTTCTGGCCAAAACTATAAGGAATCACTAAACAAGGATGAAAATCTATATACAGGGGTTTTCAGGGTTGCTGATTTCGAATCTGAGGTAAAAAATTTCAAATTCAAAAGGGCGGATCCAATATGGCGGATCAGGGTTGCTGATTTCGAATCTGAGGTAAAATTTTTCAAATTCGAAATGGCGAATCCAATATGGCGGCGTAAATTTTAAAATTTCGTCTGACTTGCTTGGGTAAAAATGTTAACTGTGTAAGATGCAAACTTTTTTTTGTCCAAAATCTCAAAAAAAAAAAAATAAAAAAATATTTTTATTAAATCTGGGAAATTGAACAAAATTGAACAAATGGAAACTTTTGTAGAAACTATTTTTTTTTAATAAAGATATTTAAAATTTTGCTTTACATTTCATTATCTAAAGTAATTTCATCTCATTTTTAATTTCATTTTTTATTTTTTAATAAAGCTATTTAAAATTTCCTCTTTGTTCGTTTAGATTTCTCAGGATACTCTTTCTTTGGAAGCCCTATTGAAGCTGCAGTTGGCTTAGTTTAAATTGCCAAAATAAATTCAGCGTTTAGCCAGAGTTCGCTTTGCATCTGAAATATGTTTATCTTCCTATGAGAACTCTCCCATCTAACTGAGATATTCTTACAAAAAAATTGCACTTTATCCTTCCCATAAGCCGATTCCTCATTCAAAGCATTGCCGCATTCAGCTTTACCAACAATAAAATTGTAAACAGTAGTATTCTTCTCCTCTTTCTTTTGCTCATCCAAGTAAACTACCGCAAGTTCGCTATTTTGCAAGCAAAAGCTGCCTACCAAAAATGATATTTCTCAAAAAAAGCAAAAAATCGCAACATGAAATTGACAAGTTAAACTCAAAATTCTTCATTTAACACGTTTCTGATTATTTAAACACAACCAAATTGGCCAACTTTTTAAAAGCTTATACAAAGTTAATTTTTCAGAAAAAAAAAAACTTGAATTAAAAGTTATGTCAGAAGTATGAGTTTTTTCGCCAAAAAAATTTTTTTTAATTAAATCTTTCTCTTGAACCATTAAGCACTTACTATCACTTTTGTTTTCAATATTTAGTTTAAATTTAAGTTTTTTTTTAACTATTTAAAGAAATTTAAAAAATCGACCAAATTGCACTGTGTATACTGCGTTCAACACTTTGCTCACAAACAATGACTTTGATCACTTCCTAAGCAGTCGTTGTTAAATTTTTACAAAAACAAAACTTGCCGTTATTTGCTTTGATGAGTTCTTAATTGAATACCAACAAAAAAAAATTCATTCTTGAATGTGCGAAAAATTACTTTTTGCCACAAAAATGGGTCAAATTACCTATAGTGCAGAGTTGAAGTCGTGTTAGCATAGATATACGAAAAAGTTTGTAAAATGTATTACTTTTTGTTAAAAAGGTTACTCTTCCACTTCATAAAAATTCTTACAGTTAGTGTTTAGCTTCATTGGTTATTATAATATAAGCTATTAAAATTAAAAAAACCTTATGAGTTACTGGTTACGGACTTTACATTTGGCCTATGAAATTGGTCACAAATTTTATGTATTAACCAAAAATTGGTCAGATTGTTATAAATTTTGTAAAACAGGTGACAATGCACTGATATACATATATCGAAATATATAACTCAAATGTAATCCATGCATTAGAAATTGGCTGGTTACATGGTTTCAGAGCTTCGAAGAATTAATTCCCTAATTCCCTTTTTTATATTTTGGGAATGAATTCCCTGACCAAAAATTAAGGAATTGAATGAATTCCTTTTTTTTCATTCGATTTATATTAAAGGAATTCATTCATTTTTTTTCTAATGCCTTCATAAAATTTTTTGAATTCATTCAACAAGGAATTCATTCAATTCTAGTTAATTCAACTTTTGGTAAAGGAATTCATTCAATTCTAGTTAATTCAACTTTTGGTCAAGGAATTCATTCAATTCTAGTTAATTCAACTTTTAGTCAAGGAATTAAATTTATTTCGTTTAATTCAAGGAATTGAAAACTTAATTCAGGGAATTAAACGAAAAAAATTTAATTCCTAGGGAATTAAACGAAAAAAATTTAATTCCTTAGGGAATTAAACGAAATATATTTAATTCCTTGACTAAAAGTTGAATTAACTAGAATTGAATGAATTCCTTGACTAAAAGTTGAATTAACTAGAATTGAATGAATTCCTTGACGAAAAGTTGAATTAACTAGAATTGAATGAATTCCTTGACCAAAAGTTGACTTAACTAGAATTGAATGAATTCCTTGACCAACAGTTTAATTAAGTGCACAGTTGAATGAATTCCTTAGCAAAAAGTTGAATTAACTTGAATTGAATGAATTCCTTGATTTAAAATTGAATTAACTAGTGTTGAATGAATTCTTTAGTGAATGAATTATTTAATTTTAATTCTTTACGCTTTGGTCAGGGAATTCATTCTATAAATTTGAATTCTTTGAATTCATTCGCAGGAATTAATTCCTGCTTATGTCTTATTGATGAATTCATTCCTTGAATTAAAGAATTGAATTAAATTTTTGGGATTCATTCCAAAAAGGAATTAATTTTTTAAAGCTCTGCATGGTTTTTATCACATTTTTTGATATCATTCATATGTGTCCTAAATTGTAAAATTTTTTGCAGTGCCTGTTATAGTTTTATAAGAAAACTTATTCCAAATCCTACAACTTTCATATCAAACCTAGAATATAAAAAATGTTTCAGTGTAAGAGTTTTTCAAATACAACAAATTTTTCCTAATCTAGTAGGTTTAGTTTAGAAGAAGTGCTTGTAGGCCTTATACTGTTTTTCTGTATTTCAGTTCTTGATAATTAAGTTGAATTTTGTTTTTGAAAAAATGAGTTATTGTTGTCAAAAGCTTAGATTATTCCTTCTTACTTTTTCAAACAATAAAGACTTGATTTTTATTAAAAAAATTAAATTATAAAAGTTTGAATAAACAACCGACTCCCACAGTGCTTAAGGGGAAGTTTTATAGTCAGAACTAGAGTCTTAGAAAATTTCTTATTTAAGATACATATATTTAATAAAAAAACGATCTGAGAATAAAATAAGAAAATATCAATCTTTGTTCTGCCTATTAAATTTTACAAAAGTAAACAACTAATGAGGAAACTATTCCGATGGGTTCCTTCCAACCCTAATGAAATTCGGATATATGGTAGAGCTCTGCGGCAAACCATGCCAAAAATCGAAGTCACAACAAAACCTCTTCATATTACCCTGTAATGAGTTGTGTAAGAAGAAGTGAATATATGTAACATCTTACTTTTCTATTATAAAACGTATTATTTTAGCAAGGACATGTCAGTCGTGGTAACTCCATAAAAAACACTCATTACCTCTACAGAGAGAATTCTGCTCGACGAATTTTAATGGAATTTTTGATTAAACTTATGAAGTTTTCAAGATGAATGAGGGGTTTTAAATTATTTTTCAAATTAAAGAAAGATGATATAATTCTCACAAGTAAATTGAAGTTTTCTTTACAAAAAAAAAATGAAAAATTTCTTAGAATTGATGAAAAAGCTTCATATATTTTATGAACATTTTTCATTGAGTGTATGATATTGCTAATAAATAAAATTAAAATTTTCACAACATTTGTTCCAATGAAACTTCATCGGTTTTGTGCAAAAACTCAAATAATACAGATAATACTCACAGTGTAGGTTAAAAGTAATGACTTTTTTTCAATTTAAATATTTTTTTATTTGTGTATTAAATCAAAATCAAATCAAAAAAATTAGTAGTTTTTAAAAACTACTTCTATTTACTTGTCAAATTCAATACAAATTTTTAATCAGAAACAAAAGTTTTTAAAAACACCAGTTTATTTCGAATAAAAAAAACTTTTAAAACACTATAAAATATGCAATTGATATTAAATTTGTCTGCAAGTTCTTTGAAATAATACGAAAAAGCATTAAAAATATTTTAAATGGGGTAATTTTTGCTTAGATGTGTGATTTTTTTAATGAAAATATGACTCCAAATCTGATATATTTTAATGTCTTAGAATTAACAAGTTTGTTTTTTAAATGTAAAATTTTTATACGGTAAAAATTCAAATTCAAAAAAATTAAAAATTATGAGAATTTTCATATCAAAAAATCCGCTGGCCGATATTATAGTAAACACTTAAATAAAACCAAATACTTAAGTGACAATTTTTCCAATATTTTAAGGTGTTTTTGAGCATTACTTACGGTTGAGATGGTGATCCTAAGACCATGAAATTTAAAAAATTAATTAAGAAGTTCATTTAAGAGATTTCAATAGTACGAGGAGTGCACTTAAATTTCAAAACAAAAAACTTTAAAGTCCGACTTGGAAAGGTTCTAAGAAAATAATAATAAAAAAACTTTTGTTTTAATTTTAATTATAAGGGCCAGTTCTATAGTCAGAACTAAGCACGATTGTTTCAGTAAGTAAGTAATTTCATTTGAGATCGATCTTTGTTTTGACAATAAAACTGATCCCATGTACTGATTCTTAAGTAAAATGAATCAAAAAATTTGTTAATTGCAAAAAATGGTTAATAGTTTCAATAATAATTCTATAAAAACGAGCCCATTATAAAAAAAAAAATTGAGAATTATCTCCTGAAATGTAGAATCTGTCATGTTTCCTGAACAAAGAAATTCCTTCTTGAATTCAAGAATCTACACAAAATCTCAAAATTTAAAATCCCGGGTAAAAAAAATAATATGATGTTATATGTAATGATATATTATTTAATATAATTGGAGATATGCTATGATCCGAAAAATGGTGGATAAAATTATATCGGATAACATCTAAATATATTGAATCATATAGAATCTTATCCGGATTTTGACCCGATATAATTATATCTAATTTGATGTAGAAAGACACGCTTCATGCTTCAAGATCAAAACAAAAACTATTAAAAAGTACTGAAAAATAACACCCTTAAGTTAAGAATTAAAAATTTAAATAAAAATTTAGAAGAAGTTGTACATAATTGTAACCAAGCCTTCTCATATAAACTTGTATTCTACCCGTAAACTGTGTAAACCTGGTATGTTTATGAGTTTAATGTCAAATTCCATACATTAAAATATGGCTTGTATTTATACAAGGTTTACAAGGAATTTAGGAGTTATAATGAGTACGCCTTTTATATTTTGAAATCATACATAAATATATCTCAAAAAAATATAGAATTTTTTTTACATTGCGCTATACTTAAACATATCTAAAACAACTTAGAAAAAAAAAATTAACATTGAGCTATATAAAACTTTATATATTTTCCGATAAAGCCATTTTTAATTATATATGACGATGTATTAAAATTGTCATAGCATATGTAAATAGATATGGCACATATAAATATATATGGGGACATGTATATTTATACTGCTCTATATATGACATCATATAAGAAATTTTTGAAAAACTCAAAGCTATACATAATTATATCCGCAAAGATATAGTGTTACACTTGACTATATATAAACTTATTAATTCATATTAAATTATATAATTTCCTATATAACTATTTTTACTCGGGATGCTTGTTTATTGTGAAATTCTAAAATGTGTTTTTAAAAAATTAATCGTGTTGTCCTTATAGCATTATTTGTAAAAAAATTGTTTTTGGGTGTTAAGTGGGGGGGGGGGGATAGTTGGCTTAGCCCTCTCCCTTGTATCTGCGCCTGAACTCGAATAATTTTGTCGATTAATCGAGTAACTCAAAAAAACCGAAAAAAATTTTATTTTTTTAGTTTAAACTTATTTCTCCAAAATTTGTTTACTATTTTTAATATTTTATAGAATATAAAGTTACAGTTTGAATTTTTAGTGAGTTCTGTATTTAAAACCTGCCATTAAATTGGAAAATTATAAACAAAACAACAACAAAATTATTTACGTTGCTATTTTTTTATGTTTAATTTTAAAATTTCAAGGTATATTTTCAGAGCTTGAAAAAAATAACTCTATTGAATCAACTCGCATAAAATTTGATTCATTTTAACTGTTTATTTTAGTTGTTAATTTTTTGCATTTTATCACTACAATAATATAAAAAAGTCTGTAAAAAATGTAATTAAAACTACTAAAAATTAGTTAAAAATGATGCTGCAGAAAAAAACTGCTAAATTAGCAGATTATTTTTGCTATATATTAGTAAGATAGGAACAGCAAAAATAAAACTGTTTAATATACAGAATTTTAGTTATATTTGAGTTGAATTTTGTTAATAGAAAATAACAAATTAATCTGCTAAAATCAGCAAAAAAGTTTGCTAAATAATTAGTAGCCTAAAAAATCACGAAAAAATTAAAAATTTCCGAAGTTTTTTGTCGTTTTTTTACAATGCAAATAAAAATCGAGCCTTTTGAAAACAGTAGTTTGCAATTTTTTTAGCAAATATTTCTGTTAATCTAACAGGATTGACTGCTATTTGCATTCAACTAAATTTAGCTTAAAAATAACAAAAATTTTGTAGATATAACAGTTTATTTTTGCTATATGTATTTAGTCACTTATATTTAGCAAAATTTTCTGCAGATTTTACAGTAAAATTTGTTATTTTCAATTAACTAAAAGTTGACTTAAATATAACTAAAATTCCGTAAATTTAACAGTTTTCATTTTGCTATTATTTTACTAGTATTTAGCAAAACAATATACTAATTTTGGCAGTTTTTTCTGCAGCAACATTTTTAACTAATTTTTAGTAACTTTCTCTGCTATTTTTACAGATTTATTTCTATGAGTGTAATGTTTAATAGGGAAAGCTATCCAATCAAACCATTTTTGAATGCCAAAAGGTCGGTTTTATCGTTCCATTAAATACCTTTGGATTTTCTAAAACATTCAGCATGGCTAATATTGCCAGTTACCAAGAAGGGCTTACGACCTGAACTATAGGGAGACATTTATTTGATACCCAATTTTTGTTGAGATAAATGCAATATTTTACAACAACTCACCCAAGTGTATACATACATATATTTATTAACAGCAAAAATTTTATGATTTTTAAGTTTATTTTTATATTTTTTTTAACAAACTTATCAAAAATTAACTGGTTGCAAAAGTGTAACTTTTGTTTTCAAAGGGAAAAATTCCACATTTTCCCAGTTAAATCTTCAATTAAGACAGATTAGTAAACAAGAAACGCTATTAAGAATTATTTGATTTGCTTTCATAGGTAAAAATTTAAGGCAAAATATATGAACAATGTCAACTCCGTTATACTTTTGCTCCTCAGTGTACTGAAAAATTGGTTTTTTAATATATACTGTATTTGTGTGACTCTCTATCAGTGTTATAAAGAACGATTTTGACAGTTTTTCAACGTATTGTCAAAATTGTTCGAGATATCATTGATAGGAATGCCGCA
The DNA here is from genome assembly GCA_949987735.1 of Leucophora obtusa. Taxonomy (NCBI): domain Eukaryota; kingdom Metazoa; phylum Arthropoda; class Insecta; order Diptera; family Anthomyiidae; genus Leucophora; species Leucophora obtusa. The sequence continues at coordinate 114,823,697 of OX465295.1, read as the reverse complement.
CAAACACAGCTATTATAAAAATTTGCTAAGGGACAAGGGTTGGTCCTGTACTTTAGTGTAATTTCGGATTCACAATGCTGGAGTACTCCACTCTATATGGTGGATTTTGTTCCTTTCTTTTTCGCACTTACATATTTTTTGTATCATGCCATCTCTATTTTAGTACACTCCACTAAGCAGGGAGCAGTACTCCATCATTGTGAATGTGGCTTTTTACCCAGACATTAAACAAACGCACTTATAATTTAATACATTTTTTAGATTTTCTTCTACAATAATTTCAAAATTAACAACCGTTGAATCATGTTCATCCTATAAATAATACATCGTTGCTTTCAGTAGTAGTTGTTAACTATAAATACAACTCTGTTAACTAGTTTGACAGTTGCTATAAGAAAAAAACTCTCTCACTTAATGAAACACTAATAATTTGGTGATTTAGTCTCTCTTTGACCGTTCATGAATAAAATTGTGTGTGAACGTATAACGGCGAAAAATTTATTTTTTAAATTATAATTTAATTTCTGTTGTTCTTTAGTTGGACCTCCCCCTTTCCTAATATTTGTTCCTCTTTTGTGCAAAACATTTACCACCAGCATACAAAAGGAAACCACAAAAACAAGAATTCGCTTGTGAATGGAATAAATAAACAGCAACAATACAAAGTATCTATAAGTACAATAAAAATCAAAAGTAATTAATAAAAAGTTTTTATAAAGTGGAAATTAAAAATACCAACAACAACAACGATAATTAAGTGCAAAAATTAAACAAATTGAATAAAAGATGAAAAAGAAAATACGAAATGAATAGAAATAAAAAAGAAATAATTCATTAAATGTAATTAATGAATGAATGTTAAAAGGAAATAAAGTGAATAAAAAGAAAAGGAAATAATAATAAAGTAAATAGTTTCTAATAGTGAAAAATCGTTAATTTATGAGATATTAAATATTTAATAGTTATTTTAGAAATTTGAAAGTATACTAAAAAAAATACGTTTAGTTCACAGCTGATATTGGATTTTACTACTTAAAAAGGTGGGTTTAAATCAAGTTTAAGTTAATTTCTATTCAATAATCTGTGATATTTCAAGATTTTTGCTTGAAATTTAACATCGGCATTATAAATCAGAATTAAAAAAAATCGGACATTTTGACTGTTTGATACCCTATCCACAGTACGCTTCGCGAATTTCAATTAACGGTGCACTCAATACAGTGAAGTATATAACACAGTACAACAAAATAAGAAAAAGTTGATGCATCGGGATGTGACACATCAGTTCTAATAGACTTTGGGACGCAGATCACGAATACGGCCATAAAATTTTAAAGTTACATATACCTTAAGAAATATTTGCAAAAATGTTTTTGTAGGAAAATTAAATTTTTTAATAAACTTTTTGCAAAAAAATATAAAATTGACAGTAATAACGCTATTTTTTGCAACATTTTAAAATTATGAAATATGCCCTTTAATCTGACCTGATATGCCCTTTTGACAGCTGCGATAATATTCCCTTTATATGCATTTAAAATTTAAATTTCTCTTTTTTCACGATTTCGTTAATAAATAATCTGCGATGAAAGGAATATCTAGTATTTGAATTTGTACCTTTAGTAAACATCTCATGTTCATAGATGCCAACTTTTTCATAGCAAAAAGCGCAAAAAATATACAAAAAAGGGGTAAAAACGCGCAAATTTCTACTTAAAAGCGGGTAAAAAAGTACAACATTTTTACGACTTTTAAAAAAATTTGTCATGTTTCACATACGTAGTTTAATTAAAAACAAATAAAATTGTAATATAAGCGTACACTCATAAAAAAAGTCCCTACAAATAGGTCAAAATTGTGCTGGCGTAAATACAAGTACTATTTCCTGTTATTTTAGCAGAACTTTGACCTATTTGTACGGACTTTTTTAGAGAAAATAACAGAAAAATTAGTTCAATTTAATCAGAACGCGTTTAACAGACTTTTGTACTACCTTTTTTTATGAGTGTACGATCTACATCAGTAAATACGTCGACCGGGGGTAAAACAAAAATAAAAACGAATAACTTTCGCAAAATTTTTGAATTTTATTCCATATTTTGTGGTTATAAAATAATCCAAAAAAAATTATTAGATTTTTTAAAATTTAAGTGCCAGTCTTATTGTCAGAACTAAGAACGATTATATCCCAGCAAAATCTTTCATTACCAAATAAGTGGTTATATAATAGAAATTCATAGCTCCGCACAACTTATTTTTTGGCGTCTAAACTCATTATTTTTGTTTGGCGTGGTCGTTTTTATAAGTAGTCACGCTTACCCGCTCGCTTACGAAAAAATGAGAAATAAGTAGTTATGAGATTTTGAATAATAAGTGGTTACACGCATGCTTACAAAATGTTGAATTATAAGTGGTTATCCGATTGCTTACTTGATTCTTAAAAATAAGGAGTTAAGCAAATATTATTAGCTTAAGGAAATACATTCAGAAAAATTTAAGTTTTCTCTAGTGTGTAATTTTAGGACACATCATAAAAATTTAAACATAAAACATATTTACATATAATAAATAAAAATGTATAAAATTTAACTGTGTAAAAAGTACTTATTTAAACTATTACGAGTAAATCATTATTTTATATTTAGAAACAATGAATACAAAAGGCCGTTATTAGGAAGTCATTATTTTGTATTATAAAATAATGCAAAAGGTAATGATGTATCATTTTTGGTAATGCAGGTAGTAATGAGGTGTCATTACCAATATTTTGCTGGGATATGACCATAACTAAGTTTCATTTTAAATATGTAAAATTTAAAATTTTCACGTTTTGACACATCAAACAAAACTATATTTAGCTCGAATAGCATGCCATTTAAAACTTTTCCTTGATATTTTAATTTATCGTTATTGAAATAACAACACATCCCAGTGTAGAAACGGTAATGACATATCATTATTTTTTGGACTACCAGTAATGACACCCACTTACCTTCTGTATTATTTTAAAACATATAATAATGAGTTACTGATAATGACTTATTTTTATCATTATTTCAAATAGAAAATAATTGTTTAGATTTTTTTGAAATCTATTTTTAGACTCAATATTTTTTAAACACTGGTAAGGATATATGTAACCACATATTTTTTGATTTTTTGTATGTTGGCGAGTAAGCTTACTTGTGTGCAGCAGGTCAATTGTGTTTTTATCTATTAAATATTACATGTCGATATAGCTCAGATGGTAGAGCTGTTGACTGGCAATCTGTAGACCCAGGTTCGATTCCCGCACCAACAAATTTTATTAAAAAAAAAAATACAATAAAAATTATTTTTTTTTATATAATTTATTTTTTAGAAAATCTATTTTTAGACTCATTATTTTAGTGTAGAAAATCATTACCAGATATGTGGTTATGTAACTACATACTTGGTAATGGTAACTAGTTACTTTTGTTATTATATTTCTTATTACCTTTATATGGCGATGTCGCGAAAAATAATGAGTTGTCGTTACACACCAGCATACGAAAAATCAAAAAATATATCGTTACCTATGTGCTTACCAGTACTGACAAAAATAATGAGTCTAAAAATAGATTTTCAAAAAAATAAACTATATAAAAAAAAATATTTTTTATTGTATTTTTTTTTTTAATAAAATTTGCTGGTGCGGGAATCGAACCTGGGTCTACATATTGCCAGTCAACAGCTGTACCATCTGAGCTATATCGACATGTAATATTTAATAGATAAAAACATAATTGACCTGCTGCACACAAGTAAGCTTACTCGCCAACATACAAAAAATCAAAAAATATGTGGTTACATATATCCTTACCAGTGTTTAAAAAATATTGAGTCTAAAAATAGATTTCAAAAAATTCTAAAAAATTATTTTTTATTTGAAATAATGATAAAAATAAGTCATTATCAGTAACTCATTATTATATGTTTTAAAATAATGCAGAAGGTAAGTGGGTGTCATTACTGGTACTCCAAAAAATATTGATATGTCATTACCGTTTCTACACTGGGCTGTGGAGTGACCTTACATGCCCTTAGATTATACGAATTAGGACCGGGGAGGGTCCCGAGGCCCTAAATTTGCACAAATTTTACGACTTAGTATAATTACAAATAAAATTGTAGTTTTAAAGATTTTTACCTAAATTTAAATTTGTTAAATTTAACAAAAGAATTTGTTAAAATCAACAAATTTTATTTTAAGCCAAAAAACAGGAATAAATTTTGTTAAAGTAACAAATTTTTCTGTCCAGGCAACAGACGTATTATTTTGAGTGTAGAATTAATTTTGAAATTTGGTGTTCACATTCGTGATATTCATCCTAAAATCTATCAGAATTGATATGTCGCATGCCCGATGCATTTTTAGTGCTGTACTGTGTAATAATAGATGCAATAGAAAGTGGGTCTGGTTATTTTTGATTAACGAAAATCCTATACCAACATAGTATGGGGTATAATTCCAAAAAAAAGCGTTTGCAAATTTCAAATCCCAATTTTTCTAATATCCAAACGGATCTTGGCTTCGGACTAGAGTTTGTTGTTCGGTTTTAATCGAAACTGAAACCGCGGTTTTTCAAGCCTCCAAACCGAAACCGAAAACCGACAAAAATAAGTCGCTTTTTAATAAATACTTTAACCACCCAGCAGGGATGGAAAATGAGTTTTTACATTTTGTACCAACCATATAAAGAAATTGTACTTTTTCGACCCTCACGGTACCAAAATTTTTTGTATATATAAAATTTGTCTGAACAATTTCAACACAAAATATTACTCTACAAAAATTGTACATTGCCGGTCCCCACCAACTTTTTAAAATTAAAAGTATGTGCGATCGAGGTCAAGCTTGTAATAAGTATAGCTCCATACATCAAAAAACCTGCTAACTTATCTAAAAAAACCGAGTTGTGAAAATAAAATATATTAGATCAGCTGTTTACGAGAAAATAATAAAGGCTCATTTAGCCATACGTAACGAAACTTGACGAATCAGCTGATTCAATTTGAAATAATGAGTAAAAAAGAAATAGACTATCAGCTATGCTCTATTGACTCATTAAATTTTCCATAAGAAGACTCGTCACGTTACGTCCACGTATAGCTAATTCTACCTTAATACATTTTTTAAGTATATGTTTAGAACGGTAGAAAAAGGTTTCGTTTAATTTTTTTTTCAACATCGGGCCCAAAAATGTCAGTTACAAGTTTTTTCAATAATAATTTTAGTCCACTTCTGCAATCCGAATATTTGTTGAGAGCTTTAAGGTCTCGTTAGTAGAACGTAAATGTAACGAGAACGAGTTATAACGTGATATTTTATTTTTGCTAAGTTACTCAAAATATGTAATGTGCTATTAAGGAATGATAAATTTGATTTTCAGAATAGTACCAGCCAGGTTACAAAACTTACATTTTTTTTATAAAATAAAAGCAAGAACTTTCATAAAAATTCATTGTGGATTATATTTTATCCCTGAAAATCGGATTCAATTTCATTTTAAATCGAAAATAATTTGTAGTCAATTGAGCTCATTTAATTCATTCAATCATTAAATAAGTTTATGCCAAATTTAGTTTATTTGTGAATTCAATCGATTTTTATTTACTTAATTTGTTTACTTTTCAAATATAATATCCCAACAAACAATTCGTTCCGATTACGCACAGTTTTCGGTCCGTCATAAACGGAATCCAACTCCGTTTTCTGGATCCGTATACGGACCAGAAAACGGAACTTAAGGAACATCGAAACTGATTCGAATCCGTTGAAAATCCGTCAATGACGGACCGTTTACGGGCCGCAATGTTGTGTTAAAAACTGACAAGTCCGTTTAAAGTCCCTCAATGACGGACCGTTTACGGACCGCTATGTCATGTTAAAAACGGACTAGTCCGTTGAAAGTCCGTCAATTCCGGACCGTTTCCGGACCGTTATGTCGTGGAAAAACGGATCCATATCCGTAGCGTTTTGTTTTAAGAAAAACGGCATATATATTTACCTAAATTTAGCCTATTTTCCATTAATTTTGAGAAGTACATATTATATTTTTTTATAGATTTATTACAATAAAGAAAATAACAGAATATATATATATGTATCCCATTCCTCCCCCGCGCAGATTATATCTCCATCCATCATCGCGTTGCATGCAGTTTTGGCCTTTTATGAAATTTAGTACCTGATAAAAAGAAAAAACTAATTAGTTTAGGTTAAACTGGTGGTAATCACAATGGCACATGATGCAAATTTCCATACTGTCTCTCGCCAAAACTATTAGCGGCAGCCAGCAAGCATTTCTTTTTGCACCATGGCCACACCATGGCATACACATCGTTAAAAAACCACCTTTCGAATTACTTAAATATTTACCATCTATTAAATGAAACATGAAGTGCTTTGTTGATGTATGCTGGTTGTGTTGATGCACGCTTTGTAAAAAGTACTTTTAGATAAACCGCGTAAAAGTACTTCAGGTTACTGTTTTCGCACTTCATGCACATACATTTACAATTAACGGGAGGGTCGCGCGATGTTAGTGCTGTCTTTTATTAAATTATTTTTTATTAATTAAGAATTTGTATATTGTAAAAAAAAAAATAAACAACACCGTTTGTTACGGAATCAAAACTGATGAAAAACGGTGAAGTCAGTATTAAACGGCATGGAAACGGATACAGCAAAACGGAGTCAAAACGTATAGTTTTCGAAAAAACGGTAACATCGTCCGTTAATGCTCCGTTTACGTACCAGCTTCGACGGATACGTGTATTACGGCCCGTAAGCGCTCCGTAAAGAACGGCTTCATGATTCCGTACGTGTCGGAGAGTCCGTAAAAAAGTTTCTTGGGGTTTTATGTGTTCGTTTTAAACAAAAGTTTTTGTTTGAAAATTAAAAAAATTTATTGTTTTTGCCAATAAAATCCTTTTTTAAAGAAACCGGATTTCTATAGAAATTTTGAAAATAACCAAAAGGTGCAAGTGTACCAATCAAACTTTGATTGTGCCATACATGGTATAATTGTGCCACAAATCCCATCACTGATATGCAACTAAAAACAGCTGTTTGGCACTCTCACGTAAAAACATAGAAAAAAATTCTGTTTTCAACAGAAATGTCCGGCACATTACGACTCATTTACGTCTAGTACTCAGCACTATGTGTTTCTCATTAAGCAGGTTGAATCAGCTGATTCGTCACGTTACATTTACGTTCAAGTAATTTGGGTTATAAAGTTCAATAAGTCCTTTTAACCAATGGCCTTGCAACTCTCTCAATATTTTTTATTTGAAAAAATATTATGCGGCTTGGAACAGGAACGAACTCCGACTGGTTAATCAGGGATGGAAAAGGTTTACTTAATCGGGCTCTCATACCAAAAAATGTTAGATCGCTCTTACATATTTAAAAATGTAAGCAACTAAAAAATAGCTTCCTCTTTGGCACGTTAAAAAAATTTAAATTAAATATTTAGATATTAGCAAATATTAGCACAAATTGCGAAAAAAAACATTTGCAAAAAGCGAAATTTTTACAACAATATATTCGTTTGCAGAATGTCGATCGCTGATTACCTCTTTTAATTCAATTTCTGTACCATAAAGCCTTTTTCGAATTCCGCCGTTATTTTGCAACTTTTTAAGTGCGGTTTTTTTAAATATATAACCTAGGGATTAAATTTTTGTACCATAAAGCCTTTTTTCAAATTCCGCTTTTATTTTGCAATTCTTTACGTGCGTTTTTTTTTTTTTAATTTATAATCTAGGGGCTATAATATAAAATTCATACAACAAAGTTTGGTGGCTAGTTGCAAAAAAAATCGCGAAAAATAAAATTTGCAAAAAGGAAAATTTTTGCATCAATATATTTGTTTGCAGAATCTAAATCGCTGATTACGTTTCCTAATTAATTTTTTGTACCACAAAGTCTTTTTTCGCGTTCCGCTTTTATTTTGCAATTTTTTAAGTTTTTTAATTTATAATCTAGGGACTATAATACACATTTCATACAACAAAGTTTGGTGGCTAGTTGCAAAAAAAAATCGCGAAAAATAAAATTTGCAAAAAGGAAAAATTTTTTCATCATTATATTTGTTTGCAGAATGTAAATCGCTGATTAAGTTTTTTAATTAATTTTTTGTACCATAAAGCCTTTTTCGCTTTCCGCGATTATTTTGCAATTTTTTAAGTGTGGCTTTTTTAAATTTATAATATAGGGTCTATAGTACCAATTTTATATACAAAAGTTTGGTGCTTAGTTTGCAAAAAAAAAAAAAAAATCGCGAAAAAAAAATTTGCAAAAAGGAAAATTTTTGCGTCATTGCATTCATTGAGCGATTTTTAATCGCTGATTGAGTTTTTTAATTATTTTTTTCTACCACAAAGTCTTTTTTCGCGTTCCTCTATCATTTTGCAATTTTTTAAGTGCGGGTTTTTAAAAGTTATAATCTACGGAGTATAATGCCCATTTCATAAAACAAAGTTTAGTGGTTAGTTGCAAAAAAAAGAAAATTTTGGCATCGTTTGCAGAATGTAAATCCTTTAATTAATTTTTTGAACCCCAAAGCCTTTTTTCGCATTCCGATATTGTTTTGCAATTTTTTACGTATGGGTTGTTTAAAACTAATAATCTAGGGCTATAATATTGTTGGAATAGTATAATTCCATAGTATAGTTCCATTCTTGATTTTTATAACTAAATTATTATTTTCCATCCCTGGTTACAATCGATGTTTTGAGTCATACAAAGAGCGCACATAATGACCCTGCAAACATTTAAAAGATACCTTCCAAGAAGATATTAAAGCGATATCTTCAATTTGTCATTTGAATGAAAATAATAAAGTAGTATTTATTTTGAAATTGTCTTCCTTTTATCACTTGGAAGATAATTCGGCGATATTTGTAAAAAAATAATTCAAAAATTTTATCTTTTGTCATATCTTTTTATGACCATATTGCGGCAATATCACCTTTGTATCATTTGGAAGATAAAGCAAATTTGTTTGAAATCTTTTATCAATTTGGGAAAAATTAAAACTAAATTTGTACAAAAACAATTAAAAGATATATAGGAAATAAACTCGTGAAAAGTTAAAATTAATTGCGCGGGAAAAATCGGCTAAGATGAAATCAAGATAATTTATAAGTTGGTCAATGGATTATGTATGCAGATATTGTATTTCAGGCTTAAATTTAATAATGAAAAAATTAAATCGTTTTTTTATTGTATCGGGAGTTTATTTAGCGATATCCCTTTTATCTTCCATATGAGTTATTGCTTTCATATTGCCTGGAAGTATTGTTTTAGTGTAACAGTTGTTTCCGACGGAGGAAGCTTTCGGAATACGAAATTGATATTGCCGGCAATAAATGTTTTCTTCCTGGCGATATGTTCGGAGAATCTTCTTCGTATTGCCATGTTTGCTGGGTGATATTGGTTTGAGTATGTTCCTGTTCCAAGGCACATAATAGAACAAATGCTTTCTCAGTGATAGAGAGTCCCCCAATCTCTTTATTATGTATACTCTTTGTTTTAATAGAAAAATTTTAAATTTGGTAAATTTTGAAATTGTACCAAATGGACCGCGGTAGTACCATGGTACCAAGGGAGGTCGAAATGTACCAAAAAAAAAAGTACAATTGTACCATGTTTTCCATCCCTGCCACCCAGCCAACATTTTTCTGAGCGCTCAGAAATTATGACTCATAAAAGACTCTAAAATGCGAGCATTTTCAGAGTGCTCAAATTTTAGAGTCATAAATAAAACATAATATACTCTTATTTATGAGTGTATTCAAAAATTTTTTAAAATTTTTTCAATACTCATAAATGACTAAAAATTATTCATAAATGACTCATAAATGGCTCAGAAAATTCAAAATTTTCCAGCAATGCTCATAATTTGGAGTCTTTTATGAGTAATAAAAGTGCGCTCAGAAAGAGGCTTCTTCGGTGAAGGAAAACACCCTCATATATCTATAATTTCAGAAGGTATAAGGGCTCTTTTATGAGTCTTTTCGGACTCCAATTGTACACTGTGCAATTACAATAAATAATTAAATTGCATCCCACTGAACAATTAGAATCCGAAAAGCTCATAAGAGCCCTAAGGCCTTCTGAAATCATAGCTACATGACGGTGTATTATTTCTTCACCGATGAAGCCTCTTCCCGAGCGCACTTTTATGAATCACAAAAGACTTCGAAATATGAGCATTATTGGAAAATATTGAATTTTCTGAGCCATTATGAGTCATTTATGAATAATTTAAAACTCTTGAAAATACAGTTTTAAATAGTTGCATAAAAAAGAATAAAAAAAAATTTTAACGGGCTTCCGGGTTTTTTCTTCTCCCATAAAGGCCTTGAAACGGCGTTATAGCCTTTATTCGAGTGAGAAATTCAATTGAATTTTAATAAATATCTTCAACGAGCGAAAAAAAACCGAAACCGCGGTTTTCAAATTTTTCGGTTTTCAGCTAACTCTACTTCGGACTATACAGATATTCTAGTTTCCGGATTTGTACGTTGTGTTATTATCGGCATGATAGCTTTCGATATAAATCCAAAATGGCGATCGTGAATTTCTCGGAGTTTTTCGGCTTTTTTGGGAGTGTTGAAATTATAGCCTTCAAAATGTTTGCTTTTTAATGCGTCAGGAGTCCAAAAATTAGTCTATCAGTTAAACCTTGAGTTCTTCTTTCCGAATTGGTACGATCACCCAGGAAAAAGATTGATTGGAATTCGATCAAAACCATTAATTTGAATTTCCCAGAACGTTATTTTATTTTCAGTTGCCTATAGTTGAATACTACACCAAAAATATTTTACTAGGTAAAAATAGGGAAAATTAACTAAAAAACAATCCTTTTAACAAATTATTGGTATCTCCAATAAATTTTAAAATTAGTATCAGTTAAGTAGTTCTATGCAGTAGAAGCAGCCATTTATTTAGTGAATAGACAAGAAAATTGGGGTTACCTATAACCTTTATTAAAAAAATTTCAATATTCGAAAGTGGAAACTACAAATACGGGTAATATGACCTTAAAGTCGAGTTTCTGTAAAACCAACCGAATTGTGGATTGTGTTGATAACACACATAATTATTGATTGGCATTGGTAAACGAATTTTTTACTACTACATTTGTTTTCCAAGCAAAACATATAAATTCAAAATTAGACTTCAAAATTAATAAGTGTTTGTGGTGTTGTCGGTAGAGCGTTGGCATAGTACGCCGGATTTCCGAGTTCGAATCCCGGAAAAGACAAAGATTTATATGTTTTTTTAAATTTAAATAAAATATTCATATGTATAAATAGTAAATATGGCTAAGAAAATTAAAAGTAGTTGTGGTGCAGTGGGTAAGAGTGTGAACTACTAACCTAAATGGACGGGTTCAATACCAGAAAATTCAAAAAAAAGTTTTTTAATTTCAATAAAATTTTGTGGAACATAATAATATTTATGTGGAACAGAATATTGAATTAGACAACCGAATATTGGCTTTCACGACGAAAAATATATAAATTAATATAAAGATAGTTGTCGTAACCGCACGAATTCGATTGGCAACAAATTCGGTGGCCACAACTGAGACTGTTTTCTGGGTGATTAAAACCACGAGAGAGCAATAACATTTTCGTAATTTTTCGGCCCTTGAAAGGTTGCCAAAATAGAACCGGGAAGAATTGCGCTATAATCGGGTGCGAATTTTTAATTGCCTGGAATGTGCACTATCTGATTATGGAATAAAATTATATTGGTCCCGCATAAGAAATTGCTTAAACTCGCTTTGATTTGGTAATACCATTTAAGCACAACACATTCGAGCTCAGATGGACATTTCCACGGATACCGAGTCAAAATAAATATTAACCCATTTCAACCATTTTCAATTCAGTTCGTCTTTTACTACACAGAAAAAATTTACAAAATTCTGTTTGTAATGTTAAACACCTTTTTTGCATAAACAAACAAAAAATTTTTTAAAAAGGCACCAACAATGGAATTTGTATATACAAATCCCTTTTTGTAACTTTTTTGTAATTTGTTAAAAATAAAATCAATTTTTTTTTAACAATGTGTTTTGTAAATACAATAATTTTTTTTTGTAACTTGTTTGTATTTGTTAAAAATAAAAAAATAAAATTCAACAACGAGTTTGTTATATTAAAACAATGGTTGCATTCGGCAGAAAAACCTTAAACTGATACCGGTGACTTGTAGCGCTTTGTGATTGGTAACTCTGCTGAACGATGTTTTCTTTGTTTTGTTTTTAAATAAAATTTTTCTAAAATTTCCTGTAGTTTCTTTAAATTTTTGCTTTTGAGTTATATTTGTATGTTTTTATTTGTCATTCTTACAAAAAAAATATTTTTAAAATCAACAACAACAAATGTATCACTAATTGATCAAAAGTAGCAAACATTTTTTACGCTACCAAAATATGACAGCGCTACCTCAGCGCTCAGACTGAGCGGTTAGTAATCTGGTCGTTCAGCAGATAGTTGTGCAACTGTTGTAGAACTGTTGACTAATAAAGTTATCTGCCGAACGCACCCAATTATTCGCTTTATGTTGTCGTATTGACAAAAAAAAAATGCTTTTTTGAAATTTTTGTTACAATTTACAAACATTTGAGCAATTGAAAACAAAAAATAAATGATTTGTTTTTTTTTTTGTTTCAAAAAATTCTAAGGCTATTTTTTTGATATTGTTGATACAATTTACAAACATTTAATAAAAAAATTGTTAGATATCTAAGTAAAAAGCCAAAAATTTTTTTTAATTACTTAAAATTTTGTGATACTTTTTTCTGTGTATGTAGTAAAACAAACGCTAATGTTTATTGTTTACTTTGTGTACAGAAACCCTACAAAAATATTTTTTTTTTTAAACGTCTGATTGATTTAAAATAAAGCAACCAATCAGAATGCTTAAAAACAGCAGTAGATTTTGAATTTTTTCTTTGGCTATAAAAAACAATGGTGATGAGGTAGAGCAAACCCCAACTGTGTTTTTGCACTATATTTAAGTACTTTCATTTCCATTTAGTTTGTTAGAGGCCTTAAAATGTTTGTTACACTGTGTTATCGATTAGTAAGTACGTACTAGGCGTGTTCGTTTACTTACTACAACTTACTACTTTTACTACAGCTGGAAAAATTCAATACAAAAAGTAAACAAAACTTTCCATTTGTAGTAAAAGTAGTAAGAATTTCGAGTATTATTTGTCAGCTTAAAAACCACACAGTAAAAATTTAAAATAAATTTTAATGCCGAAGACTTGTTCTTAGTGGTAGTGTTTTCAGAAAATGAGAAAAGTTGTACGAACTTCCGCTATTCAAATTATTCCGGAACCTGGCGTGCTAGACAATTTCTGAAACCTGGTTCGAATTCAGCGTCAAAAAATTTATAAGATCCACCCATTTTTTTAAATAATTTTTTGAAAAACACCAAAAAAAAGTTGAATTTTGACCTCGCAACTTGGCAAACATGGCAATATGAAGATGATTCCTCAATCGTATTGTTTGAATGAAAAGCTTTATTGTGGCAACAATTTGGTATAAAACGTGTCCCGAAAGCAATACGAACACAATTCTTCTTGAAGATAAATAGGCAATATCATCCATATTGCTGAAATTACATACATTTAAGAGATAAAAACCGATATCGCACGATAACCACCCGGAATATAAATGCACAATCCTTTTTGTATAGTTTATTTTTTATTAAAAAATTAATAGCTATATGAACATCGTACTCAAATTGAATACTAAGTTAAGTATTTGCAATTCTAAAAAGGAACAAAATAATTTTAATTTACAGTAGTTTTGGTTTAACTGCCTTTTTCTTAAGTGCACATTTGCTATAACAGCGCAAAATTTTGGTTTCGTTTCTATTTTACAAAATTATGTACGCAATTGTCTTTTTTAAGTGCACTTTTTGTACCTGCGCATTTAAGATAACTGCCTCATATTTGTGGCAGTTTTACATTATTTTCATAGAAAAGATCACTGTTAGCTGCCTCTTGTGTTTTGCTTTATTTTTCAACTCTAGGAAAAAACACACATAAAATAAATGTGTTGTCAGCTTTTTTTGTGCAAAAATATCCTACTTTAGTCGTTTTTTAACCATAAAAATCGCAAGATCTGGTGCAAATCACAAAGTTGTCATCATTAGCTTCATTTGTTTTGTTTGTTTTCAGTGTGTATTGGTATACCTGCACATTAAGGCAGGTAAACAATTTGACTTAGCTGCGTTTTTGGCTTACCTGCTCAAAAATTCTTGCAAAAGTTGGTTGTGCAGCTAAGTCAAAATTACTGTAGTAGGTTTGAGATTAAGAAGAAGAATAAACCTTTTTCTCTAAATATTATAAACACATTAATTTGCAAATCAGACTAGATCTAGTTTCTTCCCTTTTCTATGGACAGGCTTCATCAGTGATTTTTCATTAAATTGTATTATTGTTTATGTTTTATTGTATCTATATGTGACAGCGCATAGAGAAAGGGACCTAAGGGTAAAAAATCAATTTTTTTTTGATGTAGACAACATCTGAGCAACGAATGAGACCGATCCCATGCCCCAAAAATGTTCCCTCCCAGAGATATGCGCGTTTTATGAAAGTGAAGTCGACGATTCTAAGCGCAAATAGAAAGGGACCTAACGGTTATTTATTTTCATTTTTTCCCCTACTAAATTAACAAAATAACTTGATTTTACGAAACTACAAAAAATTTATTTTTTTCCTTATGAACAGTTTAAAAAAATAGAAAAATCATTTTAATCGACGGTTCTTGCGAATTGGTTCCTTAGAACTTGACGGTACCGGTCGTTTATTTTTTTTCGATTTCTTCTTAACGTCTTCTGCCTCCACTTCTTGAGGATTGTCCACTTCCTCCGAATCCTCCTCTTCGTTTCCATTTCCAGAGACCAAAGGAAGAGGAGCAACCGAATCTTTTTTGAATCGTCAAAACATAAACCCCGGATCTCTTTATACAAGTACCATTAACGCTTCATCGATAACCCTGGTGACGGAATTATAATTGGTTTGTCATCGAAACTGGTATTGTTACTCAGATGTATGTTTTCATTTATGCTGGCTGAATTCAGTTTACATTGCACTGGTGACTGAGCAATAAATACAAAGTGATGATACTTCGATATTCCAATTAAAGTTTTATATTTAGTGGAGAAGTATTCGTCCCATTTTCTCCACTCAACAACAGGCTCACTTGAGTTTAGAAGTCGAATAGGTACAGGAACATTAAATCCATTACGAGATGATTTTCTAACACAATCAACTACATCCATGAAGCAGTCGACATTAGTTTGGGCATATTTTGATTTGAAAACTCCGAATAAACGATCAGGTGAAAACTTTGTATGTCCGGTTAACAAAAAGTTCAATTCAACTGACTCACATCTGGAAGTATCGACAAGGTGTTGTAAATATCGTATAATCGCATTGTTTTTATTTTGTGAAACACAGTTATCAGCGAATATCACTAATTTTTTAGTTGAATGCACTTCTCGTAGGTAGTAATCAAGCATTGATATTACTGAATTCGGACCTTTTCCAATGGAATCGCTTTCGTCAATACAGAAGATGTGTTGAACATTTTGACGTTCGTTTGTAATTCCGAAAATTGCTGTTTTGCGACCTGATTTAAAGTATGCAGTTCCTATTTGCTATGAACCCGACGGAAAGCTAACATTTTGAGCATAATCCATAGATATTACTAGATAATCCTCCTCTGGAATACCTGGATACATGGCATTTGGATCAGGCTTGACTAATGTTCTAAAGTCGTTATAGTAATCTCGCTGAGTGCTGGCAGATTGCAAATGATCAGAATACACCTTCAATGCTGCTTCTTTTTCAACTTCAGTAACGTTTACTGTATTAACAGCATCTTTTGCAAGATTTCGACACAATTCGCACAAATCGTATGCCGGCTTCATAGTGACGATGTGGGGACAATATTTCTTCCACAGCGTTTGTAAAGTGCGAAGTTTTACGATTTTACCACCCGGTTCGATGCTGTTGGTGTATCTTGTGTAAACAGAAGTCTTACTTTCAGTAGTTGGAAGTTTCAATAAACGATAATCAAGATGATTTGGTTGACGTCCAGGTAAAGTGATAGCAACAGTTTCAGCAAAACTGCAGATAAATGAAATATTTTTTTTTTTCCAAAGTAGTTAAAGCATCTGTACGATTAATTTTATTCGTCATGCCATGTTCGCGTGGATAAACACCATTTTTGTCGTAATGTTTGATTAGATTTTTGTAGCGTTTAATGCCCATTGTATACAGGAAGAAGTACATATCACGGCATATCGGCAAACTTCGAAAATAATATATCTGATTGTACCGTTTCTTCATAGCTCGCGATCGATCACCAACTTTTGACCTGAGCATTGCATCGTCACGGTGAGCTGCCAGATGTCCGAGAATAATTAAATCTTGGGATTCCTTATCTAAATTCATGAAAGACGTACGAAAATCCACAGCCATCTTCTTAGGGATCACTTTATTGCATTGATTTAAACAACACGGAGGTATTTTTGAACCATACAGTCGAGCAACTACCTTTTCTTCGCGTAAATCAAGATCAGATTTATCAAGGTACATATTATCGGTATCATCTTCAGAGTCACTATCCGATAATTCTAAGAAGTGATCGTCATCATCCTCGTCATCAGGGAAGCGATAAAGTAAATCTACTTCTTCGAATTGTCCACCATTTCATCCTAAAACAAACAGTAAGAATGTTATCAGTTTTAAATTATTTTCGCGAATAACATAATAAGGTTATGTGAAAAAATTTTCGTACTAACAGAGTGATATTCACGATTTAAAAGAATTATAAAAAAGTATTTATTATAATTCACAATTAATAATTTCAGAAAATAAAGCTGGATTCGAAAAACCGCGAGCAAAATTGATATCAAACTCATGGAAACAGCGCGCTAGGTAGAAAACAGTAAAAACCAACTACTCAAAACAAGAGGTAGGGACGACCTACGTGCGTTTTCAAGGTTGACCAACACGTTCCTGCCGTCATGAGATGTGTCGCTTTCAAATGAGACCAATACCAACACGCTCAGTGATGGTGCACCAAAGATACACGTATTTAAATCTTTAAAATGGCTCTCCTGAACAAAACCGGTTTTTACCCTTAGGTCCCTTTCTATTTTGCGCGTCACATATGATAATTGTTCAACAACCCATCGCCTGTAGGAATCGAACCTGTGCATATTCCTACATTACAAATGTTACTATACTAAAGTTCGACAGCTTAGCCATCTAACCCAAGTAAGGCCTTGAATGCAGTGTAGCTAATTCATAGTTTTCTTTCCTATTCAACTTTCTGTTATTGTTTTTTACTTTCAGAAGTGATCAAACAGACACATATATACAAACATTCTACTTTTTTAGATTTTTGATTTTTTTAAATGGATGCCATAAAATTTAACTTACTTTCGCTTAAAATAAAAAATTAAATTAATTTTTGCATCTTCTCATTGATTCAATGTGGCTGTTTTTCATTTCATTCAGTTTTGCCTAAAATTTTTTACAAATGGCACAATTTTTTAAACTATTTGTTTTTCTTCCGAAAGATATTAAAATGTTTTCTTTGCAATACATTTTTTCCAATATCATCAAAATATCTTCCAACTGATTAAAAGAAGATATGTTTAAAATACTGGTTAGTTAGATTTTTGATGGCGTAATATCTTTTTCATGATATATCATCTAAATGCTTATTGGGACGGTTTAGAGTTGTTTCATTTGGTTTAGGGTTGTTCTATTTGACCTAAGTTTTTCTTTTTAATAAAAATGGAGAGTCGGAAAAACTACCAGTCTACTAGGTAATTTTCTATTAAAGACTTTAACATTGACTTTAATTTTACTTAAGGACTTTAACTTAAAGTCCTTAAGATATTCCGTCTAGGGAAGCAAAACATTTCAACTTCCCACTAGATAGGATTAAAGAATTGCATTTACCTTGTTTGTGCAAAAATCTCTTACAATTCAGTAAAAGTATCGACGTTGTCAAACTTTCTTAGCGGCTGAGGCCCACCGATGACAATATCAATTTAAAAATATAATATCTATGAGTTTTCTATCTCTCATAAATATCGCTGTTCCCAAAGCACTTGACCCCACTGAAGTCAAATAATATAGCAGTACTATGAACTAAAAAGCTTCAACAAATTCACTCTCCATCAGATGTCGCGCAAGAACTTTTCTAAAATTTAACACGTAATTATAGTGCTTCAAGCTCTTCATCTTTTATTTCTCCTCTATCCTCCTTCCCCATTATTTAATAAAAAAAATCTCATGAATGTTGCTTGTCTTAAAAAAAAAAACATTGATGTTACAAACATTATCATTCACTTAAAATACCTAAATGTACCACCTTTTACTGTATGCTAAAACAAAGTAATAACACAATAGTCAACCATGCATCTCATTCATGGATGTGTGGGTATATGTGGTACCAGTTATAAAAACCTTGAGAACTAACAATACACGATTTATTGTGTGAAATATAATTTCTTTTTTTTTGTCTAAAATTTCCCTGAATCTGAAATTTTAATTACATTTGAACTTTAAAGATCGTTCGTTTCTACTTGTTTTTCTCACATATAAATGCATGATATTTCCGCTTAATAACATTTTTCTCCCCACAAATAAATAAGTATACATACTACATTTAATCTTTTAGAGATTTTCTTTTATTCATTATAATGAAAATTGAAACATACAACAAGTACTTTTACTTTGATTTAACTAGAAAACGTTGTTTTTTTTTACAGTTGTAATTATTTGTAATTCCTAACAGTTTTCTATCTCATAACTAATTATTTATCTCAACTACAATTTAAATTAAGTTTTCGTATCTTATAATTATAATAACTCTTAAGCAGTTACTTTTTTGTTTTTGAAATCCGTAATGTACAATATTAGATACATCTACGAATTTACACCTGTATCGTGATATCGATTGTCCAGAAAATAACAAATTAAGGCGACTGGGAGACTGGAACAAAAACCCCAGTATGGTGCACCCAGAAAACAGATTCGGTGCTGACAACCCCATTTGTTGCCAATCGAATGGTTCAGTTCCAGCAAATGAATTTTTCGGTTGCAACTACCGAATTATTCTTGATACAACTGATATTCCGTTGCCACAGTCAAACTAGTCCTTTCTCAATTGGTTTTCTGTTGCCACAACTGAAAAATTCGGCTACCACAACCGAACCATACGATTGGCTACAAATGCGGTTATCAGAACTGAATGTGTTTTCTGTGTGTGTTTTTATTAGCCCCAATTTTTTACCATTCACCTCTAGCTTGAAATTATTTACTTTATATGAATACAAAACCAGAAATCTGGCAACTAGTCATGCTTAACTCTTTCACTACCCTTGTACACTACAGTGTACACATCTTTAAAAGAATACTTATATAAAATTTAATTAATAGTGCAAAAAAAAACTTTATACTTTTTGGAAATAAGTTTATTAGGATCTTGGACTTCAAATAAAAATCATTATATGTATAAGCAGTTCAGCATGGCAATATGGTCACGATTAGGGATGCCAAACGGGAAATCCCGAAATCCCGGGATTTTCGTATTTTTTAATATTAATATAAACGCAAATAAACAAAGTGAGCAATTTTAAATAACTTACATTTCTCATATTGACAAGAAATTGATGCCAAGATATTGATAAAATTATAAATTAAGTAAATTATTCGAGTAAACTATGCAAAGACTTTGCAGAAAAATTTTAAATTTTGGTAAACAATATTAAGTTTTTGAGTAATACATGCGAAAAATCAAGTTTGTTTGTTATTTGACCGATTTATTCATCCAAGCGAAATTCGATTTCTGAAACCTAATTTTGGCTGGGACTGTAAGTTTGAATTCTTCCATGAAAATATTTGATAACGATAACCAAATAACTTTGTTGCTGTAATCACACGATTTAGTGGGCAAGGGTATCGCAACGAATCTGTTTTAAAATTTGCTTACAAAATACTGGGCGCAAGTGTACTTAATGACAGGCCTTCATATATTATCCCAGCCAGAAAAATACAAACGGGAAAGCGATGGCAAGGTATTTTAACAGGTGGTACAAGTAAATTTCTGACTGAGATGTTTCAATATTCACATTATTAACAACTATTAAATAATTCTAAAACGCTTTATTCTAAAAAAAAATTAGTTACATAACATAAAAATTTTTACAAATAAAGAAAAATTTAAATCCTGGGATCCCGAAAAATCCCGTAGTCCCGAAAATCCCGGGATTTTCAAATATCAATCCCGATTGTTGAATGTGAACCACACCTAAACGTCAAGGTTTTTTCTGCATTTCATTTGACATTTCTCAATTTCAGACTAACTCATTTTGAACCATGGAAATATCGAGCAACGCGTTAAAGTTATTCAGGCCGTTCAAATCAAAATGCATTTCGTGCACTTCGCGATTTCTTTGGTCAGCATAATCGACCAAATGTGTCCACAATCGGGAGAATTGTGCACAAATTTCAGCAAATCGGGTCTGTAGGAAATGTGAAAACACCTGTTTTTTGTGTTTGGTGCGGTTTATGGGCTGGCGGCGTCATCGGGCCGTACTTCTTCGAAAATGAGGTTGGCCAAGCAGTTACCATGGCCAGAAATTGAGAATGTGGACCTGGACGATATGTGGTTTCAAAAGTATGTCGCCACTTGCCACACAGCCAACGAAACACTGGCTCTTTTGCGCGAGAAATTCAATGGCCGTATTATCTCACGTGGTGGCGATGTTAATTGGCCGCCAAGATCATGTGATTTGACACCGTTGGACTTCTTTCTTTGGGGTTATTTGAAAGAAAAGGTGTACGTCGATAAGCCAGCAACAATTCAAGAGCTAAAGGATGAAGTAATTCGGCACATTAACGGCATAGAACCTCAATTATGCCTCAGCGTCATCGAAAATTTGGACCATCGGATAGAGGTGTGCCGCCGAGGTCGCGGCGGCCATTTGGCCGATATTTTGTTCCATACATAATTAAACCATACCAATATTATCATATAAAAAGAAATGACAATAATTTCCTAAATAATTTGTGTTTTATTCAAAATCAACACCCGCCCTTCAAATTTAACCACCCCTTATCATAATCTTCGTGAAAAGGGGGTTTTGGTGTTTATCCTAAACTAGTGAAGATAGATAATTGAAATTTGGCAAATAGCTTCGTTTTATGACGAGAAGAAAACCAACCAAAGGATTTTTAACTACTCGAATGTTTAAGGAGTTCACAAGTTTAAAAAATCGATTCTCGAACGTCATTTTTGGTGGATAGGAGTGGGAGGGGGCAAAATATGTTACATGTTTTTTCTAATTTGAGGACTCTTAAGAAGAATCTGAAGTCAAAATAACGATACATCCGCAAACAAAAAGGCGGTAGTGAAAGGGTTAAAGAATTGATTAGTTTTATAAATTTTCTTTCTAATTCAATAAGTATTAAATGGCGCCCAAACAAGGAGTAATGAGGCAAGGGGTATACACGCAAGAAACTCAATCGCATAGCTAAATCTAAAATTAAATTAATTGGTTGTGACCTTATGTTCATCCTTGGATGTATAAGAATTCTTTATATATTTTTCAAAGCCAAATTCTTCCTGCTGCAAACTTTATTTTAAAACCATGTAGAAACTTGGAGCAATTTTTTTAATTCGAATTTGAAGGAGGCCTACCATATCTCCTGAACTATTTTGTTTATTTCTTTCCACCAAGTAATATTATTTCTGTTTGTTTACATGCTAATTTTTACTATTTTTAATAGTTTTTTACCTTAATATCGTTTTCAACGAAATATTTTCTAATTTTTTAAATCAGTTGTTTCGATTTACTACTTTTGATATCATTTTCTTGCATTCCATATGAAAAGCAATTCCTTTTCCACAATTCTTTAGTACTTTCCTAGTGTAATATTTTTTTTTATTAGATATGTAAACAAACAGACCCATTAATTTTATCTTTTGTCTCAACTTAAATATGTATTTCACAGATACTATAAAATTCTTCGGTTTGTGGTAAACCTTTCACAACAATGTTGGACAATTCAGATTTCAACTATTTATATTATTTTCCACTGTATACAAAATATGTCAATTGTTTTCTCATTTTGTGTCATATTTCTCTTTGCGTGCTTATTAACCGATTAGTAGTTGTTCATATTATATGATATTTGTTATTCTGTATCCGCTACCTGTTACTTTCATTTTAAAATATACAATTTCCCCTTATTTTAATGAAAATCTTTAGAAAAAAACTTAATACAAAACAACTACTTAATACCAAATACAATTTTTTAACAATCTTTTTCAGTATTACTTATATTTGCGCCTGTCTAATTTTAAATTATGCCTAATTTAGAAACTTGTTTTCATTTTTAAAGATACTCGTATATAAGTACGAAAATGTAGTACATTTAAAATAACTCGTTAAAATTTGTCATAGTTTATTTGTAGAAAGTATTTGTAAGTAGGTAAAAATACGAGTACAACCAGCCAATATTCTACTGAAAGATAATAGATACGTACTTTTAGTAGGCATTTTGAGGATACTTTTCGTTTTGAGGTGTTTAACATAATTACAGTGCTTAAAAAAGTCAAACGAAAAATAACCAGTGTGATATTTATTACTATTTACACCAAGTGTCAGTAACTGTCGAAGATAATTAAATGTAGAGTTATAAAATAATTACAGTTTTATTAAAAGTAAATGCATAGTGTTTGTATTGAAAGGGGGAAATTGTTAAATAAATAGCTAACTGATATTTCGGGCTTATTTTCCATTTTAAGGAATTTTTTTTTCTCATATTACTGCATTGTTACTTCAGCTGAATAAACAATTCAATTAAATTTTGCGATTCCCATTCCATAATAATGAAGGCGATTGTAAAAATTCAAGGTTTAACTTGGTATGGTTACATAATCTGAAAATATTAGGCCATTAAACAGCAGATCCCTCTATTATTATTTTTTTTCTACAAAAATTAGAATTTCGTACCTTATTTAGGCGATATGGGCCGAAAAACATTGATGATATATCAAGATTTCCAAAGATCATTAGTGCTCAGTTTGGGCTTAAATGTGTGTACCTTTACCCAGTGTTTTCATTATTCGACCTAGGCAATCACTAAAATTGGTTGGTAAATCGACAAAATTGGCGATTAATAGATTAACCGTATAATGAGAAATGAATGATTTTCCTTAGTTTGACAAAAAGCTGATTTTTTTGTCGAATATCAAGTTAAATCTACACCATTGGTTAATAAGTATTTGTTTGAGATATTTCAAAGCATACAGAGACTTGTGGTTTTATTTTGGAGGGATCTGAAAACTCTTAAAAAATGCTCTCAGACATATTCTGTGGAAGTAAATACTCATACTGCAGGGTTAAGTTTAACTACACTGCATGACACAAAAAAAAAATAGTAGAGATCTGGCCATCAGTTCTATATATTTCGGACATGCTGATTGCAATATCGTACTTTATTTTCGATGTAAGGTACAGGTTTTTCGCGAAATGCCTTTAAAGTTTAGCAGTTTACCATTTAGTTTTTTATATACAAAAATTTTCAAATGTAATCAATATAAATTTTTTGTAGTGAAATGTAGGCACAGGACCTACCCTACGGGAAATTTTAACAAACTGTCACCGAACTGGCCCCTTTATATGAAATAGACTGGTCACTTTTACATGGCGTTGTCATAGGAGGTGGAAATTGACCCCTTGTGACATGTCACAAGACAAATCCCAGGACAGGTCCCTGAAATTGAGAGTTCAGTAACCTGTCCTAGGATTTGTCTTGTGACATGTCACAAGGGGTCAATTTCCACCTCCTATGACAACGCCATGTAAAAGTGACCAGTCTATTTCATATAACGGGGCCAGTTCGGTGACAGTTTGTTAAAATTTCCCGTAGGGTATATTCATATTTAGGGTTAACATTTGATGCACAAAACTTGATATTAAAACTATTCTAGCAAAATTTCAAGCAAAACAGTTTCCATTTGCAAAAGTTATCGCAATAAATACATTTTTTACTACCCGATCAAAAAAAGATTACATCTAGCATATGTAGTCATATCTTATTTGATATAGATCGACATTTAATCTTATTCAAGTTCATATAAAAATTGGGTATCCAGTAATATCCAATAAGATCCCTCTAATATATTACAGTATTAAATTAGATCCAAATACATCTCAAAATTGGGAGATCCAATAATATCAAATTGAGATCCTCATAGATCCCAAAATATCTCATGTGATTAATTTAGATCCAATTAGATACAAATTGATAAACAAATTTTGGCAGACCGAATTGGATAATTTTAAATCAAAATTTATTCTATGATATCAAAATATATTTAAATTTTAATAATATTTAAAAAATAACACAAAAAATTCAAAAATTTATTTAAAAATATTTATTTCATATAGAGAAAAAAAACGCCGTCTGCAGCATTCGAACCCAGATTGATGCAGTTGTAGTCGGTCACTTAACTCACTCAGTCACACACTGCTATACAAAATGACTGACTATATGAGATAATATTGTTCGTGTCATTGCGTTATATATAATTATCAGGGCAGCGACTTTCTTGCAAATGCATGTTTGTAGTCGTTAATCCAAATTTGATTTTGACCAAATACTTTTCCGAATCAAAGAATTTGCAACAAAATGTTGTTGTTGTCGATTTGTTGTTGCATATTTTGTTATAAATGTATATTTTTACATATTTTGCATTTAAGCGCATATTTTTTTTTTTTTGCATATTTTATGATTTTTTTGCATATTTTTCATTAAATTGCATATTTTTTTAAAAACTAAAAATAAGATTTAATGAAAAATAAAGAAAAAGATGAATTTGCAAACCTTAACGCAGTAATAAATATTTTTTTTAAAAATCGATAAATTTAAAGTTAATTTTTTGGTTTTAAGTGCATATTTTTTGGTTTTTAGTGCACATTTCCATTTAAATGCATATTTAACTGCATATTTTGCATCTTTACTGTATATTTAAAATTTGTAAGTGTATGACAGTCGCTGCCCTCATTATTATATCCACATACATTATATATATTTTATAAGTACATGACTTAGAAAAAATAAATTAATAACATTCTTGCAAAAAAACAAAAAAAAATTAAAAATAAAAATCTTAAATGTTTTTCACGCACGGAATTTTTTTGGTGAAGAAGATAAAAAAAAGTTTTTTTGGAGGGTCTAAGCCCCGATTTATATGGCTCAAATGTCTAAATATCAACAGTCTGTATTTGTGAAATTAATAATGGGATAAAAACAATATATATGTTGTTGAAAAGGTATATAAATGTCTTTTAAATAAGGTATGACATGTAGCGTGCCTTAAAGTTTTTTTTTTTTAATTCCAGTTTATGTAAAGGTAGACCTGGCAATTCAAGTAAATTCACAAATTCAGTTGGAAAATTTACTGCGTCGGTTTCTTCCGCCGGTGCTTCGTTACCTGCAGTTTAAATATCGGAATATATAAGTTCCATTCCTTTTCTAAGGTTTTTTCTCTTTTAGAAAATTTGTTTAACTTTTTGGAGAGTATGTTTCAATGCTACATAAGTTTCATATTCCGTGGATAGTGTTTGAACAGGTAATTAAAAGGGATTCTTCACCCCTTTTTGTTCCACCCAGTAAAAATCCCAAATATATATAATCTTGCCTCAATCGCATGCGAAATTTCAAGTACCAAACTCCGGCAGTTTGAGTAATTCAAATTCCATTCCATTTTGTTTAACAATTTTAGTGTTCCAATGCAACTCCTTCCAAGA
This sequence comes from Leucophora obtusa, assembly GCA_949987735.1. Lineage (NCBI taxonomy): Eukaryota > Metazoa > Arthropoda > Insecta > Diptera > Anthomyiidae > Leucophora > Leucophora obtusa. The sequence continues at coordinate 114,797,779 of OX465295.1, read as the reverse complement.
TTCCATTTTGTTCACCATTCCATTGCATTTCGTTCCCATTATCTGTTATTCCAATTCCACTCGTTCCCCGTTTCATTCCATTTTGTTCCTACTGTCTTGTGTATCGATATTGATATCAGTCGCTTCTATTTCCATTTCTTTGCACTTGCTCCGTTCCATTCCTCTTTTAACTGCAGTGTTTCAATTCACCTCGTTCCCCATTCTACGCCATCTCGCTTCTCATTCCTTTTCGTTCTATAGTCCATTCCTCTTCCAATCCATTTCCATTGTCTATAATTTCAATTCCACTCGTTCAACGTTTATATCCATTTCGTTCCACTTGTGTAGTGTTTCAATTCCATTCGTTTCCATAGTTTCTTAATTTTAGTGTTCCATATACATTCGTTCTTTAAATTTTAGGTTTCTAGCTAAAGACGCAGATGTTCAGGGGGGGGGGGGCAATTTTCCCCTTTTGAGCCACCATTTTTACCACGTTCCTGTCCAAAGTCCTAAAAATGCCTTGTCGATAAGTTAGCCCATACTCCAAGAAAACATATTATAGATTACGGGTTTCTAGCCGAAGGGTTCGGTTAGGCCATCAAGGGGGAGAATTATTCCGTTTTTACCCCTCCCGGTAGGAATTTCCAAAAATTCCGAGAACGTCTGCATTGGAGGAGGAACCTACTACATACATAATTTTAGGTCTCTATATCCAGCAATTTGCCCAACTCGGCAAGGGGGAAGTTTTTTACTTTTTACCCCTCCCGGTACGAGTTTCCAAAAATACCGTCTTAGGGGACGTCTACGTTGGAGAAGGAACCCAAATACCGAATTTAAGCAGTTTGGCCAGGCCGTTAAGGGGGAGACTTCCTGTTTTTGATCCTACCTGTGGAAATTTCCAAAAATCTCATCTTAGCGGATGTCTACAATAGAGGAGGAACTTTAGTATCAAATTTCAACTTCCTACCTCCAGCAGTTGGGCAGGCCTTTAAGCGGCACTTTTCGCTTCATTAATCCCCATTTTTGCAATGTCCCTGTCCAAAATTCCACAAAGCACCTTCCCGATAAGTGAGTCCATACTCCAAGGAACATATGTTTTACATTTCAGGATTCTAGCCAACTTTTACTATTTGTACCCCTCTGGGTAGGAATTTCCGAAAATCCATTGACAGGGAATTTCAGCTTCCTACACAGAAAAAAGTATCACAAAATTTTAAGTAATTAAAAAAAATTGTTGGCTTTTTACTTAGATATCTAACAATTTTTTTATTAAATGTTTGTAAATTGTATCAAAAATATCAAAAAAAATAGCCTTAGAATTTTTTGAAACAAAAAAAAAACAAATCATTTATTTTTTGTTTTCAATTGTAAATTGTAACAAAAATTTCAAAAAAGTATTTTTTTTTGTCAATACGACAACATAAAGCGAATAATTGTTTTAATATAACAAACTCGTTGTTGAATTTTATTTTTTTATTTTTAACAAATACAAACAAGTTACAAAAAAAAATTATTGTATTTACAAAACACATTGTTAAAAAAAAATTGATTTTATTTTTAACAAATTACAAAAAAGTTACAAAAAGGGATTTGTATATACAAATTCCATTGTTGGTGCCTTTTTAAAAAATTTTTTGTTTGTTTATGCAAAAAAGGTGTTTAACATTACAAACAGAATTTTGTAAATTTTTTCTGTGTAGTTTCAGCAGTTTGAGCAGGCTGTCAAGTGGGACACTTTTTCTTTTTGTGTCCCTCCCGGTTGGAATTAGGCTGGAAGAGGAACCTACATACCGAATTTCAGCTTCCTAGTTCCAGCAGTTTGGACAGGTCGTTAAGGGGCCACTTTCCCTTTTTGAGCCCCTATTTTATAACGACCCTGTCCAAAATTCAAAATACTATCTTTCTAATAAGTTAGCCCTTACTCCAGGGACCCACATTTTAAATTTCAGGTTTCTAGCCGAAGGGGTTTTTACAGGCCACCAAGGGGAGGCTTTCTTCTTTTTGCCCCTACCTTTAGGAATTTACAAAAATTCGATCTTCGCGGCTGTCTGCGATGGATGAGGAGCATCCATACCAAATTTCAACTTCAATGCCTTAGCGGTTTGGGCAGGCCATTATTGGGTACATTTTTCCCTTTCAACCCACATTTTTACTATGTTTCTGTTCCAAAATAGAAAAATTACGTTGCCGGTGAGTTAGTCCTACTCCAGGGAATACATATTTAAAATTTTAGGTTGGCCAGAAGGGATTGGGCAGGCCGTCAAGGAGAATACTTTTCCCCTTATCTCCCTCCCGATAGGAATTTCAAAAATTCCGTCTAAGCTGACGCCTACACAGAAGGAGGAACTCACATACCGAATTTCGGCTACATAGTTTCAGCAGTTTGGGCAGGCCGTCAAGGCGGAAATATCCGTGGGGGGAGGATAAAAAGTACTTTTTGTGAAATTATATTTTTTTAAATGGAATTTTTTGGAAAAAGCGAAATTTTTTGGAGAAAGATACTTTATTTTTACAAAGTACTTTATGGAAGAATGTACTTTTTTTGAAAAAGTTATTTTTAGGAAAAATTTATTTTTTTGGAAAAAGGTCCTCTTTTTGGGAAAGGGTCCTTTTTTGGAAAAGGTATTTTTTTGGAAAAAGGTATTTTTTTAGAAAAATGATTTTTTTTTAGGAAAAAGGTACTTTTTTTGGATAAGGTACTTTTTTTTGGAAAAAGGTAAATTTTTTTAGAAAAAGGTACTTTTTTTGGAAAAAGGTACTTTTTTGGAAAAAGGTAAAGGTACTTTTTGTGGAAAAAGGTACTTTTTTTGGAAAAACGTACTTTTTTTGGAAAAAGGTACTTTTTTTTGGAAAAAGGCAATTTTTTTGGAAAAAGGTACTTTTTTTGGAAAAAGGTACTTTTTTTTTGGAAAAAGGTACTTTTTTTGTCCCCTTTTTGCCCCTCCCGATAAGAATTTCCAAAAATTCCGTCTCAATGGACGTCTACACCGGTCGAGGAACCTACATACCAAATTTCAACTTTATAGCTCCAGCAGTTTGAGCAGGCCGTCAAGGGGGAGACTTTTTCCCCTTTTTGCCCCTCCCTGTAAAAATTTACAAAAAATCCCGTCTTGGTGGATGTCTACGATAGTGGAGGAACCTTTATACCAAATTTCAACTTCCTACCTCCAGCGGTTTGGGCAGGCCGTCAAGGGGGGCTCTTTTCCCCTTTTTAACCCCCATTTTTACAACGTCCCTGTCCAAAATTCTTGAAAGTACTTTCTAGAAAAGTTAGCCCCTACTCCAAGGAACACATATCTAAAATTTCAGCTTTCTAGCCAAAGGGGTTTTGGCAGCCCGTCAAGGGGGAGACTTTCCCCCTTTTTGCCCGTTCCGGTAGGAATTTCCAAAAATCCCGTCTTAGCGGACGTCTACGCCGAAAGAGGAACCTACATACCAAATTGCAACTTCCTAGCTTCAGCGGTTTGGGCTGGGCGATGTTGAGTCAGTCAGTCAGTCAATCAATCAGTCAGTCAGTCACGTTATTCTTTTATATATAGAGATATCTAATTATATATTTAAAATACTATTAATTGAAAACATAAAAAAAAATATATATAAGTAAATCAGACCGAGTTAAAAAAGGTAAAAAAAAATTGTTTTTTTGTGCCCGAGATGGGATTCGCTAATAGTACCTCAGTCACATATATACATAATTATGTGAGGGGTTATATATGACAATATATAAATACATATTAAAATATTATTAATCCCAAGTTGCAGTAAACGTAACTTTCAGGTACTGTTAGCAGAAAATGGGTTAACTTTTTTAAAGATCTGAAAAAAAAATATTTACAAGTAAATTAAATTGAGTAAAAAAAGTAAAAAAAAAAATTTTTGTGCTCGAGCTGGGATTCGATAGTAGGGTCTCTCAGGCATACATCATTATACCTCGAAATATATAGCTTTTATGCCACCATATGTGATCATATATTATGTTTTATATGATTATTTATAATTATATAAATTATATAAAAATATGTGATTATATAAAGCACCACATTACCACATTCATAACAATATATATACACACATATTAAAAGATAAAACAAGATATTACTATATAAGACTATATATAAATTTTGTTGATCGGGTAGTTTATCTAAGTTTATCCCCAAGGGGCACGGTTAGATCCCGCATTTACATTCTTTCTGACAGCCAAGTTGCGCTAAAGGCTATAGGAGCTTACGGGGTATCATCTGGTCTGGTCATGGAGTATATGGGAATTCTCAACGAACGCGGTAGGAACAACTCCCTTACACTGGGATGGATTCCTGGTCTTGAAGTGCACGAGGGTAACGAAAGGACTGATTGTCTAGCCAATTGTGGAGCCCGTCGACCCCTCATCGGCCCGGAACCATTCTTTGAAATACCTAGGGGGTACGCTAGGGAAAAACTCAGGCAATGGAGAGAGACTGAGTTTGCTAAGCATTGGGAAACTTCTACTGGTGGCCAAAGACAAGCAAAAAAAATGATTTCCTTGTCCAGCGGAGTATCAAGGTGACTATTGTCGCCCGAATGGTGTAACCTTAGGACCCTGACGGGATACTTAACTTGGCACTGTGGGCTCAGGTACCAGCTTCACAAACAGGGCCGGTCAGACACTGATGTTTGCAGGTTTCGTGAACTGGAAAGTGAGACATCGGAGCATATTCTCTGCGAATGTCTGAGACTGTGTGGCAGGAGACTCAGATTTCTGGGTGACCGTTTCGTGTCATCTTCAGACGTTTGGGGAAATTCTCCTAACGGGATTATTGGGTTTATCGGTAGCCTGAATCTCTAGGGAACTCTAGGCAGCACAAAAGATCTACATATATTGGTCGCGGTGCGTAGTGCCTTCGTATCTAATCTAATCCCCAAGGATAGACTTGATATCGTTGGACCTCCCAATTTTGAGATAAAAATTGATCTTAGTTCACACCCATGGTTACAATAGATTCAAAGCAATTTTTTTTACTCGGGCCTTTATGATTTTTCATATATTTAAATTAAAAGATGTATAAGAAAATGAGAATAATGAATGAACATGCTAGAAGATATTGTTGCCATGGTTAGTGTTTTTTAAATTGTTTATAATTTCACAATTATTTACTTTAGACCAATTTGCAGAAGATAATTAATACGACAAGATAAAAATAATCAAATAAATTCTCAAAAATACAAGTTATCTTATTTGTACTAAATATTTATTACTTTTAATTTTAAAGTTTGTGTTGTGAAGTCAATAACAAAAAAAAAATAATACTACTTACGATTATTTAGCGAGATCACGTTTATTTAATTTTCAGTCAAAATTTTGCGTAATATTATACGGATATTTTTTGTTAAAAGATAAGATTGCAATCGTGCTTTATGTGAATTTCTGTTGACACAAATTCAAAAATTGTGTGTGTATAAAAATATTCGTCAGATACTTGTAGCATTAGAAACATGAAGTTAGAACAGAATTATTAATTCCAATATTTATTTGTGTCATTAAGATTTCTCTCCAAAAAAAAATACCGGTCATCAGTGATGATGATTTCAAGTAATTTTTTGTTCCTTTTAGGAATTTTAACAATTTATTGCGTTTTTTGTTTTTGTTTTTGGTGTTAAATGAAAGTATTTATTTCATTTTTGCCAAGAGTTGTTTTAAAAATTACAAAACTAGTTTGATTTTGATGTTGTGTTGTTTAGTGTATTTTTGGTATTATTGTGTACTTTAATCAGACGTAAAAATTTAACATTCATCTACAATGCCAAGTTTGTGCAAAACTACTTTTTTTATTTGGTATTATAGTACACTTAAAATAACACGGCTGTAATTTAACAGAAGTTGCTTCTAGTTGAAATTTCAATCATTTAAAATGATTCAGTTTTAGATGAAATTACAAACATGTTATTTTCAGTGTAGGTACATATTTACAGTGATAGAAAAAGCGACATCATATGTTTTGAACACACAGAGAAAAATTTTGTCAGCTTCCAATTTAAAATTGATAACTTTAATCAAAAACCAGTTAGTGCACTGTAAAACAAAACAATTAGGAATCCCGCCGAATCTATTTGTAGCAACCAAAATATACGTCCCAGCAAAGATATTAAACACTACTTCAAAGCATGACTATTTCATCTACATCCAATTAAATAATATGCAAAAACAAAATAATACAAATACAACAATACATAGGGACATGACTACCAAGCATAGCAAGTCGCTCACGTACTATTACACGCTCTCTCACTGGCTCTGTCTGACATTTCAAGAAGGTAAATTACAGCTAATGGGTTTACTTTTTTCATTACATTTTTTTTTTCAAATTATGCTTATTTTTTTAAAAAATTTTTACTATTTATTAAAATTTAACCATAAAACTTAACCTATCACGTTCTAGTAAAATTTCTTGAAACATTTAACAGAGGTAGAGACGCATGCATATTATTAAAATATTATGCTCTTTGAGCATAGTTTTCTACCGAAAATTTGTTAAATTTACAACAGTATCGGTTCTTTCCTATGACATGCACGTGATAGAAATGCCAAATTTCAACTACTTTTATTTTTGGGTTGTAGTTTTTCTAGAACTGCACTCACAATATTTTATCCTTAAAAACAACCTAAAATACATATTAAATTAATTAAAAACACTATTAAAAAAAGGACTACTGATTTTTCATTATATTCAAACCATTTTGCTATTTATTTTCAAACATTGTTTAAAAACTCCAGAAAAGAAATAAAAATAATTGAAAATTCTATTAAAACAATCATCAATTTTTTAACTGACAAAACGTAAAAAAAACGATTTTGTGGTTTGTTTTTTCATATTTGAAAGTTTTTTTTTTGTTTCGATTTTCAAAATACTACACCATACACAACAGACACGTTCATACCCAACAAACACCAGTTCAAGCCTTAGAGAAAATTTGAGATTCACATTTGATATCAAGCGTATATTTCAAATCTGTCTTAATAAATAAAATTGAGTCCATAATTTTATATTGATTAATATTTGAAATCGATTTGAGAAATATACTTGAAAAATCTTTGAAATTTCTATATAAACTTCTCTATTTTCCTCTAGTGTTTTTCTAGTTAAAAGCATAGGTTTGAGATTTATCATTTATATCAAATCATTTTCAAACTGAAAATAAGTTTTTTTAAATTTTTTAGAAAAATTATCTTCACATTATATTTCAAGTATTTGTGGAGTATTTCTCTATATTCTATAATGATTTGAGATAATTTTGTATGTATAACGTATCTCAAATAACAAAACAAAAATGTCAATAAATAAAATATATATTGGAAAATTTTAGGAATAACGCGTAAATACGCCTTGAAATATCTTATTTTACAGAAAGAGGCAACGCGTTTTTTATATGTTAAAAGGAGCTAAGAACGTAAGTAATAAAATATGATAACAGTGAATATAAAAAATTAACTTATTTCATCAACATTTTACAGATCGTACTTTTTACAGCGAATGTTGCCATCAAGGTTGTGCTTTGCATTTTTCAGGTAAGATATGATTTAAACTAAGCATTTTAAGCGCTCCTTTTTTCATTACGAGACCAATAAAAAATCTTATACTACATTTATCCCTGATCAGAAACTACCTGGTTTTTGGCTCTTCTAGATTTTAGCTTGACAAAACGCATACAAAAAAACAAGCAAAACTAGTTTTGTACAAAAACTAGGTGATTTTTGCTCAAGTGTAAATGTAGTGTTATGGACATATTAAAAAAACAGCCTGTATGCAGTTCTAAAGGTACATCTACACGAGAGAAAAAACTTATAGAAATAGAGCAAAAAACACCTCTAATTAGCTCTATTGTGAATGATTTAAGCTATTTAGAAGTATTTTTTGCTCTATCTCTAGCAGCTTTCCCTCTCGTGTAGATGTGCCTTAATAAATATGTTACATAGGCCAGTTTTATAGTCAGAACTATGGAAGATTTTTGTCCTAAATATTTCTCAAATTAGAAATTTTGTTTGAAAATTTCTGGCTTAAGCAAAATTTTAGAAAAAAATCGTTCTCAGCTCTGACTATAAAACTGGCCCTGAAAATTTAATGTCTATAAGATTGTTTTAATTGTCTTTTAACATTTAAATAAACTAAAAAGCCAGTTATAGTCACAACTAAGAACTGATTTTTGTCTTAAATACTACTCAAGTTACAAAAAAAAAAAAAATCTCAACATTTTTTAATTAAGCAAAATTTTAGAAAAAAATCGTTTTTATTTTTTACTATTAAACTGACCCTTAATCATTTTTGTATTTTAAGGTATCCAAATTTGAAGATAACTTTTTACCACCCGGGAGTTTAATTTTTAAGTGGCTTTTAAATATTTTATACTTTACTTTTTTAAATGTTTTTATCTTGTAACCATTCGATACAATTTTTTATTTTTTTAAGTGTAAAAAATAAATGGTAGTAAGATTTGAAAAGAGTTCATTATTTTCATTGGAGGCAGATTTGATATATAATATATTTCTCAAGTCTTTATAGACAGTATTTTTCTATTATACAATTAATATAAAAATAATATAATATATATATATATAATAATAAAAAATTTAATATTCAGGTTAAATGTTGATTTGAGAAACATTTGAATTTTTGTTACTTTCAAGTCTATATCTCGACTCTAAAAATATTTGAGAAATATGCTTGAGCTCTAACTGCCGTTTTTATAGAGAACGGCATGATTCTCAAATTGAGAATAAAAATTCTCAATGCTATTCTCAAAGGTAATGTTTGAGAAATAAACTTGTTATCAAATCTATATTTACTCTGTTTCAATAGTGATTGTTTGTTGGGTATTTTTATTGGCTATGTTTGTGTGTATGAGTAAAGAATTTCTTGTAATTTGAATTGAAATAATTTTGTATATAAACAAACTATTTTAACAAAAAAGAAAACCGAAAATATTTGAATTTTTTGTTTTAAAACAGAAATTATTTAAATAATTTTTTCAAAAAATAGAAATCTAAAAATAGAATATTTGACTGAAAATAACAACTCCTACAGACGATACATATTTTTTCTGCTTTGTTTTTTATTGGTTGACAAAAAAAGTTAAACAATATGTTTCAATGTATTTTATTGGATTCTTCAATTGAAAACAAACTTTACCTATTACTTTTTAAATAAACCTCAATCGGTTATGGAAAATATATTGTGAGTCTGGTAGTAGTTCAATATTTGGCATTTCCATCAATGAATTTAACATGTTCGTGTCATAGGAAAGAACCGATACCGTTGTTAATTTAATATATTTTCAGCAGGAAACTATGCTTGTGCGTGAAATTTTTATGTGTTGTTGTATTTGTAGTATTCAATTTTTGCAGTATCTTATTTCGAATGTAGAGAATAATGTCATGCTTAAAAAAGTCGATGCTCTTTTTTTTGCAGGGCTTTTTAATTTTTCTGCGTGTAATTTGGATAAAACATTCTTTCCCATGTAAAAAAGATCAGACCTGGACAGATCTCAGCATATCTTACCAGATCTAATTAGATCTCAAAATTGGGGACAAATTTGAGATCTAATTAGATATGATCAGATCTAGGCATATCTGGCCAGAACTTCGTAGATCTTACCAGATCTAATCAGATCTCAAAATTGGGGACAAATTTGAGATCTAATTAGATCTGATCAAATCTAGGCATATCTTGCGCATTTGTCCAGATCACTTTAGATTTGAACAAATTTGGCACTAGATCTTATCAGATCTTGCCATAAGGTATTATCACATATGCCATATCTGATCATATTTGATGTGATCTGGTACAGGATCTAATTAGATTGAATCATATCTATTGAGAACCAAAAAGATCTGGTCAGATCTAAACTTTTTTACACGGGTTGAATCTAAATCAGTGGTCGGCACCCATAGCCACCAGTGGCCGATTATAATCGACTTTTCACACGTACACAATACGAATGGCAACAAAACTCTCAACTAAGAGCATAATAAATCAAAATTTTTCATTTAGTAGCATGGTAGCTTTCAACAAAGCAGGTTAATGTCGCTTTGTTTAAGAAATTATATAAAAATAGTACACTCTTAAAATTTTACAAGATAAGGAAATTTATAATGAATTATTTTTATTCCTTTCATTCATTTAAATTTACTAACTAATAGAATACATTTTTAAGAATAAATAATTTATATACAAAAAGTAAATATTTTTTAAATAATATATTTCATAAAATTTATTATGAATTATTTTTATTACTTTAACTCATTCATGCATTTATTCATGCATTCATTCATTCAATTCGTCATTAATTCATATTCGTAATATACAAATATAAATTCAAAAATTTTAAAAAAATTTCTCACAGTGTAAAGACACCAATTCATTCACATTCTCTCTTTCTGCCGACCACTGATCTAAATAGAGAAGTAGTTTTATGTACATATATTATAAGAAACTTTTTATCAGTGTAAGTTTATACACTCATATACTTGTACTCTTAAAAGCAAAAGTAAAAAAATTATATATGCGGTATTCTTTGTCACCCGGGCCACCATTCTGTCTAAAAATTAAAATTATGGGCCCTTACTATAAAAGAGTTTTTTAAATTTAAAGTGGACTTTATTTTTCATCATACGGTTTTGTTCATTTTGTGTATGAAAACCCTACAAAAATATTTATATTTTCAAACATTTTGATTGGTTGAAAATAAATTAACCAATCAGAATGCTCCAAAAATAAACCAAGTCAAGGCATACTGCCAGCCAATATTTTAACTAAAGTCGACTTTAACTAAAATATACATTTGAAAAATTTAGATAGTAAGGGCGATGGATTTTAACTTCAAAAATCATATAAAAATATTTACTTTCCAATATGGCGGACAAATTTTTAAAAGTTATCGGATCCTCTAAAAGTTTTGCACTAATGGATGTTTGGAGTTGGTAAATGTGTAATTTGAAGTTGGATTTTAAAAACTGCAAATGGCAGATTCAAAATAGTATTTTTTTTTAATTTTCAACTTTTTTATTTATGAAAATCTAACTTCAGATTCTTTTTAAACAAATTCAATAGTCAATCATGGGTGAATGGTATCAAGGGAAATACGGAGACTTTGAAAAAATTATTCACCATCTTGGATCCTCCATATTAAATTTATAAAAAAAAATGCCAATCAGCAAATACTTTTAAGTAATTTTTCAAACTATAAAGTTTTAGTTATACTTTTAAAAATCTCTTAAAAATGCTTAATTTTTAATACTGAGTATGGCTTTTAAAATTCAATATGGTGGATCTAGGACGGCAAACAATTTTTGTAAAGTGACTGAATTCAGTTTTAAACTCTTCGCACATGCTGGACCATTTTTAAAAAAGTTATTTTTTTTTAGTTTCTGTAAGAAATTTGCATCTTAGCTGAAGACAACATACTCAATAAGGGTATTATATGAAAGGTTTTTTAGAAGCGCGTCAAGCAGTATATTAGGAATTGTTCTGAGAGTGCATATTGTCCTATTTAGAACATATTGTTTCCACCACATTGAATTTCTGATAAAACGCGGAAAATCGCGAATTTCAAAAAAATCTGAAACACGTGTTCACTTAAATCGTCTATAGATTTTGATATGTAAGTATGACATTTCAATCACAAATATCTCCGTACAAAAGATTTATAGAATATCCTTGAAATTAGGACATGTTAGGATATGCTTGAACATGTTATATATACCGCTGGACGCGTCTCTGAAAAACCTCTCATATGACACCCACACGCTGAAAAAAAACGGCCTGTCCCAAACATATTTTTGCTGGTAATATATATATATTTGGAGAAATTGTTAAACATATTCGCCGTGTTTTTACTAGAAACAATATATATTTGCATGCAAATATATTATGTTTGCTTGTAAATATATAATGTTTGGATGAAATGAAATGAAATGACGCTATCGACAAATATTATATGTTTGGCAGCAAACATATAATATGCGTGTAATAATCAAATTATGTTTCCATGCCAATACTATATATAAATAATATATTTAGTTATAAAGCAATTATTAATATATGCCAAACAATAGGCGTATTTATTCTCTCCAAATTTCTCTATATTTTAATGGAAAAACATAAAAAGCAAAATTAATACATCTACTGTTTGGCGATTATTTAATAACTAAATATATTAAAAATCACATTGAATTTTACATCTAATACAAATCTTTAATTGAAAAACAATAACTACAATCTCTTCATTTATTTTTTATTTATTTTTATTAACAAATATTAATTAAAAACTCTTATAATAAGTTAATACTTTAATATACACAATTAAATATTTTTTTTTCTTTTAAGCACAATTTTATATTTTATTTATACTAATTTATTTTATTTTTTCACATCTTTCACAATAAAATTAATAAATAAAGGAAAAATATCACTAAATTTTCTGACTAGATGCTGTCTAGCTAAACTAAACGATTATTACCAACTACAAAAGTTATAATGGCTACATACAACTTTATATGTATCAAGAATGGAAATTCGCCGTTTTTCCAAATATATGTTAATTGTATCCACAAATATAATTATTACCGGGAAATATATGTATAGTAACTATAAAAACAATATAATTGGAATGCAAATACATATATGGTAGTTTGTAAACATACATTGATTACCTCCAAACATATAAAAAAACGTCTTTTTCCTCCGTGCATATTGAGTATGTTGAATCATCATAAAACAAACAAAGGTTTATTTTGAGGGGGACACTTTTTTACTTTTTTTCTGTCCATATAACCCCCCGTTTCCACATGCAAGTAAATGGTTGCAAGTTGAGAATACGTATTATCAGCGAAAATTTCGAAAATTACCGAAAAAACATGAAAATTTTACTTGTGTCCACGCTACTTGCTGCAAGTTGTTGCAAGTTGTCACTAAATAGCACTCCAGTATTGCCAAGTATTCAATATTCTAACAAAGCTGGGAAAAAAATTTTGTTCTTAACAATTTTTTTTTTCAAAAACTTATAAAATTGATATTTTAAATTACCATTAAGATATGCAATTGTGTTATTTTTCCTTTTTTTTACAAATAAATACAAAATCAGTTGCATTACAACTTTTACTTTACCAAATACTAGTAAATTAATAGAAAACAATACTAGGCAACACTGTTTTCTTTATTCTGTCATTTCACTTGCCGCAAGTATCAAAAATCCACTGTCTTCAAAATTTACTTGCAAGTTGAGCTGCAAGTCGTATAAGTGTGATAGTATTAGTGAAAAAGTGTGAGTGTATTGAGTTTTTCGAACTTGCACTTGCATGTGGAAACGGGGGGTAAGGTGAGTCGCTCTAATGTACGTATTTTGGTGAGAAGGTTGGCCCAATTGACAAAGAGTGCGTCATATACATAAAAAAATCAAGACAAGAAAATGTATCTAGATTTTAACATTTTTAGCCTTTTTTCCTAAAATAAAATATTTCTTCGGTTGTCTTTTTCACAGCAATTGAAAGTGAATTTATTGTATTTTTATGAAACAAGTAGATACACGTACTAAAAGTGGTTGCAAATATGAAAACAAAAGGAAATGCTAATAGCTTTTTGGGATGATAATACAGAAAAAAAAAATCGGGAATACTTGTATTTAAGATTATTTTTTATTAAAGTTGATAATATCTATTTTGAAGTTACTTTTTAAATAAAAATATGTATGAAAGTGTAAAAATTGCACTGAACATCTCCAAACTCGAAATACTTCACGAAAAGCGGTATTCAAATCTTAATTAGTTTTTGGCTAAATATTGTAACAATTTTTTATAAGAGCAATTGCATAATACGAGTTTCGAAACAGATTTAATGTACTACTTTTCTGCATTCAAAATTTTTTTGTACGACCAACGAGGATAAAGGCTAAAGAGTTCCCATACGAAAAAAGTGCACTCTTTGGTTCCCTTAAAGTTTATATGGATTGTGATTCTGTTAATTCCCGTGAAGAATAAGAGAAACAAAAGGAAACCCGAAAAAGTTAACAGTGCACTGTTTTTATTGTTTCTTATGATTATTGATTAAAGCGGTAACAAAAACAAACTTAAGAACGAAATAAATAATAAATAATCAATTTTAATTATTTTTTTATTATTTTTAATGTTGGTTTTTGCTTGTAAAACAGTTTATATGAAATTTTCTGTTTTCCCGACTTCCTTCATTTTCTCTCATTCGCTGTTAAATTTCTTCAAATTCCTTGTGTTTTTCTTCTCATTCTTGTGTGAAATTTTTGGGGAAACTACGAACTCTTAAAACACTTTAATGGATACTCCCTGGTACGACCAATGATTTTCAAGAGAGAAGGATGCAAAATCAAAATTTCGTTATTTAAAAAAAATTAACTTTTTAAAACAGAAAAAAAATATTGGAAAAATCGTTAAAAATATATTAATCTGGCATAAATAATTAACAATAGCAAAGGCAGATTGGAGTATGTGTCCTATATCGCCTAAAAAAAGCGATAAATTAAAAATGTAATACTTCTTCCATAGTAGGTTTTCAATGCCAAATATATAGTTCAAATATTATCGCAATCAGAGGAATGTTTTTGTTCAAGGATGTTTCCAAATATTTGTAAGAATTCAGAAAATTTAATTTTTAGTTTAATCCTTTTTATTTTTGCAGTTAATGGATTTCGTTGTTTTTTATTGTTACGAATTTGGATTAGTCTAGTATCGAAAACTGGAATTTTCTGTAAGAAAATAGCCTAGGAGACGGGATGTACAAAATAAGTCAATCTGGCAACGTGACACTGACTGATTTGGATCGTTTGCTACGGACGCCTGAACGGCAGCGATATTTTCGTCACTTCGACCAACCCATTGTCTCACTGGCACGGCAGCATCACACAATGAATACGTAGAGTCAAATTTGTTATTGCTTGTCTACTAGGGCGAGAATATCGACCGAAAATTGGAGTTAACGCTCTTAAAGTTGCGGTCACCGACTCCGAATTTCGGTAGTACATTTTTGCATACGTTTTTCGTTCGTGTACTTTACCATGATGAAAATGTTGAGTTTACTGAAAAAAGGAAAGTAACAGTTAGATGATCAGTGAAATAGTGCGTTCACAAATTTTATTCAAAGTTGTCAAGAACCTATTGGAAAACCCTTTACAAAGTTAAGTAAGATAAGTGTTATATTACGGACTCTGGCAAAAATTAAGGGAAAAAGCCAACCGGCCCCTTTTATTTGTAGGGCTTTAAAGATTGTATCGCCCAACAGCCTTTGCGTTCGTTCATCAAATCAATTGACGAATTTCGTGAAAAAATTTGTATTCAGTTCAAATTCCACCTTCCTATAATGCCATCGTCGCTGACCGTTATTGAAATATTTTATTCCTTATTGCGTAGACTTAAATCTTATTAATTTAAAGAACACTGCAGTTTAATAAACTTTTGTTTTTATTTTTTTATTTCAGCTCCCTTAAAAAAATGCATTAAAAGCGCTTAATCGGAGAAAAATTATGAAAAAAGAAACTACTTCTAAACCTACAAGCCAGTAAATATGCATACAAAATTAACAAAAATATCCATGTACATCCACCAAACAACAGCTGCGATGAAATTTAACAAAAAGTAATACATTCCTACAACAATTTACATACAAATTTAATACATAAAATTAGTAGACTCGTCCGTTTATTATTACAAAAACTAGTTTTTCCCATTTTTTTGTCAAGTTAAGCACAAATTCTTTTAAATTGCAAAACTAAAACAGAAAAAGCTAAAAAAAAACAAAAACGTTAAAAATATGACAACGTCACAAGCAGATATAAACACAAATTCAAATAATACAACTGCCGGTATTGGCAACAATATTACGAGTGGCATTAACGGAGTGGAACATGGTGGTGGCAGTGGCAATAGTGGTGTTGTAGGAACATCTACTAAAACTTCAAATAACAACAATAGTTCGCATACTAATATTGGTAAGTTAAAGAAATTATTTTAAACTTTAGTCATTTGAACACAGTGTTATGAATAAGGGCCTATAAACATATTTTTAAATTTTTAACAACAAAATGAATGAAACAAACGGATGAATTTTCCTATGAACGAGTATTTTAAACATAATTTATCTTTCTCACAATGGTGCGGATTCTAAAAAAAT
Source organism: Leucophora obtusa (assembly GCA_949987735.1). NCBI lineage: Eukaryota > Metazoa > Arthropoda > Insecta > Diptera > Anthomyiidae > Leucophora > Leucophora obtusa. The sequence continues at coordinate 114,781,640 of OX465295.1, read as the reverse complement.
AATTTCATTAAACTTGCAAACTTTTAATGATATTTAATTGGTACAGTAAAACTCCGGGGGAGCAAAGAAATAAGCAGGCAAGGAAAAATTATGAATTTTATTTAAAAATCCATAAATATTTGAAATTTTATTTTTGTAAATTTTGAAGTAATATTCGACCTTTGAAATTGATAAATTTATTAAATAATTGACCTCGAGCTCAATTATTTAATAAATTCTTCAATTTTATTTTTGTTTAAAATAAAATTCCCAGCTAAAAATCGACATATAAGAATACATACAGGTTAAATGTATGTTCATGCACGCTCATAAACATGCATTCATGTCCATACATGGATACATAAATCTCCATACATGCATCATATATGTCCACACATGTGCATTAACTAAATTTGAGGTAATATCTATATGTATGAACACACATGAACACGCATGAATACGCATGAACATGCCTGATCATGCATGTAGATATTACCTCAAATTTCGTTAATGCACATATGTGGACATTAGACCTGGCGTAGCTAATATGGGGTTTTTTATATTTTGAAATTTTGATTGTGGGTAGCGATGAAAATACGCGATTTGATTCCAAAATTGATGTAGCAAATTTTCAGGTTGATCGGATGGTGCCAACTAGAGATGATCGATCCGGTGATTTGTTAATAACGCTGCTACCAGTGATCGTGATTTTCAAATTACCGTTCTTTTAAACAGTGACCGTGATCACGGTTTTGTAATAGAGATGGGCGATCCGGCGATTTTTCAGTAACATTGTTCTCAGTAAATGTGATTTGCAAATCGTTGTTCTTTTAAAATGTGATCGTGATCATGGTTTTTCTATGGAAAAGACTGCGATTTTCTGATAAATAAACGAAATAATATTTATGACGAGTTTTTAAGATGTCAGTTAAACTTGGTTTAGTTAAACCGAAAACGAATTTTATCAGCCATTTCAAAGTTTATTAACAAAAATTTGCCGGAAAAACTTTTTCTCGAGTAACATGTATTACTGTGCACAATGAAGTTTGCAAGAAAGAATAGTACAAAAATATTAAAAGAACGACATTCCGAGTAACTGCGACTTGAAATATTTGACCACTGCCGTTACCAGTGATTTTTCAATAACTGTGATTAAATCACCGGCATGAAAATATCGCTCATCTCTAGTGCCAACCCGTGCCACAATGAGGTCAAAGGTCAAAATTTTTAAAAACCACCAAAATACTCTATTTTTTTGCATTTTATAATTTTTTTTATTAAGAAATACCAAAAATAAAACTTCTTTAAATTAGAATATCATTTATAACTTGTAAATTTGTTAATAGTAGTATTAATGCTTAAGTACATAATGGCACCAGAAGCAAAAACAAATATATGTATGCATTACAGTGATGGTATTTGAGAATTTTCGTTTGGTGCCTAATTGATGCTAAAAAAGTGCCAAAAATGCTTTAAAAGTACCAAAAAAAATTAAGCAACATGCAAATGTTTCAAAAAAATATGTTCAGCTTTTATTTCAAATATTTATACATTTACACCCTTATTCTAAACTTTATAACAATAACAAAATTGTCACAAAACTGGTGTGAATGGAAATTATTATAATTTTGGTATTCTCAGAAAAATTTTCACAGCAAAACCTTGACAAAATTGTCATGTAATAAAAAGCACATAACAAACAAATATTTTTAATTGTCAACAATTTAAAATATAAAAATTGTATTTTCTTTTGAAGAATTTTAAAATTTTTCTTCACAGAAATAAAATATGAAATACCTCATTCATATTTTGAGATATTATTTTAAGATGCATCGAACATTTTACCGATTCTAACATTCCTGCAAATTCCTTCAAAAGATTACCTACGTATTAACATGCGATTTTTGGGGCTCAGGGTGCTTGATGCTAAAATTTAAAGGAAACTTCAAGTGCTTAAAACTAGTTCTCTCGTGTTCTGCGGTTCCTGGACATTTTTTAAGTTTTCATATCATTTAAGATTTCATAAAATTATCGAAAAAAATCGTAATTTTTCACAAATTACAATTTTTTGATAATTTTATTTTTGTCAGAAAAAGTTTTCACCATTGTATGGTGAAATTTTTAAAACTTTTGCTTGTCATAAAAAATACCATAACAAATTTTTCAAAAATTCCAGTGACGGACAATACAATAGAATCAATTAAAGTTGTTCTAATTTTATCCCCATTGCTTTTATTTTTAAAGATCAAAATAATGATTAAATTGTCCCCGAAGAACTGGAAGCTGGTCCAGAAAATTGTAGAAATTTTTAGTGTAGCGTTTGTTTTTTAATTTTGCTACCCGTTCTAAGTAGGCGTGGCTTTTAATGAAAATTATATAAAAATTTTCTTAAAAAGTGCCAAAATTCTATGAAGAGTGCCATGGTGCCATTGAACATTCAATAGTGCCACAAATGGCACTTTTGTGCCACTTTTACCAACAGTGATGCATTATAGTTTTTATTTAAGCTCTCACTTGTAAAAATGTATGGTGTTTCTGCTATTATAGTAAGAAAAAAATATTTATAGAATTCAAAATATGCTTACAATATATATCGTTACCTGAAATGGAAGAAGGTGTAAGTTTTTGACTGATTATGGTGCACGACATTAAACTACGTGTCCTCACAATTTTTTTGCTTTCTGATATCAAAAATAAAGATTTTATAAGCGAAATTCTAAACAACCAACTTTTCGCTCTTCTTCTTAATTTGATTTGGTTTTACTGTAGAAAATTTTAATTTTTATTTCATTAATTATGAAGCACATAATTAAGCTTCCTTTCTCCGCAAAATTATAGCCTTCTACAATAAAAAGTTTTGATTTCATTACTTAATTTCGTAAAATGTCGGAAAGTTTTTTTTTTGCTTTTCTTGTAAAATAATGTTTGTTACGCCCTTTTGCATTTCAGGTAACGATTTTTTGTATTTTTGGTATTTCATCTCGTTTTTTTTTTTTAATTTTTCTGGAATTTTCTGTCAAAGTTGTAAAAATAATACGAACTATACAAATAACACATTTTCTTATGTAGTTAGAAACTTTTAACATTTCTTTTTAAATTTTATTGGAAATGCTGTATTTAATATCTAAAAATTTAATTTTAATTTTTTTTTGTAAACAAGCCAAAAGAGTTTTCAAATTTTCTTGAAAAGAGCTTACGTTTCCATAATGCTCGATTTATTTGTTGGAAAAGAGCCTTTTTTAAGCTCTTTTTAATTTTTTGAGCATAATCATTGAGCTCGCTTGTTTTAAAAAATTGAGGAAGCTATATTTTTTAGCTACTAACACTTTTATATAAGAGCGAGCTAACATTTTTTGGCTCGTTTAAAAAAAAGAGCGAGCTTTTTTTATCCATTCCTGCTTAGAATACTAATGTTTTTCAAAAACATAATATTAATAATAATTTTTTTCTCTGTATAGTCAATACGAACATTTATTATTTCTGGAGTACTTGAAATTAATTAAAATTTCGTAAATTTTAGACGCAATCCCATAAATCTGTTTACGTTTTTGGGCCGCTAAAACTGATTTTCTCTCTTTTATCACATATTTCATTTTTTTACCCCGGGCATACCTTCCTTGTTAGTTTAACTTTATCTCAAGTGATTTCACATTGTATTAACTTGTACTTATCTATCCATCTCTTTGATTTATGATTTTTTCAAACTTTATGACTGTAAATTTAGTAACTTTAAAAGCGGTAGAGTTTGAAACACGCAATCGCATCATTTTTCAAAATAATAATTTACACTGTTACTATAATGTGTTAAATACTTTTTTCATTTAATTTTAGTTTCATGTTTTAAACATTTTTATTTGTGTTTTAAACAAATCTTTTGCGTTTTTGCTCACATGTTGTTTTAAACGTTGATTGTTTATAAAAATATCATAATATTTGTTAAAGTGTTGCTTTTTGGTAATTAATTAAGTCGGTTTATTTATTTTAGCAAAAATATTTAATTGAATTATGTATATAGATCAGAGTTGGGAGTAATTAATTATTTTATAATGATCATTTTGGATTTTCATTACCATTATACATATATATATATATATTAGGGCGGGTCAAATTGTATGGATAAAAATTTTTTGATATTGCGTACTCGATTTTTCGAAAGCTTTTAGCATGGAGGAAAAAAATTTCCACTACGACATATCACAAAAATCATTTTCGAGGCTCCCAAATTTAAATTTTTTGCAATTTTCTAATAAATCTAGATTAGCGCCATCTTGAGGTGGCTTTTTAAAACAACTAATAAAGTTGTAAACAATATAACATTACAACCTTTCCAGAAAGGTATTACTTATGAAAATCGGATAAAAAATGTGGCAACTAGAGGTAAAAGTATATAAGTAAAATTATTTTCTCCTTGTTGTCATCAACATCATTATCATCATTTCTCATCATTATCATCATTTCATCATCAAGCATCATATAAACTCGTATTCTACTCGTAAACGGTGTAAACCTGGTATGTTTATGAGTTTAATGTCAAACTCCATACATAAAAAATATGGTTTGTATTTACACAAGGAATTTACGAGTTTATATGAAAACCCCTTTTGTTTTTTTTTTTTTTAATAAAAGAATATCCAAGAAAGATTTGAATTTCTTTTTTATTTTGTATATCTATAGTAATTATTAGTAATTATCTATTAATATAGAGTAAACATTTATCCGAATCATCAAATTTAGAACAAAATGGCATCGATTTGTAGTTGCATATTTTTGCATATTTTGTCATAAATGCATGTTTTTGCATATTTTGACTTTAAATGCATATTTGGTGCCTTTTTAATGCATATTTTGTGCTTTTTAATGCATATTCGTGCATATTGTTAATTTTTAGTAGCAATTTTATTTTGTAAAAAAATATAAAAAATTGATACGTTTTCATATTTTGATTCAATCAAAATAAACATTCTTAAAACTTTATTGACCTATGGGAAATCTTCGAGTTCTGTGTCTGTTTGCAAAATAACTAACTTTTAAAGTGCATATTTCTTATATTTTTAATGCATATTTTTCATTTTTAACGCATATTTTAGGCGCATATTTTCCATTTTTAAGTGCATGAAATTACTTGCCCTAGTAATTATAATTAATCAGAAGTTCATCGGTATGCAAAACATCGAACTTTTTTTCGAATTCATCCCAATAGTGTTTGCACGAGATTTTCGATTTTCTCCCACAAGAAGAATAAATTGCTTGCCAAACCTGGTACTTTTTGGTAAATTTGGACTTTATTTTCTTTTTACAATGATCTGGAGCATCACCACGGCACATGTTCGGGTTTTTTTATCACTTTTCTAACCCTGGAATATGACAATTTAACTTTTTGTGCCATAAATCGCATGGAAACACTTTTATTTTTATTATTTTCGTACACAATGAGTTTTCTTCGTTCAAGCTCCGAAGCCAATTTTCATAAAACTATTTAAAATATTAAAAATCTATTTATTGGCATAAGATGAAGAGATAATAGCCTACTTAAAGCATAAATCTTATTTTAATTACTCAAGTAGGTTTTAAGATAGCTAAGATTAAAAGTTGTTCGTTTTTGGTTATCTCAATCTTTACATTTAAGTAATTCTAATGAAATTATATTTTCATTTCCATTACAAAATGAGGCAAAGGGTGTTTTTTAATTGAAAAATTTTTTAAAATCAACAAATTCGATTGTTAAATTTTGCTCTGAATTTCAACAAAATGGTGCAATTTGACTTTTAATAAACACAATTTTACAAGTAATATATTCATATACAAAAACTTTTTTACCTTTTATAAGCCATTCGTTCTTTCTTTAAAGATTTGATTATTTGTCTACAATTTACGAAATACTGTCTTTTATAGGTTTCTGATTTTAAATCTGAAGTCGGAATTGAAAAATTTAAATGGTGAATGCAATATGATTAAATCTTTTATATATGGCGTCGATTTGGGGTCGCTAATGCCGAATATTTACAAAAAATATATTGATTAAGCTTTTTAACCTTTAAGCTATCATTTGGAGGTCATTTGAATCCTTTTTTAAAAAGGGTGGACTACAATCTTTAAAATACATATATTATCTCAAAGGGGCCTGACTATGAATCTATTATAATTGAGAAACTTAAAATGGGTAATCCAATTGGCGCGACCCGAACTCTAGCCCCACTTATAACAAATTCAATAAATGATTTTAAAAAAAATAATGGGCACTATATTGGATACGCTAGTTCATTTTCCAATTATGGCTTCAGATTCGAAATCCGGAGAATTTAAGGTCTTATATTTGACATATTGTAGTCACCTATGCCACTCTTATATCTAATAGACTCCCAAACAAAATACCTTTCTTGAAAGTACTCTTTTCCGACTTATTTCATACACTATATTCCAAAAAAACTGCAAGTTTCAATCAGCGATAACATAAAAGTTGCATCTACCAGCGCCAAACACTTTGGGATTTTAACTATACTAACCGAGGACAGTTCTTGACCATCGACAGTATGGCCTTTGTAGAAGTCGTTCGACAGGGGACCTGTTGGCATTCCTGTCGGAAAGTTAGAGTCGGCTCATTCACTGATTTGTTGAGAGCAAATTACTTAATCTACACCAGAGAACTGCAAAATCGACTTTTTTCTTGATTTAATCATACACTAAAATCATAATTCACATTTAATCAATCGACAATACTCAATGTTGAATAAAATTACTATCATGCTGCTGAACACGTAGTTCGGATCAGTTTGAGTCGTCTGTCGAACATGTTTTATTCACATTTAAACTCTCAAAACAAAGTCACTGTTGAATAAAATAACACTGTTGAATAAAATCACACTGTTGAATAAAATCACACTGATCGAACATTTGAACTCACATGAATAAATCAAAGTATTAGTTGTTTTATAAAATAAAATAAAAATAAATAAAATCTTATTGATTTATAATGGGAACAGTACAGTGTACAGTACCATTTATTAAATGTGTTTCTACAAAATATAGTCGTTGATGATACTGTAAACCCCCTCTTTATTCTTATGAAATTATTTTTCTTTTATTTGGTTGCAATCATGAATAAACTCACACGCGTTCTTTTTTGTTTTTTCTGATTTGATTCTACATCAAAATAATCATTATTGATTCGAACGAATATGAATGAAATGAATGGTATGAAAACGGCCAATTATTAAATCAACGATGCAACAAAAATCACTTGGTTTGATTGATTTAAAATCAGCAACGAATATGTGTATTTGAGTATATTCGGCGCTTTGACGCAAATTTTATGTTTATTCGGGTGTTGATTTTGTTGGTTTTGCAATCAGCAGTTGCAGTCCTCTAATCTACACCTTTTGCAATTGTTATTCAGAAAATATCAAGTCAGATTTCTTATTTTCAATTTTAAATTTAGAAAATATCAATTGAAATTCAGAAAAACATTATTTGTTATTCAGAAAATATTAATTGAAATTCAACTGCGGTTCTTGTATTACAATTGATATTTTTCTGAGTTTTAATTGATATTTTCTGAATTTCAAATGATATTTAAGATATTTTATTGGCATCATATGCCTTAATGATTCACGACCTCATTTAGTAAAATCATCATTAAGGCATATGATGCCAATAAAATATCTTAAAAGTAGATTTTTTAACAGTTTTTTCGCTCTCCTGAAAATCTATTAAAAAACACATGTGACATTTTGCAGGCCGGTCGACGAAATAATATTTTGGAAAACCTGGATTTTAATTGTTTTCCTAATTTCAAAAGGAAATTCAGAATTTCAATTGATGTTTTTTGAATTTAAAATAAAAGTTCTGAATTTCAAGTGATATTTTCTAAATTAGAGTAGATGGAAGATGCCAGACGACCTAAAATTGTTGCGGCGGCAGATAAAGCCACGATTCGGTTATTTTCAATTGTCATGAGAGTAGGCATTTTTTTGCCTAAACTGATCGCAACAGAAACGATTTTCTGTTTCAGATAACCAAATTGTACTGGTTTAACCAGGCTCTATGCAAGATGCTCACGTACTGTTAACCGCTCTCTCACTGGCTCTGGCTGAGATTTCAAGAAGTTAAATAGCAGCAAACGTGTTAGGTTAAGTTTCCTTCTAATAAAATTTCTTCAAATGTCGGCCAGAGCCAGTTAACATTGAAAGAGACACATGCATCCTCTTGAGTTTCTATGCTCGTTGGTTTAACTTACATAAATACAAATTACTTGTAACCTATACGGTTTCTTGGAAATTTGTGTTCTCTTACATTAGGTACATATCGTCGACCGGCCTGCAAAATGTCACGTGTTTTTCAATAGATTTTAGAGTGTCCAAAAAACCGGCCATTTCGGATAACCGGTTTTCGGTTTGTTCGAATATTACTATTTTAAGAAACCCGGTTTCGGTTACTGTTTTCTTTAAAAAACCGGTTAAAACCGGTTTCGGTTTTTTTTTGTTATGAAAATAAATTTGTACAAATAGCAGAAAAAGCTAATAAAAATTAGTTAAAAGCGCCCTACAGAAACAACTACTAAAATCAGCTGAATCTGTTTTCTAAAGCGGGATTTAAATTATCTGTTTTACGTCTGATAAATCAAACAAAAAATTTAATATCACATTATTATGAAAATAATAAAAAAAACATTTAAATTAGATGAAACTGTATCAAAATAAAGGTTTCACCATAAAGCGCTAAATAAAAAATAGAAAAACGTGAAACTAGCACCTTTCTATAAAAAGCGCTAACCGAAAATAATGCGAGTTTTGAGTCATATTTGTAAATTAATAACATCACAGAAAAACAATTACATTTCCAAAATTTAATTTATATTTTTTTTTAATGGGAAGACGTCTACTCTTCTAAAAACAGCAGTACTAACTATTTATTTTCGCTATTTTAACTCTACGAATATTCAGTAAAAACGTCTACCGGTTTTAGCAGGACAGAATGTTATTTGTATTCAACTAAAACTTATTTAAATATAACTAAAATTTTTGTAGTTTTAACAGTTTTTGTTTCATCATCCAATCGTATATTTTTCTTAAATTGAACTAATTCATTACGCAGAAAAAAGTAATTATGTTTTTTGCAGCAACATTCATTAGTCACCCAAAGGACTTTTGTATCTAATTTGTTTGAATACATGTGAAAAGATATTATTTTTATATAAAGGAGAACAAAACTGCAGTTTCGTTTATTAAAATTAAGTCTTTAAAAATAAAACGCAGTCGAAATATAGAATTTTCGAATGATTAGCTTAAAAATAGTTTTGATAAAAACATCTTTTAAAAAAACCGGTTAACCGACAAATAATAACCGGTTTTCGGTTTATTCGAATTTAGAAATTATTCGAAACCGGTCGGTTTTTTTAAATTAAAAAAACCTGTTAACCGGTTTTCGGTTACGGTTTTGGACACTCTAATAGATTTTCAGGAGAGCGAAAAAACTGCTACAAAATCTACTTTTAAGATGTTTTATTGGCATCATATGCCTTAATGATTCACGACCTCATTTAGTAAAATCATATATATTTAATCCTTTAATTCCCAGTGGAACATGGGGCCGCTTAGTAAAATCATCATTAAGGCATATTATGCCAATAAAATATCTAAAAATAGATTTTGTAACAGTTTTCTCGCTCTCCTGAAAATCTAATAAATAAAAAACACATGTGACATTTTGCAGGCCGGTCGACGATATGTTAAGAAATAACAAAAAGTTTTAAGAAAAACGTATGCATTTTAATATTTTAATATAAATTGTAAATACAACAATACGAGTACCTCCTGCAACATTCTATCAATAATATATATGTAGCAACAAACTGTCTCCATAATATAAAATGAGTAAAAAAGTTAAAGTCGGGCATGCCGACTATATAATACCCTACACCCCTCTGGTTAAAAGCCAACTAATGTTTGGATCCGAAATTCGAATGGGTTAAAACGGACTTGTTGCAAAATTTACTATAAAATGATAAAAGAAGAGAAAATCGAAAATATAACCCATATAGGCGATAGGTCCAAATATGGACCGATCCTATCTATAATCAACAGACTTTGTCTTTGGGGTCATGTGCGTCAGCGAACCAAATTTCCTTGAAATATCTTCGGATTTGCGACATACAGCGTGTAAAAAAGCCATATAAGTGGGACCCTTATATGGGCACTAGGTCTAAACATGGACCAATTTTAACCAAAATCAAAAAAATCCTTGGGCCGACGTAAGTCGGTGTACCAAATTTCATTGAAATATATTAATAATTGTGACCTGTAGACTGCGCACAAGAATGCATGGACAGACAGACGGACGGACAGACGGACATCGTTAATTCGAAATTAAAAGTAATTCTATGTCGATCGGCATACTATAAGGTGGGTCTAGTTCCAATTTTTTTTTGGAGTTACAAACATCAGCACAAACTTATTATACCCTCTCCACGTAGTGGTGGAAGGTATAAAAACTTAAAATTTTATACACACTTCTATGATGCAGGTACTATTTAATATTCTATAGATACGACAAAAACTTTTATAGAATTATTGGCCTCCAGGGGATCTAACAAAGTGCATTCAAGCTATGCATTTCTAATGCTTACAATGTTTTTTTCTTTAAAGAAAAAAAACTCCTAAAAACGAACTTCTTAAATGAATAAATTCCAGACATTTTCCCCCAAAAACTAAAATTATAAAAACCTAAAATAAGGTGTGCGCAAATTGGTTCAATAACATGAGCATAATATGAGTAAAAAAAGGAATTGTTTACACAGGAGTGCCGCAACAGCTGAAACAAAAAATTTACTCCACAACCAACAATAACAACATCAAAATACATTTATACAGTGCCGGCCAAAACATTATGAACAGAAATACCATGCTTATTCCTTTGAGCCTCATTTTCACAATGTACAGTTAGCTATTAACTTGGACTTTAACTGTCATAATTGTTGTTGGTTTCCATATAGAATTTGAATTTAAATTTTTGACAAATTTTAGCTGGTTGTTCAGTAATGGGGCCTAAGTGTTATCTTCAAACTAACGCTTATATTCACATTCTGCAAACTATTATAGATAGATGGCATCCTACTAATAATTTCATTTATTTTCATTTCTTAAATTTGGGAAATAAGATAGTAAAGTAACAAAACAATAGATATACTAAAATTTTTCTTTAAAACAATGAAATTGTTGAATCGGCAATAAATGATGTTCAAAATATAGACTTGCTGTTAAAAAGATAAATTTTTTTTGCACTGGGCTCCTAAGATATCCTGATTAAAAATGAAATTCTATAGTAATATATCGACCGATACAATTGTATACAATTATGTACTCGTATATTGTTTTGTATTGTAGCTTATATTATTTTATATTACTTATATACACTGAAAATATTATTACAGTAACTGACTGTAGTTTATTTAAAAAGTTATCCGTACATTTATTTTTAAATGATTATACAGTTAAAATACAAAGAAATATATTTTTTAACTATTTTTGTCGTTTATTTAAAAAATAAATTACATATAAATATGGATTTTCTGTTACAGTTAATATTTTCAACAATTATTTTAATTTTTGCATTAAAAAATACAAAAATTGTTTTTTCGGACTTTCTATCTCTATATATAAAAGAATAACGTGACTGACTGACTGACTGAATGACTGACTGACTGACTCAACATCGCCCAGCCCAAACCGCTGAAGCTAGGAAGTTGAAATTTGGTATGTAGGTTCCTCTTTCGGGGTAGACGTCCGCTAAGACGGGATTTTTGGAAATTCCTACCGGAACGGGCAAAAAGGGGGAAAGTGTCCCCCTTGACGGCCTGCCAAAACCCCTTTGGCTAGAAAGCTGAAATTTAAGATATGTGTTCCTTGGAGTAGGGGCTAACTTTTCTGGAAAGTACTTTCTAGAATTTTGGACAGGGACGTTGTAAAAATGGGGGTTAAAAAGGCCTCCCTTGACGGCCTGCCCAAACCGCTGGAGGTAGGAAGTTGAAATTTGGTATAAAGGTTCCTCCACTATCGTAGACATCCACCAAGACGGGAGTTTTGGAAATTTTTACAGGGAAGGGGAAAAAGTCTCCCCCTTGACGGCCTGCTCAAACTGCTGGAGCTATGAAGTTGAAATTTGGTATGTAGGTTCCTCGACCGGTGTACAACGTCCGTTGAGACGGCATTTTTGGAAATTCTTATCGGGAGGGGCAAAAAGGGGACAAAAAAAGTACCTTTTTCCAAAAAAGTACCTTTTTCCAAAAAAGTACCTTTTCCCAAAAAAAGTACCTTTTCCCAAAAAAGTACCTTTTTCCCAAAAAGTACCTTTTTCCAAAAAAGTACCTTTTTCCAAAAAAAGTACCTTTTTCAAAAAAAAGTACCTTTTCCAAAAAAAGTACCTTTTTCCAAAAAAAGTACCTTTTCCAAAAAAAGTACCTTTTTCCAAAAAAGTACCTTTTTCCGAAAAAAGTACCTTTTTCCAAAAAAAAGTACCTTATTCCAAAAAAAGTACCTTTTTCCAAAAAAAAATTCCTTTTTCCAAAAAAAGTACCTTTTTCCAAAAAAATTACCTTTTTCCAAAAAAAGTACCTTTTTCCAAAAAAGTACCTTATTTTTCTAAAAAAATGTACCTTTTCCAAAAAAAAGTACCTTTTCCCAAAAAACATACATTTTTCCAAAAAAATAACTTTTTCAAAAAAAGTACCTTTTCCAAAAAAAAGTACCTTTTTCTAAAAAAATGTTCCTTTTCCCAAAAAACATACATTTTTTCAAAAAAATACCTTTTTCAAAAAAGTACGTTTTCCAAAAAAAATTTTCCTTTTCCAAAAGAAGTACCTTTTCCAAAAAAAGTACCTTTTTCCAAAAAACATACATTTTTCCAAAAAAAAACACCTTTTTAAAAAAAAATACCTTTTCCAAAAAAAGTACAAATAAAGTACTTTGTAAAAACAAAGTATCTTTTTCCAAAAAATTTCGTTTTTCCAAAAAAAGTACCTTTTCCAAAAAAAGTACCTTTTTCCAAAAAAAGTACCCTTTTCCAAAAAAAAGTACCTTTTTCCAAAAAAAGTACCTTTTTCAAAAAAAAGTACCTTTTCCCGAAAAAAGTACCTTTTTCCAAAAAAAGCACATTTTCCAAAAAAAGTACCTTTTTCCAAAAAAAGTACCTTTTTCCAAAAAAAATTCCTTTTTCCAAAAAAGTACCTTATTTAAAAAAAGTACCTTTTTCCAAAAAATTTACCTTTTTCTAAAAAAATGTACCTTTTCCAAAAAAAAAGTACCTTTTCCCAAAAAACATACATTTTTCCAAAAAAATAACTTTTTCAAAAAAAGTACCTTTTCCAAAAAAAAGTACCTTTTCCCAAAAAAGTACCTTTTTCTAAAAAAATGTTCCTTTTCCCAAAAAACATACATTTTTTCAAAAAAATACCTTTTTCAAAAAAGTACCTTTTCCAAAAAAAGTACCTTTTCCCAAAAAAGTACCTTTTTCTAAAAAAATTTTCCTTTTCCAAAAGAAGTACCTTTTCCAAAAAAAGTACCTTTTTCCAAAAAACATACATTTTTCCAAAAAAAAACACCTTTTTAAAAAAAAATACCTTTTCCAAAAAAAGTACAAATAAAGTACTTTGTAAAAACAAAGTATCTTTTTCCAAAAAATTTCGTTTTTCCAAAAAGTACCATTTAAAATAATATATAATTTCAAAAAAACTACTTTTTTTCCTCCCCCCACGGATATCTCCACTAAGAATAATTCTCATTATTCGGAGGCTGCATTAGAAGGTGTTAGGGCTCTTTTATGAATCTTTTCTTATTTTAATTGTACACTCCGATGCAATTTATTAAATTATTTTAATTGGTTAAAGTATTTAAGAAAAACAGACTTATTTTTGTCGGTTTTCGGTTTCGATTTGCCAATTTTAGTCTTTAAGAGAGTCGGTCGTGTTTTTGTTTTGCTCCTACTAAACTTTAAATTATTCTTTAAATGCAAATTAAAAAAATTTTTTTGTATAACTAAAATACAATTAATACATATGTACTTGATGGTGCATTGAAATAAACATCCACGACATTAAAGTACAAAAATAAAATAAAATTTAAACAAAACAAAAATTTAATTTAACTAACCATCTTTAAAACATCTACAATAAAGAAAACGAAATAAAACATACCAACAACTATAATATATAACAATAAGTATAACTCTCTTACTGTTCTTAAACAAAAGAAACCAAAATTAAACAAAACCAACTACAACATAAAAAAAAAAACATTTGTGAAGTGTTGCTAATTGAGTGTTGAAAAATCGCCAATAATTCTATTATAAACATAAATAAACCAATTCATTATTAAGATCAAAAATGGAAACAAGAAGTGAATCGTCAGCTAAGAGATCTAGAGAACAACAATATTCTACTCAAGACTCTTCGGCTGAAAATTACCCAAAAGTGCCGCGTTTATCAAATCACGATAAAGTTTTCTTCAAAGAGCTAATAAGAGAGAGTGAATACATTACGGGTGAAGTAATTAAAAACTCTATAAAGGAAAGTGAAGAAAAACATTTTGACTTTATAAAGAACTTATTAAAAGAATGTGAGGAAAGAATACTTTCTGTTATTGAAGAGAAAATAAATAATGTAAGAACTGAAATACTCTGTGTTATTGAAAAAAAAATAGATAACGTAAAAACTCAAATTACAACAATTACTGAAAGAGTAAATAAGTTGGAAATGAAGAGCTCTGACAATGTGAAAATGAAGGAAGAGATAATAGAATTAAAGCGAAAAATATTAAAACAAGAAAATGCTGTTGTGTCCGGTGGTATACGAATTACTGGTGTACCCTACTATGAAAATGAAAATCTATGTACTATTATTGAAAACATCTGTAATAGTTTAAAAATAAAAACACCTAAAATAGAAAATATATATAGACTGAAAAAAATCTATAAGAACAATAAGCCTTATAACCCTACGGATGAAGTTATTGTTGCAAAATTTCATTCTCCGTTTGAAAAGAACTATCTTCTAAAATCATTAGCCAAATACCGTCGTGAGAATCGAACAGCGTTGTGTTTACGCCAAGCTGGTTTTGAAAGTGATGAACCCATTTATGTTAATGAGAATCTAACACCTCATAACCACACAATATTTAAAGAAGCGCTTCTCTTAAGGAAAAACAAAAAAATTAAATCAGCGTTTACCTTACGTGGACTTGTATACGTTCGAAAATTTGAATGTGATGAACCTGTCCTGATCGAATTTTTTGAAGACTTTAATAAGCTTTTTCGTGAATGATGGATGGAAGCTTATGCACAATCCTAATACATTGTCACCTTTTTATATGTTCCATCAACCACAGTACCTTATTTTTTTACATATTTTTAAAAGATCTCACATAAAATATTTATTCTTATACTGTCGATATAACATAAAATGTCATATAAGTCATATAAATTATTTATTTTATTATTTAAATTTCAAATTTTTAATTTTTTTATTATGTTCTTTAAAATCTTATTGCGTTGCGATATATTATAAAGATGACAAATTTATCGCTTGATCAACTTGGTTCTAGAGATGGAAATTTTAACATGATTCGTATTTTAGCTAAACAGCAACAGGGTTTTAATATTTGTCATATAAATGCACAAAGTTTATTGCCAAAAATTGATGAATTTCGTTTTCTGCTGGAATTTTCTGGTATTGATGTAATATGCGTTTCGGAAACATGGTTTATACCAGAAATATGTGACAACATTTACAAACTAGATGGTTATCGTATCTTTCGATCTGATAGAGTTAACAATGCTGGAGGTGTTGCAATATATATAAGAAATAATATTTCATGTAAACTAGTTTGTTCGTATAATGAACCTAATGATATTGAGTGTGTCTTTATTGATATAAATTATCACGGTGATAAAATGCTGCTTGGGTGTGTTTATAGGCCAAATAGAAATATAAAACTTGATGCTCTCATTGAGAAATTGGAACTTTTTTCAGTAACATACTCTGAAGTAGTTATTACTGGAGATTTTAATTGTAACCTACTCGTAAATGAAAATCTTACCAATATAATGTCGGCTTTTAACTTATCTGCTGTCAATACTTCACGTCCTACACATTTTTCATCCGCAAATAGCACATTACTTGATTTATTTTTTGTAAGCAATGGGCAAAAAGTGTTACATTATGAACAGTTAGCTATTCCTTCGTTCTCCAAACATGATTTAATTTTTATTTCTTATAATTTTGCAGTAACAAATCATGTTGAAACGTACAGTTTTCGTGACTTCAATAATATTAATACTTTTGATTTGACGCGAGATCTTGAGAACATCATGTGGAATCAAATCTTTTACTTACCAACGGTTGATGAGCAACTCAATTTTTTAAATACTTCAATATTGGAAACTTATAACAATCATGTTCCAATTAAAAATAGGACAATTAGAAAGAGGGCAAAGCCATGGTTTACGGATGCAACTAAACTTTTAATAGAATACCGAGATAGGATGTACCATAGGTGGAAACGTTATAGAACACCGGAATTAGAAAATGAATATCGTATGGCTAGGAAGTCTGTTGTTTCGAAAATTAAACACGATAAATCAGCTTATTATTTTGATAAATTTAATGCAGCAGTTGACAGTAAGAAAACTTGGAAGCAAGTACGTGATATTGGTATTGGTAAGACAGTTGGTCAAGCAATGGTTGATAATGTCGATTTGCTTAATAAGAATTTTATCAATATTTCTATGCCAACGGTTCACCCTGAGTTTTACGACCATCTTTCACCTTGTGACACTACTGAATTTAATTTCCACTGCCTAAGTGTAGTTGATGTTGTTGAAGGATTTATGGCAGTGAAATCAGATGCAATAGGCCTCGATGACATAAACCCCAAATTTGTCAAAATGATCTTACCATGGATAATTCGATTTGTTACATATCTTTTTAACTCAATAATTACGACCAATATTTTTCCAATGCAGTGGAAACATGCTAAAATTGTTCCGGTGCCAAAGGCAGGAAATGAATATCGTCCGATCGCAATTCTTCCTTATTTTTCTAAAGTTTTTGAACATTTATTGCACAGGCAAATATATAAGTATGTTAATGAAAACAATCTACTAACTGATCGTCAGTCAGGATTTAGACCGCAACGTAGTTGTATTACAGCACTAACTGACGTAATAGAGGATATTCGAAGTAACTTGGATGAGAATAGATTATCGTTTTTGGTATTATTGGACCACTCTAAGGCTTTTGATACAGTGCACCATTCGATCTTGTGCCTGAAACTATCAAAATGTTTCAATTTTTCTTCGTTAGCTGTTAAGTTGATGTCCTCGTACCTTTCAAATAGATCTCAATCTGTTATTTGTGGCAAATCTATTTCACGTCCCTTAGAAGTATCAAGAGGTGTTCCGCAGGGTTCCATCCTCGGACCGCTGTTGTACTCTTTATATTCTAATGATCTTCCACAACAACTTAATTATTCAAATATACAAATGTATGCTGATGACGTTCAGCTTTATCTTAGTTGCTCCAAGGAGTTGATAACTTCAAAAACCCAAGAATTAAATCATGATCTGGGAAAAATATTTACATGGGCTTCAGCAAATGGATTGCGTCTCAATCCAAATAAATCAAAATGCTTAATAATAAAGAAAAAACACTTACAAATTGATGGTGAAATAAATATTTTTCTTGGTGGTTCAAAAATTAATATTGTAGACACGGCTAAAAATTTAGGAGTTACATTTAATAACACGTTAACATGGTCAGATCATATTAACCAGGCCAGTGGTAGAACATATAGTATGCTGCGAAATCTATGGGCCACTCAACACTTTACCCCCTTGAAAGTTAGAATATTGCTTGCAAAAACATATGTTCTACCAACACTCTTATATTCATCGGAAATTTTCACTGGTTGCAACTCCAATGATATGAGAAAACTTACCATAACCTACAATAACATAATCCGTTACATTTATAGTTTAAAAAGATTTGATCATATATCCCAGTATTCCACCCGTTTATTCAATATGTCTTTTTTCGACTATCTTAAGTTCAGAAACGTTATTTTCATTCATAAAATCATTATTACAAAGGAGCCAAAATATCTTTACGATCGTTTACAATTCTTTATATCTCCAAGAGGCAAGGGCATAACTCAATTTCGTCATCGTGACCATGCTTCCGAATGTCAGTTTTTTATATTCACCATACATCTCTGGAACCAACTTCCAAATAATTTGCAGACCACAGTCAACGCAATAAGATTTCGAAAATTACTTGTCGAATATTTTTCATAAACCTTTTTTTTTATTTCATTTCATTTGATTTTCATTTTCATTTCTTGTATTATTATTATGTAAATCAATTTTTTTATTTAATAACTGTTTTTTATTTTTATTATTTTTTTTATACATACATTTTTATATTTATTTTTATTTTATATTTTTTAAAATTTTTTTTTTTATTTTTATTTTTTATTCTTTTAATCACAATCTAATTTATTATTACTGTATAACTTGTCTGATTCTAATGCTGTCATTTATAAGATATTATGTCTTGTTGTATTAGAAAGCCAAAATAAATAAATACAAATACAAATACAAATACAACAAGGTTTCTTGATATTCGGCATAGACGTGCGCTAAGACGGGATTTTTGGAAATTCCTACCGGAACGGGCAAAAAGGGGAAAAGTCTCCCCATAAACAGTCTCACAAATTGGAAAAGTGCCTGCCCAAACCACTGGAGGTAAGAAGTTGAAATTTGGTATAAAGGTTCCTCCACTGTAGTAGACATCGACTAAGTTTGTATTTTTGGAATTCCCTACAGGATATCCCAAAAGGAAACTCGGTATGTGAGTTCCTCCTTCTGTGTAGGCGTCCGCTTAGACGGAATTTTTGAAATTCTTATCGGGAGGGGAAATAAGGTAAAAGTCTCCTCCTGACGGCTTGCCCAATCCCTTTTGGCCAACCTAAAATTTTAAATATGTATTCCTTGGAGTAGGACTAACTCACCGGCAACGTAATTTTTCTATTTTGGAACAGGAACATAGTAAAAATGGTGGTTGAAAGGGAAAAATGTCCCCACTAACGGCCTGCCCAAACCGCTTAGGCAATGCAGTTGAAATTTGGTATGAATGTTCCTCATCCATCGCAGATAGCCGCGAAGATGGAATTTTTGTAAATTCCTAAAGGGAGGGGCAAAAAGAAGAAAAGCCTCACCTTGGGGGCCGGTAAAAACCCCTTCGGCTAGAAACCTGAAGCTTAAAATGTGGGTCCCTGGAGTGAGGGCTAACTTATTAGAAAGATACTTTTTGAATTTTGGACAGGGTCGTTATAAAATGGGGGCTCAAAAAGGGAAAGTTGCCCCTTAACGACCTGTCCAAACTGCTGGAACTAGGAAGCTGAAATTCGGTACTTAAGTTCCTCTCAGCCTGCTCAAACTGCTGGAACTAGGAAGCTGGAATTCCCTGTCGATGGATTTTCGGAAATTCCTACCGAGAGGGGCACAAATAGTAAAAGTTGGCTAGAAACCTGAAATGTAAAACATATGTTACTTGGAGTATGTGCTCACTTACCGAGAAGGTGCTTTTTGGACAGGGACATTGCAAAAATGGGGATTAATGAAGCGAAAAGTGCCGCTTAAAGGCCTGCCCAAACCGCTGGAGGTAGGAAGTTGAAATTTGGTATTAAAGTTCCTCCTCTATTGTAGACATCCGCTAAGATGAGATTTTTGGAAATTTCTACAGGTAGGGTCAAAAAAAGGAAAAGTCTCCCGCTCAACGGCCTGGCCAAACTGCTGGAACAAGGGATCTTAAATTGGGTTCCTTCTCCAACGTTGACGTCCCCTAAGATGGTATTTTTGGAAATTCATACCGGGAGGGGTAAAAAGGGAAAAAACTTCCCCTTTGGCGGCCTGGCCAAACTGCTGGATATAGAGACCTAAAATTATGTATGTAGTAGGTTCCTCCTCCAACGCAGACGTCCTCTAAGACGGAATTTTTGGAAATTGCTACCGGGAGGGGTAACAACGGAATAATTCTCCCCCTTGATGGCCTAACCGAACCCTTCGGCTAGAAACCTGTAATATATAATATGTTTTCCTTGGAGTATGGGCTAACTTATCGACAAGGCATTTCTAGGACTTTGGACAGGAACGTGGTAAAAATGGTGGTTCAAAAGGGGAAAATTGCCCCCCCCCCCCCTTAACGTCTGCGTCTTTAACTAGAACCTAAAACTTAAAGAACAAGTGTATATGAAACACTAAAATTAAGAAACTAAATAGGAAACGAGTGGGATTGAAACACTACACAAGTGGAATGAAATGGATATAAACGATGAACGAGTGGAATTGAAATTATAGACAATGCAAATGGATTGGAAGAGGGAATTACCTGTTCAAACACTATCAAACGGAATATGAAACTTATGTAGCATTGAAACATACTCTCCAAAAAGTTAAACAAATTTTCTGAAAGAGAAGAAACCTTAGAAAAGGAATGGGGCTTATATATTCCGATATTTAAACTTCATGTCACGAAGCACCGGTGGAAGAAACCGACGCAGTAAATTTTCCAACTGAATTTGTGAATTTACTTGAATTGCCAGGTCTACCTTTACATAAACTGGAATTAAAAAAAAAAAAACTTTAAGACACGCTAACAACGTAGCTTTGCCCGCTATTTTTAATATTATAAAATGCTTTCCAACCCTGCTTTACGTTATTTATTTTCATTCAAAACACAAATGAACAAAACTACTTACGGGTCTATCTACCTAAGTTCGCACTTTACCAAATTATCTTAACATACACACGTATATTGCAATTTATTATGGATTCATTACTAACAATCCACTTTCATGAGAAAAAGTGATCAAATATTTATTTATTTTAAACCCATTGTTGTGCAGAATTATTTATTTGTGGTGGCTGGGTGAAGGATTTTATTATAAAAACTGTACTTAAAATAAAAAGCGATTTTAAAAAAATTTGTCGGGGGGGGGGGGGGGGGGGAGACGCAGCCTTTAAGACACGCTAACAACGTAGCGGGCTGCGCCCGCTATCTTTAATATTATAAATCGCTTGCCAACCCTGCTTTACGTTTTTTATTTTCATTGAAAACACAAATGAATAAAACTACTTACGGGTCTATCTACCTAAGTTCGCACTTTACCAAATTATCTTGACATACACACGTATATTGCAAATTATTATGGATTCATTACTAACAAACCACTTTCATGAGAAAAAGTGATCAAATATTTATTTATTTTAAACCCATTGTTGTGCAGAATTATTTATTTGTGGTGTGGTGAATTTAATAAAAATTGTGTGGGGCGCAGCCCCCCTTAACCTTTAAGGCACGCTAACAACGTAGCGGGCTGCGCCCGCTAGTATTTTCATATATTTAGTTAGAATATTCTTCTACCTCAAGTCCAAATTCTAATATGATATTGTCATATTAGATTTTTATTTGTTGTTTCAAATCAGACAGTTCATATACGAAAGTACAAAATTCTCATCCCGTTGGTTTTTTGTACCTTATGTAATGTCTCGTTTTGAGTAGGAAAGTTATCATTTTCTTAGCGGACAACTGAAGAGTAGAGTGATGTCTACGAAACAATTGTATTGTCTATCATGAAAATGATCAACCCTTTTTGAAACAACAAATAAAAATCTAATATGACAATATCATATTAGAATTTGGACTTGAGGTAGAAGAATATTCTAACTAAATATATGTTAATATTTTCATTTAAAATGTTTTGTTAAAAAAAAGAATTCCTTTTCGATTTCTAGGTCAGTTAAAAAAACGAAATAAACTAAATATCATTTATTCTTACGGAATTTGTAGTTAATTTTTTGAAATTTAAAAAAACCAAATAAATGAAAAATCATTATTTTTTAAGGATTTTGTCGATTGTTTATTAACATTTAAAAATAAATGAAAAGTTATTTTGATTTAAATGAAAAGTTAGTAGACCGGTTTTCAAGTGATTTTTCATATATTTTAAAGTACATTTTCAGTTGATTTAAACTACAAACTATTTTGAGTGTACCTTATGTCAATTAACCTCTCAATATATTTGACAATATCAAATTGTATCTGTGTATATACATGCATTAATTAGGTATAATTGGATGAAAACAAAACCCAGATGTAATCAAATCAAAGTGTATATTTTTATATATAATTTTATTTGATTTGATCCAATCAAGCATAACATAACAGTATCTAATTGGATTCGTTTCAAAAATTATTTTTAGCCGGGATAGGAAATATTATGTATGTTTTGGCCGATACTGTCTGTCCCTGCGTGTTTTATCGTCATAATAATAATGTCTTGTTGTCAACACAACAACTACATACAATATAGACAGGCTAGTACAACCACACAAGTCCAAATTGTAGTTTTGCTATAAAAAATTTAAGTAATTTTTATTTCTAGTGTTGATATTAGTTCATAACCTAGTGTCTTCAAATGCAATGAAATATGTCATAAAATTTACGAATTACACACAAAACAACAACAAAATTATTTTCGTTGTTGTTGCTTTATGTGTTATTTTAAAATTTCTTTGCACATTTCATTGTATTTGTAGACACTAGGTAATAAAGCCATTCCTTTTAAAGAAGAATCTCTTTATAAGTATTTACTAGGGCAGGGGTGTAAAGCAATTTTTTCCTTGCGTGCCGAATATAGATATATTTTTTTGTTTAAATACATCGCTTGCCATCTAAAATCCACTTTCTCTTTTCAAAGTCCATTTTTCGTTGAAACCTTTTAAATATGTTACATCAGATTTTTCTTTAAAATTACAGTTTTTTAATCCGTTTTAAAAATAGATTCTTTTTTCACTCTTATATAATTTTCTTGCATTTTATTAGTTTCAAGTTTTGTCAATTTAAAATTCTGACAAATTTTTACAGAATTTTTGGCTAGATTAAAAAAAATAATTCAATCATCAGCAATAATTGAATTTCTTAAAAAAATCAGTAAAATTTGTTTTTGATTCGCGAATTATGTCTGGATTTTTGAATCATCCTTAAAAACAATTCTTTTTGAATCAATTCTTCAAAGATCTGATTATATAGATTTCTTAATCTTTAATTTTTGGTATTGTCAATATTTTTATTCTATTTTCATAATTTTCAGATTTCGTCCGCCTCTTTATACACATTTAATTTTTTAGCGAAAAGTCCGTGATATTAGTGTGTGCTACCATGACACCATGTCGTTATTGTCGTTATATTATGTCCGGTCCGATGTGGGGTCCAATACACTCAAAATAATATGTGCGTAATTTACCAGAAGTATTTCTAATTTTTGGCTTAAAATAAATTGTGGTAAAACTAACGTTTTGTGTTAAAAACGAGTAAAAAAGTTAAAGTCGGGCATGCTGACTATATAATACCCTACACCAGTTTGGTTAAAAGCCAACTAATGTTTGGATCCGAAATTCGAATGGGTTAAAATGGACTTGTGTCAAAATTTTATATAAAATGATATAATAAGAGAAAATCGTAAATAAAGCCGATATGGGCGATAGGTCCAATACGATTTGCCCTTGGGACCATGTGAGTCGGCGAACCAAATTTCATTGAAATATCTTAGTATATGCAACCTGCAGCGTGTAAACAAGCCAATTTTGGAGGGACCGTTATATGGGCACTATGTCAATATATGTATAATGCCGGCATAGGTCGGTGTACTAAATTTCATCAAAATATGTTAATATTAGCGACATGTAGAATACGAACAAGAATGCATGGACAGGCCGACAGACGGACGGACGGATATCGTTAAATCGAAACAAAAAGTGATTCTGAGTCGATCGGTATACTAAAAGGTGGGTCTAGGTCCAATATTTTTTGGTCTTCCAAACATCAGCACAAACTTATTAAACCCTGTCCACGTAGTGGTGTAGGGTATAATTAGGAGAACTACACGCAAAGAAAAAGCATGATTGGGATGACCATATTCGAAGAGCATCATATATGTTTTTATCATTAATGTGCAAGGTTGGCAACCGATACCGTTATAATACCGTTATCCGTTTCAAAACCCTTTCAAAATAACAACCGATACCAATACCGAAATTCTTGTTTTCAAAAAATACCGGTATTCAAAAACCTTTTCCCTTAATACCGGTGTCGTACCGGTATGGAATCGGTTTTAAAAAAATTGTTTTTTTCACGTTTTTAGCGAAAATACAAATTTTTTAAATATAAAATTTCCAAAATTGTTAAACAATTAAACTTTATTATTCATTGTTAATAGAAAATCGATTTATAAATTCAAAGTGCGGTTATCAGCCTTTAATTTGCATTGGCAACATTTTTAATTTATTTAACTTCATAAATATTCTCTAACTTGTGACAAATTTAGTAAATATAATTTAATATATAAACTGGTTTCTTAAACCTTTAATTGAATTTACAGTTTCTTTTAGAGAATCCTTTTATTAATTTTATAAATTTATTTTTTTTTTTATTTTATTATATGACCTCAATACAAATATAAAATATTTGTAGTGAATCAACTTGTGTTCCTAATAGATTAAAAAAAATTTTTGTGTTTAAAAATAATGTTCATATTATAAAAACATTTCCATAAACTATACTTTCCTTTATAAAAATTTAATAAAATTGAGTTTTTTTATAATTAAGAACGTTTTTTTATATTTTTGTAAATTTTTTCAATAATACCGGTATACACCAGTATTAATGTTTAAAATACCGTTACCGATACCGAAACAAATAAAAAATCGATACCAATACCGATACCTATACCGTTATTCGTTTCGGTTACCAACCTTGTTAATTTGTCACATTGCTATTACATAATGATCCCAATATTATCATATTATAGTCCTGCGTGTCATAATATGATAACATTTTCCACAGGATTCTCTTGAAGCTGAGTTAAAAAGCTACACGCAAAGAAAAAACATGGTTTGAAGGACCATATTCGTAGAGCATCATATATTTTTGGGAATATGATTGCGACAATTATATTATGAAACACCTATTTGTATCATAATATGATCCTTAAATTATCACATTATGATTTTAAAATGATCGCAATATTATTATATTATAGTCTTTTCCCAGCATTCTCTTCAAGCTAAGTTAAAAAGCTTTGTACGTTTTGTTTTTTCAAAATGTTATTCTTATTTATTCAATTTCTTATTTACACATTTAATTAATATAAATTAATTTTAGTTATCACTTTATATATACACAGATAAAAATATCACCAAATTTTAAGTGACAAAAATAATTGTTAAAATTCACTTTCCGTTTCAGCAACATTTTTAATTCAATCAATTAAATATTTTGTTGATATGACAAGTTTCGAACTATTTTTTCAATCAAACTTGTTTGTTAAAAATCAGCAAACGTTTTTGTTGAAACCCAACAGGTTCTTGGCTAACTCGCTCATTATTATCAATTCGAGTAATTAAACTAGTTCGTTCAATTCGTTCTTTTTTGTTTAGTGATTGAAATTTGATATATAAAACAATTGTTGCAAGGCCGAATAATGGTAATCATTAAAAAAGTGAATAGTTGAATTGAACTACTTCGTTTATAAATGACACAACTCGGTTATACACATGTGTAATATAAATTAAAATAATTTTTTCGATGAAAATATCTTTGAGAAATATGTTAGATTTCATAATACATCGGATTGTCAAATTCGAGTGGTAATGGAGAATCAAAGTGCAGAAAAAAAAATTGAGGCTATTCAAAACAATCCATTGTGGGCTTATATGTGTTTCCAGAGTGGTCAAAAAGTTCAACAAGGGCAAAAGGACACAGGAACGAGACCAAAAATAAGAAGCTATTGAGGACGAATGCAAAACTTTCTGGCCGCGAAGTGGCACTGCGCGTGCAATTTTCGGAAACTTTTGTGCACATAGTTAAAGCAAACGTTGGGATTAAAACGTCCAAAGTTCAGAAAGTTTCGGGCAGCAATGCTAAGAAGAACGGTGATAACAAAAGCAACGAGCAAAGCTTCTCTGTGTTTTTTTTATGTGTTAAATTTTTTATTAGTGTTTTCTCTGTTTAGTTTAAATATATCTTTAAATAAAATTAAATTGTAAAAAATATGTATTTTTTATTCAGAGGGTATTTTTTAATTAAAAAATAAATTAAAATCAACAAATTCGATATTTAAATTTTTCTTTAAATTTCAACAAAATCGTTTTTTGGATATGGCAACAACGTTTGTCAAAATTTGCATTGAATTTCAACAATTGTGGTTGTTGGCTCTTTAATTGAAATAAATTCAACAATCAAGTAACAAACATGTTGTTTGTATTTACAAAATCAATTATAAGCGCAATTTCAATTAAAAGTTTAATTGTTTTTACAAAAAGTTTAATTGTATTTACTTAAAAGTCAGGGTTTGAGACTGGTTTTTTGAGTACTCGATATCACTTAATACTTGTTTAACAATACTCTCTTTTTCATATTTCTTTTCTTTTGTATTTACATATATTTGTAGTTTCATTGCAAAATTATGCATATATTTGGAAAAATACAACTATGAATATACTGAGGAGTTTCGTTTGTGTATTAAGTACTCGAAAAAAGCATACGGTATTGAGTACTCAGTACCCAAATACTTAATACTTTTATAACTCTACAACATAAGAAATTAAAAAAAAAAAAAACAAATAGAAAAAAAAATTATTGTTTAGGTTTGTTTCTTTTCGAATATTGTATAAATATTCCATACAAATTTATGAATTTATAAAATTTTTAAGTAGGTATAAATTTAGCTCCTTAAAAACTAATGGTCTAATTCATAAACTTTTACAACAGTCTTATTGCAGGATTTTAAGCTAATTTGTGAAAAACAGTATTCATATTTGCTTAATAATGAAGAAAATAATAAAGGTTTATAGTTGGTACTCACTAACTTTAAACGTTTTATAAAGTTTGGAGTGAGGAAGCCACCATTTAATTGTTAATTATTTCATTTTCAGGCATGAAATGATTTATTAAAGCCATCCCATCCCTAGAATGTGTGGCTTCCAACAACTTGCATCCATCAAACTGAAAAAAACTACAACAATTGCGTAGCCAATAACCTTTTTCGAAAAAATTTCAAAAAAAAATGTAAAAATAAAAATAAAATATATATATATAAAATAAAATAAAAAGAAAAACAAAACAATAGTGATGTGTAGACTGTCAAAACATTATTCGATATTCGATTACTTTTGTATGCTTTGAATAATATGTTCTAAAAAATTACTTTTTTACACACATTTCCATTGATTTGCTTTATAAATAAAATAAAATATTTTTAATGGCTTTTAAATTTATCTTAGCACATCATTAGTTCTCTAATTTAAGGAAATAAAGTTTTCACTTCCGATTACCGAGTCAATCGTTTACTAAATTTGTAAATCACTTACGACTTATTTGGGAGAAGAGAGAAAATAAACAATACTGTTGCCAGTATCAAATCGAAAAATTAATTTATAGTTAAAATACGATTATGAATCAAGATTTCTAATAACTCCTTATTAAGCGAAATATGTACTTTAACTATAGCAAGCTTCAAATACCAAATAAATTTTGTTTATGAATTAGCACATAAGTATTTATAAAAATGCTACCACGTAACGTAAACCAGGGGTATGGCATCACCAAAAACATGAGTTATAAAAATATCGTTATCACTAGATGGCCCTTTGTTCAAAAAATTGACAATTTTCTCTTTTTTTTATTTAAAGTAAATAATAACAAGCAACAAACCAAAAAAAACGAACGGATATCTCAAATTTTATTATTTGAATATATTCCGCGCTTGTTTTTCCTTATTTTGAGCAGTTTTTGAGTTTTATAATAAAGGCTTGGCTGATACTAAATAGTTGCTCAGGTAATACTAAATTTCATAAAATATTAAAAGCAACAAAAGCTGGAAAATGAATTATGCGTTTGTTAGTAAAGGTATAGCAGGTCACACAAGATAATGTATCAATTTCGCATTCCGGGGAAGAAAAGAGCTTTTTTAAATGAGTAATTTGCATGTAACAATTTCAGTATTTGGAAAATAGAAAATTTTTTGATTAATTATTGAGCTTGGTTGCTTTTCGTTATTTCAAGATTTATAAATATTTGGAGAACATTTCTTCAATAATTCAAATATTTTGTAGAAATTTTTAAATTTTTTAACAGACCTAGTTTGATCGACTTTAATTTGAAATAATACGCATATAATTTACACCAAAATTCTTCTTATTTTGGGCCTAAAACTAAATATTTTAAAATATACAAATTTTTTAATATGTCCCTAAAACGAAGTCGAAATCCCTAATTTGAGCCCAACAACTCTGTAAAACCTCATTTGACATAAAAAAATCCTCCCTTGAGAAAATTTCCCATAATAAAATACTCCTTTGACAAAATTTCCCACATGTTAGCGACATCTACAGTTTGTTTACAAAATTATCGATGTTATTTTATGTCTCTGGTACAAAGCCGACCCCAAATATTTAAGTTTTATTTGTTTACAAAAATAAAATTAAATTCATATAAGTACGGATAGTCGTGTTTACAAGTAGATGATATACCCCTGCGGTCACGCACATCTTACCACTGAATTTTATTTGACAAATGCTTGTTTAAATATAAATTATAACGGTATTTTTTGCTGTATCGCAATTGTATCAATTTATCTGTGCAATAAACTTCAAATTAAAAATAAATACGGAATATTGTGAAAAAAAAATCATTTATAAATCAGTAGTGACATAATAAACATGTTGACCTCAAAAAAAATTAAAAAATATAAGCTGTTGACTCGAGACCAAAAGCTCATTATTTTTACTTTGGAGGAAGAAGGAGTAAAATTGCAAGACGGATAGGCTGTAGTCATCCAACCGTGATAAATTTGCTGAAAACAAGAACCAGGACGACTGTTTAGAGAGCAGCAACAGGAGAAGAACTAGGAGAAAGACATCTGACCGAACAGATACCGTTATACACCGAATGAGCCTGAAGAATCGTTTTAAAAGTGCCGTCGTAATAAGAAGAGATCTCGAAAAAGACCACCAAGTTAGCATTAGTGTGGAACCGGTTCGCAGACAACGCCGTAGACCAGCAAAAAACCCCTCCTGACACAAAAAATCAGAGCTAAACGGTTGGAGTAGGCCAAAATGCACCGCAGTTGGACTCTTGACCAATGGCGGAATGTTATATGGTCTGATGAGAGGAAGTTTAACTTGCACTGTGCCGAAATCTTCCGTACGTGCGACGTTTTCCAGGAAAAAGAGATTTAAGGACACGTGTGTAATTAGAACGTTCAAGCATCCTTATAGTCAAATAATCTGGGGATGTTTTTCTTATTATGTACGCAGTCCTTTGTTGTCTATGGATGGAATTAGGAACGGAGAGAAATAAGGCGAAGTCATAACGGGACTTGCTTGATTTCAATCCTATCGAGCATTTATGGCACGTGTTGAAACGTAAAGTGGCTCATCATAAGCCACAGAGTAAACTGGAGCTAAAAAGTGTTTTGGAAAATGTCTGGGAAAATGAGATTTCTAGCAGTGAATTGCAAAAACTTGTTGAGTCAATGCCTACCCGAATCGAAGCTGTTATAGCCTCCAGAGGGGGGTTAACATCTTACGATATTAGAATTAAGATTATAATTGTATTTTATCTAATATTCAAGTAAACAACCATAAATTTTTTTTATATTGTTTAATATTGAAAATATTTTGAAAACCGGGATAAATATATGAAAATAAAAATTATCCTTTTATGTATTTCATACACTCAAAAAAGTTCTGCAGTTACTACATGACAGTTATTTGTGTAGTAATGCGGTTGTAGTTATTTTAACTACAATTGCAGTAAATTTACTTAGAACAAAATTTTTTAATGTTTGACAGTTATTTTTTTTTTAAACTTCAAAAACTACTACATTGTATTAACATTTATTTTGTGCAGTTATTTGGTATTTTGTTACAAATACTTAAATTTTGAAGTGTGTATGTGTACGAAGTAAAGACGAATGTGTGTGCGAAACATTTGTTTAGAAATTTATAGTGAAAGATTGTGAGATGAACATGTTTTCTCTTGTCTTAGTCATAAAACAACACTAAAGAGTGCAGACGCGTAATACGGGAAGGATTATATATTTTATTGAATTATTAAAATAATAAGGTAAGTTTTCTAATATAACTTTATTTACGGGAATATTAAAATATATTGTATTTATTTTCTTTCAGTTCTTTTATATTTTCATCCCTTTCTATCTGGAGGAAAAAAGGAAACCAAAAATATTTCATCCCTCACAGACCATACATGGGAATTTTTCATTACGATTGAAATTTCATTACCATTAGTTGCCACTAATGACAATGAAAAAAATTTCATTACCATTTAATGATAATCAAATATTTTGCATTAGAAAAAACATTACTAATGGTAATGAAATCACACTAATGTAAAAAAAAACTAATTACAATTGATTAAAAAACCATTTGTTTACAAAAATCTTAATATATAACATAAGCTAAATCAGGGATGGAAAAGCCCTCAAGCGAGCCAAAAATATAAACATTTTTCTAAAAAGCTAAAAAGCGGAACGCACATGCACATCTCGATGTGCGAATACAAATTCGCACATGTGCAAGTGCAGACTGGTACTTGCACATTACACATCAAGATGTGTATGTGGAAAATGTGCACACATGTGCGCACACATGGATGCAAAAAATCACTGAAATTAAAAAAAGTTTCAAATACAAGAGAAAATCGCAAAAAAAATGCAAAAATTAGAAAAAATCGCCAAAATTTGAAAAAATGCCAAAATTGAAAAATTTTAAAAAAATCGTCATAACTTGAAAAAATCGTCAATATTTGAAAAAATTGCCCAAATAGTCAAAATTTAAAAAAAATCGTCAAAAATTAGACTAAATTGCCAAACTTGCGAAATATTGTAAAAGTTTTGAAAAAGTTGTCAATATTTGAAAAAAATAACCAAAATCGTCAAAATTTCAAAAAGTCGTCAAAAATTGGAAAAAATTGGAAAAAATCGGAAAAATTTTAAAAACTGCCAAAATTGAAAAATTTTGAAAAAATCTTATAACTTGAAAATATCGTCAATATTTGAAAAAATTGCCCAAATAGTCAGCATTTAAAAAAAAAATCGTCAAAAATTAGACAAAATCGCCAACATTGCAAAATATCGTAAAAATTTTGAAAAAATTGTCAATATTTGAAAAAATTACCAAAATTGTCAAAATTTCAAAAACTCGTCAAAAATTGGAAAAAATCGGAAAAATTTGAAATATTGCCATAATTGAAAAATTTTGAAAAAATCGTCATAACTTAAAAAAATCGTCAATATTTTAAAAAAATTGCCCAAATAGTCAAAATTTAAAAAAAAAATCGTCAAAAATTAGACAAAATCGCCAAAAATTTGAAAAAATCGGAAAAATTTAAAAAATTGCCAAAATTGAAAAATTTTGAAAAATCATCACAACTTCAAAAAATCGTCAATATTTTAAAAAATTGCCTAAATAGTCAAAATTTAAAAAAAATCGTCAAAAATTAGAAAAAATCGCCAAAATTGCAAAATATCGTAAAAATTTTGAAAAAATCATCTTGAAAAAATTGTCAATATTTGAAAAAATTACCCAAATCGTCAAAACTTCAAAAAGTCGTCAAAAATTGGAAAAAATTGCCAGAATTGAGAAACTTGTAAAAATTTGTGAAAATCGACAAAAATTAGAAAAAATCGCCAAAATTTAAAAAATAGTCCAGGTATTAAAAAACGAAATTTCCAAAATTTATTTCTCTCATTTATTTTACCTTGTTCCACAACCGTTGTCCGTTTTCATCTAACTCATTTAGTTTTCGAGATACGGGGGATATTCCAAATAAAAGCCGTTTTCTTTCTACGAGGCTTAGTTTTCGAGAAAAACGCGATTTTAAAATCTAGCAAGTCAAAATCTAGTTTCACTATCGGGGTATTCGTAGTGACTTTTGACCTTTCGTGCAGTCACTTTTCCTCTAGCTCTTCTAGTTTTCGAGATACGGACGATTAAAATTTTATTTAAGCGATTTTCGCACAAATGACTCACTATGACTTCCCTGTACCAAAACCGTTGTCCGTTTTCATTTAACTCATTTAGTTTTCGAGATATGGGGGACATTCCAAATAAAAGCCCTTTTCTCTCTAAGAGGCTTAGTTTTCGAGAAAAACGCGATTTTAAAATCTAGCAATGCAAGTCAAAATTTAGTCTCGGTATCGGGGTACCGGTGGTGTGTTTTGACCTTTGGTGCAGTCATTTTTCCTCTAGCTCTTCTAGTTTTTGAGATATGGACGATTAAAATTTTATTTAAGCGATTTTCGCATTAATTTTTCCGCAGATGACTCACTATGACTTCCTTGTTCCAAAACCGTTGTCCGTTTTCATCTAACTCGCTATGACTTCCCTGTTTCAAAACCGTTGGCCGTTTTCATTTAACTCATTTAGTTCTCGAGATATGGGGGATATTCCAAATAAAAGCCCTTTTCTCTCTACGAGGCTTAGTTTTCGAGAAAAACGCGATTTTAAAATCTAGCAATGCAAGTAAAAATCTAGTTTCGCTATCGGGGTATTGGTAGTGAGTTTTGACCTTTGGTGCAATAATTTTTTTTCTAGCTAGAGATATGGACGATTAAAATTTTATTAAGCGATTTTCAATTTTTGCGAGAAATGAATTTTGGCGATTTTTTCAATTTTGTAAAACCGAAATTTTGGCGATTTTTTCTAATTTTTGAAATTTCGAATTTCCGACAGTTTTGACATTTATGCAATTTTTTTAAATTTAAATTTCACTTTTTTTCAAGTTTGTCGATTTTTTTTTTAAATTTTTAACGATTTTTCCAATTTTTGTGATTTTTTTCCAATTTTGGAAATTTTTTCAAATTTCGACGATTTATTTCAATTTTGGCGATTTTTGCAAATTTTTGACAATTTTTTTTAAATTTTTGATGATTTTTCAAATTTTTACGGTTTTTTTAAATTTTTGTGATTTTTTTCAATTTTGGAAATTTTTTAAATGTTGACGATTTTTTTTCAATTTTGGCGATTTTTCAAATTTTGACAATTTTTTCCAATTATTATGATTTTTTCAATTTTGGAAATTTTTTCAAATTTTGACAATTTTTTCAATTTTGGCGATTTTTAAAATTTTTAACGATTTTTTGAAATTTTTGACGATTTTTCAAATTTTTACGATTTTTTTCAATTTTGGCGATATTTTAGAATTTTTGACGATTTTCAAATTTTGACGATTTTTTCCAACATTTTCCAATATTTTCCAATTTTTGTGATTTTTTTCAATTTTGGAAATTTTTTAAAATTTTGACAATTTCCAACCCTGATTTCAGTGAATTTTCTGCCTTTTTACGTTCCTCGAAAAGCTTATTTGTCAATGGTAATTATTTTTTTTAATTGATACATTATCAATGGTAATGAAATTAAAAACCATTGTCATTATTCAATGAAATCAAATTCCAAAATCATTAACATTAATTTGAAACAATGGTAACGAAAATAATTTCATTACCATTTATATCAATCAATGTTAATGAAATCGTCAATCAATTAGTCCACCTAATTCATTAGTCCCAAGTATGTCACAGACGAACATCTAGAACAATAAAAGTTATATTGAGTGTAAATTTTAATTTCTCAATTTTAAGTTTATTATGGAATAAAATTAAGAGTATTTACATAAATTTGTTTTTATTAAATTAATAATTTTTAAAAGAATTTTTATTTGTGTTATTTGAACTACATTTGCAGTTAATTATACAGTTTTACAATAATTTGCATGTACGTTGTTTTAATTGCATTTGTAGTTGTTTTTACTACATTTGTCAGTTGATTTTAAACAGTTAAAAATAACTTCACATTGCAGTTGATTTAAATGCAAATGTAGTCTACACCTTTTTAACTTCAAATGCAGTTATTTTAATTGTCATTTGCAGTTGATTTTACCTACATAATTCCCTGAGTGTATGGAAAAAAAATACACTTTCGAAATCTATGAAATTTTGTTAAAAACCATATTTTTATTTATAAAATCCATATTTAATAAAAAATTTGCATGTGGTCCAAACATAAGCTGAGAAATTTAAAAAATGCTGCGTAAAATGAAGTGGTAAGATTTGTGTGACCACAGGTGTAGATATAAAATTCGAAAAAAAAA
The DNA here is from genome assembly GCA_949987735.1 of Leucophora obtusa. NCBI lineage: Eukaryota > Metazoa > Arthropoda > Insecta > Diptera > Anthomyiidae > Leucophora > Leucophora obtusa. Next base: position 114,747,388 of record OX465295.1, on the reverse strand, counting down.
CGTTTTAATAAAAATCGACAAAAGCAAAAAGAATATGCTTTTTCACTGATAGTTGAGATAAATGTAGCTGCATTATGCTTCCGGGTAAGAAATTTTATGGAAACAGATATTCAATTGCTGCGGTCTTCCACCGACCAAAAAATCAGAAGTTGGATCTTTAAACTACTCATTCCTGTTCGAAAAGGTTTTGTATATAAATATTAAAGTTGTATTTTATCCAAAGTTAATAAATATTTTATTCCGCACACATATTTTTTGTTTACAAAAATAACCAAACAGCTGTTAACGAGATAATGAAAACACCTTCAACCTGATGTGAACAATTTTGATTAGTTTCCAAATATAATTGCTAAATCGCCCACAAAACTTGCTTGTGAACGGGGTATTAGCCTCCAAGGCGTAAATTGTTGCTGGTTTATCAGCATAAACCAGTGACTTCACGTGGCCCCACAGGAAATAATCGAGAGGTAAACCATTAATTGATTGGTGCTATAGCCGCATAGATCTTGAAATATCATATCTCGGTTTTTTTCTTTGGGGCTAAGTAAAGTCCAAAGTCTACATTGATAAGCCGGCTACAATTGAGGAATTGAAAACCAATATTACCCGCGTTATTCGCCAAATACCACTTAAAATTCTCGAACGCATCATCGATAATCGGGAGTTCAGAACAGGACATGTTGGACACAATTGAACGAAATAATCTTTATAAAAATGTTGTATTCGTTATACCGAGATTCCACTGTATATTAAATAAGCTAAATAACGAATTTCAAAGACATTATTAAACCCTCGCCAATTTGCAAAAAATAGTACTAGTAACGAAAAAAAAAACAGTGTGCTCCCAGTAGGTACAATAGTTTTTGTACCATTTTCATTTTCTACCTGGGTAGCTACATATATAATTATTATGTCTGTTCCAGTAGTTTACCGAAGTTACACAAACTAGCCCAAAGGCGTTCCTGTACTCAAAATTGCGTGTAAATTGTTGTTGTTTGGGCTGTATTGGGTTCCCGCGGGTACCCGCGGTAACTTACGGGAACGCACATATTAAATTAGAAGAACAAATAAAATAAATATCTAATTACTACTGTACGAATTTTATAAAGAAAATATTCAATGTCTGATTGCTCATACCCAATAAGCATTTGGAAGATATACTACATATCGTCACCTTAAATGCAAACGGACGTAACTACACAAAAATTCGAAATCGAGTTTTTTATTAATTATGGTTCGTTTTATCAAACTACATGTTCACACAAAATTTTAGACTTCTACGATCAAAAATGGCGACTTTTTTAAAGAAATTCAAATGGACTTAAATACAAGTGCATGTATTTCTTAATGCAAAAAGACGTAACTACACACTCAAAAAAATAAGTTAGTAGAAAAATTAGTAAAACGTCTTGTATATCAAGTGTACTAGTTTTCAGAAATTTTTTTGCTGAAATTGCGTTTTCAGCAAAAATTTTAGTTATATTTTTTTAACACTAAACTAATTTTGAACTAATGTTTTACTAATTTATTTTGCTACAAAAATTGTGCTGATAACCGTGGACGACAACCAGATAGACAAGATGTAGATGTCGCAGCTTGTCTGGAAACGGAAATGACAAAAAAAGAAAAACAACTCTACACATATTCTATATTTAAATTTTCAGCAAATAAATTAACTAAAGTAAAATTTCGCTACAAGTTTTTTGAGTTTTTTGCAGTCTACTAATATTCAGCAAAAAGTTTAGTGATTTTAGCAGAGATTTTTTTCATTTGCAGTCGACTAAGTGTTAGCAAACCTTTTGCTGAAGATTACTATTTTTTTGGTAAAAATCAGCTCGCTGATTTTCAGCAAACCTTTTGCTGAAATTACCAACATTTTTGCAAGCACCCTCCTGACTAAAAATTTGCTGACACAGCAACATTTTTTGCTGACTTTACTGACTTTTTTTTTTGAGTGCACTCTTATATGAAAAACATACAAAACCCATGTAGTGTGTAAGCTTGTGTCAGCGTTGCCACAATGGGAATTCAAAATCTACAAAATTTTAGTTATATTTTAGTACAATACAAATGACAATTTACCCTGCTTAATTCAGAAAAACCTTTTTCTGAATATTAGTAGACAAAACACAGCAACAAAATGCTGTTATATCTCCAAATTTTAGTTATATTTAAGTTAAATTTAGTTGAATGAAAGTAACAATTTTCCAGTTAAAATAACAAAAAAAAAATAATAATAATTGCTTAAAAATAGTAGAGTCCTAATATCAGTGAGTTAAATCGGTATTCATATTAAAAAAAATCTGCATATGCTATAAAAACTAAAAAAGTTATGATGTTTTCAGTCGACTAAAACTAAGCAAAAGTTTTGCTGATTTTAGCAGGGTGAATTGTTATTTTCAGTTAGCTAAAACATAGCTGGAATTTTGTTCTTGCTGTTTTTATCTTACTAATATTTAGCAAACCAATTCTGCTAGTTTTGGCAGTTTCTTCTGCAGGGCCTCTTTTATAGAGTTTTTCTTATTTTTTTTTTAATTTTAACGTTTTCACTACCGACTTTTTGTTTGCGGATATTACCGTTATTTTGACTTCAGATTCTTGTTAAGGGTCCCCAAATTAGAAAAAATATGTAACATGTTTGCCCCCTCCCCCTCCTATCCATCAAAAATGACGTTTGAAAATCGATTGGAAGTTCTCATCCCCGTTTTACCCCTTAAACATTCCAATATCCAAAAATCCTTTGGTTGATTTTCTTTTCGTCATAAAACGAAGCAAATTTTAATTATCTATCTTCATTAGTTTATGAGAAAAACCAAAACCCCCTTTTCTGGGAGATTATGATATATTAAAAAATTAGACTTCATTAACAAATATCACGACTATATCGCTATGTTGAACTGCTTATACATATGTGACCTTCTCCGAGAAAAGGAACCTAGTGTGTCAAAAAACGGGAACTTGGGAAAACCGATAAAAATGAGAAAAACATTAAAATTTGAAACTTTAAATGCGTTCTTCTCAAAACTTCATTTTCACACACTAGGTCCCTTTTCTCGGAGAAGGTCACATATAATGATTTCTCTTTGAAGGCCAAGAGCCACATCATATAAAAACTTAAAACTTTTTGGTTATTACAACTCTCCCATTTTTAGAGGCGTTTTTTTCTCATAGAAAAGGTGCTAAAGATATATATTTTTGAAAGAGAATAGTCGTTTTGGAACTTCCTATTTCTTGTTCACTATATCCAAAAAATTCCGTTATTTCCCCCGAGTCTGTTAAATTTTTCAATAAAATTATTTTTCCTTCCTACAAAATAGCACATTTGAAACTCTATAATTTTTATTGGAGATTGGCAGACGTTTTCACAAATTTAAGTAAATATTAAAGGACTACACAGAGAAAAGAGATTCATTGTGGCAACCGAATTTTTTGCCAACCGATTGGTTTGGTTGGATCTACCGATATATTTGTTTGTGGCAACAGAAATTCGGTGAATACAATAGAATTTCGGTTGAAACAATATATTTAAATTATGTCAGGAATACACTTGATTGCAACAGCCAATAATTCGGTTACTGCCACCAAACCATTCAGTTGGCAAGAAATTCGCTTATCATAATGAATTGGTTTTCTCTGTGTATAATAAATTACAGCAGAACTTCTAATTTTTTTAATGAATTATCTAAAAAATCAAATTCACTTCATTTGAATTGGAACTGTCGGAGTTAGTTTTACTTTATTCAATTAACTAAAAACTCTGAAAATATCATTTATCCAATTCATGCATTGAATTCTTTTTTAATTGTGTAATTTATCCGATTACTCAAAAACTACGCATGAAAGAAATTACCCGCGCTCTATCCACGAAGGCAAAAATTACCCGCGATTTGGGTAATTACCCGTATTGTAGTAATTTTTTTATTTCATTTAAAATTCCTTAAATATCTGTATTAAAAATACATGTATTGTTTTTAGTTTAAAAATGAATAACAAATCCTCTTTCTTATTTTTTAATAAAATATAATAAACATTTAGATTAAAAAAAAATGTATTAAAATATAAACAAGTATTTTTATTAAAAAAGCTTGAAAAATTTACTAACATAACATGCATGTTTTAATTTTTGTGGCGTTATTGGTTGTACATCTAAAAATGACTTTAGTGTAGTTACGTCTTCTTGTTTCAGAAAAAAGCAAGTCAAAAGGACGTAACTAACTTAAAAACTTAAATATATGAAAATAAAACAAAAGTTGTTAAAAAATAAATAAATCTCTATACCATAAGTAAAATTTGAAAAAAACTGCAAAGAATACTTTATTATTTTTGATTTTATAACGTTTTTGCTTCTCCTGTAAAAAAAAATAAAAGTGTAGTTACGACCGTTTGCATTTAAGGTGACGATATATGCCAGAAGATATTACGGCAATATCATTTATTTATCATTTTGAAGACAATCAAAGTAGTATTTTGTACATATCATCTTTTTATCAGTTGGAAGATCATATATCGGCAATATCGAAAATAAAAATGTCAAAAAAAATATATTTGTTTTATTTAAAAAAACACATCCTGGAGAGATATTTAAAAAATCAAGAATCAGCTAATTTTAGGATGACGTTTGCCAAAGAAATTACAAAAATTAAGGTAACCTAGTGTCTTGACATGCAATAAAATGATAGCAAGCAATTGTCAAAATGCTCTCATCTCAAGTGAAGACACTCAATTTCAATTTTATTGCAATATCATGATGTCGCTGACATGCCATCGGATCTTGCAATGATGCCAGAGATCAAATGTCACTTTTAGTTTTCATTTTAATTTTGTAATAGAAAAACAACAAAAAATTTGGTAAAAAGGAATGGAAAAGTGTTTAGTTTTTTATTATTTGTCGGTAAACATTAATATTTCATAAAATTTGGTGTTTTTCGAAGAAAAATCTGTGATATTTCTTATCCATGAAATGGTCAAGTGTTCTCCACCACTCTGTAATTGATATCATTTTGACGTTTCGCTGCAATGGTTTTGACATTTCATATCATATAATTTATTGCATTTGAAGACACCGGGTAAGCTAAATTGCGTTTCATTTTATATAATCATATTTTGCAAAAAAAAAAATATTTTCTTCTTTTTCAGGAAATATCGGGTGGAAAAACAAATTAGAATCAACGAATTGATGGTAAATGGGGTAATTTATTTTGTTACAATATTAACAGAAAAGAATTTAATGTTACATGTTTTTTTTAATAAAAAGTAAATAAAATCATATTTTTTATCATGTGGGTGTTTTTCTAGATATATCTTCTTTTTATGTTCCAGAAGGTATATCGGCGATATTTGCATTACTTTTTTATATCTTCCAGAAGAATTGCTTTCGTATTGCTGAGAAGTATTGCTTTCGGGACACGCTCTCTACATAATGGGCAGGGCTGCCATATAATTTTTGTGAAAAATCGGGCTGCCATATAATTTTTGTGATTTAAAAAAATCGGCAAAAATATATACTCTTAAAAAAATATATAAAAAATACATTTCAGTGTAAAATAATATAATTTACACTGAACTTAAATTAATTTAAATTAAATTTTATAATTCAACAATTAAATTAAAATAAAGGTTTTTGAGCTAAATTAAATAATAAGGCTAAACTGCAATTTATGGGGTTTCGTCACGGGCCTCCCGGGGCCGAGCCCCTCCCAAAATTAATTTCGATTTTTTTCTTTTTTAATTCCAGAGAAGGTCATGTTTTTTTTTTGCCGAAACCCCATAAACTGCAGTTTTGCCAATAATAACAAAAATGTTAGTTCAAATATTAACTTATGCCAATACTACATACATACATTAGTTCCACAATTTTTAAATATATTTTTCTCTAAAAAGATAATTCTTTTTTCAATCAATTCGCATAAAAAAGTTTTGTTTTTATGAATAAACGAATAATTTATAATAACTTTAAATCACTGATTTCATATAGAATAAAGTAAGATAACGATTAGTATAATATATTGAATTAATTTTGATTCGATTAAATAATTTGTTTGATGAGAGAATTCGCGAAGTATAAATCAAATTAGCCATTTTTAGTTGAAATGATTTGTTTAAATTTAATCAATTTGCTTGATTCTATAAAACGAATGAACAAAAATCAAACAGCTTCTTTGAATAAGATATTGATTGAATAAAGTAGGAAATAATTTAATCAATAAAATAATTAAATTATGCATAGAAAAACAGTAGGCACCAACAATGGGAATTTGTAAAAGCAATCACATTTCTTCTAAATTGAAATTTTACTTCCAACAATTTTTTTGTTTGAAATATTTGTAACTTGTTTGTAAATTGAATTTAATTAGAATTTTGTAAATTCTTTCTGTGTGCGAATCGATCCGGATAAAATTTAATCAGATTTCAAAATGGAATTAAGGAATTATGTTTCTAAAATTCTTCCATACACCAATAATACGCAAATATTATTAAAAATACACAGAAAAAATTTACAAAATTCTGTTTGTAATGTTAAACACCTTTTTTGCATAAACAAACAAAAATTTTTTTAAAAAGGCACCAACAATGGAATTTGTATATACAAATCCCTTTTTGTAACTTTTTTGTAATTTGTTAAAAATAAAATCAATTTTTTTTAACAATGTGTTTTGTAAATACAATAATTTTTTTTTGTAACTTGTTTGTATTTGTTAAAAATTAAAAAATAAAATTCAACAACGAGTTTGTTCTATTAAAACAATTTTTCGCTTTATGTTGTCGTATTGACAAAAAAAAAAATAAATGATTTGTTTTTTTTTTTTTTGTTTCAAAAAATTCTAAGACTACACAGAAAAAAGTATCACAAAATTTTAAGTAATTAAAAAAAATTGTTGGCTTTTTACTTAGATATCTAACAATTTTTTTATTAAATGTTTGTAAATTGTATCAAAAATATCAAAAAATAGCCTTAGAATTTTTTGAAACAAAAAAAAAAAACAAAGCATTAATTTTTTGTTTTCAATTGCTCAAATGTTTGTAAATTGTAACAAAAATTTCAAAAAAGTATTTTTTTTTTGTCAATACGACAACATAAAGCGAATAATTGTTTTAATATAACAAACTCGTTGTTGAATTTTATTTTTTTATTTTTAACAAATACAAACAAGTTACAAAAAAAAATTATTGTATTTACAAAACACATTGTTAAAAAAAAATTGATTTTATTTTTAACAAATTACAAAAAAGTTACAAAAAGGGATTTGTATATACAATTTCCATTGTTGGTGCCTTTTTAAAAAATTTTTTGTTTGTTTATGCAAAAAATGTGTTTAACATTACAAACAGAATTTTGTAAATTTTTTCTGTGTACTTTTTGAAATTTTTGTTACAATTTACAAACATTTGAGCAATTGAAAACAAAAAATAAATGATTTGTTTTTTTTTTGTTTCAAAAAATTCTAAGGCTATTTTTTTTGATATTTTTGATACAATTTACAAACATTTAATAAAAAAATTGTTAGATATCTAAGTAAAAAGCCAACAATTTTTTTTAATTACTTAAAATTTTGTGATACTTTTTTCTGTGTACTTTTACACAAAATATGGCATATTGATTTTCTTTTATTTTGGAGAAATACAAAAATTGCAATATGAAATATACAATCAAATGAATTTTTTCACAACCCGTGAAAAAAAATTTATTCGGTAGCATATCTTTTTTTATTTGGCATCATACTAAATTATATAAAATTTAATCCGGAAAATGCATTAATCAAATTGTATATAAACGAATAAAAAAGATATTTGAATTGATATAATTTCATCCAATTTTATCGGAGTTTTGGTCTTATTCAATTGCATTAAATTTTGTTTGTTTATATGAATATGTATAGTGTATGAAAACGACCAATTATTTAACTGAGAGAATTATCTGAATGATATTAATAAATTTTTGCACAAAACAGATGAAATTTCACTGGGCCTCGTCTATTGAAACATTTCAGTGAATTAATGGAATTTTTGATAAAATGTTGTGAAAATATTCATTTTATTTATTAAAAGTTTCATACACTTAATGAAAAAGTTTCATTAAAACTAAATTCATAAAATATATGAAGATTTTGCACCAAATTTAAGAAATTTTTCATTTACCTTGAAGAAAAAGAAAACTTTATTATTTTACTAAAAAATTTCATTAAAACTGGTACAGCAAACTTCTCTCTATGTGGGTTTTATAATCCGTTATCAGTTATTAGTAACTACACAGAAGAAAAAAATTAAAATCATACAGAAACAACGTTTACTAAGATAGAAAAAACTTTAAAATCACACAAATCTCAGCGTTTTTTCTTTTTATATAAAAAAATTGTCTGCTTATTTTTAAAATCGAAAAACACATTAACTTAAATATGAAAAAGTTTAACTATAATTTACTTTAATAAGGATCAGTATTATAGCCACCAATTGGAAAATTTTGTTTCAAAGTTTCTTATTTAAATAAAATATCCTACCAATCGATGACTATAACACTAGCTCTAATATTCATACTTTATTTACAAAGTGTTCGTAAAAAATCAAATGTTAAATAAAATCTGATATAGTAATTGATTTAACTATAATTTTTTCTCTGTGCAGTTACTTTTCTTATTATTTCTTTCCTTAGATTTAAGATTAGTTATTGTAATTAAAAAGTGCGACATTGGTATATCTCATTTATCCCAGAAATGAAAAAATTCTGGGTCATTAGAAACCCTAGATGCAACATAACATATAAGTTCAGCTTTTTAATTTTGTATTGAATTATTAAGTATATAATTGTATTTAAATCCGCATACTTTTTGTTCGATTCGAGATAGTAAATAATTTTATCTAAAATATTCTTGGGTCACATTTAGTTTTATAAAGTGTTGTTCGAAGCAATATAAAAATGTATATTCAACGAGATATAATTTGATCAAGTATATGTATTTGTATATGGCATATAAAATGATATAAGAGAAAAGATTTTTTAGGATATGATTATATAAGGCAACGAATAAGAAAATTTTGAAAATCGGAATCGCAGATAAATTCATATTTAATTTTATACGTTGTTATTCACTCTTTAATATGAATAGATACAATTGGATCAAACCTAACTTGATCAAATCTAATCGTTTTTTCACGGGAATGTAAAAATTTGCACAAGAATATTTTCTTTGTTTTTGTATTCACTTAGTAAAATAGAAAATTCTGTAAGAATGTCAAAGATAGAAGTATTTTATTATTTATTAATATGCATAATAAATCGCTAAAAATTAAAAATACCGGTTTTTTTGAATTTAAAAAAAATCGGCATTTTTCGACCAAAATCAGCAAAATGCCGAAAAATCTGCAATTCTGGCAGCCCTGATAATGGGGTATCTTCCGCAATACGAAGACGATTGTTGCCGCAATACCATTTCTCTTCCAGGCAATGCTATTGGGGAATCGTATTCGTATTGCTATGTTTACTGGGTATATGTATAAGTACATTTTAGTTGGTAATTAAATATATTAATTGATAGCTTGAAATTAAATATATAATTAAACATTGATTGAATATAACGATTCAAACAACGAACCAAGAAAAATAACTATTGTTTATTTACAGTTGAATACGCAAACACATGTCTATATTTTTAATATTAATGTAAATTGATCAAGACGATAACAATAGCATTTGTAATTAAAATTATAAAAATATTAGGGGTTTTCATATGTATAAACTCGTAAATTCCTTGTAAACCTTGTATAAATACAAACCATATTTTTATGTATGGAGTTTGACATTAAACTCATAAACATACCAGGTTTACACCGTTTACGAGTAGAATATGATTTCATATGAAAACACCTATTGATTTTTAAAACAATTAATTTAAAAGCATAAAAAGCTAACGAATTTTTGGTTGTTGACAACTTTCACTATTATCAGTATGATTAAATGTCGGTTATTGTTAACACTACAATAAGAAAATCTTTTTGAAAATCATTTCAAATTAACATAAAATTTAAATTTATCTTCGTGTAATTTATTTTTGTTGGACTTACGGTCAGAACTACGAAAAAAATATTCTTTTTGAAATAAATGTCTTGAAATTCCTACATGAGGGAGAAAAATGCTTGAGATAGAGCATTAAGATATGTACTCTCTGATATCATTGATAGGAAAATGAACATCGCTTATTGAATAAAGATATTCATTACAATTTATAGGATAAGTTAATATTCCTATGTATCGTATATCAAGATAAATAAAAATAGAAGAATTAACAACTATAAAGCTCTGCAATATTTATCTGTAACTTGGTGTCAGTGTTAATTAATTCGTTGTACAATCATTTGATTTTTCGGCGGTCCCTATGTCTGTTTTATATCTTTTGGTTGACGGCATTATATGCAGAGCTTTGAAGAATTAATTCCTTTTTGTATGAATTCACTACCAATCGAATTCAATTTTCTCTAGAATTGAATGAATTCCTTTTCTTAAGTAATTTACTGAATTCGTTCAACTGAATGCGTTCATCAAACAACAAATTCAAAGCATTAATTCAATTGCAATAGTTCTTTTTATTAAATCAAATGAATTAATTCACCGGTGAACGCGTTCAATTTTATAAATCGAACGGAAAAAAGTGAATTAATCCCTTACTGAATTAATTCACTACTGAATTCGTTCAATTTCATTTTCGTTCAGTGAATTAAAAAAAATAAAATTACGTTCAGTGAATTAAAAATAAAAAATAATAAGTTCACTGAATTAAAAAAAAATAAAATAAGTTCACTGAATTCAAAGCCTGTTTTTGCCGTTCAGTAGAAGAAAACAATATTGTACAAATAAAATTTTTAAATAAACAATTTTACAGCGTGTGCTAGTAAAAATGAACAAATTAGAAACCGGATGCTGTTTATCAACCTACATGATTCAAAAATAAAGCCTTTTACTATTAAAAATAAAAACTTTACAGCTATAGATAAATTAAAAAAAAATAACTATATAACTAGTTTGAGAAATTAATAGTTATATTTTATTCCAAATTTATCTATCCATATCTGTAAAGTTTTTATTTTTAATAGTAAAAGGCTTTATTTTATTATTCATGTAGGTTGATAAACAGCATCCGGTTTCTAATTTGTTTATTTTTACTAGCACACGATGTAAAATTGCTTATTTAAAAATTTTATTTGTACAATATTGTTTTCTTCTACTGAACGGTAAAAAACAGGCTTTGAATTCAGTGAACTTATTTTATTTTTTTCAATTCAGTGAACTTATTTTATTTTTTTTCAATTCAGTGAACTTATTATTTTTTTTTTAATTCACTGAACGTAATTTTATTTTTTTTAATTCACTGAACGAAAATGAAATTGAACGAATTCAGTAGTGAATTAATTCAGTAAGGAATTAATTCACTTTTTTTCCGTTCGATTTATAAAATTGAACGTGTTCACCAATGAATTAATTCATTTGATTTAATAAAAAGAATTATTGCAATTGAATTAATTCGTAACAAAATAAATCGAACGAAAGCAAATATGAATTAATTCCATTCAATATATGGTGCTTAGTGAATTAATTCATCGAATTTTTAATTCAGAATTGAAAAATTAAATTAAGGAATTAATTCTTCAAAGCTCTGATTATATGTATGATTGTTTAAATGAATGAATGAAAGAAGCTTCTTTTATAGTTGTACAAATGCATGTTTAAAGCGGCGCCATGTTGATATTTTATATTCATTAACCAGTGAACTGATTTTGCGACACTAAAAACATTGTAATTTTCTTAACACTAACATTTCATTAAAATCAACTTACATTTTCTTTTGTTTGTGGCTGTTAATAAAATGAGCCACAAATTAGTTAAAACAACCAACAAAAATTACTAACATGCATTTTTATACCCTACACCACTACGTGGAGAGGGTATAATAAGTTTGTGCTGATGTTTGTAATACCAAAAAATATTGGACCTAGACCCACCTTAGAGTATACCGATCGAGTCAGAATCACTTTTTATTACGATTTAACGATGTCCGTCTGTCTGTCTATGCATTCTTGTGCGCACTCTACAGGTCGTAAATATTAAGACATTTTAATGAAATTTGGTGCACCGACCTATATCGGCCCAAGGACGAAGCCTATTGATTTTGGTTAAAATCGGTCCATGTTTAGACCTAGTGCCCATATAAAGGTCCCCCCAAATTTGGCTTGCTTACATGCTGCAGGTCGCAAATACAAAATTTCAATGAAATTTGGTTCGCTGAGGCACATGGTCCCAAGGCCAAAGCCAATTGATTCTAGAAGGGATCGGTCCATATTTGGACCTATCGCATATATGAGCTATATTTCCGATTTTCTCCTCCTTTATCATTTTATAGAAAATTTTGACACAAGTCCATTTTAACCCATTCGAATTTCAGATCCAAACATTAGTTGGCTTTTAACCAGACTGGTGTAGGGTATTATATAGTCGGCATGCCCGACTTTAACTTTTTTACTCGTTTGGTATATTTTTTCCCTCGAAAACAAAATTAATGAATAAAATTTATGTTACAAATTCTGAGTATTTTATGTTATTTGTTTTTTAATGATAAACGAATGTAGTTAAATTTACTTTTCTTCTACAAATGAATGTTATTTTCACTCGAAACAACAAAACTGAAATACTACTTAAACAACTAACTAATTCGGTCTGCAGCAGTTCCCAGAGTGTAATTAAAACATTTTAAATAAATTTTGCTCTAAACAAATTCTAATTTGGTTAATAACAATCTTTCTTATAACAATCTGTCTGGTCCCTTGGAGTTCCTCTTAATCAAGTTTTACTGTACTTTTAAAAAATTAAAAAATTGTGTATCGAAAGTTAATTATAAAAGACACCGGGTGTATCAGAAAGCAAATCTCTAATATTTTTATTCGCTTTTTAGCAGAAACCAAAAACTAAAACTTCAAAAGTTTTTTGCTAAGTTACAAATTTTTTTAATTCAAATACAAGTACACTCAAAATATAAATTATGTTGGCTGAACAGAAAAATTTGTCACTTTAACAAAATTTATTCCTGTTTTTTGGCTTAAAATAAAATTTGTTGATTTTAACAAATTCTTTTGTTATTTAACAAATCTAAATTGTATTTGAATTAAAAAATTTTGTAACTTAGCAAAAAACTTTTGAAGTCGTATTTTTTGGTTTCTGCCAAAAAGCGAATTAGTAAAACTACAGTTGTAATTATACTGAGTCGTAAAATATGTTCAAATTAAGGTCTCGGGACCCTCCCCGGGCCTAGTCTATACCATCTAAAGTCATGTAAGGGCAATCCAGAGGAGCAAAATTTTTATCCGTTTTGCTCTATCTCGCTTAGTTTTCGAGATATGGGCCATTTTATGAAGTGGAAAATTTTTATTAAAAATTTCCGAGGGTCCAAGGTCCCACCACGGTCCATTTTTGGATAGAAATAGCCCCTTTCGCTGGAGTATTATTCAGTTAGAGTTATTCGAAATTTTCGTCAATTTTGCTCTATCTCTCTTAGTTTTCGAGATATGGGCCATTTTAAAAAATCGGGAGGGAAAGAAATAGCGCCATCTTTAAAACTTCGTATACACTGGTGACGCCATCTACCGGGTGATAACAGAAACATGAAAATATTATATTTTAAAAATAAATTTTGTAAAATTCAACGAATGGGTTCTTAAAAATTAGTTATAAATAGTTTTGAAAATTAACACTCAAAACTAGTTAAAGTACTGAGGATTTTTAGTATAGTGTAGAGATGAGCGATCCGGTGATTTTTGAATAACGCTGCTACCAGTCACCGTTCTTTTAAACAGTGACCGTGATCACGGGTTTGTAATATGGGCGATCCGGCGATTTTTCAGTAACATTGTTCTCAGTGAAATCGTGAAATATTCAAGTCGTTGTTCTTTTAAACTGTGATCGTGATCACGGTTTTTCTATGGAAAAGACTGCGATTTTCTGATAAATAAACGAAATAATATTTATGGCGAGTTTTTAAGATGTCAGTTAAAATTGGTGTAGTTAAACCGAAAACGAATTTTGTCAGCCATTTCAAAGTTTATTAACAAAAGTTTGCCGGAAAAACTTTTTTTCGAGTATAATTTATTTCTTTATTGAAATAAAACAAAATAAACAACATTTTAAAAGCAGTATTCCAGTTACAAACTGCGTTAAACTAAGTTTAAAGATAATCCACTTCCTAAAAACTGGGCCTTAAAAGAAGAATAGTTGCGACCGGTAACAAAGACATGATAGAAGGAGACATTTTATTCAGAAGAGTGTGAAAGCAAGTCACTGTTATTGAAAAAAAAAACATATATTACTGTGCACAATGAAGTTTGCAAGAAAGAATAGTACAAAAATAATAAAAGAACGACATTCCGAGTAACTGCGACTTGAAATATTTGATCACTGCCGTTACCAGTGGTTTATCAATAACTGTGATTAAATCACCGGTATGAAAATATCGCTCATCTCTAGTATAGTGTTAAATGAAGATAACCAACATCTTTGTTTAAATCAGTGTTTCAACTAAAAATTTGTTAAAAATAAGTCAAATCGATTTGAAACCCCTTTGACATATTTTTCTACTGACGTATTATTTTAAGAGTATAAGATAAAACTTAGGTAACTAAACACAGTTTAAAGTGAAACGATATGAAATGGGCCAAAAACTAAAGCAAGTTGACAAAAACTAAAAATTAATAAATCTACATGAATTTTTTTAGTAACTTACACACATTTGAAGTTGAATTTTACCTAAGTACTTCCATAATTCCTTATTGGTTGAAAATATTATAGTTCGTTTTTTGATTTCCCAACTATTTGGATGCGCTGAATTCAATTATGCGACCAAAAATTGTATATCATCTTTAAATTTCAGGGAATCGAGATTTTCTTGAAAAAATTAGGATGTTTTAAAACGTCAAAAAAAGTATGCTTAAAGCTTAAAATGAAGTGTGAACTTTCTTTACCGAATTAAAATAAATACTCATTCCACTTTTCCGGAAATGGTTCAAGTTGCTAATTTTTAAGGCTATATAAGTCCAAATCGGCATTAATATGGCATTAAAAGCACTTCCACTTCTTTAGTTTCCATAAACCCTTTTTTATTCCTTAAGCTGGATTTTCAATACTGAAGTACCCCACTCTGCAGAGTGGATTTTGTTCCTTTCTTTTTCGCACTTATATTTTATGCCATGCCATCTCTAGTTTAGTAGACTCCACTTTGCAGTATATTTCTATAAAAACACGTTTAACAAATTCAAATCCCGATATATCCAATACAAGAATCAATTGGGTCTGTTAGGTATGATGTTCTATTTCCATAATTGCTACTTTACATAAAAATCAGCTCGACCGTTTTCCATATAGAGCCTAATTGGCGATCGTCAATTTTATTGATTTTTCTTTTTGTCCTTTATATGCCATACTTTTGGCTTTCTATCCGGGTCATACACCTAAACTAGTTACCAGTTAGGTCCCGAGTTCTAATTTCCGAGTTCGTAGGATTCATTTAATAATTTTGTACCAAAAAATAAAAAGAACACGAAAAGGCAATACAATTTTAGTAGCCTTCAAGCTGGATCAAAACATGGACCTATTTTACCCATTTTCAATAAGGTTTCTTCTTCTGGCAATGCAAATTTATTTATCAAATTGCGTTGAGTTGTCTTCAGAATTGCGACCTGTAGTTTGATTGCACTTTATACAGACAGACGGACGGGCGGACAGCATCAGCTCAAGTTCAATATACCCTGTACCACAGACTGGTGTAACAAAAAAAGTATTTATTTATTTATTTATAAAAAATTAACATATAATTAAAATTATAAGCTAATTGGATGGATGAGCAATAGCGACTTAGGCCTTCAGCTCTTGTTAAACTATATGTACATATAAATATATAATAAGATTAGTTCAATAAGTTTTTCGGTTGTATTAAATTAAATTATATAAGTTAGTAGATTTCAAGTATTTAATGATTGCTGTTATGTTTTCATCGGTTGGATCTGAGAGAAGTTTTATTGGATCGTTATTTCCAAAGAATTGTGACCTTTGGGTGATGAAAAGGGGACACTCTGAAAGAAGATGTGAAGGATTAGTTGGGTAGGAGATGTTACAATTACATGGATATGTATTTGTGGGTTTCAATAGGCACCCGTGTGTAATTCTGGTATGACCAAGTCGGAGTCTTACGATTTTGACAAGATCAAGTCTATTTGTTTTTGAGTTTATGTTAATGCTCTTTACGACTCCATAATTGTTGTTGTTTATTTTTTTATACCAGTCAGATGTCATTTGGTATGTATTATCTTTTTGTTTGTAATGAAATGATATATATCTAGATATATCTTTAGGGTTATAGTTTTCTGTGGTAATCAAGGGTGCTCTTGAAGAGCTTTTAGCTGCTGTATCAGCGTATTCATTTCCTGTGATGTTGCAGTGGCTTGGAACCCATATTAATTTTATTTCTGGGTATCGTTTTATTAGGATATTTCGAATTTGGGTAGTGTAAATATTGTTGTTAGAAATATTAGATATAAATCTAAGAGATGAGAGTGAGTCTGTGCATACTACAAAACTTCCTCTTTTGTTTTTAATATATTCAATAGCTTTAGCTATAGCGATTAGTTCGGCAGTGAGTATTGAACTGTGTTGTGGTAAGTTACCTAAATGGATGATGTTGTTTTCGGTTGTAATACTATATCCCACATTGGTAATAGTTTTAGAACCATCTGTATATATGAGGTTATAGTTATTCAATTGTTGTTGTAGATTTCTGAAGAGAGTGTAGAATTGATGCGGATTGTGGTTGTTTTTTGCGAATTTATGTAGGGATAAGTCGATGCTGTTACTTTTGAAGAGCCATGGTGGGAGATGTTCAATTTTAGTTTGTTGTGTTTTAATTGGAATGTTGAGTTCATCGCAATTATTTTTTATTCTGTTGATAGTAGATAATATTCTGGGTGTCCTTTTTGCACTTTTTATTTTCACCATAATTTTGTTAAGTGGAGAGTTTTTGTCCAAGAATGATCGGTATTGTTTTGTTGTAAGGATATCCCTCTGACTTTCAAGTGGTAAGATATCAGCCTCGGCGTAAAGGTTTTTTGTACGAGTGGTACGAAAAGCTCCTAAAGAGAATCTGATGGCAGAGTTAATTTGTTTATTTAGCTTTCCAATTGAAGATTTCGGGGCATATCCGTATATGGGCAGGCCGTAATTAATTTTGGATAAAATAAGAGCTTTGGTGATTTGGATTAAAATTTTAGTGCTGCAGTTAAACTTATGAGTGGATAGACATTTTATTATGTTTAATTGTTGATTAAGAGATTTAACTAGGTTATTGATATGTGCAAGCCAACTATATCTTTTGTTTATATGAAGACCTAATAACCGCATATTTGTTGCTTCAATAAGCTTTATTTGGTTAGATATGATTACGCAATTACAGTTTCTTTTCCGACATATATGAATATATTTACATTTTGTTGTAGATAAAATAGCTCCAGAGTAATTACTCCATTCGATAATATCCTCAAATAAAGGGTTGAGATTTATGACAGGATTTTTATTTTTGTTCGAATTTATAATTAAATTAAAGTCGTCGGCATAGGATGTGAAATCAATTTCTCGATGAAGTGAAAATACGTGGCATAATTTGTTGTAGGCTATTAAAAACAAAATCACAGAGATTGGTGATCCTTGCGGGATTCCATTAAAAAGTGGGAAGATTTTGGAGCTATAGGATCCAATTCTTACTACAAATTTTCGGGTAGCCATGAAATTAGTTACATAATTAATTATATTGGGACCCATTTTCCAGATGATTAGTTGATCTATGATGGTATGTAATCCAATTCTGTCGAATGCTTTTTGGAAGTCCAAGGAAATTATGGTGGAGTGTTTCCGTAGAGAAAGTGAACTCACAATTTGATGGTCGACGTATAGTAGACTATCGATTGTAGATTTTCCTTTAGTAAAACCAAATTGTCTTTTGTCTAATAGTTTGTAGGTATTTACAAACCACCATAATCTGTTTGCAACGATTTTGTCTAGCACTTTGGATAGACAAGAGTTTAGAGATATAGGACGGTAGGAATTGAGAGACGTTTTATCCGATCCGTGTTTATGAATTGGTATGGTAATACTAATTTTGAACTGTTGCGGAATATGCGAGTTCCATACTTGGTTGTAGAGTTGTAATAATCTTTGTTTCATTATGATCGGCAGATTTTTGATCATTGGATATGAAATCCGATCCATTCCGGGTGTTTTACCTTTAAGACTACTCAAAACAGTGTTCAGTTCAAGCATGTTGATAGCGGATTCTATTTTGAGGGCTTCAGGACTGTGGCTGAGTGTAAGGGGGGTTTGTAAGATTCTTTGTTTATGTAGTAGGAATTCAGTTGCAAAATTAAAATCGGAAGAATTATTGGACCAAAACTTGGCTAATTCTGTGGCTATAGCGTTTTTATTAGTTATAAGTTCATTAACCATAGTAGGTGTAGTTATTCCATGAATACTTTGAGAATTTTTGTAACCTGTGAACGATCGTATATTTTTCCAAATTTTTTCAGATGAAGATGATGGGTTTATGGTGGATGTAAAGTTGTAAATAGATTGTCTTTTAGCAATCTTTATTTCTCGTTTTAGCAACGCATTGTCTTTTTTGTAAATAATTAGGTTTGTAGTCGTCATGTTCCTTTTATATAAAATCCATGATTTGTTCTTGTTTCTTTTTAGAGCCTCAAGATTTGAGTTCCACCAAGGAACCTTATTTTGAGATGCTGGGTGAGTTTGGGGTATAGAAATATTGGCAGATTGGCGTATAATTTTACATATATTGGCTGTTTCCTTGTTTATATTGCTGCTTATTGGACGTTGGGATTCGAAAGATAAGCATAGGTTTTGAAATGAGCTCCAATTTGCCTGGTCTGTTTTGTATTTTGGTCTGAAACTGGGAAAAGTTTCAGGATCTTGGTGGAATAAGGAAACTATAATGGGAAAGTGATCACTTCCATGTAGTATTTTTTCTGCTTTCCATTCAGTATGTATGAAAAGCGAAGGTGAGCAAAAGGATAAATCTATGTGTGAAAAAGTACGGTGTGTGTTGAAATGTGTTGGCGATGCGTCATTTAATAATACTAAGTTATTGTTGTTTATGTAATTTGCCAATAAATTACCTCTTCTATTAGAAGAAGCTGAACCCCAGATTCTGTGAGAGGAATTAAAGTCCCCAGTAATCATAACTGGAGGGACGATATTATCAAAAACGTTACAAAGATTTTGTCCAGAGAATGTTTGGTTTGGGGGAATATAGGAAGATACGATTTTGAATTTTAGTTTTGAAAATATTTCTATACATATGGTATCGAAATCATTGTTAACTTCGATTTTCTTATGTTGTAGAGATTTGTGAATAAGTATGGCAACACCACCATATCTAGTATTGGAAGTGTTAAGCGAGAAAAGAACGTAATTTATCGGAATTGGAATATTTGTTAAACTATGTATATGTGTTTCTTGTAGTGATATTATTTTTGGAGAGTATAATTTTATTAAAAGTTGCAGTTCACTGTAGTTATTACTAAATCCGTTTATATTCCACTGTAGTATATTTAATGTCATATATTATAAAAAAGAAAGAAAGGAAAAGTTTAAGTGAAGATATATTTTAATGTGTTGCTGTGAACTAATTTTATTATACATTTTGAAGAATTTTTAGGTTTTTTAGTACGCTTTGTTATATTGCCAGGATTCTTTTTAAGTTGATTTCTTGTTCTTTTAGAGGTGTTTTTAGGTAAAATTTTAGGAGAATTTTTACTATCTTTTGTATTGGTAGTATTTTGTGATGATATACTTCCAGTGTCTGATGTTTCAGCATCAGACATGACATCAGAATAATTTGTTTTTTCTCGGGTTGTAATTGTTTTATTTGTGAATGAAGTAATATTAATTTTATCGATATTTTGTGGAATATTTAGTTGGTCTTTATTATATGATGATGGTTGTTGTACTTGTGAGATTTGGGTGGTGTTGTTGGTAGATTTTATTACAGAAGAGTAAGACATTGTAGCAGAGTGATTACGATCATTGTATTTTTTTATGGCTGTTTTTCTATTTGTTTTCTCCAGAGTAATTATTGCTTGTATCTCTTTCTCCTTCAAGAATATAGGGCATGTTTTGTCTTTAGCCGAATGGTTTTTGTTTGTGTTTTTATTTTCTTTGCAGTTTATACATTCTTGAGTGTTTGAGCAGATTTCTGTATCATCATTAAGATGGTAGTCGTATGAACAATTGAAACAGATTTTATTGTTTTTACAAAACTTTGCTAGATGTCCATAGCGATGGCATTCTTTACATTTCATGGGGAGAGGTATGTAAGGTCTAATTTTTACTTTCTCATAGCCAATTGATAGCTCAGACGGGAGTGAGGTAGTGGCGAATGTGACAATTATCAAACCAGTTTCTATTAGTATATTGTTTACTTTTTTTAAAATTTTGTTTATGTTACATACGTTTTGTGTTTTCAGTTCGTTAAGAATTTCGTCCTCTGCTATGCCGCGGAGGTCATTTGAATAAATCACACCTTTTGAATAATTAAGGGTTTGATGTTCACATAAGTTGACTTCTATAGTTGGAGTAAGATTTTTTAATTGAATGAGGCTTCTAGCCTGTATATAATTTTTTGTTTTAATAAGAAGAGTTCCGTTTAATAGTTTTTTACACATTTCGACTTCCCCTGAACAGGTATTGTCAATTACTTTTTTAATAAGGAAAGGTGACACTTCCGAAAGAGTTTTATCACTATTAATACGACTCATTATCAAATATTTTGGACCGGGGGATATAATTGAAAGCATTTTAGATTTTTCTGGTATTATAGGCGGTTTTTTATTTTTCCAATCATCCGGTGGATCATTCATTTTGATGGCGTTAAGTATTTAGTATCAGTAATAAAATAAATATTTGATAATTATTAAATTTTAAGCAAAATGAAACAGAGAGCACAGTAATAATTCCGTCTTGTGTAGGCTAGTTAACAACGAACACTGAACAAAAAAAGTAAAAAATTTGTAAAACTACAGTTTTATCTGTATATATATTTGTATATATACAAGGATATATATAACTGCGGCCCAAGGAGCATAGGGCCGCAGTTTTATCTGTAATTAGAATTTATTAAAATTTAGGGTCTCGGAACCCTCCCCGTGCCTAGTCCATAGCATGTGAGGGCACTCCAATGGAACAACCATTTTGTCTGTTTTGCTCTATCTCGCTTAGTTTTCGAGATATGGGCCATTTTATGAAGTGGAAAATTTTGATTAATTATTTCCGACGGTCCAAGGCCCCGCCAATGTCCATTTTTGGATGGAGATAACCCCTTTCGCTGGGGTTTTTTATGGTTAGGGGTAGTCGAAATTTTTATAAATTTCGCTCTATCTCTCTTAGTTCGCGATATATTTTCCATTTTAAAAAATCGGGAGGGAAAGAAATAGCGCCATCATTAAAACTTCGAATACATTGGTGGCGCGATCTACCTGGTAATAGCAGTAACATACTATGCCTAAGATAATTTTTCGTCCACGAGCCGTTAAAAGGGTTCTTGTGAATCTCGACGTAAATAAGTCAGCGGGCCCGGATGGTATACCAGCACTGGTACTGAAACAGTGCTCTTCGACGCTATCGCGTCCATTGGCAACCCTACTTAGCACGTCATATCGCATGGGTATCTTTCCATCGTGCTGGAATGTTGCCAATGTCCAGCCAATCCTCAAAAAGGGTGCGGATACCAACCCTGAAAATTACCGCCCAATCGCAATCTGCTCTGCGCTCTCGAAGGTCATGGAGAGCATAGTTAACTACCATCTTGTTAATTACCTTGAGTCCAATTTGCTTCTTAATGATCTTAATGATAGAGGTCGTTCTACGGGAGACGTGATGGCGCTTCTTTCAGAGCGTTGGAGTCAGTGTCGGTGATGACTTCGATTATATCGAGTTTTCTCAGGGGTCGCACTATAAGAGTTGTTATAGATGGGGTCTCATCTAATGAGTTTCAGTTGTATGCAGGGGTACCGCAAGGCTCTGTTCTTTCTCCTTCTCCATTTCTTATCTTTCTAAATGACTGACTCATAAGACCGCGGAGCCATCATTGTCATCTGTATACATGGGTGGTATCAATATTGAGGAATCAGAAGCTTTTCATGTTCTGGGCATGAGAATCCAGTGTAAAGTCCGTTGAAAAGATCACATCGTTCAAGTGTCGAAAGAGGCATTCAAGTGTCTTGGCTTTCTTAACCGGTGAAAGAACTACTTCACTTCTTCTGATCTCCTTACTATTTATACCACCTATATCCGGCCGAAGATGGAATACAACTCCCACATATGGGCAGGGGCTTCAAAGTCTATTTTGGAGCTTTTGAACCGTGTACAAAGGAGGGCGTCGGCGCTCATTAATGACAGTAGGGTATCCAGCTCTATTGACTCGTTGGAGCATCGTCGGATTGTGGGTTGTGTAACACTGTTCTATCGTTACTACCATGGGAAGTGTTCTGCTGAGATAAGTGCACTTATCACGGGGCCCCGTGTTTTTGTCCGTAACACGCACTTGTACAGTAGATCTCATCCGTTTGTGGTCGATTGTCCAGTTAGTCGCACAACGCATTATAGAGAGAATTCGTTCATTAGTCAAACTGCCCGTATGTGGAATAAACTCCCCGCAGATGTCTTTCCTGATACTTACAATATAGAGAAATTCAAGTCAAACGTTCACAAACACTACTCACTTTTTCCTCCTTCCCATAACCTATTTTCCTGATATTAACACAATACATTGCATTAGTAGGGGCATCCCCTGAGTGTTGGTCTATAGTAAATAAACATGATAATATTATATTTTAGCAATAAATTTTGTTAAATTTAACGAATGGGTTCTTAAAAAATAGTTTTAAATAATTTTGAAAATTAACACTCAAAATTAGTTAAAGTACTGAGGATTTTTAGTATTGTGTTAAATGAAGACAACTAAAATCTTTCCTTAAATCAATGTTTCAACTAAAAATTTGTTCAAAACTAGTCAAATCGATTTGAAACCGATTTGACTTTTACAAAAAAAAGTATTCTTGCAAAGCTTTAGAGTTCCGTTATTAGGTTTGAAGCTATATCCAAATTTATCGGGCATCTTCAGATGACATGAATTTTTGCCGTTAACTGTTTGGGTTATAAATACTATGTAACAAACTCTGTTATTGTTGTATATTTACGACAGTTGAACAGAAAAGAAATGAAGAAATTCACAGTGTAAGTGCTTTATAAAATTTGTGGTTTCGAAATACCATGATTTTTGAACAATAACATAAAATTTTCAATAAATATGTTTTCTTCTTCTTCCTACGAGTATAAATGAGCACTTGGAACACTCTTTTGGTGTCATTTTTTTTCAAAGTCCATTTTTAAGCCCAGTTGTCACTACAACCAAAAACTAGTTTTAAAAAACCAATAGTTTTTGGTTAAAGCCTCATTCATACTGAACCCAAAACTAGAAGTTTTCGTTTTTTAAGTTTTCGATTTGAAATTTGTATGCAATTTGACATTCGAAAACAAATTAAATTTGAAAACTAATAATTTTGGGTTCAGTATAGGGTATTCAATTAATCGGCTTTTTATTTTAATCGATTAATCCTGCAAATAATTATTCGGGTTTTTAACTTAAACGGTTAATCGAACAAAATTTTAAAATTAATCGATTAAACGAAAAAAATGTATGTAAAATAATATACATACACTTGTTGTGTTTTTAATAATTTTATTTAAAAAAGGAACAAACATAAATTCAGTAACTCTACTGAAATTCATAAAAATAAAAAAGTGTGATAATTGAGATCAGATTTTGTCAATATTTTTATTTTTTCTGTCTCCTCTTTCACATATTAAAATTTTATCCAAATCGGGGAGAAGCACACCCAAAAGAAGAATATAAAACCCGGTACATTAATTTGTATCTCTTTCGTATGCATTGAATACATAAAAAACGTAAATGTAGAGAGGAATTCCGTTGAGAAATTGTTTTCCCTCTACGTTTCCGTACTTCCATCCTTTTATTTTATTAATTCAGCGTGCTCACTAAACCAGCTTTATTACATTGAGCATTAATTTTAATAATCATTAATTACAATAATTATTAATGCTTTCATTTAATATCAACTTTGAAAAAGTCGTAAACAATAATTAAAAATTTATCATACGTAAATAGATACCACTACTTTACTAGATAAGTCACAACAACAGGGTAGTAATTAGGAAGATGACAAAGCAAACTGTGAAAATTTTATATTGTTTTTGTTTTTTCTTTGGGATTTAAGATGTTTATTAACGCCCCTACTTGAAAACATGAAATTCTCATTGAGTTGAAGCTAACAAATATTTCTAGAAATTATAAAAGGTCGTCCCTCAATTATTTTCTTAGGCCAGAATGAAATTCGGATAGGTACAAGCGTACAGCAAATTATTTGTCACAATTTTTTAAAAAAATTTTGAGGTTTTAGCACATTTTGTTTAATTAAAAATTTATATTTTTTAAACATTTTTGTGATTTTCTACTAATTCCGATTAATCGATTAATCGTACGAAATTATTCGAATTATTCGTTATTCGAAATTTGGACATTTTAAATTATTCGCACATTTTTTGAGAAAAATTGTTCAATTAATCGAATAACGATTAATCGATTGAATACCCTAGTTCAGTATGAATGAGGTATAATGTTAATTTAGACTGAACAAAAACTACCTAGTTTTTGTACAAAACTATAAAAAACGAGTAAAAAGGTTAAAGTCGGGCATGCCGACTATACAATACCCTACACCAGTCTGGGTAAAAGCCAACTAATGTTTGGATCCGAAATTCGAATGGGTTAAAATGGGGCTTGTGTCAAAATTTTCTATAATGTGAGTCAGCGCACCAAATTTCATTAAAATATCTTAATATTTGCGACCTGCAGTTTGTAACCAAGCCAATTTTGGGGGGAGCCTTATATGGGCACTAGGTCTAAACATGGACCGATGTTCACCAAAATCAATAGGCTTCGTCCTTGGGCCAACATAGGTCTGTGCACCAAATTTCATCAAAATATCTTAATATTTGCGACCTGCAGCGTATAAACAATATAATTTTTAGGGGACCGTTATATGGGCACTAGGTCTAAACATGGACCGGTGTTCACTAAAATTAATAGGCTATGTTATTGGGCCAACATAGGTCTGTGTACCAAATTTCATCAAAATATCTTAATATTTACGACCTGCAGCGAATAAACAATATAATTTTGGTAGGACCCTTATATGGGCACTAGGTCTAAACATGGACCGATTTTAACCAAAATCAACAGGCGTCGTCCTTGGGCCGACATAAGTCGGTGTACCAAGTTTCATCAAAATATCTTAATATTTGCGACCTGTAGAGTGCGCACAAGAATGCATGGACAGACAGACAGACGGACATCGTTAAAACGAAATAAAAAAAATTCTAAGCCGATCGGTATACTATAAGGTGGGTCTAGGACCAATATTTTTTGGTGTTACAAACATCAGCACAAACTTATAATACCCTGACCACATAATGGTGTAGGGTATAATAAAAATGCCCTGTTGGCTGTCCGTCTCCAATATACACAAATTGCCTGCACTTGTACGTACAAACCATACGTCAATGTAGCAATATTTGTGAAAAGGTGACACGAAGGAAATAAGAAGATAAACAGAGAAAAACTGAAGTAGAATGTTTGTATAGGTCTGTTTGATAACTTCTGAAATTATTCATATAGAGACAATCTGACAATAAAAATATAAAGAATAATACAATTTAATGGAAGATCACTGATGAAGCCTGTCCATAAAAAGGCAGAAACTAGATCTAGTCTGATTTGCAAATTTAATGTGTTTATAACTTTTGAGGAAGGTTTATTCTTCTTCTTAACCTTAAACCTACTAAACTAGTTTTTGCTTGTTTTTTATATATAACTAGCAAGAGCCAAAAACCAGGTAGTTTTTCCTCAGTCTAAATGCAGTATTAGATTGATTACTTTGAGTGTTTTTGTAAGCTAGAGTCTACATACGGTGTACATTTTGGGACATTATGGATCTATTTACATAGCATAACAATTCAATTGAGATTTAAACTTTCGAATATGGCTTATGGTATACCTCTAATAATCTAATAACCCCGGTTCGAATACCGGCACGACCACGTTTTATTAAAAACTATTTATAGCATATTTTTTTCAATCTGTTTTGAGCCCCATTATGTTTTCGTAAGCCAGCCTAACACATTACTTTTGGAACAACTCATATTTAAGAAGTTAGAATATTAATATCCAGGCTAAGGCGTCTAAATCTTTGAGTTTAGATTACCAGACTCATTATTTGAAAAGTTGTGTTTTTGCTGGAAGTAATAGAGCATACAGAATGTTATTTGCAAAACGAGGTAAATCAGTTAAGTGGTTAACAACAATAAAATGAGGAAAAATGAAGTACTCATTGTGTACATTTGGTTAACAAACTCTTTTATCTATATGGTGTTCTAAGTGAAGGGGAAGGCTAAGTGAACAGTTAGAGTGGATTTCTACATAATTTGTGTATTAATAAATGTGGGCGTTTATTTAATAAACAAAAAAATATGTCAACACATTACTGTTATTTCATTTAATGAAATGTAATTAAACCTTTGTCAAACAATATCAGTAATTTTAAATTTAAATGTGCAGATGCATCTTTATCTGATATCCCAGCAAAAACTAAATATGCTTTTGGAACCAATTATGAAATAAAAGCGTTTAGTTTGTAAGAGCAACAGGTAGCACTTACTGTATTGTGGACTGACAAGAAAGATAATTCTTCTTTAAATCAATTCGGATGTAAATTTATTCTATTTATAAATCTATAATAACTTAAAATCAATGAGGGAATTCATGTATGTAGATAATTAATCCCGCACTCAGAAAAGTTCTGCAGTTACTACATGACAGTTATTTATGTAGTAATGCGGTTGTAGTTATTTTAACTACAATTGTAGTTAATTTACTTAGAACTAAATTTTTCAATGTTTTTGACAGTTATTTTTTTAAACAAACTACAAAAATTACTACATTGTAGTAACATTTATTTTATGCAGTTATTTGGAATTTTATTTACAAATACTTAAATTTTCAAGTGTGTATGCACACACACGAAGCAAACAGAAGTATGTGTATGAATCACTTGTTTAGAAATTTCTAGTTAAAGTATATGAGTATAACATGTTTTCTCTTGTCTTAGTCATAAAACAACGCCAAAGAGTGAGCACGCGTAATACGGAAAAGGTTTTATATTTTTTATTAAATTACTAAAATAATAAGGTAAGTTTTATAATATAAATTTATTTACGGGGAATGTTAAAAAAATATTGTATTTATTTTCTTTCAGTTCTTTTATATTCTCATCCCTTTCTACCTGGAGAAAAAAAGGAAGAACAACAGCATATTTCATCCATCACAGACGGACATGTACAACAATATCTTAATAGTGAATGAATGAATAGTGACATTAAGTGTAAATTTTGATTTCTCAATTTTAAATTTATTATAGAATAAAATTAAGTTAATAGTCTTTACATAAATTTGTTTTTTTTATTAAATTAGTAATTAAAAAAAAATTTTTTTATTTATGTTTTTTTAACTACATTTGCAAGTTGTTTGTACAGTTTTACAATAATTTGCATGTATGTTGTTTCAATTGCATTTGTAGTTGTTTTTACTACATTTGTCAGTTGATTTTTAACAGTTAAAAATTACTTCATATTGCAGTTAATTTAACTGCAAATGTAGTCTACACCTTTTTAAGTGCAAATGCAGTTATTTTAACTGTCATTTGCAGTTGATTTTACCTACATAATTCCCTGAGTGCGTATTCTTTTAATATCGAAAATTGTCTTTTCTCTCAACTAGCGAAGAAACGTACAAAACTGAGCAATTACACTGAGAGAATTATCAGCATAATATTAATGAATTATTGCATAAAACCAATGAAGTTGCACTAGAACTCGTCCATAGAAACTTTTCATTGGATTAATGGAATTTTTCATAAAATATTGTCAAAAATTCATTCTGTTTATTAAAAATTTCATACACACCATGAAAAAGTTTCATTAAAACTCGATTCATAAAATATGCGAAGCTTTTTCATTGAATTAAAGAAAACTTTCATTTAATTTGTGAAGAAAACTTCATTATTTTACTGAAAAAATTCATTAAAACTCGTCCAGCAAAATTCTCTCTGTGTAGATTTAGGACCTGTTTATTTATTACGAAAATATTCTATACGATAGCAATTGACAGTTACTTTCGTCAAAAATATATGGGAAACAAAAACAAATTTTCGTTACTTTGCTTTCGTTTAGACTATTTTCGTAATACATAAACCGGGGCTTACAAAATAAAATTTTTTAAAAAAGCATCTAATACTGCATTTAGTTGAGCAAAAACTACCTACTTTTTTGCTGTTGCTAGTTTTTAATTGTCAAAACGCATATAGAAATATAAAAAACAAGCAAAAACAAAAAATAGGTAGTTTTTGCCCAGTCTAAATTCGGAATAAAATTAGGTACCAAATTTTTCAAAAATAGTGCGAAAAAAATTAAAAATTTTTTAGTTTCTTCACAGAAATTCGTATTATCAGAATATGAAAATAAATTTTATGAAAAAAATAGTAACCCATTTATTGCCTACAAAGCGTTAAAGTTTCAATTTGTACTACTTATATCACCACTAGAGGACGCGACTAACAAGGAAGGTATCCAATGAATTCTGCCCGATTTTAATGAAATCGGATAAGTTATTGAGGAGAAAAAAATAAGAGACACGTATTTTTCTTATGTAGTGGCCCAAAAAAACATTTAGGGATTAAAAAGTGGGATCAAATCCTAACCTATTTGCCTACACTCAAAAAAATATGTTAGTAGAAAATTAGTAAAACGTCTTGTATATCAAGTGTACTAGTTTTCAGCAATTTTTTTGCTGAAGTTCCGTTTTCAGCAAAAGTTTTAGTTATATTTTTTAGCACTAAACTAATTTTGAACTAATGTTTTACTAATATATTTTGCTACAAAAATTGTGCTGATAACCGCATTTATAGCATGTACGACAACAGACTAGATGTAGATGTCGCAGCTTGTCTGGATGTAGTACAGACAACGTAAATGATAATTAAAAACGAGTAAAAAGGTTAAAGTCGGGCATGCCGACTATACAATACCCTACACCAGTCTGGGTAAAAGCCAACTAATGTTTGGATCCGAAATTCGAATGGGTTAAAATGGGGCTTGTGTCAAAATGTTCTATAATGTGAGTCAGCGCACCAAATTTCATTAAATATCTTAATATTTGCGATCTGCAGTTTGTAACCAAGCCAATTTTGGGGGGACCCTTATATGGGCACTAGGTCTAAACATGGACCGATGTTCACCAAAATCAATAGACTTCGTCCTTGGGCCGACGTAAGTAAGTCGGTGTACCAAATTTGATCAAAATATCTTAATATTTGCGATCTGCAGCGTATAAACCATATAATTTTAGTAGGACCCTTATATGGGAACTAGGTCTAAACATGGACCGATGTTCACCAAAATCAATAGGCTTCGTCCTTGGGCCAAAATAGGTCTGTGTACCAAATTTCATCAAAATATCTTAATATTTGCGACCTGCAGCGTATAAACCATATAATTTTAGTAGGACCCTTATATGGGCACTAGGTCTAAACATGGACCGATGTTCACCAAAATCAATAGACTTCGTCCTTGGGCCGACGTAAGTCGGTGTACCAAAGTTCATCAAAATATCTTAATATTTGCGATCTGCAGCGTATAAACCATATAATTTTAGTAGGACCCTTATATGGGCACTAGGTCTAAACATGGACCGATGTTCACCAAAATCAATAGGCTTCGTCCTTGGGCCAAAATAGGTCTGTGTACCAAATTTCATCAAAATATCTTAATATTTGCAACCTGCAGAGTGCGCACAAGAATGCATGGACAGACAGACAGACGGACGGACAGACGGACATCGTTAAATCGAAATAAAAAAAATTCTGAGCCGATCGGTATACTATAAGGTGGGTCTAGGACCAATATTTTTTGGTGTTACAAACATCAGCACAAACTTATAATACCCTGACCACATAGTGGTGTAGGGTATAAAAAACAACTCTACACAATTTCTATATTTAAATTTTCAGCAAATAAATTAACTAAAGTAAAATTTCTCTACGAATTTTTTGAGTGTTTTTCAATCTACTGATATTCAGCAAAAAGTTAAGTGATTTTAGCAAGGATTTTTTTCATTTCCAATCGACTAAGTGTTAGCCAAACTTTTGCTGAGATTACTATTTTTTTGGTAAAAATCAGATCAAAACATCAAATCAAAACACTTTTGCTGAAATTACCAACTTTTTTGCAAGCACGCTCCAGACTAAAAATTTGCTGACACAGCAACATTTTTTGCTGACTTTACTGACTTTTTTTTGAGTGTATGAAAACATGTCTGATATTTAGTTTTATTTGTACAAAGCGTTAAAGTACTGGAGAAAATAAAAATTGCCTGTGTTGTGGAATCAGGGTTGCCACTTATTTGAAATATAGGTGAAAAGGGCGTTTTGAGAAAGGTCGCCCTAAGGCCGAACGATAACGAATATCGAGAAAAGCTTAGACAGCCCTTCGATTAAATGAAATAGGCATTATTATTTGTATATTTGAACTAGAGCCAACAATTTCCCAAACAAATAAGCTATTCGAAAAAATAAAAATTAAATAACAGAAACAAAAATTGGACATGTCCGGACATGTTTTGTAAACCGCTAGATGCGTCTCCAAATATGCTTTCATTTGATATCCAATGTGTCTATTTTTCTTCGAAATTATAAGAAATAAATTAAAAAACTTTCTAACCCCTAAACAAGAGATTAGGCCTTTACAAAAAAATACGTATACATTATTTTTTTCCACCATCACTATCCGAATCTCATTAAGATTAAAAAACGCTTTCTGAAAAATCGACCTATCCTTTTACCAAGTTTTGTCAAAAACTTCGCACGAAATACATTCTTGATAAAAATGGGTTAACTATTTAAATTCTAGATTGAGCAAATAAAGTAGTAAATAATAGGCTTGTACGATTACATTTTTAGTAAAAAAAAAAAAAATATTCAAAAAGTTGTTAAAATATTCAAAAGTGATTGAACAAACAAATTGTAAAAAGAGTTAACAAACAAAAAAATTTACGAAAATCGCAAAAAAACGTCCGCGGAGTGCAAACTTTAATGTGAATCATAAGAGTTAATTAATTTAATTACGATTCACATAAAAATGTGTTTAATTTTATCATTTGTTAAACAAAAAACATATTACTAGTTTTTGCTGGAAGAAATTTTTCAAGTAAAAACTAGTAAAATGTCACTTTAAACTTTTTACTAGTTTTTACTACTTTTTTTTTTGTACTCGAACGGATTTTTGAGCAAAACTTGTAAAAATGGTAATATCATGTAAACAAACACAAGAAATTTAATCAATAAAAGGAGTGCTTGTTTACATTAGGTCCATAATATAATATAAACAATAATATATTATAATTTTATGTTTTCCGTGAGTCACAAACTTAAACTAAACTTATAAAAATTAATTTTTTATAAATTTTCTTTGTAAACAGTTAATTTTTCTTTATTTTCTTTTTTTGTTGTAAGAAAAATATTTAGGGTTTTTTTTTGAAAACGCCTAAATCTAGCGGAATTTTTAAAATAGTTTAGGGGAAATATAAAAACTTACAGAGAGTATGATACAATTTGCATTTAATCTCAAATTAAAACTTTCCCAAAAAATTAGGCGAACAGAAAAAGTGAAACTTGGCAACTTTATATGTTTATATTTAGATAGAGCCAAAAATAATGTAAATTTTAGCTAATCAGTATGGAAAAAGAGAATTCTTGATGTAAAATGTTAAGCAGAAACATATGTTTTTTCTGTTTGAAAATTCTAATTGGCAGAAATTTGTACAAATTAATATATTAAACTTAGGAAGTTTGAAATAATTACAAAAAATTTGTTTTATATTCAACTGGAATAATTCAATTCTCAATTCATTCAGAAATTGTATTTTATGACAAAAAATTAATTTGAGAGAAACGATAGTAAAAATAATAAAAAATCAACAGAATTGAGATTAATTTTGCGAAACAATTCGGCGAAAATTGTGTCGGATTTAAAAATTTAATTAACGAATTAGTTTTTCAAATATATAAGTTGCAGATATGTGTCATGATTTTCGTTCACGATAAAATTTCCTTATTAAAATTCTAAAATTTACAATAAGGGAATTCACAGTTCATGCTTTTTTTAGTAGTAAATTAGCATTATCGAAAATTTGACAACTTTCTATGGGTTAAACTTAAAAAATCATGCTAAGTATTTTACAACGATAGCACATTAGCACTTAAACTATGAATTCTTTCAATACTTTTCATTTTACTTTCACAAACAGTGGGCCCTATCCATCTATTCACTAACAAATTTGTATGCAAAACCAAAATATGGGGTTTTTTATATGACATTCTAAGGTTTTTTGTTTACTTTTTGTACGAAAATTTGTCATTTTGTTGTTGTAATCGAGAGAACATGTTTTTTAACCCTCTAACCGTCAAGCCCGCCTCCAGGCGGGGTATATTAAATTGACCAGAAATGCGCCAAAGGGGTATTTTATAATAAGAAATTATACTTTTTCAACAGAAAACAAAATTTGTAAAATTTTGTGTAAAGAATTTTTTTGTATACCATTCACGATTTGGAAGCGAGAAAGTGTCAAAGATAAAATTTCGTAAAATTTCAAAAATTAAATATTTTAAAATAACCAAAAGTTTAAAAAATCTTAAAAACATATTTAAATTGAATAAAACAATTGATAGTGACCACGAAGTGAGATTGGAGCTTAAGCTATTCAAAAAGTTCCTTACTTTGGTCCAAGGACGCACAGGATTCCATAAGCACACCTTTAAAGGACATCGCCTTAACTTCAAAGCGCATGGACAGATTTTTTTGAAATTTGGTAAAAAGAATATATTTGGTATAGGTAGCAAAGCTTATAAGTTTGAATAATATATATTGAAGTTTTGGTGCATTTTCGCTCAATTTCGCATTTTTCAAAAAACGAAAATCGCTACATCCTCTTAAGTAACAGCGCAAAAATAATTTTTTTTATTGCAATTATATCTTGGTAAGAGAAATAATTTGTGCCTAAGCCTAGTAATTTTTATGCGCTAGTTTTCGAGATTCACCCTTAAACTGTTTTGGCCCATATCGCCTAAATTAGGCAACGAAAAAAAATGTTGTAGAAGAACTTATTGTTTATTTTTCGTGAGGAACACATGGTATAAATTTCATTGCAAAAAAGCTTAGGCCTGTTAGAGGGTTAATGTATCTACCAGGTATTGTTATGCCGTTGTAAAACCATTCCATTTGAATACTTACTTGACACGAATGATTCATATAAAAGTTTATTTTGTTTTCTTGGCTTACAACAAAAGTTGTTAGCAAAAACAATTAACAACGTCAATGGTGAGTTACTTTTGTATAAAGCCTTCACAAAAATTAAATAAAAATGAGTACAAAAATTAAGTCGGGCATGCCGACTATATGATACCCTACACCAGTCTATTTGAAAGTCAACAATTGTTTGGATCCGAAATTTTAATGGGTTTAAATTGACTTGTGCTAAAATTTGTCTATAAATTGGTAAAAATTCATAAAATACATATGTAAGAAAATTCGATTTTGCCTAATTTTAGGTGCATTTAAATGGAAATCGGAAATAAGGCCATATGGGCGCCAGGTCTAAAGATGTAACGATCCTCTCGTAGATTAATGGGGTTTCTTCTTTTGCCCATATGTGCCAAATTACATTAAAATGTCATTGCGGCTTTTTGCATTCGAACAAGCATAAGAGCCACTTTTTGGGGAGCCTTTATATGTTCACTAGGTTTTAGCAGGGGCCGATGCAAGACAAAATCAATAGACTTTGTGAGTTAGGTCCATGTGAATTAGACCACCAAATTTCATAAGGATATGGGCACTAACCAAAATCTATAGGATTTGCCCCTGATGTGATATAAGTCGGTGTATTCAATTTGACCCAAATAACTCAATTTGCGACCCGTAAAAACGGATCTCGCAAAATCAATACAAAAAGTGATTCTGAGTCAACCAGTTTCCTAGAAGGGTGGTTTAGGTAACATATTTGTTGGCGTTACAAACATCATTGCAAACTCATTATACCCTGTTCACGTAGTGGGGTAGGGTATAACAAGTCAAGTCAGAGAGAGAATTTATTAAGCCCACATTGACATCATTTGTTTTGTATAAATACTACTCCAAATACCAGACACACGTATATTTCCCTGCAACATTTTATTTGAGCCATCATCGTCTATATATATTAGCAGGGCTTTAAAAGAAATAATTCATAGGTTTTAAGGAAATATCGAAAAGTATGCTTAAAAATATGCATTTTTATAGGCAACAAAATATGACAAAATATGCATTGAAATTTGCATTTATAGGAAAATATGTAAAAAATTCATTTATAGCTAAATATGCGTTAACAAATCGATTCCATTTTGTTGAAAATTTGTTGATACGCAAAGATATTTGGTTAACGTTATTTTCCAGCTAACGACAGCAAACATGTATATCCTCGAACATCCGAGTCCTAATGATCATATATTTTCATTTCCATACATGATCATGTGTGTAGACTAGACCGTACTACCTTACAGGCAAAAAAAAAGTGTGCGGTACACCTTCGAATATAAAGTATTTTTGCAAGGCAATTTCGAAAAAAAAAATTATCTTCCAGATGATCATAACTTGATGTTTCCGCAATATTTCAATAAATACATAATAATGGCAAAAAAACAAGTTTTGAATTAGTTTTTCTAATTATCGCCGAAACATTTATCTTCTAAATGAAAAAATAGAAGATATTCTGGCGTGTTCTGTATTTCACTTCTAGGTGAAAGTAAAAATTTCATAAATTGTTTCTCTCAATTTCATTTGGATTCATTTAAAATTTTGGTAAATTACGATTGTACATTGGTAATTTTATAGAAAAAAGTTGAAATCAATTTAGAACAAAGTGCAATAAGGACTTAAAATTCAATTTCACAGCGATTTGAAATCACTTCGAAATGCAGAACACAGACGAATGCCAAATTTCATTATTTTATTTGAGAATCTTTAATGATTCACCTTTTTATTATTAAATGAATTGAGGAAAACTAGATTCACCCATTCAGAATCAATCAATTTGAGCCATTCAAAACAAAATTCAATCAAATAATTGAGTCAAATAAAATACATTTAAAAAAAATGAATTCTTTCCAAGCTTTTTTATTAAATTGCCAAACCGCAAAAATTGCAATCAATTTGTTTTGCTTTTTTACTACTAACCAAATACTTATAATTCTTAACAATAAATAATACACGAATTACTCTGATAATTGATATTAGCCATGCAAAATTTATATTTTGAATTATACAGAAATTGTCAACCACGTTATATGTGATATCCAATAACTGTTCGTTAACGTTGTAAGCGTATACAAATATTAACAATGGGTCATATGAATAAAACTTAGCAATTACTTCGAAGTAATTACTTTGGGATTAGGAATGGCTTTTAACTCCAAATTTACCAAATGGCTGGTAGAATAGCATGAAATAAAACGAAAAGTAAAAAATTAAATTTCTAGTCTACTCCCAAGTAGACTAGATTTGTGAAGTAATTGCTTAAAAAATCCTGTATTTCCCCCTATTAGTAATATCTATTTTTTATTCATATGAGCCAATGTTTGCGAATTGATACTAACTGGTACATGTAATTTGATTATACAGGTGGAAATGTATAATTTTCTCCTCAATTAGATTTTAAATTTTGCATTGTATGAGAAAAAATTTTTGATATATCAGGTAATGTTTATATTAGAGATGGGCACGTGAGCAGAATTTTGCGTGATTCACGTGAATCACGCGTGAGTGTGAGTAAAACCTTAATATACTCACGTGAACTTGAGTGAGTGTGAGTAGAAGAAAATTGTTCGTGAGTGAGTGTGCGTGAGTAAAATTTTTGCGTGAGTGAGTGTGCGTGAGTCGAATTTTAACGCCTCACGCTGTTTTTTTTGGGCTTTTTATTCATATTTTCAAGTAATTGTTTTAGGCGACTTTATATTTTTGGGTATTTTTAATACAAAATAAATGGCAAAATTTCGTACTGGACTAGGGTTTCCCGGGAGATTGGAATGAAAATCGAAAAGTATCAGTTTTTTGGTAACATTTTTTTATTTCGATTTGTTTTATTAATATATTAGGTTAGTTTTTTTTCGAATTTTATACCTATATCTATAACGACTTGTAAAAAAAACGACTATCCGTACTTACCTGATTTTCTTTTATTTTTTGTAAACAAACAAAATTTAAACAAAAGCTGTTTTCGCACAAAGACTTCGCCGGAACTCGAAATGGAGCAATAATCTTGTGTGCCCTGCTGTACCTTTACCAACAAACGCATAATTCATTTGTTAGCTTTTGTTGTTTCAGATATTTTATGAAATAAAAAATTCTAAAATTTCAAATATTTTTATGACAAATATTTTTGTTTACATTTGAAAGAGAAAAGCCAAGAATTTTTAAGACTTGGTAGCATTTTTATAACTACTTAATTTTTAAGAAGCTAAATTTATCAAAATTTATACCTACTTAAAAGTTTTATAAATGCTTAAATTTGT
This sequence comes from Leucophora obtusa, assembly GCA_949987735.1. NCBI lineage: Eukaryota > Metazoa > Arthropoda > Insecta > Diptera > Anthomyiidae > Leucophora > Leucophora obtusa. The sequence continues at coordinate 114,710,512 of OX465295.1, read as the reverse complement.
ATGGAATATTTATACAAAATTCGAAAAAAAACAAACCTATTGTAGAAAGCATTTAAGTCGTATTTTATGTAGAACATCAATTTTAAGGATGAAAGAATGGAAATATTTAAATTAATGAATTTCGGTTTAAATGTCTACTTTTTGTAAGACATTTAAATAGTTCTCTTATCAAGTCAAAAAAATCTATGCCAAGTTAATTTAGGTCTTGTCAAGTTTCAAGCTAAAATATAATTTCCCAAGTTAAAAATACAGGTTTACACCGTTTACGAGTAGAATACGGGTTTATATGATATTGGTAATTACTAGGGCAAGGTATTCCATGGATCCGAATAATATGTATCCGAATCATCAAATTTAGAACAAAATGGCATCGATTTTGTCAAAAACGCATGTTTTTGCATATTTTGACTTTAAATGCATATTTGGTGCGTCTTTTATGCATATTTTGTACTTTTAAATCATATTTGTGCATATTTTTACCTCTCAATTCATAAATGCTTTGTAAAGTTATAGCAGGTTTGCAAAACGTCATTTTCATACAAAATTTGTTCAATAAACCTCCTATAATTTTACAAAGCGTTTATGAATTTAGGGGCTGTGTTTTTAGGAGCATTTTTTATTTTGTAAAAAAAATATAAAAAATTGAAATTTTCATATTTTGATTCAATCAAAATAAACATTCTTAAAAACCTTATTGACCTATGGAAAATCTTCGAGTTGTGTGTCTGTTTGCAAAATAACTAACTTAAATATATTTTTTAGTTTTAAAGTGCATTATTTTTGAATGAATGGTATGTATATTTGATCTTTTTCATTTTCATTTTCTGTTTAAATTATTTTTAAAATTAAAGAAAGATGACAAAATTTTCACAAGTAAATTACAAAGAATAAAAAATTTTGAAAGAATTCGATAAGGCCAGCAAAACAGAATACGTATTTTCGGCTTTCGCTACAAAACCATCATCAGTGTCGTTTGCCTTGATGGGTTAATCATTGATGATGATCTAATTATGCTAAAGTTGAAAACATATTATTATTTTTGCAAAAATAATAGTTTTTAGTGCATATTTCTTATATTTTTAATGCATATTTTTCTTTTTTAGTCGCATATTTTAGGCGCATATTTTCCATTTTTAAGTGCACGAAATTCCTTGCCCTAGTAATTACTTACCCACTAAAGCTTCTGTTCCAAAAAATCGGTTATAGAGACTTTACAGACCGTTCTACTCTCAATTCAAATACCGATGATTTTTGTTTGAAATTGTCCCAAAAGCAACCACTTCTATAGCACCAAATGAAACCGGTTGCAATAGAATTCGTTCTGGAACTAGTTCTAGAACTGATTCTACGTCAGTCATGGTTCCGGAACCAGTTTCATGGAATCGTTTGCAGGGGAACCAGTTGCAGAACTAGTGTGGTTAGAAACCGATTGGAAAAAAGTTTTTTCTTGGGGATTCCCGTAAAACTTTTCGGGAAATGCCGCCCGGGAATTTCCGAACCCCAAACCCTATACTGGGCACATTTTCAAGTTTAATTTTTGAATATTATTTTGTTTCGTGAATTTGCGTGATTCACGTGAATCACGCGTGATCACGCGTGAGTGTGACTGAAAGTTCAATTTACTCACGTGAGCGTGAGTGAGTGTGAGTAGTAATTTTTTTGTCGTAAGTGATTGTGCGTGATTAGATTTTTTTTCTCGTGAGTGTGAGTGAAAATTCACTCACGTGCCCATCTCTAGTTTATATAGAGAAATATTAAATTTCTCACGATACAAAATGCATGATAAAGAAATTTTTAAAATATTGATTGTTCAATAAAAGGATATCCCATATTATTTTGATATTAGTTTACATTTAGAGTTAACGCGTAAAATTATTGACGTTTTTCTCAACCTCTTTTACATTATTGCTATCAGTTTATAGTGAATGCTCCTGTTAACACCTTGCCGCACAAACACAGCTAATATGTATATTTAATAGACACATCCCAACTGATAATTTTTAAAACTGGAGATGGATAAGTTCTTTGACGTACACGAATAAGAACAAGTCCGTAAATTTCTTTTCTAAAGTTACCAAAAATTAGTTTAAAATTACCTTGCAACTGCTGAAATTAGCAGATTTTTTGCTAAGTACCAATAAGGTAAGAACAGCAAAAACTAAAACTACTAAATATACAAAGTGTAGTTATATTTTAGTTAAATTTTACTGAATTGAAAATAACAATTTACCTTGCTGAATGTTAGTAGACTAAAAACACCACAAATTTATTATATATTTCAAATTTCTTTCGAAAACACGCCATAAATAATATACAATAGAAAGAGAAAATAAAATAAAAATTCGAATAAATAACCAGGGTTGGCAGTTAATACCGCTGAAATACCGTTAACGATTTACAATCTATTCTACTGACTACCGTTAACCTAAAAGTACCATTATCTAAATACTGAAATAATTGAAACATCGTTACACTTAACCCTCTAACGCTCTTTCTTCTGATTACAAAAATATTTAAACCAGATATTTGGCGTTGAAAATCTACTATGGAACAAATATTAAAATTTTAATTTATCGCTTTATTTAGGCGATATAGCACAACAAAGGTTGAAGACGTATCTTGAAACCCAGTAGTCAAATAATTTCGGTTTTTGCTGTAAATAACACTACCAATAAAATAAAATTACGTACTGAAAATTGTTGATCAATTGTTGTTATTTCAAAAGTTATGGCTATTTTTGCTTTTTGAAAATTACGAAATTTGGCGAATTTGGCACTAAACATCAATAAATTTTGACGAAATTAGTTCTGCTTACTACTACCTTACTAAGTATATAATCTGTGTTTAATTTTAAGAAAATCTGTTGGCTAGTTTTTGAGTTAGAGAGATATTTGTAAAACGTATCCTGGCGTTATCCTGTGAGTCCTGGAGAAAAATTGATTTTACAATTAGAGATTTTAAACTAGCTTTGTTATTATCGGTAATGTACGCCAGATCATAAATGTATTTTTGGAAATTTTTCAAATATTTTTTTCTGTTTTAAAAAGTTAATTTTTTCAAATTTTCTAAATTTTCACTTTACATGCTTCTCGCTTGAAAGCCGTTCCTTATACAAAAAAAAGTTTGAAGGCAAAAATGTAGATAGTTAAATTTTCTATGGTTGTAATACAACTTGTTTAATAAAATATTGTATTTAGCCAAAAACTATTTAAAATCTGAAGACCGCCTTTAGGCGGCCTTGTGCATTAGAGGGTTAAAATACCTATACCGAAATAATCTAAAATAGCGATACCCTTAACGATAACCGCATCTTTTCGTTCATCATCCATGAGAAAAACTAAATACCAATATAATAAATACAATACTCATAAATTAAAAACAAAATATATATACAGAAAGAAAAAAAAATTAGCTTATTTTTCATTTAATGAAAATGTTTTATAAACGCTGTTCCATAAATTCAATTAAAAATTTCACTGCACAGGTTCCGGTGACAATTTTCATTGAAAATATTAAGAAATGTACCAACGAATTGAAGATAATTCTTTGAGTGTGCAATAGTTTTCCCCCCTTTTTTTGTTTACTAAGATTCAGCTAAATTTTGTGTTGGTTTCAGCAGGTTTAATTGTCATTTGCAGGCAATTAACTAAAATTTTCTATATAATTGATGTTCTTATCTTACTAATATTTAGCAAAGTATTTTTAAATTTAACGGCTTTTTCTGCAATTTTCTAATTTTTAGAAGTATTTTCCGCTATTTTAAGAGGTTTATTTCTATAAGTGGACTTATCTCAAATTGTAAACAAAATTAGTTTAGGAGCTATCAATATTTGGTTTCGAGATTTTTTGTTAAATTTAACAAATTTTAATTTGAGTAAAACATTTGTAAAACTACTGCTTAAATGCCAAACGTATTTAAAAAATTGTGTAAAATAATCTGCTGTAGGCATGTCCCTATCCGGATTTCATTCTTGCCTAAGGAAATCGTCAGGAGACGGCGTTTTTAGAATTTCTGTAAATATTTGTTAAGTTAAATTACAAACTAAATGAGAATTTCTTGTTCATGTCTAGGAGCATTATTAAACATTTAAAATATCAAAGAAAAAACAAAAACAACAACAACAAAATTTCCACAATTTGCTTTGTCATCTTCCAATATACTACTTTTGACAGATCTAGCAATGTAGTTACATCCATTCATGTATAAACAACAATAGAAAACAATGTTTGCTAAAGTGTCAGTAACATTTAAATTTGCACAAGCACTTGCACTTATTTGACTGAGTCGTAAAATTTCTTCAAATTTAGGTCCTAGGGACCCTCCCCGGGCCTAGTCCATACCATCTAAAGGCATGTAGGGAAACTTCAAAGGAGCAAACATTTTGTCCGTTCTGCTCTTACTCGCCATTTTATGAAATGGAATTTTTTTATTACAAGGTTAATTTTTGGATAGAAATAACCTTTTTAAGAGAGTATTACTTAGGGATAGATGAAATTTTCGTCAATTTTGCTCTATCTCTCTTAGTTTTTGAGACATTGTATATTTTAAAAACTCGGTAGGGAAAGAAATAGCGCCATATTCAGATACACTGGCGGCGCAATCCAGTGGGTAATATCAAAAACATAAAAATGTTAAATTTTAACACAAAATTGTGTAAAATTTAATAAATGGGTTCTTAGAAATTAGTTATAAATAATTTTTAAAATTACTTAATACTCAAAATTAGTTAAAGTAATGAGGATTTTTAGTATTGTGTTAAATGAACATAACTAAAATCTTTGTGTAAATTAGTGTTTCGACTAAAAATTTGTGAAAAATTAGTCAAATCGATTTGAAACTCGTTTGGCACATTTCCTTTACTGATGTATTATTTTAAGTATGACATTGAATATAAATGATATAGATAATTCTAAAAACACAAAAAAGAAAATAAAAATTATGGCTTTTATATCACTAAAACCCTTTGCCTATAAAAATCGAAAAGGAACACAAAAAATTTCCCAACGTGTTTATCAGCACAATTTTGGTAGCAAAATAAATTGGTAAAACATTAATTAAAAATTAGTTTAGGGCTGATAAAATATAACTAAAACATTTGCTCAAAATCCAACTTCAGCAAAAAAAAAAATTGCTAACATGTTCTACACTTGACGTTTTACTACATAACATTTCTACTAACCTATTTTTTTAGTGTAGTTTGCTAATAAAAATCAATTTCATTGTATCTGCAATGTATAAAAACGCAATAACTGGAGAGCTGTTTGGAGGTTTTAATTTAAATTTTAAGTAGGATGAAGTAATTAAAAATTCTTTTTATAATCGAAACCAAAAATTGCTTTTTTTTATTAAGCTATTAAGCTGCTAGACAACAGTAGTTTTTAACTACTTTGTCTGTTGTTTTAAACTATTTTTTTAGTAAAAATTTGTTAGTTACTTTTACGACATTATTAGTTGTTTTTAATGAATTATTTAGTTATTTTTTAGTAGTTAAAAATAACTGGATTTTTAGTTATTTTAAATAATTTTTTTATTTTAACTGCCATTTTAAGTAGATTTTACCGAACAAATTTTTGAGTGTATTTTTGTTAGTTACAAAAATCAGAACTAAATCAATGTACTCTGTTTCACAAAGTGGTATAGGGTACGATTACATCTTAAGCTCTAAAGAATTTTCACAGCACTAAAGAAAGAGAATTGATTTTTATGCAATCAGAAATCATTGAATAAGTTTAAATCAATTTCAATAAATTTCTTTTCTTATGTACTATTTAAACTTCAAGATTAATCAATTTGAAACGGTTGTTGGTCGTATTGGTAGTATGACCTTCCATGACTTCTATAAAAAGAAACAACCGTTTAAAAAAAAACAAATGTATGGTACATTCAGTGTTGCCAGTTCGGCGATTTTCCTCCAGATTTAGGGATAATAGCATTTACATACATTAAATTATTTTAATTTTAAGAGATTTTTCAGCTATTTATTTTTAAAATCAAAAATATGATGAAACTAAATAATACCGAAACCCCGAAAAATCCCGGTATCTCAATTTTCAAACCCTCATATTCCGGAATTTGTAAAAACCAGTCCCGTTCGGCATTAAAAATTACCACTGACTTGTTCATACACTCCCAAACAAAATACCATAGAGGAATTACTAAGGACTGAAATTCGAAAATTGTTTTGTCGCCATTAGTACTTTTTTGACAAATATCAGAACAATAATGTTTACGAATTTTAAAAACAAAATAAGAAAAAATTTGTCGGCATTTTTGACTTGAATTCACACTACAATATCTTGCTTTAGAACAACATTGGAATAGCTTTGCAATTTCTCCTAAAATTAAAAAATTATAACTAAATATATTAAAAAATTTTATACAAAATTTTTATTTAAGAATAAAAACCTATTTATTCATAGTGATTTTAAAGGATTTGAACGTCTTCGAATGACTCAAGACATATACAGACAATTTAAGCAATTTTTGCAGACTTTTGAAGGTTTATGTCATAAAAATCTGTCCTTACTTCGTCAGTGTAAAATACCTGCTGTGATTTTCATATAAATGTAAAAATGTCATCAAGACTAGTCAGCAAAAGGTCAATGTGACAAATAAATGCTGACATATATATAGGAAATCGCCATTGATATTTCCAGCATAGGTCAGTTAGTTGTCATCACAACCTCAATAATAACAAACCACTAAAAAATATTTTTGCGATTTTCTTATCCTCCCTACTTTCAATACTCAGTTATTTGTTTTTTCTTGTCCTTATAAGTAGTTCATTTTCTTCTGTTAAATATTCACTTTCATATTTTGTATAAGACTTACCAAGATTGGAATCAGAAGCCTTGTGTTTGGTAGTTAATTGCCTTACCCGTTCAAACCATAACAACACAAATAGTTTTACAAAGTTTCTGATATTCAATTTTTCAAATTTAAATATTTGAATTTTTCTTGATTCAAATTTAAATTATATTAATTTAATTTGAATGTTCCTTTTAAATTTCTTTTTTTTTAATTTTATAGTAGCTTTCTCTGCTATTTGTACAGGTTTATTTCTATTAGTGTAGAGGGTCGCCATCATCATTAAAAATGTGTGAACAAAATTTCAATTTCCTATTTGCAGCCACATTGTATATATTTTTTCTTACTAACTGAGAGAATTTCATACTGTTTATCTTCTAAAATCTTTCTTCGACCTAAGATAATGAGTAAAAAACAAATAAATTGTCAGCTATACTCTTTTAACTTATTAGATTTTCCATAAGCAGATACGTTACGTCTTCCTTCAAGTAATTTGGGATTAAAAACCCTCAATAAAGTATCCAAATTTTGCTGGATAGGTACAAGAAAATATTCTATAAATTCGAACAAATTTTAAACCAAAATAAAGTAGGATTTGCCGAATTAAATTACATCATTTTCTTTTGGAAATTTTTAAGCATTTCAATGCCGAAATTTGTGGAAAAAGTGTCATGCCAGATTTAGTAAATTGATCTGCACTCGGCATTGCTTTGTAGACAGTTTATTTTTAAAATATTTGTTTAGAATCTATAAACTCTATGGACCGGTATTATAGTAAAGGCAAAAGTAAAATCTAACACTTAAGTGAATTATTTTCCGAGATTTTAAGATTTTAAAGTGTTTTGAGCTTTACTAACATTAATATAAGGAGTGAGATCATAAAAATATTAACACACATAAAGTTAAATAAAAAACAAACCACTTCATTTTAAGACTTCAAACCAAATTTTCATTAAATGAAATTTAATACAAAATCAAACATGGAATTCTAACCACTACGAACAAAGTTATCCACTTTTTCCGGAAAGGAAAGGCTTTTATGGTAGTTTCTGTCACCTTTTTAGAGCAGGTGTTCCATCTACGATTGAAATCTTGCATGTCCTGGGAGACATTTTTTGTGCTCTTTAATTCTCTTTTAACAGGAGCCCAATATCTCTTCACTGGCCTGAGCTCCAGGCAGTTTTGTGGATTTGCCTCTTTTGGTACAAAAACCACATTATTATCATTATACCACTCCAGCACTTTCTTACTGTAGTGACAAGATGCTAAATCGGGCCAAAAGTAAGTGGATACATTGTGCTGACTCAAAAATGGAAGAAGTCTCTTCTGCAAACACTCCTTGATATAAATTTCGCTGTTTATAGACCCAGATGTCACAAATGACGGGCTTCTTTGGCCGCAGCTATATATGGCTTGCCATACTAGGAATTTTTTAGGGAATTTCGTTTGCTTTTTCGACCTAAATTTTTCCGCAACATTTCCTCGAACATCGGAAACATAAAATTCTTGACCAGGGAGCTACGAAAAATCAGTCAGGACATAAGTTTCGTCGTCCATTACACAATAGTTGTATTTTTGTATAAATTTTATTTCAATTTTCGAGCTCTGATTTTGGCCTCCAAATTTTTAAAAGCGTTTCTATCGGGAACGTTTTGAACTTTGTAGGACTTTAGTCCTGCCTTACGTTTCACTTTACGTACAAAAAAGTCCGAGCATTGGGCTAACCGAGCTGTTTTTCTCCCAGATGTGTTAGGAGCTCTCTTAAGGATGCTTTTAACTTTATATGCCTTACCAATGTTTTACGATAACCAGTCGTTGTTCCTGTTCCCGGCTTCCTTTCAATTGTTAGGTGTTCCAGATACCTTTTTACCACTTTTGGAACTGTTTGGCGGCATACATTAGTTTCTTTGGCAATTTTTTTGTATGTCCATGTTTGGTTTTGTTGAAACTATTTAATTATTTTTGAACGCACTTTTCTTTCATCGTCCATTCTGTAAAAAATTGCTAATTAAAACTCATTATGCAATTTATTAACTGACATATTTTAAAAATATAAACTGCCGAAAAAAAAATATGAGAAGCTTTAAACTAGAGATGGGCGCGTGACACGAAAATGTGTCACGCGTGATCGTGAGTTAAAATGATAGCACTCACGTGAGTCGTGCGTGAGCGTGAGTTAAAAAAAATGTTCGTGCGTGAGTAAATTTTTGTGCGTGAGTTTTCGTGATGATATTAAACCAGATTTCGATAATTTACAATTTCGGAAAAATTCCAGAGATCTTTCCCTCTTTCAAATAATGTGTATTCCAGTCAGTTCAGGTACTAGCGAACGGGTGTTTTCTACTTCTGCCAGGATTCATATGTAAAGAAGAAATCGACTTCTTGAACAAAATTTTGTTCCTCCACAAAAATTTGGAATAACATTTAAAGATTTACAGTAAATTTTTTAAGTTATTTAAAAATTTTAAATATAAAATTAAATTAAAGGAATAAAATGCGCTAAAATCCCAAAACCTATTTAAAAAATTATGAAAAATAATCTGTTAAAAGCAAGTCCCTATCCAAATTTTATTCTTTAATAAGGCAATCGTCAGGGGGTGACGATTTTAGTATTTCTAGAAATATTTGTTAAGTTAAAGTGCAAACTCAATGAGAATTTCTTCTTCTAGTCTATTAGCGTTTCTAAACATTTAAAATATCAAAGAAAACACAAAAAAATACTACAATTTGCTTTGTTATCTTCCAATATACTACTCTGTTATTTTGACAGATCTAGCAATGTAGTGACATCCATTCAAGTTTAATCAACAATAGAAAATAAAAGTTTTTCTAAAGTGTCAGTAATATTTATATTTGCACAAGCACAAGCATATTGGTTAAATTTTTGACAAAATTTTTTTATAGTTAAGCTAATTTTAATTTTAATGTGGGTTAAAAATAAACAAATAACCTGAAGTTAAAACAAACTGAAAGTTAAAAAATTCAAATTTGTACGGACATCTGAAACTCTAAGTTAGCTCAAACTTTAGGTTAATTTGTTTATTGTTAATGGCCCTAAATAAATAAAACTTATATCCAATAAAGAAAGATTTCATAAATAATTAAGATAAAAACAGGGTTTGCAGGCAATACCGCTAAAATACCGTTATCGATTCAAAACCCTTTCAACTGATTACCGTTACCCCTAAAATACCGTTACCGAAATAACTGAAATACCGTTATCCTTAAAATGCCGATACCGAAATAAATTAAATATCGATACCCTTAAAATACCCTTACCGATATAAATGAAATACCGTTACCCCTAAAATACCGTTACCGATATTTTTAATGTTCTGTTTTTGGCAATTGCAATTGTATTATTAAGTATTTTTCGTACATTAAGTTGGTAAATTGGTTCTGTTTTTAATCTCGTTTGTTTTTCGTAAAAAAAATTGAGGCATGCATCGAAAAAACTGACTACCGTTATACTTAAAATAGCGTTACCGAAATAACCGAAATACCGCTAACCTTAAATTACCGTTACCGAAATAATCAAAAAACTGTTATCCTTAAAATACCGTTACCGAAATAACTAAAAAACCGTTCTCCTTAAAATACCGATACCGAAATAAATGAAATAGCGTTACCCTTAAATTTCATATTTTTCGTGAGCGTGAGTACTTCGTGAGCGTGATTCAAATTAAAATTAATCACGTGAGCGTGATTATAAAAAAATGTTCGTGCGTGAGTCGTGCGTGATTATTATTTTTCTTTCGTGAGCGTGCGTGAGTCAAAATTCACTCACGCGCCCATCTCTACTTTAAACCAAAGTTATAGGCAAAAGTGTGTGTTAACATTTTTATTATCTCACTCCTTAGATACGCATCCAAAGACCATCATACTTTAAAAATTGCTTAAAAAGATTAAATAAGTGGTCGAAATAGTGCGCTTAAGACTAAAAAACAAAAAAGCTTAAGTATTCATTATAAAACTGGCCCCAAGTTTTTATATTTTTTTTTGTTTTAGTAAAAAAAATCTAGAGTAATTTTCAACTAGTTTACGGGAATATACAATATGTATATGACCTGGCAGCACTGTGTACATTCCAACATTTAAACATCCTCATATGTGCGTGATAGACCAAAGAAGAAGAAAGCACTGGTGGCAATTTGTGTATTAATAGACTTAACGAATACGAGAAACTGAAATGAGTTTTCTTGTGTTTCTGCTTTATTTGATTTCATCAAAAATAATATTGAACCGTGTCTATCTTGATTTCAAAGGCCCTTTAACATGTGTATTTCTTCGCCTTAGAAGAGGCATTGTTTTTTGTAGGAAAGTATTCTTTTGTAATGGTAAGAGACAAAATTATAGCAGCATGGCGGCAAAAATATTGTGTATTATAAACATTTTATCTTTTAATGAATGAATATAGAACGTACGATTGTAAATGAAAGCTACCCAGGCAGAAAAATACGATCGGCACAATGTTGGCATACCATGGTCGGTTATGCGTTGGCAGAACGTTTGATTAGCAATCTTGACAGTATTATCCTGTTACTCGATTGTTAAAAGCGGACAACCGTTGGTTGGCGCTAACTTGCCAATGTTTTCACAACGTTGAAAATTGAAAAAATAGGTCTAAAAATAGATTTTCAAAAAAAAAAATTTTTTAATTAAAAAAAATTGTTTGTAGTTTTTTTTTTAACTACACCCAAAACAAGACATAGTTGCTGATTACAGTAGACGCTCGCAAATTAGAGCTTTCAGTAATTCGAACGTCCAGAAATTAGAATCAATGTTTGCAATACATTAAACGCTCTGAAATTCGAATTTAAAATTCTAATTTCTGAGCGTTTTTTTTTTTTTGGTTATTTGAATACACAGGAAATCCCCAATTTATTTTTATTCTGTTTGAATAAAGTAAAACTAAAAAGGGGAATCACCAAATTATATATGTTTTTCCCTATTTGTTTTTTTTTGTCGCATTTATGTACATTTTTGGCTAGTTTATTTGTGAAATTTGATACGCGTGTACATATTATTTGGCAGTCTCTATTAAATAGTGAAAGTGTATCATTTAAAATGTTAAATAAACGTAAAAAAAACACTTTATCATTGGAAACGAAACGAAAAAAACGTCCAGAAATTAGAATAATTCAGAAATTAGAATTGCCTCAAAAACAAAGCGGTTCTAATTTGCGAGCGTCTACTGTACTACATTTTCCACTATGTCATAGGTTAAATAACCCTCACTATCACATAGTGAATATGAAAAAGTGGAGTACAACTACATTTAATTGAAATATAGAATTCAACTATGGATAAAGTCAATGCCAACGATAGTGTGGTTAAAGGTAGTAAGTGTCAACTATGTGCAATTCAAAAATAGTGAATAGAAACCATGTAACTTGCCATTTAACGCTATTTTCCCAAAACAAACACAACTTCAACCTTTTTATAAAAATTTATTAACATTTACATATTTTATTATTATTCATACTTCTTCGATGACCTTTGTCCTTTGTTTTCTGCTTCTCCCACACATTGCAGTGGCGTTTTGCTAATTTCATTATTTTGATGTTCTTCTGAAAAATTTGCGTGAAGTCTTCATAAAATATAAGAAAATTTTGAGATATTTTATATATTTACTTACAAAATAAATATTGTGGTTTGTTACATGTTCTGTATGCACATATTTTATTTTTTGTTATTGAAAGAAGAAATATTTTAAAGTTTTAGATCACAGGGCAACCTAAAAATATTTGTTCCACTTTGTTCATAGTTGTTCATAATTAGAAGAGTTGATTTTTATGTAATATAAATTCATTATGGATTTTATTGACTGTGCCACTGCGTACTTTTTTCGGTGTAGGTTCTGATGGGAATTGAACCCAGGCCGCCAGGATGTCAGCCGCGATCTCTACACACTAAGCTAACAAGACTTGTAATATCTAATAGCTAAAAAATTAGATCAATGGTAGCATTCGGCAGAGAAACCTTAAACTGATACCGGTGACTTGTAGCGCTTTGTGATTACTTACTCTGCTGAACGATGTTTTCTTTGTTTTGTTTTTAAATACATTTTTTCTATATTATCCTTTGATTTTATAAATTTTTTGTTTTGAATTATATTTGTATGTTTTTATTTGTCAATCATACAAAACAAAAACTTTTTAAAGACAACAACAACAAATGTATCACTATTTGATCAAAAGTAGCAAACATTTTTTACGCTACCAAAATATGACAGCGCTACCTGAGCGCTCAGACTGAGCGGTTAGTGATCAGGTCGTTCAGCAGATAGTTGCACAACTGTTGTAGAACTGTTTACTGTCAAATTGTATCTGCCGAACGCACCCAAACGAGTTGGTTAACACTAAACGGCCTGATATTGGAAAAACGAAAAAATTTATGGTCTAAAAAACTTAAAAAAAAACTTTTTTTTCGAAAAAAAATTATTTAGAATAAAAATGTTAATTATAATTATTTTAATAAAACATGGCCGGGCTGTGACTCGAACCCGGCGCATCAGATTGCCCAACAATCGCTCCACACACTAAGCTAATGAGACATGTAGTACAACATAGCTTAAATAATAAATGAATGATAACAATGGCTAATATGTAACCATTGACATAACGTCTGCTAGAACTCACTTTGGGAGTCACACCTTAACCACCGTAAGTTGTTTCGATTTCACCTGAAAAAACTGTTATACTTCATATAAAAAAAATAATTTTTCACGATAAGGAGTTTCACGTGAAAATTGTGTAGAGTTTGTTTTCCTGGGAAAAAGTGACATTCTGTGTTTATTGTGATTGCGTCTTCGTTATAAAATTGAAAAATTGTTAATTTTTATAAATTGAATTGTAAAGTTGAGGCCTGTTGTTCTGCGAAAAAAATTGGGTGGCAGAAGAGCCGTCAACCTCGACTCGTCGTCGGCGTTCGCTATCGCGAGATGATAACGGACTTCTTGTGGCCAGAAATTGAGGATATGGACCTGGACGATATGTGCTTCTAACAGGATGGTGCCACTTGCCACACAGCCAACGAAACAATGGCTCTTTTGCGCGAGAAATTCAATGTCCGTGTTATCCCACGTCGTGGCGATGTTAATTGGCCACCACGATCATGTGATTTGACACCGTTGGACTTCTTTCTTTGGGGATATTTAAAAGAAAAGTGTACGTCAGTAAGCCAATCACAATTCAAGAGCTAAAGAATGAGATAATTCGGCACATTAACGACATTGAACCCCAATTATGTCTCAGAGTCATTGAAAATATGGACCATCGGATAGAGGTATTCCACCGAAGCCGTGGGGAGCATTTGGCCGATATTTTGTTTCACACATAATTGTCATATATCCTTCTATCATAATAAAAAATATTAAGATAAATATCTGAAAACTTTTTGTTTTATTTACAATTAACATCGTGCGTTTTGGTTCGACCACCCTTTATACACTCAGATAAAAAAGTTTGTAAAAAAATTTGTAAACAGTTTCCAATCGCACTATACTATTTTTATACTGATTATTAGTACAATTTTTATTTTTAGTAATCATTTTTGCTATTCTCTTATTACAAATTACGGATTTTTATACAATGAAAATATTATTACAGTAACTGACTGTAGTTTATTTAAAAAGTTATCCGTACATTTATTTTTAAATGATTATTCAGTTAAAATACAAAGAAATATATTTTTTAACTATTTTTGTCGTTTATTTAAAAAATAATTTACATATAAATACGGATTTTCTGTTACAGTTAATATTTTCATTTAAAATGTTTTGTTAAAAAAAAGAATTCAGTTAAAAAAATGAAATAAACTAAATATCATTCATTCTTACGGATTTTGTAGTAAATTTTTTGAAATTTAAAAAAACGAAATAAATGAAAAATCATTATTTTTTAAGGATTTTGTAGTTTATTTATTAACATTTAAAAATAAATGAAAAGTTCTTTTGATTTAAATGAAAAGTCAGTAGACCGGTTTTCAAGTGATTTTTCATTTATTTTAAACTAGCTGCGCCCCCTACAATTTTTATTAAATTCGTTTTATTATTTAAAGCCTTCACCCAGCCACCACAAATAAATAATTCTGCACAACAATGGGTTTAAAATAAATAAATATTTGATCACTTTTGCTCATGAGAGTGGATTGTTAGTAATGAATCCATAATAATTTGCAATATACGTGTGTATGTCAAGATAATTTGGTAAAGTGCGAACTTAGGTAGATAGACCCGTAAGTAGTTTTGTTCATTTGTGTTTTGAATGAAAATAAATAACGTAAAGCAGGGTTGAAAAGCATTTTATAATATTAAAAATAGCGGGCAAAGCTACGTTGTTAGCGTGTCTTAAAGTTTTTTTTTTAATTCCAGTTTATGTAAAGGTAGACCTGGCAATTCAAGTAAATTCACAAATTCAGTTGGAAAATTTACTGCGTCGGTTTCTTCCACCGGTGCTTCGTTACATGAAGTTTAAATATCGGAATATATAAGTTCCATTCCTTTTCTAAGGTTTTTTCTCTTTCAGAAAATTTGTTTAACTTTTTGGAGAGTATGTTTCAATGCTACATAAGTTTCATATTCCGTTGATAGTGTTTGAACAGGTAATTCCCTCTTCCAATCCATTTGCAATGTCTATAATTTCAAATCCACTCGTTCAACGTTTATATCCATTTCATTCCACTTGTGTAGTGTTTCAATCCCACTCGTTTCCTATTTAGTTTCTTAATTTTAGTGTTTCATATACACTTGTTCTTTAAGTTTTAGGTTTCTAGCTAAAGACGCGTAAGTTAAGGGGGGGGGGAGGCAATTTTCCCCTTTTGAACCACCATTTTTACCACGTTCCTGTCCAAAGTCCTAGAAATGCCTTGTCGATAAGTTAGCCCATACTCCAAGGAAAACATATTATATATTACAGGTTTCTAGCCGAAGGGTTAGGTTAGGCCATCAAGGGGGAGAATTATTCCGTTTTTACCCCTCCCGGTAGGAATTTCCAAAAATTCCGTCTTAGAGGACGTCTGCGTTGGAGGAGGAACCTACTACATACATAATTTTAGTCTCTATATCCAGCAGTTTGGCCAGGCCGTCAAGGGGGAAGTTTTTTCCCTTTTTACCTCTCCCGGTATGAATTTACAAAAATACCATCTTAGGGGACGTCAACGTTGGAGAAGGAACCCAAATACCGAATTTAAGATCCCTTGTTCCAGCAGTTTGGCCAGGCCGTTAAGGGGGAGACTTTTCCTGTTTTTGACCCTACCTGTAGAAATTTCCAAAAATCTCATCTTAGCGGATGTCTACAATAGAGGAGGAACTTTAATACCAAATTTCAACTTCCTACCTCCAGCGGTTTGGGCAGGCCTTTAAGCGGCACTTTTCGCTTCATTAATCCCCATTTTTGCAATGTCCCTGTCCAAAAAACACCTTCTCGGTAAGTGAGCACATACTCCAAGTAACATATGTTTTACATTTCAGGTTTCTAGCCAACTTTTACTATTTGTGCCCCTCTCGGTAGGAATTTCCGAAAATCCATCGACAGGGAATTCCAGCTTCCTAGTTCCAGCAGTTTGAGCAGGCTGAGAGGAACTTAAGTACCGAATTTCGGCTTCCTAGTTCCAGCAGTTTGGACAGGTCGTTAAGGGGCAACTTTCGCTTTTTGAGCCCCCATTTTATAACGACCCTGTCGAAAATTCAAAAAAGTATCTTTCTAATAAGTTAGCCCTCACTCCAGGGACCCACATTTTAAGCTTCAGGTTTCTAGCCGAAGGGGTTTTTACCGGCCCCCAAGGTGAGGCTTTTCTTCTTTTTGCCCCTCCCTTTAGGAATTTACAAAAATTCCATCTTCGCGGCTATCTGCGATGGATGAGGAACATTCATACCAAATTTCAACTGCATTGCCTAAGCGGTTTGGGCAGGCCGTTAGTGGGGACATTTTTCCCCTTTCAACCACCATTCTTACTATGTTCCTGTTCCAAAATAGAAAAATTACGTTGCCGGTGAGTTAGTCCTACTCCAAGGAATACATATTTAAAATTTTAGGTTGGCCAAAAGGGATTGGGCAAGCCGTGAGGAGGAGACTTTTACCTTATTTCCCCTCCCGATAGGAATTTCAAAAATTCCGTCTAAGCAGACGCCTACACAGAAGGAGGAACTCACATACCGAGTTTCCTTTTGGGATATCCTGTAGGGAATTCCAAAAATACAAACTTAGTCGATGTCTACTACAGTGGAGGAACCTTTATACCAAATTTCAACTTCTTACCTCCAGTGGTTTGGGCAGGCACTTTTCCAATTTGTGAGACTGTTTATGGGGAGACTTTTCCCCTTTTTGCCCGTTCCGGTTGGAATTTCCAAAAATCCCGTCTTAGCGCACGTCTATGCCGAATATCAAGAAACCTTGTTTTAGTGGAGATATCCGTGGGGGGAGGAAAAAAAGTAGTTTTTTTGAAATTATATACTATTTTAAATGGTACTTTTTGGAAAAACGAAATTTTTTGGAAAAAGATACTTTGTTTTTACAAAGTACTTTATTTGTACTTTTTTTGGAAAAGGTATTTTTTTTTAAAAAGGTGATTTTTTTTGGAAAAATGTATGTTTTTTGGAAAAAGGTCCTTTTTTGGAAAAGGTACTTTTTTTGGTACTTTTTTTTGGGGAAAAGGTACTTTTTTTTAGAAAAGGTACTTTTTTTTGAAAAAGGTATTTTTTTGAAAAAATGTATGTTTTTTGGGAAAAGGAACATTTTTTTAGAAAAAGGTACTTTTTTTGGGAAAAGGTACTTTTTTTGGAAAAGGTACTGTTTTTGAAAAAGTTATTTTTTTGGAAAAATGTATGTTTTTTGGGAAACGGTACTTTTTTTTAAAAAGGTACATTTTTTTAGAAAAAGGTACATTTTTTGGAAAAAGGTACTTTTTTTAAAAAAGGTACTTTTTTTGGAAAAAGGTACATTTTTTGGAAAAAGGAATTTTTTTTGGA
This sequence comes from Leucophora obtusa, assembly GCA_949987735.1. NCBI lineage: Eukaryota > Metazoa > Arthropoda > Insecta > Diptera > Anthomyiidae > Leucophora > Leucophora obtusa. The sequence continues at coordinate 114,692,735 of OX465295.1, read as the reverse complement.
AAAAGGTACTTTTTTTGGAAAAAGATACTTTTTTTTGGAAAAAGGTACTTTTTTTGGAAAAAGGTACTTTTTTTGGAAAAAGGTACTTTTTTTGGAAAAAGGTACTTTTTTCGGAAAAAGGTATTTTTTTTGGAAAAAGGTACTTTTTTTGGAAAAAGGTACTTTTTTTGAAAAAAGGTACTTTTTTTGAAAAAAGGTACTTTTTTTGGAAAAAGGTACTTTTTTTTTGGAAAAGGGTACTTTTTTTTGGAAAAAGGTACTTTTTTTGGAAAAAGGTACTTTTTTTGGAAAAAGGTACTTTTTTTGGAAAAAGGTACTTTTTTTGGAAAAAGGTACTTTTTTTGGAATAAGGTACTTTTTTTGGAAAAAGGTACTTTTTTTTGGAAAAAGGTACTTTTTTCGGAAAAAGGTACTTTTTTTGGAAAAAGGTACTTTTTTTGGAAAAAGGTACTTTTTTTGGAAAAAGGTACTTTTTTTGGAAAAAGGTACTTTTTTTGGAAAAAGGTACTTTTTTTTGGAAAAAGGTACTTTTTTTGGAAAGAGGTACTTTTTTTGGAATAAGGTACTTTTTTGGAAAAAGGTACTTTTTTTTTGGAAAAAGGTACTTTTTTCGGAAAAAGGTACTTTTTTTGGAAAAAGGTACTTTTTTTGGAAAAAGGTACTTTTTTTGGAAAAAGGTACTTTTTTTGGAAAAAGGTACTTTTTTTTGAAAAAGGTACTTTTTTTTGGAAAAAGGTACTTTTTTGGGAAAATGGTACTTTTTTTGGGAAAAGGTACTTTTTTTGGGAAAAGGTACTTTTTTGGAAAAAGGTACTTTTTTTGTCCCCTTTTTGCCCCTCCCGATAAGAATTTCCAAAAATGCCGTCTCAACGGACGTCTACACCGGTCGAGGAATCTACATACCAAATTTCAACTTCATAGCTCCAGCAGTTTGAGCAGGCCCTCAAGGGGGAGACTTTTTCCCCTTTTTGCCCGTCCCTGTAAAAATTTCCAAAACTCCCGTCTTGGCGGATGTCTACGATAGTGGAGGAACCTTTATACCAAATTTCAACTTCCTACCTCCAGCGGTTTGGGCAGGCCGTCAAGGGGGACCTTTTTCCCCCCATTTTTACAACGTCCCTGTCCAAAATTCTAGAAAGTACTTTCCAGAAAAGTTAGCCCCTACTCCAAGGATCACATATCTTAAATTTCAGCTTTCTAGCCAAAGGGGTTTTGGCAGGCCGTCAAGGGGGACACTTTCCCCCTTTTTGCCCGTTCCGGTAGGAATTTCCAAAAATCCCGTCTTAGTGGACGTCTACCCCGAAAGAGGAACCTACATACCAAATTTCAACTTCCTAGCTTCAGCGGTTTGGGCTGGGCGATGTTGAGTCAGTCAGTCAGTCAGTCAGTCAGTCAGTCACGTTATTCTTTTATATATAGAGATTACATTTTCAGTTAATTTAAACTACAAACTATTTTGAGTGTACTAATTTTCGCTGCTGATTTCAGCAAAACATTTTACTAATTTTTCAAAATCGAGTGCTAAATTTAGCAGAAAAATATACTAATTTAAAAATATTTTTTTTTAGTTTATATTTGTTACTATTGATATATTCTTAGTTTAAAAATAACACCCAGAAAATTTTATTGCATCTCCAATGCATTAAACGGCAATAACTGGAGAACCTTTTGCAATTTTGACTCCAAATTTCAAGTACGATGAAGTACCCAACAAAAAAAATGCAAATAGTGCTTTACAAACTACTTCTTTTAATGATTCACAAGTATCCGTTATTGTATTTTTACTGCTTTTTTAGAAGTTATTCTGAACAACTTCAAGAAATCACTTCTTTCATTGCTTCCCAAGTATCCCTTATTACATTTTTACAGCTTTTTTAGAATTACTACTAAACAACTTCAAAAAATCTCTTCTGAACCACATCCAAAAAATCACTTAAGTATTGCTTCTAAAGAGTAATTGCTCTTAAAGTGATCGTAAAAAGTGATTTTGGTATCATTTGGTATTTCCAAACAGGTCCCGGGTTCGATTCCCGGCGGGACCAATATTTTTTTATTTTTTTTTTATTCCGTTAATTTTTTTTTTAATATTTATAATTAATTTGTTTAAATTCAATATTTTTTTTTCATTTTAAAATTTTTAAAAATACGTATATATAAAAAAAAAATGGTGAGAAATTGATTATTATGTACCTGTAAAAATAGTACTGAAACCAATATTGAATTGGAGTGCACCTTTTACACTTGTTTAATAAGTACTTTTATTGAAGAGAATAAGGAACAATATCTCGCATTAACAAAGTGGTGTTTTTATGACAGTCAACTTTCATGTCAAAGAATAGCTCAGCGGTAGAGCGCTAGGCTAGCAATCGTGAGGTCGCAAGTTCGATCCCCGTTGGCGGCAATAAAAAAACTTTTGAAAAATAAAAAAATATATAATTTTTTTTGTAAAGAATTTTTTTTTTCACTTTTAATTGGTGAAAAAGAGCTTCCTTTGCACTCGTTCAAAAAGTACTGAAAAAATGTTGAAGTGGGAGTACTCCTCTCCTATGACAACTCAATGTTAAAATCATGAGTGTTTATTAGGCCGGGTCGATTTGTGGGGAGGCATGGCTCAGGGAAAATCGTATTCTAGGGATCAAAATAAGAAACTTTGCTGAAGGAACCATACCTCTAAAACGAATTCTACTACCCCCCAACTGTTGACTTTTGTCCCGTAGGGTCAAGTTTTGAAAAATCACACTTTGACCCATTTAGAGTGCCCCAATCGAGTCCAAATGTATGACCGACCCCCACTAACTTTGGAGGGCCGATCCACCCATGCCAGTGGCACACGCCCCCTGGGGGGTTCCCCATACAAACATTATAAAAAATCACCATTTTTGGCACTTTATTTTATTATTTTTTATTTATTTTATTTATTTTTATTATTTTATTTATTTTTTCTCTTTAGAAATTTATTTAGTCAGAACATATGTAAATGAAAAAATTAATTTAACTTAGTAATAGAAAAGAAAAAATAAAAAACTACTGTTTGAAGTCTTTTTTGCTTTCAAGTCTGGGCAATTTCGCACGGCTCTCTAATGTCGTCGCCATAACAGCCTCTACATTTTCCGGTATAACTCGTTTGGAAACGCTAGCTAGCAATTGAACGTGTCGTTCTGTTTCTTGTATGTGTGATGGAATTTTTGGATCATTAAACGGTGGATCATCTTGATTTAAATATTCTTTCAAAGTATCGTATGGAATGCTTCGCGTGAATGGTGGTTCAAATACGTCATTTATGTCATTCATATTGATCATTTCCGTGTAACTTGTGCAATAAAAGTTTATATCTGGTTTTTTATAAGCTCTAAGTCCCGTTGGGTCGTCAACATCGGTTCGATAGCGTAGAATTATCTTGATAGCACAGTCGCGCTTTTCTTTGCTATCATCAAACAACATTGATAACAAGATATTTTCCGAATGCGCATAATATGAATTATCTGTAATTACTTTATTGACAATTTTGCGTAAACGAGGTTCTAGAAATCTTGACCAACTAATGAATTTGAAAAATAATCTACTACCGTACACGACAGAGCTGTAATACTTGATATTGAAGTACATTGGCACATAACATGTAATTATAAATTCAACCAGTATTCTTAAATTTGCATCTGGCCTTGGTGAGCCACCGAGAATGTACAATTTTCCCTGGTTTGATGTTTGCCAGATCCACTGAAACCACGCCGCTAGAAATTGCATGGGCCATGTCGTATAAGTACTTGGAATCGGTGGAAAATTAAATTTTTTCTGGAGCAGGGGGCATATTTTTCAACTCAATTTTCTGAAAGCCGTCCACCACCTGAAAATATATAAAAATAAAACAATTAAAAACGGTTGACAATTATAATAAATGAGTGATAGCAATAACTTACCGGAAGAGTTTCGATTTGACGGCTCAATTTTCCGGTTGCCGATCTTGGTCCAGTGCTGGTTGATTTATCCAAAGCTTCAAACAAATGCCGAAACGGAAGTTCGTTGAAGTGTAGAAGGCAAACGAACCAATGCAATGGTCTTTTTAACAGCAATTCGAATCGTCGTATAATTCCACCGTTTGGGCCAGTGTTTGTTGGCTCACCGTCAGTGCATATGCCAATTAATGCATCCAGTGATATATTTTTATCGTTGAAAAAATCATTTAATTTGGTTGTTTTGTATTCAGCGGTTTCATGTTCCAGTCTTACGTAACCAATCAATTCAGAATATGATACTTCTCATCAATTGTATCTCTCGTTAAAGTATCATCTTTTCTGCCATCGAATGAAAATGCTAACAAATTGGTATCATCTAACCGTTTGCGAAGCACTTCTTGTCTGCATTTCTCTTTTTCTCGGCGAACTTTCGATTTATCCATGATGAGAGGTTTGCCATGGATATCTTTCATTTTAAAATCTTGGAAAAGAGCTGTTCCCATTGCTGATGCTACTCTATCAGGCACGCCAAATCTGTCACATACCAAGGCAAAGTTAAAACAATCGTATCTCTGTGTGTATTGTGAACTTGTGCTTATATCCAAATCTTCTTGAACCGGTGGCGGTGCGTATGTTGAATCATCGGGATCTTGGTATGTTGGCATTGATGACATAGACGTTGCTCCTTGCTCTTCAATTTCCATCGCAAATCCATCCAATGTTAGACTTCTCTGATTATGTTGATCGTGCATAAACTCTTTGAGGCGTTCGGGAACCAAACCGCATGCACATGGAGCTGCCTTCAAATCGCATTTACATGTTCCAATGAAAAAAATTGTTTCCAGAGATTTTACATACTCTGTAAATTGTTGGGGTTTGTTTCTTCTCTTGATTTGCTCTTGATATTTGTCAAGCAATCTATTCAATTTATTACATACACTTTTTTCAGCATTATTTCCATACCAAGTTTTTCCCAAATTCCAATCAACTTATCTTGTACTTGAATAGTGAATGCTTTATAGGACAACTTTTTTTGTTCGCTCAAGTAAAAATAATATCTCAAGATATCCAGATGGGTTGGTAAATTAAGATCAGTCAAATCAGTAGACACACAAAAAACAGTAACATCATGCCTGGGTATATGACTCATTGGGTTTTCGATAGTTGTTGATGTTGTTATTGCTTCATCTTGCGGTGTAGAGGATGGTGGATTCATTGTAAACTTCTTGATTTGGAATGATTTTTTTTTAAATATTTTTTTATCTCAAATTAGCACTTCACACTTCGAGTTCTTCACAACGACTTAATGCATTCACAAAAACTGTTGCGTTATATATGGTCTAGGAGACGAGGTAATAAGAATGAAATGGTAATTTGAATTCTACCTGTAACCGATTTTGTTGTCAAAACTACCCATAAAGTACTTACATGTAAATTAAACGTTAATCTGACTACAAATTCTGTTAAGCAAGTGCGCCTTTTATTACTTCTGGAAAATCCTTTATGATAATTTTATGCTCAATTCTACCTGTAACCGATTTTGTTGTCAAAACTGCCCATAAAGTACTTACATGTAAATTAAACGTTAATCTGACCACAAATTCTGTTAAGCAAGTGCGCCTTTTATTACTTCTGGAAAATCCTTTATGATAATTTTATGCTCAATTCTACCTGTAACCGATTTAGCTTAAGTAAGTTTACGACATGCAGCTGTGTCTTGTGGTGGCTTAAAAAACCCACACAACCTATTTTACGACCTGCAACAGAACGACACGTTCAATTGCTAGCTAGCGTTTCCAAACGAGTTATACCGGAAAATGTAGAGGCTGTTATGGTGACGACATTAGAGAGCCGTGCGAAATTGCCCAGACTTGAAAGCAAAAAAGACTTCAAACAGTAATTTTTTTTATTTTCTTTTCTATTACTAAGTTAAATTAATTTTTTTATTTACATATGTTCTGACTAAATAAATTTCTAAAGAGAAAAAATAAATAAAATAATAAAAATAAATAAAATAAATAAAAAATAATAAAATAAAGTGCCAAAAATGGTGATTTTTTAAAATGTTTGTATGGGGAACCTCCCAGGGGAGTTCCAGGGGGTGTGCCACTGGCATGGGTGGATCAACCCTCCAAAGTTAGTGGGGGTCGGTCATACATTTGGACTCGATTGGGGCACTCTAAATGGGTCAAAGTGGGATTTTTCAAAACTTGACCCTACGGGACAAAAGTCAACAGTTGGGGGGTAGTAGAATTCGTTTTAGAGGTATGGTTCCTTCGGCAAAGTTTCTTATTTTGATCCCTAGAATACGATTTTTACTGAGCCATGGGCGATTATTAAATCGACCCGCCCTAGTGTTTATGTTAAAAAAGAAGTACATCTAGATCATCAATTGTAGTGCTTTTTCTATTTTTAGATTTTACAGTTTTTTTATTTTTTAGTACAATTTTTTGCTAATTTCAGCAGATTGATTTTAAATTACAGTTTACAGCAATTTTCTGAAATTTAGTAGCTGCAACTAATTATTTATACTAATTTCATTGTACTAAAGTTATGATATTTAGTAAGTTTTTTAACTGATTTTAGCAAATCGATTTTGAATTGCAGTTTACATAAAATTTAGTAGCGGCTACTAATTTTTTTTACTAATTTTATTGTACTACAGATCAGCAGACATGTGTTGCTAAAATTAGCAAAAAATACCGCTGGCCTCAAAACAGTTAAATTTCCCGTAATAACAGCAAAATTTTCAGTAGCCATTACAGACTTTTTTGGTTGAGTGTATAAAAAAATAAAAAAACAAAACAAAAAATTGTATGTTCGTGACCTGAATTGAACTCGAGACCTTCTGACTTTACCTTAGTAAAGTAGTAATTTTTATAAAATCAGGGCTCTGCCAGTGTTTTGTTTTTGGTACAGTTGGCAATTTCTGTCCGGGTACTTATTTATGATGAAAGCTATTGATGCCTAAAAAACATGTTATTTCATAAAATAGTGATGAGAGAAAGATTGAAAAAGATTTAGTTATAGCCGGTTTACAAAACGTCATTTTCATACAAAATTTGTTCAATAAATCTAATTTAAAAAAAATAAAAAAATCTACATACACTGAAAGAATTACCTTCATGATATTAATGATATAATTTCATAAAATCTTTTTCGAAATTTGAAAATTTTTTATAAATCATATTAGTTTCCAGTGTAGAAAATCATTACCAGATATGTAGTTATGTAACTACATACTTGGTAATGGTAACTAGTTACTTTTGTTATTCATTTCTTATAACCTTTATATGGCGATGTCGCGAAAAATAATGAGTTATGGTTACACACCAGCATACGAAAAATCAAAAAATATATCGTTACCTATGTGCTTACCAGTAGTGACAAAAATAATGAGTCTAAAAATAGATTTTCAAAAAAAATTAATTATATAAAAAAAAAATATTTTTTATTGTATTTTTCGTTTTTAAATAAAATTTGCTGGTGCGGGAATCGAACAACTCCAAGCAAGTCGACATTGAACCAGAGAGACGCGTCATGGGTTTTAAAATACTCTTAAACGGATTTGTTTTACATTATCGCAATTAATTTTTAATAAATTTTTTTTGAATTTTTTTTAGCAAAATAACAAAATTTCGATTTCTAAAAAAAAATTACTGGAGCAGGCTTTATAAAATACAATAGACAATTTTTTATTTCTATTTTAATTCTTTAATATGTAGAATTAATTTTCAAAAGTGAGAGCAGTTTTTCAACCTCTAGTCGATGATTTTATTTATATTTATTCCCAATAAGCACATAGGTTTTAAAAATGCAAGTGCTTTAAAGTTTGCTTGAAGTAAAGTAGATTTCAAATTCTAGCATTTGTATATTTAACAAAAATATTTCAAACTTGAATTTTTGTTTCCCTTTTGCTGGAGTATGCTATTGAAATAAAATGTAATAAAAGTTGTATTCAAGCCTTGAAACTGGAAAACAGGGCTGGAAATTGTTTATAGGGTTTCAACAAGAAAAGTGCGTATTAATTTTAAAACTTTTATTATAGCAAACATAGAATTTTAAAAAGCTGAAAAACCAGAGACTATTAATTATAGAGATAGAAAATCAAAACTTACACTACTCACCGGTAGAGAGCACTGAAATTTAGTATTACCTGAGCAACTATTTAGTATCAGTTTAGTATCAGCTGAGCCTATATTTAAAAACTCAAAAACTGCTCAAAATAAGGAAAAGCAAGCGCGGAACATATTCAAATAATAAAATTGGATATATCCTTTTGTTTTTTTGTTTTGTTGTTTGTTATTATTTAAATTTAAATAAAAAGAAGAAAATTGTCAATATTTTGAGCTAAGAGTGTGTGTGAAACGGTAGCAAAGTATTCTTTGTGGTAAATTATTGACAGTTTTGAGGTGAATAAAATTTCACTAGCCCATAGGGCTAGTAGAATTTTTGACATAAGCATGGAAATATTTGACATTTTAAAATGTAAAAGTTTATAAAGAAAAATTAAGAAACAAAATATACAAATGAAAAATTCTAAAGAAAAAGAAATAGGATTTAAAATTAACAACCAGAAAAGAGGCAGAAAAAGGTTACATTGCATGTATGTCATGTTATGCTAAACTAAAACTTCCATTAATTGCAAGGATCTGGTTTGTAGTTGAATTGCAATTTCTGAAAATATTTGTTTCGTTTTATTTTTTCCCTCTATTATTTACAACTGTCAAAAATTTTATATTGTCGAAAAAGATTTCATTTCACACACGAAAAGTCCAAATTTTTTCACCAAAGAACAAATTTTTTTCACCATGGCACTTTGCTATCGTTTCACACACGCCCAAAGTGCCATCTAGTGACAACAATATTTTTATAACTTATTTTTTTGGTGTTGCCATACCCCTGTGAAAAACTGCTCTCACTTTTGGAAATCTGTAATAAAGTTCGAACAAACAAATCTGTTTGGCATTTGACATCTGTTACAGCACACTGAGGGAATTGTCTACATGCTTTTTATGAATTTTTATATTGATTCAATGAAATTTCGCTGGAATTCGTCTATTGAAACACGGAGGAGATTGGAAGATAAACAAATATCTAAAACCTGAATGATACCAAAGTGTCTTTAGTACGATACTGCCCTTAATAAAAAATGTATTTATTGCGATAACTTTTGCAAATGGAAACTGTTTTGCTTGAAATTTTGCAAGAACAGTTTTTGGAGGTGACCCCATATTATACTAAAAGTTGGACTTTGGGGACATCTTGGAAAGCTATGCTGCCATATAAAATATTTGAATCGCGATTTTAACGTATAAGATGAATACTATAGATGAATACATTTTTTTATTGAAATATTTTCCTTTTAATTGCTTCCTTACTAAGGCATTACATTTATTGATGTCGATTGTACATCCGGCGACTAAAGTCGCTGAAATAGCAAAAAACCTATATAAAACGCTAAGTAGTTGTTTAAATATCAAGATTAGCACATCGCAATTATATCGTATCGTAAATATGGCCACAGGTCCTGTGCTTACATTTTAACACAAAAAAATTCATATTAATTGCATTTGAAAAATTTTTTATATTAAAAACTGAATGGACAACCGCTAAACTTTAAAGACATTTCAGCAAATTTTTTTGCTGATTTTTGCAGAGTAAATTGGTATTTTCAAATAGAGCTTAACATTTTTTATATTAATGGCTCAATGTAAAAGGCTCTTCTAGTTTTTAATATTAAAAAAAGTCAGCCCTTTGTGTTTTTATTGATAAAAAGTTAAAAAATACATTAATTTTGCATTAAACGATTAATCGATTAATCGCCAATTTTCTCGATTAAGCGACCCGAATAACCGGTTAATTAATTTTAGTGATTTTTCGAATAATGCATTAACCGGTTAACCGCCTATGTCGAATAATTGGAAACAGTAGTATCTAAGGATTGTGTCGGCTTTATTTTGTACAAATATTTGTCCATGAGAAAGTTGTTTTCGAAATGGGTGCCGCGTTTGCTCACAGTGCACCAAAAAGAACAACGGCGAGAAAAAAAGGACTTTTTGCGTCGGTATGTAACAATGGACGAAACTTGAATCTGCCACTTCACTCCATAGTCGAATCGGCAGTCAGCTGAGTGGACAGCAGCTGGCGAACCTCGCCCGAAGAAGCCAAAGACGCAACAGTCAGCTAGTAAAGTTATGGCATGAGATGCGGCTGAAATTTTATACATTGATTACCTTGAAAAAGACTAAACCATCAATAGCGATGGCCCAACTGGTGCGTTTGAAGGCGGGAATCGCAAAAAAAAAAAAGGCCCCATATGAAGGAGAATAAAGTGCTCTTTCTCCAAGACAATGCGTCGTGTCACAAGTCGTCGGCTACCATCTCCAAATTGCACGAATCACACTTTCAATTGCTTCCGCACCCCCCATATTCGCCCGATTTGGCTCCCAGCCATTTTTAGCTGTTTTCAGACTTAAAAAAAAAGCTCGCTGGAATGAATGGAAAATTCCCGAATGAAGAGGTGATTGCCGAAACAGAGGCCTATTTTTAGGCCAAAGATAAATCATTCTGTAAAAAAGGTATCGAAATGTTATGAAGGAGACTATGTTGAATAAAGTCGAATTTTGCCAAAAAAAATTTTTTTTGTTTTATTGGTTATCCTAAGGACTTTTCAGCCGATGTGTTAGATGACGAATTGGTTTTTACAACATAGCATACCGAGAAGAAATCAACTATCAGGACTATCAAACTATCATGTTTGACTTTCAACAATCGCATATTTCAGGTTTATGTAAAAACCTGGCCTATTATTATTTGATGCATTTCTGATTGGTTTTCGCCAAATTGCATGGTATTATAGGTGGCTTTGATAAGCCATGACAGAATTCCCGAAATCCAAACTCGAAATTTCAATATCTTTATATTTTGTATTGTATTTATTTATATTACCTACATATAAATGGGTAATTTTTACGAAAAAAAATAATGAAATGAAATCTTTACACAAGTAATTTTAAAACCCTCACAATTAATCGAGTTACTTGAGTAATTTTAAATATTTACATGATTAATCGAGTAAGTTCAAAACCTCCAAATCGAGTTACTCGGTTACTTGAACAAAGCCAAACCCGAGTAATTTGAATACCCCAATACCAACGCATACACAAAACACTTTCGATATATTGTTTAACATACCTGTATAAGTAAGGAAACTTGATTGCTACAAGACATATATCGGCTAAACCAAGACGATGGGTACTTGAGAGCTACCATATGGTTAATCTAATGATGGGTGCTTGGTTAGCTATCATATGATTAATCATCTAAAATCTAATTTTCATCTCTGGCTTTTGTAAATCCATACTACGGGACATCTTTTAGAGTTCGTTTTTGAGTGTTGGTGTCATTTGATTCATCGGTTAGGTGATTGTGTATGGCACGGCTCACTTAAAATAAAAACTTGTTATTTCTTCTAGTGCCGGAAAAACTAATGAATTTTTTAATTAAATCAAAGAAGTTTCAGTGCGACTCTTCCATTGAAACTTTTCATTAAAAATGTTCACTCTGTTTATTAAAAATGTCATACTCTCAGTAAATAGGATTCATTAAAAACTAGTTTCATACAAGTTATAAAGTTTCTCATTCACTTTATAAAGAAAACTTCATTAGTTTACTGAAGATTTTCATTAGAACCCGTCCAAGAATTTTCTCTCTCTGTACCTCTTCGGAGACCAAGCTACCTTTTGGTATTGACCGTGTTCAGGTTTTGGCACGTTGTTTTTCTTCCTAATTTGACGCCCAATGTGGCGCATTAGTTCGCGTGACTTTTAAATTTTAACGTATTTTCATCTAGGGATTGAAACTGTAACTGTCTTGTGTTGTAATATTCTCAGCTGTCTTTTCCTTTTGCTGTAACTATAGCGGTGTTTTCCACTAAACTATATCCGTTAACTCATAAAAAACTCAAAGTGTATAAAAAAAACGCGTTTAAGAAGAAAACTAACACATTACTTTTTGTATGCACGTTAACTTTCAACACGGATAATTATCAACGTTGAAAACTCAACGTTTATACATTTTCACATCCAGCGTAACTTATTCGCGTTACTTCCTAAAATCTTTTTTTGACGTACCTACGTTCGATTAAAATGAAGCAATTGTAAACATAACCTGTTTGAAAATATTTTATACTACAATCGGTTTAGCGTAGATTTGCTTTAATTATTTAACGTTGATAGGCATGAGACAAAATACAGCTTATATAGCATTTAACTTTCGTTACCAGACTAAACCAGATACTAGACATGCGGCAGTCAATTATTTAGGTAGGATTCGATAAAGACCCTAAGGAGAGATTATTAATATAGGAAACGAATTTACATCAGATAGGGGCTTCCAATGATAATAATTTTTGATGACAATAGAGCATCCAACCCTATTGATTCACTGTAGTATTGGTAAAAAGTTTATTGTGCTACATACGAGTAGTTGCACCGGCAATTGCGATAATTATTCCGTTTACTGTTAATTACCAAGTGACTCGCACAAGGCATTGCGGAGAGAACTCGTCCATTATTCAAACTTAGCCTTATGTGTAAACAACATTCCGATCATAGCTTGCAGCTATGATTAGTTAATTATTTATACGACATAATGAGTTAGGGTGTAATACAAAAAAAAACAAATAATCGTTATAAAAAAGTTCTTTGCTTTCGTTCTAATCACTATAAGTAGAATTTAAAGCTTGAATGTTAGAACACACAAACACTTGCTTTACTACTAATGCAACTTTAGTTATAGCAACAACTATAACATAGAGAAAAATAATAGTTTTGTTACAATCATGTGATTTTCGGTGTAATACATGAAATAACTAAGTAAAAATGTTGGAGTTTACTTCTCGAAACGTTTTTCACTTTGGAGTTAACATAAATATAAAAAACTAAAAATCTAGATTATAACCTAGAGAGAACGCCATAAAGACAATCTGATGATAGTGCTTGGTAGCACTTGAAAATGCATTAATGGTCAACCATTGTTTCTAGGAAAGTTTTTTTCATAAGTTTTTTCTCTATTTCTTGTAAAATAAATTGTGAATTATATTTGGAATCTATCATATTTGATCTTTAAACCGAACAAAAATAACACTTATTGTTACAATCTTCAGATCAACTAAAATCTACGGTAAAATATATATTTATAGCAAAATATATAAAACTATGTATTTATAGCAAAATATGCAAAAATAAGCATTAAAAAATAGATGCCATTTTGTTGCAAATTTGTTCATTCGCAAAGATAACGTTGTTTTTCGGCTAACGACAACCGAAATGTATTTACGTGAACTTTCGAGCCCTAGTCATTACTGAAATATTCCACCAAATCAATGAATAGTTTTGTTTATGCGGCAAGCTATTAATGTTGGCTTATGCCATTCCCAACAAATTTGACATTAAATAGTAACATAAAGAATTAACAGTAAACGGTATTCAGAGTTTGTTGCGTTTTATGTTGCAACTGTTTGTTATTGCAAAAATGTTGTCATTGGTAGTGAGCGGTATTTTAAGCAACTTTCCAATGCTAGATGCAAATTAGGCAACAGCTGAAATACAGAATTATTTATCGTAAAAATTAACAAAAAGAAAAATTACAGACTTCTCTTAGAAACTTACCTCTACGTTTTCTGCCTCCTCTAAACAATCCAGTACCGGTGTTCTGTAACTATGTGAGAAGTTACTCACATAAAAATTGCAACTCTACGATGTGTCTACGATATTTAAAACAGGGCGAGTCACAAAATTTCAAACTGAATATACGTAAATTTTTTTTACATACCTCTGACTAAATTTGACATTATGCTACTCACTCTGTTTTAAATATGGCAGAGTTGCAATTTTTATGTGAGAAACTTCCCACATAGTTACAGAACACCGGTACAGAATAATTTTTTACACTTTTTGTTGGCTTATTCTCTTTTTAATTATTATTAAAAGTTGTCGGCTCCATACCTTTAAAGCCCCGTTCACATTATCACACAAGTGCTAATGTGAACGGGGCTTTTTTCTTCACACAAGTATGACAAAAAGTATGCTGAAATTGTCTGGTTGTCAAAAAAGTATAAAAGAAAATCTTTTCAGTGTTCAGACTGTTATCGACACACACAACAAATAAATTAAAATAGTTATTCTTTCTTTTATTATTACTTTTTTTCACCACTAGTAGTTTTTAATCTTTAACATTTATTTGTGAATAACACAACACTTGTGTTGAGACAAGTGGTAACTTTATGAAATATTTCAAAAAATAAATCTTGTCAAAAAAGTGTGACCGCATTTTAAAATGTGTGCACCGATTTTGACATGTGTGTAACGAACAGTGTTCCCACTATTATACATTTTCGTTATACAATACATTTCTGACATGTATAACACTTGTGTGATAATCTAAACGGAGCTTAAGTGGTGTTTCTAGATGACGTTTTGTTTCATACGAACGAAAAAACAATAACAAAATGCATGCAATACAAAACAAAATATATGTAGTCACTCATTCGTGTGACAACGAACGTCTTCTAGAAACCCCATGTTAATTTTGTTTGGCGATTCTAAGTTATTGTTTACAAATATCAGCTGTTCGAGTATCAGTGATGCAAACGCAAAAGACGTAGCAAAAAAGCTATACAGTTTTACACTCAAAAAAATAAGTGAGTAGAAAAATTAGTAAAACGTCTTGTATATCAAGTGTATTAGTTTTCAGCAATTTTTTTGCTGAAATTCCGTTTTCAGCAAAAATTTTAGTTATCTATTTTTAGCACTAAACTAATTTTGAACTAATGTTTTACTAATTTATTTTACTACAAAAATTCTGCTGACAACCGCAATTATAGCGTGGACGACAACCAGATAGACAAGATGTAGATGTCACAGCTTGTCTGGATGTAGTACAGACAACGGCAATGATAATTTAAAAAAAAACAACTCTACACCATTTCTATATTTAAATGTTCAGCAAATAAATTAACTTAAGTAAAATTTCTCTACAAATTTTTTGAGTTTTTTTCAGTCTACTAATAGTCAGCAAAAAGTTTAGTGATTTTAGCAAGGATTTTTTTCATTTGCAATCGACTAAATGTTAGCAAAACTTTTGCTGAGATTACTATTTTTTTTGTAAAAATCAGCTCTCTGATTTTCAGCAAAACCTTTTGCTGAAATTATCAACTTTTTAGAAAGCACGCTCCTGACTAAAAATTTGCTGACACAGCAACATTTTTTGCTGACTTTACTGACTTTTTTTTGAGTGTAGTATTGCGCAATAGCAGTGATGTGACAATTGCAATTCTGTGTATTTTGTTGTTGGATTGCAAACAAAAGCTACAATATTTCGCAATTGCACTTTCGCAAGACCGTATTCATCAAACACTGAACCCCCTTATAAATTATATATTGTGCGTTTACTCAGCAATGTTGAATTCTTTTATTTGAAAAATAAAATCTAATTGCAAATAATCGTTATTCATCCATAAACAATTATATAAGATTTAAAAAGGAAATGAAACATTTATAAAATAGAGACATAATGCAATACGAAACAAACTAATAATGGTATTGAGATGCACTGTATCAATTCAAAAAAGTTTAATTTATTTTAATGGGAATCAGAGTTGGGAGTAATTAATTACTTTGTGATGGCCATTACCTGTTTACATTACCAATTTTATATTT
This sequence comes from Leucophora obtusa, assembly GCA_949987735.1. NCBI lineage: Eukaryota > Metazoa > Arthropoda > Insecta > Diptera > Anthomyiidae > Leucophora > Leucophora obtusa. The sequence continues at coordinate 114,677,059 of OX465295.1, read as the reverse complement.
AATTGAAATTAAAAGAAAAATTTATATTTTTTACCTACCTAATTGTATCGTAATGAAATTTTTATTACAAAAAAAAATTTTTTTTTAAGCCTCATTCATACTGAACCCAACACTAGAAGTTTTCTTTTTTTTAGTTTTCGATTTGAACTTTATATGGGATTTGACAATCGAAAACAAAATTAGGTTCAGTATGAATGAGGTATTATATATTTTTGCTGGTTTTCATACACAATTAGGGAATGCAAAATCCCGCACTTTTTGATTTCCCGGGAAAGCGGGAAATTTATCTTGAATTCCCGGGATCCCAGGATCCCGCAAGGGACATAAATTAGAAAATATTTTATAGTAATTTAAAAATTTTTATTAATAAAATGTCTTAAAGACCTCAAATTTTCATTATGGTGAAAAAGCTCAGGTGGTTTTTCTTGGAATTTTTGTAGTAGGAAAGAATTAAGTACTTGAAAATTTTTTAAAATCAATGGATAAATTGTCTTTAATTCTGTACAGAATAAGTGCGCTTCAAAATTTTTCTTACAAACACTATTTAGTTGAGTGGTTTTCTTAAAAAATATATTTTTTAAGTTCCTTCTAGTGCCTGCTAAAAAAAGGAACTTAAAAATTTCGATCAAGTACAGAAATTAATCAGTGTGTTCGTTTACTCGAAAATCATACTACTTTTACTACAATTTTGTAAGTTAATGAGCAAGCCTAATGTGAGATTTTAATTATTTTCAAAACGTTGGAAAATTTTGCATAAGTAAATTTGAAATAATTAACTTTATTATTTTAAACTGCATATTTTGAAATCCCGGGATTCCCGGTCCAAATTCCCGGGAACGCGGGAAATGAAAAATTGGCTAAGTTCCCGGGATGCATTCCCTATACACAATAAACATTATGCCCGTTCGATTACTTACTACAAGCTTACAATTTTACAACAGATGGTAAATTTCAATGCAAAAGTAAACAAAACTTTCCAATTGTAGCAAAAGTAGTAAGAATTTTGAGTAAACGAACACACTGATTATTGTTCAATATGTCATTATTGATCAATAATGTGGCTAATTTATGGCAAAAACAAAAATTAAAAAGAATAATTCAAACAAACAAACGGAAACATTGAATGAAGATCAATATTTTCATTACTATTTCAGTACATAATAGAAATTAAGAAAATGTGCTTATTACCATTTCCTTGCGTTATGGAAACGGAAAAGTAATAATAATGATTTTGGCCCATTTCTGATGGAAATGTTCAATTACAAAAACACTTTTTTCAAAAATTTGTTTTAACAACAAGTGGAGCGGAAATTAAATTAATCAAGGTCATTTAAAATAAACAAAATAAATTTAAACCTATTATTATTTTTTAATTTATTACATGCTAATTAAATAAAACATTAAAATTATTTTCTGTTTCTGACTCTTATTTAATCTTCAGCAACAATCAGTGAAGTGGGAAAGCGGAAAAAATTTAAATCACGCAATACTGCAACAACAACAATACTACCAACAGTAGCAAAAACAACAACAACAACAGCCGTTGGTAATAGTGGTGGTGGTTATTCCAAAGATCATTTGGACGCCTGGTTAGAGACATGTCTAAAAGACGCTTCTACAACACAATTATCATCATCATCAGAATTTTTAGATTATAATCCCACAAACAATATGATGTCGGCAACCGCAACATCAGCGGCAACAGCAACTGTCGCAGCTGCATCAGGAGCAATGTCTACTAACAATTTGAGTTATAAGAATATGTATTCAGTACAGCAACAGCAGCAGCAACCAATACTTTTTAATATAGCCAATTTAAACCAGCATCAACAGACACAGCAACAACTACAACAGCAGCAGCAGCAGCAGCAACAACAACAGTTTGCCATGAGAATAAATCCCATGAACAATAGTAATAATATGCCAAATCAAAATAGTTTTAATAATATTCCCTTCAGTCAAGGTCTTCAAAGAGTAAGTTGTCTTTTGAAAAGAAAAAAAATACAATAAGGGCGATAGGCTGCACTTTTTGACATTTTTGTATAATCTCGAACTTAGGGCTTGTTTATGTATTACGAAAATAGTCTAAAGCCTATATGACGCTTGCTAGTTTCAGTATTAATAATCCAAAATAGAAGAGAGCACGAATTTCCTTATGTAAGAAATAATGTGTGTGAAGAGAACAACTATATCGAAAAACTATCAAACTGTCAAATTGATGTTGGTAATGCAGTACCCTTCATATGATATGCATTGATGGTGCAAAAAACTAGAATCTAGAAACTAGCAAGTGTCATATAGGCTTAAACGATAGAAATTGACAATTACTTTAGTTAAAAATACATGGCAAACAAAAACAAATTTTCGTTACTTTGCTTTCGTTTAGACGATTTTCGTAATACATAAACTGGGGCCAAAGGTTTAAAAGGCTTAATTCTTTCATTCGCTTTTTAAAAACTAATGAAATTTGGGTTAAATTTCATTCTCTAATAGCATTATTATGGAATTAATTCGATATCTTAATTCCCAATAGCTTTAAATTATATGAATTCATTCTATTTTGATTGAATTCTAACTGAATGAAACCCAATTTACCTGAATTCACTTAATAAAAATGTGAATGAAAAATGATTTGTTTTCATTCACTTAATCAAATGAAAAATTTAAATTTGCATGTAATTGCTGAAATATTAGCATAATACTAATGAAAAACGTTTCAAATTCATCTAACAGAAATAAATAGTATCGCATGCTTTGTTACAGCTTGTTTGCTTTGGTTTTGATTGTTTGTTAGTTTCAAACCACACTGCACTAATTGATAATAATATTTCTTCATTCAATTAGTGAAATGGTGAATGAACAAGCGATTTGAATGATTCAAGTTGGGAATTCATTCAATTCATATTAAAGCTTTGGGAATGAAGCTTATGAATGAATTCTTTAGGAATGGTTTAAGGGAATGGTACATGAATATTTTTTAAATCTGAATTTAATTTTTCGTGATTTAAGCTTAAATTGAATTTAGTTTTTAGAAGCTCTGACTGGGGCTTAAGCCTCATTCATACTAAAGGCAAAACTAGAAGTTTTCATTTTTATTAAGTTTTCGATTTGAAATTTGTATGGGATTTGACAATCGAAAACAAAGTAAATTTGAAAACTACTAGTTTTGGGTTCAGTATGAATGAGGTATTCGTTTCAAAGGCAAACAAACCAAAATATAAAAAGAATTCAAGGGTGAGACAATAAGAATATTTCGACTAAATTTTACTTTGAACATAACGTCGCATGTCGCCTTTATTTTTTGAATTTTCATGAAATCTTAATTTCCTAAGCAAATAAATATCTTTTTCAGAATATGCCAAATTTTATAAAACATTCTTCGAATTCCTTTAGCAATCGTTATTCCATGATGTTTCCACCGGTTGGTGGTGGTTATTATCCACAAAATGATGGTTCACAAGATTTTGCCAGTCTACCGCCAATGGTCAATATAATGGGTGGCAGTGGTGGCACTTCTTCAGAACATGAAAATAATTCTACTGATGTTTTAGATGGCACTGGAAGTAATCCTAATATTAATAGAGGGTAGACTTTGTTTTAAATTTAATATCACACATTTTAAATCTAAAGCAATTTCTTATTTTCTTTCAGTTTCAGATTTAGTGATCCCTGTTTGCTAAATCCTTCAGATAATGACTCAAAAATAAGTGGCCAAAATACACCAGATCGTCGTAATAATATATCCAATGAAATGGAACAAAATAATAAATTTTTTAATATTTTAATGGAACAAATACAAATGTTACATGAAACTAATACGAAAATATGTCGAGATTTACATGAAGCTAAAGGTAAGAAAAAGGTTAAATTATACATTTACATACATGTAAACGATAAATGTAAACTATCATAATTATTTTATTTTAAATCTGTTGTCGATACAAAACAAAGTTCTTAAAAAATTACGGATTTTTACAAATAATATTTTGCAGACAGACGGACGAATACACGGACATCGTTAAGCTGCATATACACGAAGGTACATTCGTCAGAAATTGCCCATTTTCTGACTCAATGTTCCATCGTGTGTATCGATATTTACTGTTTTTGTTGTGTTAGTTCATTGAGAGCAGGTGCTTTTGTAATTGCGCAGTAAAGAAAATAAAAGAGACGAAAGTGGCGACAATTACAAATTATGAAAACTGGATTAATTTTATAAATGAATATGAAAATTTGCCAGAATTATGGGACATAAAATGTGATAGCTAAAAAAATAAAACTAAAAAACAGCAGCATATGAAAAATTAACAATTAACAAATTAAGTTTGATTTTCTTCCGCGCATATTTGATGTGATTAGTTCGACAAACAAACAGAACTGATGTTTCGTTTGAGGTTTTGTTGTGTGTGGCATAGTCTGTATTAAAAAATGTAAAAAAAAGTGAAACACATGTCCTGACGAATGTTTCTTCGTGTGTAGGCAGCATTATATCGAACCAAAAAGTTAAGTTCAAAATTTTTTGGTATTACAAACATCAGCGTAAATTTATTATTATAATTTATTCAGCCAATATGGTATAAATACATAAGGTTTGTTTTTTCGAATTTTATTCCTATGTATGTATATTAGGGTAGGAATTTCGTCCCGGGAATTCCCGGGAATCCCGCCCTTTTTTCAATCCCGCAATCCCGGGAATTTTGAGCGGGATTTCCCGGGATTTTTTTTTATTATTTTTTAGCTAGTATATTACAATTTTGGAAGTTTTATTAAAATTTAAAGCATTGATTTTTTAAATTAATTTAAACAAAATATATCTAAAACCAAAAAATGCGATTTAAAATTCAAAAAACAGTTTAGTTCAGTTTCAAAAATACTATTTAGGACGAGTTTTTTTATATCGCTTGAATTTGGTTTATTTAAACTGAAAACAAATTTTATCAGCCATTACCAAGTTCACCAACAAAATTTCTCGTACCACGGAAAAATTTTTTTCTTTAAAATGGTGATCTTTGTTCAAATAAAGCAGTACGACATTTCAACATCAGTATTTCAGTTCAAAATACCTCCAACAAACTCGGCATTAAAATTAAAAATATATTCATTTAAATTGATATTTAAATAATTTCATTCAAATTGATATTTCTTTATTTCAGTTGTATTTTTAATTTTATTTATATTTAAAATAATGCGTCAAATGCCTTTTTTTTTATTGTTTTGTATTTTTTTATATGTTAATTTAAAATGCAACAATTAAAATTAAATATTTTCTTTTTAAGTAGTTGTGGCATAAAAAATTTCTATTCAAAAAATAACAATTGAAGTTAAAAAACAATTTATATTTTAGTGTCTATTTTTATAAAAATATTTAGGAGAATATGCCTAAAAATTTATGTGAAAAATACTCACTTTTAAAATTTTTTATAAAAATAATTCTAGACAAATACTTCTGAAAATCTACATAGAAACAAAATATCTAGAAATATAAATTTTTGGTTCCATATTTAAGAAATATTTAAACAAAAAATCGATCTTAGTTCTGACTATAAAACTGGCCCTAAGTATTATATATATCGTAATACATAAACCAGGGCTGAAATTTAACATTTTTCTAAGACACAAAATGAAGAAACAAATAACATGGTCCAGAATTTAATATAAGGAATATTTAAAAATATTTTTAAATCTCATTTTAAAAAATTTATTATTTCATAGTCCAAGTTTGCACCCATTAACAATTCAAATATATCCTGAAAGGGGTGAAAAAATACCAATGTCTTTCACTTTTTCTATATTTCAAACAGACCTTCCATACAAATATATTACCTAATATTAATTCGGGACTCAATCTGTTAAACGAATTGATCTAGAAAAAGTAGAAGATATGGCTATTTTATATTTAGCATTACTTTCAGAATACATATCGATAACCTAGATTCAAAAATACAATTGTTCAAGAGAGCAATAAAACTGATTCACTTGCTTATAAGATTTTTTTCAATCAATCTGTCTTCTAAAATATTATTTAAAAATGGCAACTTATTCTTATGTATACATATTTTTAAATTATTTGCGTTATTTACGTCGATAATGTAGATAAAAAATTTTAAAATTTTAATATAAATTTATGATAATACCAGCAGATAGGATCCAATGGCCCTGTAAATCTCTCTATACTTTTTGTAGAAAACAATATTATGTGCTTTCAAACGGGAACGAACACAGAATTGTTAATTAGGGATGGAAAAATCTAGCTGGTTTGGTTTTTTTAAATTAATAATCCAAGCATTATTATTGCCATATCTTATTCCAAAAATTAATGGTTAATTTGCAAAAAAAAAAAAAAAAAATTGCGACAAAAATTTTCCAAAAACGAAAAAGTTTTGCATCATTTTGCAGAATGTTAATCGCTGATTAAGTTTCTTAATTAATTTTCTGCGGCACAAATCCTTTTTTCCCACTCCGCCATTATTTTCAATTTTTTTATTGCGGTGTATTTTAATTCATAATCCAAGTCTGTAACAACCATATCTTGCCCAAAGTTTGGTGGTTGATTGCAAAAAAATTGCGAAAAAAAAAATTTGCAAAAAGGAAAATTTTTGCATCAATATATTTGTTTGCGGAATGTAAAACGCTGACTAAGTTTTTTAATTAAATTTTTCTACCATAAAGTCTTTTTTTCGCGTTCCGCTATTATTTTGCGAATTTTTAAGTGCGGTTTTTTTATATTTATAATCTAGGAACTATAATACACATTTCATAAAATAAAGTTTGGTGGTTAGTTGCAAAAACAAATCGCGAAAAATAAAATTTGCAAAAAGCTAAATTTTTGCATCAATATATTTGTTTGCACAATGTAAATCGCGGATTAATTTCTTTAATTAATTTTTTGAACCATAAAGACTTTTTCGTCCTTTTCCGCGATTATTTTGCAATTTTTTAATTGGGGTTTTTTTAAATCTTTAATCTTGGGACTATAATACCAATTTCAACACCAAAGTTTGGTTCTTAGTTTCCAAAAAAAAAAAAAAATCGCGTAAAAATTTTGCAGAAAGGAAAATTTGTAATCATTATATTCGTTTGCAGAATGTTAATCGCCGATTGAGTTTTAAAATTTTTTTTCTACCATAAAGTCTATTTTCACGTTCCGCTATTATTTTGCAATTCTTAAGTGCGCTTTTCTTAAATTTATAATCTACACTCAAAAAAAAGTCAGTAAAGTCAGCAAAAAATGTTGCTGTGTCAGCAAATTTTTACTCAGGAGCGTGCTTGCAAAAAAGTTGGTAATTTCAGCAAAAGGTTTGCTGAAAATCAGCGAGCTGATTTTTACCAAAAAAAATAGTAATCTTCAGCAAAAGTTTTGCTAACACTTAGTCGACTGCAAATGAAAAAAATCCTTGCTAAAATCACTGAACTTTTTACTGAATATTAGTAGACTGAAAAAAACTCAAAAAACTTGTAGAGAATTTTACTTTAGTTAATTTATTTGCTGTAAATTTAAATATAGAATATGTGTAGAGTAGTTTTTCTTTTTTTGTCATTTCCGTTTCCAGACAAGCTGCGATATCTACATCTTGTCTATCTGGTTGTCGTCCACGCTATGATTGCGGTTATCAGCACAATTTTCGTAGCAAAATAAATTAGTAAAACATTAGTTCAAAATTAGTTTAGTGCTAAAAAAATATAACTAAAATTTTTGCTGAAAACGGAATTTCAGCAAAAAAATTTCTGAAAACTAGTACACTTGATATAAAAGATGTTTTTCTAATTTTTCAACTAACTTATTTTTTTGAGTGTAGGGACTATAATTTACATACATCTCATCTCCTAAAAGAAAGTTTGGTGGTTAGTTGAAAAAAGCTTTGCGAAAAAAGATATTCTCAAAAGACTTTTATATACACCTCAAACAATTATTTGAATTGTAAATTTATATGCAGATATAGACTTCTGTATTTGAAAATAAATTTGTTTGTAGATATGGGAAAATGTTAAATGTTCAAAAAAGTGGCAGCGAATGGATATTTTGCTTCCAAATTGATATCATTGATGGATATAATATCAACAATGATTTTGCCATCAAAAACTCACTTTGGCCAAAATTTAAGATATAGAGTATTGAATATAGGGTCTCGATATATTAAGTACATTTTCTCATGGGTACTACCATAAAATCGACTTTGTCGCACGACGTTTTAATATAAATTGAGGTTTTCAGGTACAACATAAGTCGGATTTATTTATTTCCTAACGAGCGGGAATTCCCGGGATCCCGGGAAATTCCAAAAAAATCCCGCTGTCCCGGGAAATGAAAAAGTCCGGGAAAAGAAAAACCCTAACCCGGTGTCTTCAAATGCAATAAATTATATGATATGAAATGTCAAAACCATTACAGCGAAACGTCAAAATGATATCAATTGCAGAGTGGTGAATACTTGACCATTTCATGGATAAGAAATATCATAGATTTTTCTTCGAAAAACACCAAATTTTATGAAACATTAATGTTTACCGACAAATAATAAAAAACTAAACACTTTTCCATTCCTTTTTGCCAATTTTTTTGTTGTTTTTCTATTACAAAATTAAAATGAAAACTAAAAGTGACATTTGATCTCTGGCATCATTGCAAGATCCGATGGCATGTCAGCGATATCATGATATTGCAATAAAATTTTAAATGAGTGTCTTCACTTGAGATGAGAGCATTTTGACAATTGCTTGCTATCATTTTATTGCATGTCAAGACACTAGGTAATGTATATCTATAACGACTTGTAAAAAAACGACTATCCGTACTTACCTGATTTTCTTTTATTTTTTGTAAACAAACAAAATTTAAACATTTGGGGTCGCCTTTGTACAAAAGCTGTTTCGTACAAAGACTTCGCCGGAACTCGAAATGGAGCAATAATCTTGTGTGCCCTGCTGTACCTTTACCAACAAACGCATTATTCATTTGTTAACTTTTTGATTTCGGATATTTTATGAAATAAAAAATTCTAAAATTTCAAATATTTTTATGACAAATATTTTTGTTTACATTTGAAAGAGAAAAGCCAAGAATTTTTAAGACTTGGTAGCATTTTTATAACTACTTAATTTTTAACGGTGGGTCTCATACTGTAGGTTTAACTTTAACTTAACTATAAACAAAAGAAAATGTCAAAAAAATGTGCACAAAACAACAACAAATTTTTGGGTTAACTATTAACTAAAGTTTAAACCTGTAGTATGAGACCCACCGTAAGAAGCTAAATTTATACCTACTTAAAAGTTTTATAAATGCCTAAATTTGTATGGAATATTTATACAAAATTCGAAAAAAACAAACCTATAATAGAAACAAATTTAAATAATTTTTATTAAATGAAAATGTTTCATAGATTCTGTTCTTTGAAAACTTACCAATGATCAACTGTATTAGGTTAAAGGTGGATTCACAATGTTGGAGTACTCCACTTTACAGAGTGGGTTTTTTTCCTTTCTTTTTCTCACTTACATATTTTTTGTATCATGCTATTTATATTTCAGTACACTCCACTCTGCAGAGGGGAGTACCTACTCCACATTGTGAATTTGCCTTAATGCTGAAATTAATACTTGTAGTACTCACATAATTCTATCAGTCTGAAGAAGTCGTCTAATGAAAAAATAAAAATGTATCGCTTGATCGAAGTCCAACATTTTTAATCGTTTAATCGATCGATATAAAAACTCAAATAGTAGTTGACAGTCTTAGATCAGATAGTATTAAATTTAATTTTTCTTGAAAGGCACTCAAAAATTCTGATATTTTCCTTGGGAGAATATCTACAACTACATATAATCGAATTGGTTCTTATTATAAGCTTAACTTCGAAATTCATTAATTCGTTGGAATTAACTTTGATCGAAATTTGCGATCACCAGAAATGAGTTTCTTAATAAATTATGTGGGATGTCTCTGAAGAATATTGCGACAAAAATAAAAAAAAATTTATTTGCGAATATATTAACTGTGTTTGAGCGGCAAGCCATCAACGTTGGCTTATGTTATTCCCATATAAATTTGACGTTAGCTAACGTTTAGTGTGAACTCTTAACGTTAGCTTGCCGAACAAACACAGCTATTATGCAACAAATTAGAAAAATATTAAGGTAGTTCACAAGGGGTGTGCTATTTGTTCTATCGTCGTATCGTCCTAACAAAAAACAGAGTTCTTAAAATTTAAATTGAAAAAATACAACATTTTTACATATATTTAGTGTCCTATGTTTGAGTGTGCTAACAGATAGAAATCCCAATAGAAAATCGTTTTTAAACTCAAATAAAAACTTTAACAACTCTATTTTTTGTTGGGACGATACAATAGATAGCACACCCCTTGTGAACAACCTAATTATTGAGGTGATTTAAGTATTCGAAAAATAGTACTATTGGCAATATTTTATTATTTAAAATCATTTAAGGTGAACTAGCTCATGTATTCACTGGATGCGCGTTAATAACTTGTATTTGTCCCAAAATATTCCATTGCTTCTTTACTGAATAATCCGAGTCCTATCTGCTCCAAGCTTTGTCAAAATCATAAAAAGACTTTTAAATTTTTTTTCTTCTTTTATTTTAAAAGATGGTACAAAATTTTTATTTCATTTATATCGAATATTGCTTAAATATATGTATAACAAACTTCATGATTTATTCTTTATTTTTCAATTTCACACTTTTCCTCATCATAATTTATATTTCATCCTTGTAAATAATTAAATATTGTTTCTATTAATCTATCTATGTATCCCCAACTATATTTGTGTCTACTTATCTCTATATCTTCTGTATGTATAAATTTATTAATTTAATTTCTATTGTCCTTATTAATTATTTTTTGTTTAATTTTTGTATTTCTTTTTTATATTATTGTCCTTTTCCGTACAATTTAATTTTTTGTTGGTGTTTCAACTTTATTTAGTTTGTATTGAAGTTTTAAAGCACGCTCCCAATTTGGGTATGAGGCACCGTAGAGATAGCATAAGTGGGTTAAGTACCCATAGTCAACCGATGGTGTTTGGCAGTGCATTTGGTACACAAAGTCCAGCGCCATCATATCATTCAGGTGCGTGTTTTTTTTTCACCTAAAATTGTTGACAAAAGGGAACATTTTTAACTTAACTAATGGGTTGATATTTAAATGATTTATTTGTAGGAGCCTATACACCTGGTATGATGACCGATGTGGTACGCGAAGTAAAAGATGCCGCCCGTGTAAGAGAAGATGCTCTACTGAATAGAGTTAAGGCTATGGTAGAGGAACGACAATGGTCAATGAATGAATCAAATTTACGTATGATGCGGGATATAGAAGAATTAAAGGTAGACGTTTCGTTCTTTGGGAATTTTTTACAACTTCCAATGTATTTTCTTTTAATTTATAATGTTTCTTTCACAGTCACAAGTCCATCATTTAAGGGCGGATAGAAAAGAAACTAATAAACGTCTTAATCATTTAGAGGCTGAAAACAAATATATGCGTCAAATGTTAGCGGCTCTCTATAATAATCGCAGTGTACCAGATATTATTTATGAAAATGAAACTTTACGAACACGGAAATCTTTTCCTCATTCACGACGTACCCAACAAACACCCATGAATCTACACTATGGTACGATACATCATCAACCGGCTACTTCGTCATTAGATGAACAAGAAGAAGAACCCTTACATATAGTGGAAACTCCATCCACCACATCAACGGCAGACATTGCATCGGTTGCGGCTCAGAGACCTTCAGACATGCGTAATTCATTTTCAAGTTCAGATGGTGCTAGTATTGAAGGTGGTAATTCTTCGAGCAAAGTTGGTCCTATGATGTCACCTCCTAATTTTGCATTAATCTCATCGCCATCAGATGAAGTAAAACGAAAAAAGGAAAAATCAGTTAAGAAACTATCATCGGATGAAGCTGACAATGTTGATAATGCACCAAACACAAATATTACACCACAGGAGCTGAGAAGAGAATTAAACGAAGCGGTAGCAGCTCGTAAAGATGCTGATGAGCGTATTATAGCGTGGGTTTAATTGTTGTTTTTTTGCTTTTATTTTATTTTTAAGTATTCGAAACATCTCTTTAACGAAAATTATTTCAGCAAAGTTGTTCTACTCCGATACAAGTTGTCCTACACAGAGATAATGTTTTAGCAAATTTCAGCCAATGAAATGCTTACTGAATTAATTCAATTTGGAAACAATACTTATAACCGGTACATAACTGGTAAATCTCCAAAGTGCTAGACTGTCGCAGTTTCGTTCCAACTTATACATGAGCAAATTTTTTTTCAATAAGAATATTTAATCCCTATTGTTATCTCCTTTTTACAAATAATTATCGCATGATGATGTACTTTATTCGCATTAAACAGTTCCCATTCAGAAAAATGCAAACGGAAGAGCGATGGCAATCCACTTTAATAGGTGGTACAAGTACTTGCAAAAAGTGGTTTCCCGTTTCCAAAAGGATAACATCATTAAACAAAAAACCGGCTGTTCAAAAAGCGTCTGAAAAGCACTGCGAAAACAAAATGTTTAACATTGTCCAAACTAATATATATGTAGGTGGACTGGAAATATATTTCCCAAAATAAAATAAAAATAACAGTTTATACATATGTATTTTTTTTTTTTTGACGAGATTTGAACCCAGTACGTCAGATTGGCAGATTACAGCCCTACTAGGGATGCCAGTCGGGATTGTTTTTTTTAAGTCACAGGATTTGGGATTTTGAAATAAATAAAAAACAAACGGGATCCCGGGACGGATCGGGATTTTTCGGAATCCGGATTTTTCGTGATTTCGTGATTTTTTGCCGTTTTGGGAATTTTAGTTTCAAGAAAATGTGTAAAAACTTCAAATTTATCTAATAAATATAATGTGCGTTCCCGTACGTTTCCGCGGGTACCCGCGGGAACCCAAAACAACCCAAACAACAACAATTTACATGCAATTTTGAGTACGGGAACGCCTTTTGGCTAGTTTGTGCAACTTCGGTAAAGTACGGAAACAGACATATAAAATATAACTGTTTTATGTTTTTGCATACTCCTCCTTTTTAGTTAACAAAATAATTAAAAATTCAAGAATTAAGAATTTAACTTCGTTTAACTTCGTTGTGAACTATTTTTGTTTATAATAATTTAAAATTCTCTATTCTTACTTCATTTTAATTTAAAATTGTCAATTTAATTTTAGAATTTCCAATTAGGTTCAGAATTTTTTAATGGTTTTCCACACATAGTAGAGAAGTTCAAATTAAAGTTTCTGAAATATAACTTTTTATTATGAATGTTAATCGATTATTTCTGAAATATAATGAGAAGTACTGCACAATATATAATACAAAACGAGTAAAAAAGTTAAAGTCGGACATGCCGACTATATAATACCCTGCACCAGTCTGGTTAAAAGCCAACTAATGTTTGGATCTGAAATTCGAATGGGTTAAAATGGGACTTGTGTCAAAATTTTCTATAAAATGATAAAAGAAGAGAAAATCGGAAATATAGCCCATATGGGCGATAGGTCCAAATATGGACCGATCCAATCTAGAATCAATAGGCTTTGTCCTTGGGACCATGTGAGTCAGCGAACCAAATTTCATTGAAATATCTTTGTATTTGCGACCTGCAGCATGTAAAAAAGCCAATTTTGAGGGGACCCTTATATGGGAACTAGGTCTAAACATGGACTGATTTTAACCAAAATCAATAGGCTTCGTTCTTGGGCCGACATAGGTCGGTGTACCAAATTTCATCAAAATACCTTAATAAAGGGTTCTTCAATAAGAGCGCTACAAAAGTTTTTTTAAATAAAACAAAAACGGTTTTGGATATCAATGAAATTCTTTATTCCTGTGAAAATACGTTCGATGCCATCATGTATGGAAATCGATCTCTTTTGCATGGCCACCACGGGCACGCTTGCAGAAGTCCAGACGCTGAACCCAATTTTCGACGGTTTTCAAGCATAAATCGGCCGATATTCGTACGAAGTTCATCAATCGTCGCTGGCTTGTTGGCATAGACCATAGATTTGACGTAGGCCTACAGGAAATAGTCCAACGGCGTCAAATCGTACGACCGAGGCGGCCAATCGACTGGACCATTTCGTGAGATAACACGTTCTCCAAACTTGGTTTGCAATAAATTGATTGTGACAGTCGCTGTGTGGCTTGTGGCGCCGTCCTGTTGGAACCACATGTCCTCCAAGTCCATATCATCCAATTGGGGCCAAAAATATTCGGTTATCATTGAACGGTAGCGATTCCCATTCACAGTAACGTGCCGGTCTTGATCATCACGGAAGAAGTACGGCCCAATGACGCCGCCGGCCCATAAACCGCACCAAACCGTAATTTTTTCGGGATGCAATGATGACTCATGGAGTACGTATGGATTGCTGTCTGACCAATAACGCATATTTTGTTTATTGACGAAGCCATTCATTATGACGACCATAAATTGGACGTAGCGCTCTTAACGTTGAGGCCACTGACTCCGAATTTCGGTAGTAAATTTCAATAATTTCGACTCGTTGTTGGCTCGTATATCTTTCCATCATGAAATGGCAAACCTTAGGGTGCGTACAGAGTGGCCGGTTGTTGCCGAGCCGAGCCGACTGACGCTTATTGCGAGAACTTGTTCATGCGAGAAACAAGTTTGGGTGTGCATAGTGGATGCGAGAATCAGCGCTGATATTTTATCTATTATTTGTGTTTATGTATGTTTGTATGATTTGAGTTTTATTTTGTTGAGACAAAAAACTGACATTGAGTTTTAAAATTTTACTTATTAACGCATTTCTTCAATTATTCTTGAAATTTTTATTACATTTTTTTTTTTTAAATTTTGTTTATAAGTTTTTTTTAATTTTTTTATAATTGTTACAATTTTATTTAATTTTTATTATTTATTTGAATTTTTATTTTTTTGTTTAATTTTTATTTTATTAACATAACATAAACAATGTTTTCGGCGCTGAAATACGCTTTGGAACTGTTTTCTCGCATTCAATCAGCTTTGCGCTTTGACCAGCTCGGCGCCCAAATAAAAATAAGAAAAAAAATAGGTTTTCAAATAAAGTATTAGAAAATAAAGGCGCCAAAGTTGAAAAAATTAAAAAAAAATTTTAAATTTGAAATGTTTTGGATAATACTTTCTCATGAGTTTGTTAAAAGTATAAACATGTATATATATATTTGGAAAGGCTAACTATTCATCTTTCTGAAACAGTTCGAAAATTGAAAATCGGTTCAAAAGTGATTTAGTTAAAAATATTTTAGTCCGTGAAGTTTTGAAAAAACGTTTTTTGCCGATAACTTCAGATTTTGAGGGTATATTCAAAATTCTGAAAATTTAAAAGAGATTTACTCAACCAGGCTTACAACTTACACTAGGTCATTTTACAAGTATATTTTCACTGCAGCACCTTGTTATTAAGCTCGAATCCTGAAAATTGAAAAGTGATTTACTCAACCAGGCCTACAACCTATACTAGGTCATTTTACAAGTATATTAAATGTTTTCTATTTTGTAGCACCGTGTAATCTACCAGTGCATTGATTGGCAATTTCTGATTGGATAGTACTGGATAACCACTTTTTGCACTTTTTTACGTTGGGATAACATAAGCCAATTTTTGCTAGTGTTTTTTTTTTTTGCAAACTACTAAAATTTATGTAAAACAAATACTGGCGAAATGAGTTTTGTAAACGCTGGTAAAGCGTCCCAAATGAGTGCTCTGCCAGGAATTTATTTTTAACGTCACGGTTATCATGTGTGGTATGCCAGTGCTTGATATCTTGCTTTCCACTGGCGATTTCTGACCTACCTAGTGTAGGTCAGATATATTTAACAAAAAAAACAAAAATTTCTTTACCTTTATGAAAAGTTTCATTTGTGAATCTGTTCATTAATTGTACAAAAATTTTCAATTACGATTTTTTTTTACTTATACTTCATTTAGACTAAGCAACAACTACTTAGCTTTTGATACTTTTTCGAGGGTTTTTATTCTGAATTAAACTTTGCGGAAATAAAAGACATATTTTTGAAATATGAAAATTATTCATATTTTGGACGAAAATATGAGCCTTCTGAAATGAATCATAAGACAGAAAAATTTGGGGCAAATTATTGAATTCAAAAGGTGGAAAAGATTCGAAGATTGACATTTTGTTAATTCGCTTTCCTCTTAATTTGTATCGAAAAATGGTAGCCTTTGCAGACATGTGTAGTTCTTATGGCAACATTTTTCAATACAAATTAAGAAGAAAGTGATTTAACAGAGGTTGGGAGAGTTCCCAGTGTAGAAAATCATTACCAGATATGTAGTTATGTAACTACATACTTGGTAATGGTAACTAGTTACTTTTGTTATTCATTTCTTATAACCTTTATATGGCGATGTCGCGAAAAATAATGAGTTATGGTTACACACCAGCATACGAAAAATCAAAAAATATATCGTTACCTATGTGCTTACCAGTACTGACAAAAATAATGAGTCTAAAAATAGATTTTCAAAAAAATAAATTATATTAAAAAAAATATTTTTTATTGTATTTTTTGTTAAATAAAATTTGCTGGTGCGGGAATCGAACCTGGGTCTACAGATTGCCAGTCAATAGCTCTACCATCTGAGCTATATCGACATGTAATATTTAATAGATAAAAACATAATTGACCTGCTGCACACAAGTAAGCTTACTCGCCAGCATACAAAAAATCAAAAAATATGTCGTTACATATATCCTTACCAGTGTTTAAAAAATATTGAGTCTAAAAATAGATTTCAAAAAATTTTCAAAAAAATCTAGAAAATTATTTTCTATTTGAAATAATGATAAAAATAAGTCATTATCAGTAACTCATTATTATATGTTTTAAAATAATGCAGAAGGTAAGTGGGTGTCATTACTGGTAGTCCAAAAAATAATGATATGTCATTACCGTTTCTACACTGGGATAATGCTCTTTTCTCTTTGCATACGAGTGTTACATTACATTAGCTTTGTAAAATAATAATCATATACATGTTTTACAAACGAATTTGAAGTAATTTTTTCTATTTGAAATTAGACGAACGAATTTTTCGTATGTGAAACTCGTAAAAGAAAAAAAATAGTAGGAATTCACAGTTTAAGTGCTAACGTGCTTTCGTTGTAAAATATCATGCTTTTTGAAGTTTAACCCATAGAAAAGTGTCAAATTGGTGACAAATACTAATTTAGTACTTAATATAGTACGAACTGTGAATTCCGTCATTGAATCTACAAAAGTTGTATACGTGAAAAATGGTTAATTTTGACATAACTCGAGAACCACTAGTCCGATTTTGCTCAAACAATTTTAAAAAATTAAAAATTACAATTCCTTTAATCTGTTCATATAACGTTTTTCTATATACTCAACAGTTTTGCCGGTAAAAATAAATGTTTTTTACCGCTACCATAAAAATCAATAACCTTTTGTTTATTACTTTTTTTTAATATTTTAGGCAAAAAATATTTTTTTCTTCATACATTTATTTTTACCGGCAAAACTGTTGAGTATATAGAAAAACGTTATATAAACAGATTAAAGGAATTGTAATTTTTAATTTGAGCAAAATCGGACTAGTGGTTCTTGAGTTATGTCAAAAAAAAGACCACCAAAGGTCAAATCGATATATCTCGATTCCTAGACGTGACCCAGCGAAACGCCGGGACACGTATAACTTCTTTTTTACCGATATAACTTTCCCCGGTAGTTTGATTCATCATCACTGACCCCTACCATTTGTCTCACAGTGTTACACACAAAAACTGCAAAAGTTTATGCATTTTCAAGTTAATATAAAATTTTTTTTAAGAAAACTCAAAAACTGGTCAGTTGCCCAAGTTTGTCTTTAAATAGAAAAATGTCATTACTAGAGCTCAAAATTTCATGCATTTATAATCGTATTTTATGTACATAAAACATGGTTGGCAGGCAATACCGCTAAAATACCGTTATCGATTCAAAACCCTTTCAACTCAGTACCGTTACCGAAAAACCGTTAACCTTAAAATACCGATACCGAAATAAATGAAATATCGATACCCTTAAAATACCGTTACCGAAATAAATGAAATACCTTTATCCCTAAAATACCGTTACCGTTATTTTCAATTTTCTGCTTTTGGTAATTGCATGTGGTTATTGAGTATTTTTCGTGCATTAAGTTAATAAATTGGTTTTGTTTTTATTCTCGTTTGCTTTTGTACAAAAGTTTGCGGAATACACCGAAATAACTGGCTACCGTTACGAAAATAACTGAAAAACCGTTAACCTTAAAATAACGTTACCGAAATAAATCAAATATCGATACCCTTAAAATACCGTTACCGAAATAATCTAAAATAGCGTTACCCTTACCTATAACCGCATCATTTCGGTTACCATCCATGTCATAAAATATGTATTCAAAATCGAAAAATATGCACTAAAATTTCTAAAAATATGCATTTATTATTAATTGTTTTAATATTTCCAGTATTATGAATTCAATTTTAGTATTATTTTTCTTTAAAAATAGTTTAAATATTGAAAATTGCGGGTAATCATCGTCAGAAAATTAGTAATTAAATTTTTCGGATATTTTTTTTATTTATTTTTCGTGATAAAAAAAATTAAAAAACATATTTACAAATTTGAAAATTATTTATTTTTTTATAAAAGATAAAAATTGTGCAAAAATAATTTTTTAGTAAAATATTCAAAAATAAGCTTAAAAACATGCACTTTTAGCAAAATATGCATTTATAGCAAAATATGTAAAAATATGGATTTTCAGCAAAATATGCAAAAATATGCATCAACAAATCGATGCCATCTTCTTGCAGATTTGTTGATTCGCAAAGATATTTAGTTAACGTTGTTCTCCAGCTTACGACAACAAGCATGCATTTTCAAAAAATTCTGAGCCCTATCATTACTATATTCATCAAATAATATAAATAGTTAAAATTTAGTTTGAATCACGCCTCATCGGAATGAACTTTAACTGAGGTGCGATCACCAGAATAAAAAAAACACAAATAACACCAAAATTACTCCGTACTCTAAAATTGTTATTGTAATATTAAACCGCCAAAAATTTTGAACTCAATTAAAATTAAAATTTTTAGAGTTCGCCATGTAATTATATTTCTCCCGGGAAACAATTTTGGTCCTAATTGTTTTTTTCATATCTCAAAAAGTCTCCGGATAATTTAAAAATTTTAATTTGTGCAAATTCGAAACAAATTTTTACAAAAACGGCTCGATTGAAAAGTTTGATTTTTATTGCAACATTGTTCAGCTAAAGTTCAGGCGTCGGACAGGTTAATAAACAAAATTAAAAAAACAATTTATCTGAACAAATTGTAATACTTTTGCTCCCCACTGTATGGACATTGGATGTCCCGAACTTTTTCGTTAACTATTGGCACTCAAACGATGCATAATGTTAAGTTTTTTACGTGAAAAATAACAAAAACATTTTTGGAGGGTACTTTTGGAACTCTGATAGCGTTTGAAGTTTGACAATTCGCGAAAAAAAAGTTTTTTGTATTTTTAAGAATCGGTCTCAATCGTTTAGTAAAACTTATTAAGGAAAAAATTCAAAAATAATTTTTTTCCATCAATTTTGATCCGCAACTGCATTTTTAAGTTTTTGCGATTATTACGTATTGTCAAGTATACTATAGAAAAATGACAAAAAAATTATCAGCTACTTTTGGAACGCCACTCCCGGCTAAATTTGTCAAAACTGTTTTTGAAACGCAGGTGGCGGTCTAAAAGTGCATCAAAATTAAAATATCATTTTTCCAATAATATACTTGACAAATGCAATATGTATGCATGCTACGGGGACATTTCTTCGATCTATAGTTTAGTATGGAGACATTTCGTTAGTTTGGGGACTGTCCTCAAACTTCCTAGGTCTAGCGCCTAGTATCAAGACATTTTTGACTAATATACAACATGTTTGGGCACATTTTTGGCTATGTCTCCGAACTATGCGCACATACATATATATATGGGTGATAAAAACCATGTAACCAGTTAATCTCTAATGCATGGATTAAATTTGAGTTATATATTTCGATATATATCAGCGCATTGTCACCTGTTTTACAAAATTTATGACAATCTGGCCAATTTTTGGTTAATACATAAAATTTGTGACCCATTTTTAGGCCAAATGTAAACTCCGTAACCAGTAACTCATAAGGTTTTTCAACTTTAATAGCTCATATTTTAATACCCAATGAAGCTAAACACTAACTGTAAGAAATTTAATGAAGAAGAAAAGTAACTCTCTTAACAAAAATTAATACATTTTACAAACCTTTTCGTATATCTATGCTAACACGACTTCAACTCTGTAACGATTTTTCGTCATAATTTTTGATACAAATGCATACACCAGAATTTTGGAGTTATCTATTAATTATATTGCGAAAAGAATAATGTTATTTATACTCAAATGATCGTTGGACTGTAAATAATCATCTAGTATAATAGACTTGAAGTTTTTCTGCAGCATGTAACATTCTCGAGATGAAAAAGGATGTCTTTAATAAGATTTGAAAAAATATTGTAAACTCCGTTCCTAATTTTTATAGCAAACTGTTTAACGAGTCAGAAAAACAATGGCATATTTGGATTCAACTTGTAGGCATCACACGATTTTGTTTCGGAAAGAAAATTCTGGCAAAGCGTTTCTGAAAGAAAACGAAAAAAGTAACCAAATGTAAACCCCGTTACCGTAAACTCCGTAACCAACATTGTTTGTATCAGATTGCATTCAAATAAATGTAAGGAAATGTTTAAAATATTTTAAAATAACCATAAACAGAGGTGATTAAACTAACATTTATGCGTCAAAAGATGATTCAACTAATAATTTTGCGTCAAATCAAAAAAAGTTATCAGTTTTTTTTACCCTAAACTGCTGGAGCGAAAAACGATTGATTTTGCATTTCATTGGTTTGCAATCGATATTTCGAGCCATTACTTTAGTTTGACCAATTAAATTTGTTTCACACAATTTAAGAATTTTTTGATCGCGAAGTGTTATATTTTTATGGTCTAATTCATAAACTTTTACAACAGTCTTATTGCAGGATTTTAAGCTAATTAGTGAAAAACAGTATTAATATTTGCTTAATAATGAAGAAAATAATAAAGGTTTGTAGTTGGTACTCACAAACTTTAAACCTTTTATAAAGTTTGGAGTGAGGAAGCCACCATTTAATTGTTAATTATTTCATTTTCAGGCATGAAATGATTTATTAAAGCCATCCCATTCCTAGAATGTGTGGCTTCCAACAACTTGCATCCATCAAACTGAAAAAAACTACAACAATTGCGTAGCCAATGACCATTTTCGAAAAAATTTCAAAAAAAATCTAAAATAAGATTAAAAAGAAAAACAAAACAATAGTGATGTACAGACTGTCAAAACATTATTCGAAATTCGATTACTTTTGTATGCTTTGAATAATATGTTATAAAAAATTACTTTTTTACACACATTTCCATTGATTTGCTTTGTAAATAAAAAAAAATATTTTTAATGGCTTTTAAATTTATCTTAGCACATCATTATTTCTCTAATTTAAGAAAATACATTTTCACTTCCGATTACCGAGTCAATCGTTTACTAAATTTGTACATCACGTACGACTTATTTGGGAGAAGAGAGAAAATAAACAATAGTGTTGCCAGTATCAAATCGAAAAATTAATTTATAGTTAAAATATGATTATGAATCAAGATTTCTAATAACTCTTTATTAAGCGAAATATGTACTTTTACTATAGCAGATTCAAATTTACATTAATATATTAATTTAATATATTTTGTAACTTCGCAACCGCTGATTGGATTTTAAAAAATTTTATATTTTTGAAAGACATTTAAAAGGACCGAAAATACAAAATTAAAAAAAAAAATTTTTCGCGGAATGAATTGTATTTTTATTCGCGAAACCGCCAATTTGATAAACACAAATTATATATTATTGAAAAGCATGTTGAAAACCCAAATACAAAAAATTAATAAATTGAAGAAAATTCATACGCAATTTTTTTTTTGTTATACATTTTGCTTTCGGAAATGGAAACTCCGTAACCACAAAAAAAATTAGAATAGTGCAAAAAAAGTTATTGCGACAACTTGTAGAAGAGATTTTTTGCAATTAGATTTATAATGACTAAACTTACTGATTCCATTAAGAAAAAACCGAAATATTAACACTTTTTGCTTCTCACAAATTCGGCGCAAAAATTTATCACATTTTTTGATTTCACCCATATATGTATGTATATAGAAACAAATTGTATAGTCTTTATTAAAAATATTTCCAGTTTATTAAAAAAAAAACAATTGTAGACCAAAATTTATGCACCATATTTTTTTGGAGTTTCTTTCTTAATAAGCTTCATTTTCCAAACTATTGACACCCATTTTGCAAAAAAACAAGCCATTTTTTTCCGCGAAACGCAAAAACTTCAAACGGTCTATAAGTATTTTTCAAACATTTTTCCTGTAATCAACAAAAAATTACGCATCGTTTGAGTGGTAATAGCATTAAGGGACACCCTAATGTACATATTCTGTTAAGAGTATTTAGAAATCATAAAACCCTAAAGTATTTCACAATTATTAACATTTATAATACATAATCAAAAATACGCTCAGAGAATTATGTCGGTAAAATTAACTGCATTTGCAGTTCAAAAAAGTGTGCACTGCATTTGAATTGCAATTGTAGTTCAGATATTGTAACTGCAATATCAGTTAATTTTAAAATCCGACATAATTCTCTTAGTGTACTCACCCAGTTAATACAAGTGCACTTTATTTAACCCTCTAATGTATTGTGAAATAACTATCTCCTTAATATTAATGAATTGTTTTATAAAATCAATCAATTATAATGCAGCCAATAAAAATGGTCATTAATGAATAAAATAAATATTTTTTTTCATATAATTTATTACAATTTTAATTATATCTATTAAAATCTTAATAAATTTAACGAATTAAACTTTTCATTCATTCATTCATTCATTCATTCATTTTTTTTTTGTATATTAACAATGAAAAATAATTTAGTTTTACTGTGTTTGTGTCATAGATTACATAGAATTCAAACTCTTCTTCTTCTCTTGTCAACAAAAATATTTTTTCATATACATTCAAATAGTTTTTATTTTAGTGTTTTATTTATATGCATGGATAGGTCATGAGTAACGTGCACTGACTGCAAGTGTCAAAGAGTAAAAGTTCTATGTAATCTATGGTTTATGTGGCTGTGCATAGGTTATATTTCAAATATTTTTGATAGTTTTTCTCAGAGACTATTAATTATAGAGGTTGGAAATCAAAACTTACACTACGCATCGACAGAGGTGCTGTAATTTAGTATTACCTGAGCAACTATTTAGTATCAGTTTAATATCAGCTGAGCCTATATTTAAAAACTCAAAAACTGCTGAAAACTGCTCAAAATAAGGAAAAAACAAGCGCGGAATATATTCAAATAATAAAATTTGAAATATCCGTTTGTTTTTTGCTTTGTTGTTTGTTATTATTTAAATTTAAATAAAAAAATAAAATTGTCAATTTTTTGAACAAAGTGCCATCTAGTGATAACGATCTTTTTATAATTTAGTTTTTGGTGATGCGATACCCCTGGTTTTTTTAACCATATTCATGTTTTCCACTGTCAAAATTATTTGAGATAACCTCGACACATGCCATACAAATAGCTTACGCAAAACTACCAACTTTTCACAAGTAAATACCATGAACAACTAACTTTGCAAGAACAATAAAAAATTAAATAATCACTTACTAATTTATTAAATATGTATTGTATTTTGTGTTGTTTTGATCTCAATTTTAGACTTGAGAATTTGGTTAAAACTCTACAAGTAAATGCAACTCAACCCCCATCCTCCATGGCTACTGAAAATCAACAAAAACCACAACAACAACAATTATCCAATGGTGATGGTGGAAGTAAAAGTAATAACAATAAAAAAAATGCAAATAGTGGTGGTGGCGGTGGATCAAAAGGTGATGGAATTAAAAATACTAAACGTTCCACTGCTGCAACTACTTCCACAAATAACAATAAATGGCAACATCAGCATCATCATCATCATAGTGGTACAAATACAGCAACTACCACTACAAATACACCACATACAAATTCGCCAGTTAAATTGAGTGTTGCAGGACCCATTACGGATTTATAGTTTAAACAGCCAGAGAACAAAACTACGAAAAAACGAAAGAAATTTATTAGATCAGGGGGAGGCATACGAATATCACATTTTTAAAATTAAGAGAAAAAGCGAATACAACGAATAAAAATTAGGAAGAAAAGTTAGAATACTTTTGAAAAATGTAATCAATACCGAAAACCTACCCAGCAAAAAAATGGGACGACTTCTAAGTGAATTACTTTTTTCGTTACATTACCAGGAAGCTCTACCTTTAGAAGTTTGTTTTTAACAGCATCCAAAGCCGAAATTAATGAGCTACTCAATCCGATCAACTCTAATCTATTATTTTTTTTTTTATTTTATAGTGTGCAAAATTTTAAAATCAAAAGATTTCAGTTATTTGGTTATCACCTCGAAATCAAAAAGTTTACTATTGAACAAATATAAATGTTTTCAGAAGCTACCACCCAACAAACCAGACGATATCGTTTCGAATTCGTTACGATATCATTTCGGTGATAAGGTTGTCCGAGAATGGTATCATTAACGATTCATAAGTAATACATACTGTGGAAAAAAATGCACATTCGTTAATGATATCGTTTTTCCATTAAATAACGATATCGTTACGATATAGAAAATATCAGGCTGAGCTTCAATTGGATAGTCATGTATGCTGCATTGTTGTAATTTTTACATTCGCCAAAATTGAATTTAAATAAAGTCCGATTCTAAAATGTTTTAAGCATTACAAAATTTCTTACTTAAGTGATATTTAAAACAAAAATCGTTCTTAGTTCTGACTATAAAACTGGCCATAAAACCTATAAAGTTATTTTTTTTTTAAGTTCACTTAGGTGGTCAATAATAGATTTAAGTTTCAAAAAACATCTTGTGTTTTGATTTTCTCAAAATTTTGTTTTATGGAGTTAACTGAATGGCAATGTCTCCACTCCAAAGTGGGTGTAGTATTTTCTAAAAAACATACAATCTCACTTCTTTTACAATATCTTTAAACGGACATTTACACGCGAAAAAAAACTCACGAGACTTTACGAAAATACAGCTCTGTATAAGTCTACGAAATGTAATCTCTAGATTATTGGCTCTTTCTGTCATAAACAATATCTTTGATTAGCACAAATTTTTAAAATGATTTGTTAAATTATGGTACATTTCAGTTTATTGAATGCATTTTTTGGTATTGAAGAAAAAATTATTGTTTTAAACAAAAAAATTTAATAAAAACAAATGCTTTTGCGATAAAGTAAGTGCCAAAATATTAGAGATGACAAGTTTATATCAAACTATGAGATTCCGGTACGGTGCAAATGTGCCTAAATAGCTTAATAAAATGGATCCATGCTCAAGAACACCTTAGCGATACATACAAATATTGAATTAGAGCAATAAATTGCTGAAGTTGTGAAGCATGCCTTGGAAAATAAAGTGGAGTATGAGCTTAAAACAAACAACTGATGACTCTGATTATGTGGAAAATTTTGCTATTGTCAGATTTTGATTCATATATCAGGCGTCTTATATGGCCTTATGTTCCTTGTAGGAACTACGGGAACTTATATATATATATATCAGACGTCTTATGCGGTGCTTCGTAGGGTTAAATGCTGATTAATTCATTTGTATATCCCTCTAATGCCCAAGGCCGCCAAAAAAACAGTATTCATATCTTAAGCAGTTTTTGCCAAAAGCACCGTAAGTTGTTTTTCACGTGGAAAAATTTCACTCGAACTTTAAATGCCTCAAATTGCAATTTAATTTAAACAAATGAACAATTTTTTAATTTTATAACAAAAACACAATCAAAATAAACACAAAATGTCACTTTTTACCAAGAAAAATAATAGTCTTGTACATTAAATTTGTGTGAAAACAAACTCTACACAATTTTCACGTGAAACTAATTGTCGTGAAAAATCATTTTTTTTATATGGAGTATAAGAGTTTTTTCACGTGAAACTCAAACAACTTAAGCCCAAATTAGTTTGGAAGTATCGTAAAAAAAGTAACGTATCATTCTCATAATGAATAAAAAGAGTATAAAAAATAAAAATATCGTATTTTTTATCTTTTTCTTGTGCATAAAATTAAATGTCAAGTAATAAAATAGAAAATTTCTATTTTCAACAGAACTTTTTTACGATTTTACTTGACAACAGTTTCAATGCATAGAAAAAAGATAAAAATATATTTCTATATTATTTTAACACATTGAATTGATTACAGAAACATTTCTTTACTTTACGATTAGACTAATGAAGCCTTTACGGTGCTTAAATAACAATTTATTGACAAAGTAATTGTGTTATATCGACTGAAAACATATTTTAATACTTTTTTATACAATGGTTTGTAAAGTCCAAATTTCGTAAATTTAAAAAACATGAAGTTTTTAAAACAGAACAAAATATTTAAAATATCGTCAAAAAATACATTTACGCACTTGCATACCTTATTGATAAAAAGAATGCTACTTTAGAGTCTCTACTTGTAAAATGATATTGAATTTTTGCTCCAAAACCGACAGGATACCGGTCAGGACAAAAATCTTTGGAACAAAAAAACTAGCAAACAGATTTTTTTTAATTAATCACTGCTGATGTTTATAGTAAGCAAAAATAATTTCGTCAAATTTTATTGAGGTTTATACGACATTCACACATACGTGTTTAACTCGATTTTATATGTTTAAGCCCGGTATTTTGTTCGTACTTTTGCGAAAAAAAAAATGTCAAACTCCATATAAAAAAATATTTTTTCTCTTGCGTGGAATCGTTGCGAAATTGAGGTGGAATTTTTTTCGCATCAATTTAATAGACAGGACCATTTGAAAATGTAGCAAAAAAGTGACATTTGGGTTAATTATAAAGTTTTTATTACAGTTTTTGAGCTCCAAACATCCCAGGAAAACTTTGGTAACGGGTGCGATATACTCACGCATTACCTTGTAATGATAGCCCGTTACCGTCTGAATTATTTCAAATCAAAAAGAAATGACTTACCGATCACTGATTACGTAATGCATGATTTACAAAAGCAAAGTAATGAAACTTTTTTTAAAAATCTATTTTTAGACACATTACTTTATGTTTATTTGTAAGCATAAAGGTAGGGTGTATTTTTTGGACATCACGAACCAAAGCAACCAAATATTATATGTTTCAATAGCTCAGTGGTAGAGTTCTCGGCTAACATGCAGGGAACCCAGGTTCGAATCCCAGCGCAACCACGCTTATTTAATTAATAAAAAAAATATTTGAAATATATTTTTTTTTAAATAATTTTTTTTTTTTATGAAAATCTATGTTTAGGCACATTACTTTTCTCATCCTTGTAACCACATAAGTAACCACTTACTTTATAACTTCCTCCCCATGCATTACTTTGGGGCTCATCGCCTGTAAAATTCATCAGTGAAGTAAGGTAAGGTAATGTGTTGCCATAGGGGCCGATGCATTACTTTACACATTATTTGGTAATGTGTGGTTTTACTGGGATAGATCGAAATTTTTTCGCTCTTTTAAACAAAATAATGGGCTTTAACTGAGATGTTTCACAGTACATTTTTCTGCCCTTAAACACGCCAAATTTGTTTTTAAAGTTACCCAGCAAAACCACACATTACCAAATAATGTGTAAAGTAATGTGTAGCCATAGGGGCCGATACATTACTTTACACCTTATTTCACTGATGAATTGTACAGGCGATGAGCGCCAAAGTAATGTATGGGGAGGACGTGATAAAGTAATTGGTTACCTTTGTGGTTACGAGGATGGGAAAAGTAATGGGTCTAAAAATATATTTTTGTAAAAAAAAATTTATTAGAAATATTTTTTTATTAAATATATAAACGTGGTCACGCTGGAATTCGAACCCGGGATCCCTGCTTGTTAGCCAAGAACTCTACCACCTGAGCTATCGACACATATAACATTTGATTGCTTAAAAAGTAAATGAATTGTTGTGCTTCGTATATTTTTTCGTAATGGCGAAAAATATACACCTTACACCCATGCTTACAAAAAACCACAGAGTAATGTGTCTAAAAATAGATTTTCAAAATTGGTTTAATCATTACTTTCTGTTTATAAATCATGCAATACGTAATCAGTGATTGGTAAGTCATTACTTTTTGTTTTGAAATAATGCAGAAGGTAACGAGCTATCATTACAAGATAATGCGTGAGTATATCGCACCCATTACCAAAGTTTTGCTGGGTAGTAAACACTTTTAAATAAAAATTTACTTTTATTTATATAATATGAAAAATTCTTACCCAGCCAACAAATTCGGAGTACACAGGAGGCTATTTTGGACGGAATGTTTATGTTCATAGGAAAAAGTAGAAAAATGTTTATGTTTTTGGAGCTCATTTCTCAGTCATTAATGATCATCTTTGTTTGCTGGGTAGTTATATTTAAATGGATTTTCAAAATCTTGGAAAAGTTTTTAACCGTTTGGTAATAATTGATATTTGAATTAATCGCTATATATTTATTTTGTGTTTAACTTTTTTAATTGTTTTAATTGTAATTAATTGAATGTTGGAAGATAACTAACTCGAAATATTGTATGTATTTCAAAGTAACTTATTATTATTTATTGTTTTTAAAAATTCAAACTAAATGTAACGTAATCAAAATTTAATATAGGATTAAAGTATTATTGTAGCCAGAGCCAGTAGTTAATTATCGAATCGAATATACTTAGTTTTTAAATTAATCATTAATAAACTTTAACATGAATCTTAGTGACACTTGTCACAATGTCCCGTTAAAATTTAACTTAATGTTGAATTTAAAATTTATGTGGTAAACAACAATAAATGTATCAGTTAAAGTCCCAGTTAGTAGCTAACAGAACATTGTGTTAATGGGGCTTAAACAAATTTAAAATCTATGCATAACTGTTAATTTATTAAGGTTCATTAATATTTAAACAACAACCAATATTTGTCTACTAAACTACCTTTAATATAATGAATAACGAATATTAAAGGGAGTTTAGAATACATTTTAGGTTATGTTTTAGATAAGAATTCCCTAAACGTCAAAATATACAAATTTACAGCCAAATGTAATTTGTCGATTCTTATAAGAGTCTTAGAAATCAAATTTATTGTTTTTTTTATATGTTAATTTTTATTTATAAAAGTGTTATAAAAATCAACAAAATGTTTATGCATTTGACTATTAAGGGTGGGTGCGAACTGGCAAAACTAATTCTAAACTAAAATCAGGTTTACAAGTTTCTTTGAAATTAGAAAATTTTTTAAAACAATTTTTAAAGAAATTTAAACCCTTTTGTCAATTTGTATTTAGTTTAGAACAAATTTAGCCACCTCGCACAGGGCCTAAGTATATAAAAAACATTTAGTTATTACATATATTCAAACATACATTAAATTATCATGTATTAATTAATTTTTAAGTGCCATTTTATTACAAAAAAAAAATATATTTAAATAAAAAATAATTTCAAATAAAAATATTTAGCTTTATTTTTACTGCAGTCCCATATCCTGGATAAATAGCCACAAGTTGCTATGCTTGAAGCCCTCTTTTTTGGGGGAACATCGTAAGGTCGATAATCGGATTAAAGCGTATTATTATTTTTATGTATATTACCTAAATCCACGACAGTGAATAATTTTTTACACTGAACTGGTTTATATCACTTATTTAATACTGCTAATAACAATACCCCATAAAGGGAGCCCAAACCATAAAGACTGTTAATATTTTACCGTAGATTTTTAGTTGATCTGAAGAATGTTACAATAACCCTGCAAAAAGAGAACATTCACTTTTTAATGCATGACTTTTTTCTCTACATTCAAAATAAGATAATGCAAAAATAAAATAAAACAAATACAACAACACATAGCGACATAACTAGGGTTTGGGGTTCGGGAATTCCCGGGAAATCCCGGGAAAATTTTGCCGGGAATTCCCGGGAAAATAATATATTTTTCCCGGGAATACGGGAAATTTTAAATATATTAAATTTTTTAAATTGTTTTTGTTTCGAATAGGATTTTTTTAATTTTAGTCATAAAAACATTTTAAATACCAAAACAAAAATTTCATTGTTAAAATCTTAAAATCTGACACACAAATAAAATCTCTGCCAAGTAATTAGGAGCATTTCAACTAATAAAGATTTTTCGCATAACTTATTCAAAATTTAATTAGTAAAACCTAAAAACTTGGTAAAATGTTTAAAAGAAATATGAAAAAATAGCTTTATTTCTTACAAATAATCGCCCTTACTATCTAAATTTTTCAAATGTATAATTTAGGTAAATTCGACTTTAGTTAAAATATTGGGTGGCAGTATACCTTGACTTGGTTTATTTTTGGAGCATTCTGATTGGTTAATTTATTTTCAACCAATCGAAATATCTGAAAATATAAATATTTTTGTAACAAATGAACAAAACCGTTTGATTAAAAATAAAGTCGACTTTAAATTTAAAATACTCCTTTATATTAAGGGTCAATAATTTTATAAGTAACGTTTTCATTAATAAATGTGAAAAGAAAAGACTAATGGTTAACGGTGGTATCTAAATTTAGTTATCCGACATCTAAATTTGGTTCACAAAAAAAAAAAATTGATGGTGATGCAACTTCTCTTGAAGAAAACAACAACAAGAATAACGTTTCAGCTAAAATTAGCAAAGTACCCGAAGAAAAAAGTGTAACCTGAATAGGCATTAAAGGTTTTATGGTAGGGCAAACATTTCCTGAAATGGTATCCAAATTAGCCGCAGTCAATCCGAACCATAACTAGATCTTCGTTTATTATAGAAAGTTTTTATAATAAAAACCTGGCATTGCAAAAAAATGAAACCGATGTAAAGAACATTATATTAAATTACTACAATCATGTAAAAAATATCATGATAAAAGAAATATCGAGCAATATTTCTAACAATAGGAGATTTACTATAATCTTAGATGAATGGACAAGAATATCACAAAAGAGATATTTGAACATATGTATAAACGGAAATAATTAATTTTATAACTGGGGTTGGTTTATATATCAGGAAGATGTAATGCTGATGAAATAAGAAGAATTGTAGAAATAAGACTAGAAGAGTTTTATTTGTCTTTGGAAAATAACATTGTGGCCACCATATCTAATGGGCCACGTGTGATGAAACGGTTTGTTTCCGACAGTCCAGTAGTAGGTGCTTTCTGCTGGAATCATGCAATTCATTTGGCAGTGCTGCGAGTAATTTATGTGAAATCAAATGTTCAATATTCTGATATTTTTTACTTTGAATTCTCACTACACAGACTGCATTTGTACTGAAATAGTGTTTTTTTTAACAAAAATTACTTATATAGGTGGTTTTCATTAACAATTTTGTTCAAAAATATTTCCCGGGATTCCCGGGAATCCCGGGAATCAAATTTTTTCATTCCCGTTTTCCGAGAAATAAAAAAGTCCGGGAAATCCCAAACCCTAGACATAACGCACAAGCATAGTTTTTTACTGAAAAATTGTTAAATTTACAGCAGTATCGGATCTTTCCTATGACACGCACGTGTTAAATTCATTGATGGAAATGCCAAATTTTGAACTACTAACAGGTCCAGAAAAAACACAACTCAAAAATAAAAGTAGTTCAAGCACTGGCATACCACTGGGTAACCACGGTGTTAAAAATAAATGACTGGCAGAACACTCATTTGGGACGCTTTGCCAGCGTTTGCAAAAAGCGTTTTACCAGTATTTGTTTTACAAAAATTTCGGTGGTTTATAAAAAAAACCACTGGCAAAGAATTGGCTTAGAGTGATATGCCAAGGTTTGCAACCAGTGGTTATCCAGTGCTACCTAGCCAATGCTACCAGTGGTACAAAAGTCAATTCACTGGTAGACCAATGATTTCATAAAAATGCTGACGCTTCGTTAAAAAATGTTTGTAGTCAGAAGGTTCCGAGTTCAACTCCGGTTGCAAGCAAAAATTTTTTTTTCCATTTTTTTTAATTAAAAATTTTTTTTGTTTTATAAAACCAATTTTTTTGTTTGTGGGAAAGCTCCTTCAGGACCTACTTTTTTTTTGCCCTACCAACACTGGCATACTAGTTTCAAAAAATTGTTTGCCAGTACTAGCATTTTGGCACAGCCAGTAATTGTCCAGCTATTATCACTCATTTCTGTGTTTAGCCATCAAATATTATATGTCTCGTTAGCTCAGTGGGTAGAGCAGTCGTCTGTAAATCTGACAGCCTGGGTTCAAATCACGGCAGGACCAAAAAATACATATGAACTTTTTTTAAATTTTATTTTCGAAAATATATTTCCAGACCACCTATTTATTGGTTTTGCCAGCGTTTTGCCAACGTTTAAAAATTTTGATCCTCCAGTGCTTTTCCGGGGCTTTTTGAACAGCCGGTCCTTTTGTTTAATGATGTTATCATTTTGGGAATGGGAAAGCACTTTTTCCAGTACTAATACCACCTGTTAAAGTGCTTTGCCACCACTTTCCCCTTTGTATTTTTCTGACTGGGTATGCTTATGCGTCATGTGGCTATGTGTTGTTGTATTTGTTTTATTTTATTTTTGTATATTATTTTATTGGATGTAGATAAAATAGTCATTCTTTTTGAAGTACTCCTTAATATTTTTGCTGGGAAGTGTTAAGTATAATAATAATATTCCTTAGTTTCAACATGTTAGTCATTAATATGGCATGATGAGTTAGGGTGTAATACAAAAATAACAAGAAACCGTTGTAAAAGTTTTTTGCTTTCGTTCTAAAGGCACATTTACACGACAGAGAAAGCTGCTAGAGATAGAGCCAAACACACCTCTAAATAGCTCGATTATGTATGATTTAGAGGTGTTTTTTGTTCTATCTCTAGAAGTTTTTTTCTTGCGTGTTAATGTACCTTAATGACTATAAATAGAATTAAAAGCTTGAATGTTATAGACAACATACAAACATTTGCTTTACTACTAAAGGAACTTTGGTTAAAGCAATAACTATAACAGATATAAATAATAGCTTTGTACCAGTTTTGCCATAAGACAAATGCGAAAAGGTACTACATCGTCGAAAAAACGAGCACTTTTTTTTGCTAGATTCCAAATAAAAAGTGCTAGAAAAGGTGATAGATTTTTTTACATGCATTAAGAGATTTATCAGGGCTGGCAACCTATTCATACACTCAACCAAAAAAGTCTGTAATGGCTACTGAAAATGTTGCTGTTATTACGGGAAATTTAACTGTTTTGAGCCCAGCTGATTTTGGCAACACATGTCTGATGATCTGTAGTACAACAAAATTAGTAGAAAAAATTAGTAGTCGATACCATAGGCGTACATAGACCATTTTTCTGGGATGGGCAACGGCCCCATTATGGTCCCATGTTCTTATAGAAAACTCTGAAAAATGCATCAATTTTTCTCGCCAAAACCTCGTGCAGGAAATATTATACACTCAGATAAAAAAGTTTGTAAAAAAATTTGTAAACAGTTCCCAATCGCAATATAGTATTTTTATACTGATTACACTGTGAGACAAATGGTAGGGGTCAGTGATCGGGAAGGGTTCAAACTACCGGGGAAAGTTATATCGGTAAAAAAGAAGTTATACGTGTCCCGGCGTTTCGCTGGGTCACCTCTAGGAATCGAGATATATCAATTTGACCTTTGGTGGTCTTTTTTTTTGACATAACTCGAGAACGACTAGTCCGATTTTGCTCAAACAATTTTAAAAAAATTAAAAATTACAATTCCTTTAATCTGTTCATATAACGTTTTTCTATATACTCAACAGTTTTGCCGGTAAAAATAAATGTATGAAGAAAAAACTATTTTTTGCCTAAAATATTAAAAAAAGTAATAAACAAAAGGTTATTGAATTTTATGGTAGCGGTAACAAACATTTAATTCTACCGGCAAAACTATTGAGTATATAGAAAAACGTTATATGAACAGATTAAAGGAATTATAATTTTTAATTTTTTTAAAATTGTTTGAGCAAAATCGGACTAGTGGTTCTCGAGTTAGGTCAAAAAAAAGATATATCTCGATTCCTAGGGGTGACCCAGCGAAATGCCGGGACACGTATAACTTGTTTTTGACCGATATAACATTTCCCGTTGGTTTCATCCCATCCCGATTTTGACTGTCGCATAGTGTTATTAGCACAATTTTTATTTTTAGTAATCATTTTTGCTATTCTCTTATTACTAATTACGGATTTTTTTTACTAATTTTCGCTGCTGATTTCAGCAAAACATTTTACTAATTTTTCAAAAGTGCTAAATTTAGCAGAAAAATATACTAATCAATTTTAACTCCAAATTTCAAGTACGATGTAGTAATTATACGCTTGTTACAATCGAAAGAAAAAATTTTTTTTTTTTTAGATTTTACAGTTTTTTTATTTTTTAGTACAATTTTTTGCTAATTATTTATACTAATTTCATTGTACTAAAATTATGATATTTAGTAAGTTTTTTAACTGATGTTAGCAAATCGATTTTGAATTGCATTTTACATAAATTTTACTAAAATTTAATAGCGGCTATTAATTTTTTCTACTAATTTTATTGTAGAAAACATGTGTTGCTAAAATTAGCAAAAAATACCGCTGGCCTCAAAACAGTTAAATTTCCCGTAATAACAGCAAAATTTTCAGTAGCCACTACAGACTTTTTTGGTTGAGTGTACGCTCAGAATAGTATGTGTTCATCTTAGCATTTTTGTTTCTACAACATATTGAAATTTCATCATAATAGAAGTGTTTAGTTTGCAGTAACTCCCTTGTTAGATATTAACTATGGATGCCAATCCCGATATCCCGGGATTATTCAGTAAAAATGAGTCCCGAATCCCGGGATTCTTAAGCT
This sequence comes from Leucophora obtusa, assembly GCA_949987735.1. Classification (NCBI taxonomy): domain Eukaryota; kingdom Metazoa; phylum Arthropoda; class Insecta; order Diptera; family Anthomyiidae; genus Leucophora; species Leucophora obtusa. The sequence goes on along the minus strand of OX465295.1, from coordinate 114,641,883 downwards.
CGAATCCAGGGATTTTCACATAGGCAAATATATGTGGTAATTTTTCCAAAATTGAAACCCTACTGATATTTTTAAACCATTTTTGTTAAATATAATTTTATACAAATCTATATTGTGCAGTATTTCTTATTATATTTCGGAAATCATCGATTAAAATTCAGAATAAAAAGTTGTATTTCAGAATTTTTCATTTGAATTTCTGCACTATATGTGGAAAACAATTGAAAAATTCTGAAACTAATTGAAAATTCTAAAATTTAATTGACAATTTTTAATTAAAATTATATATGAATAGTGTATATAAAATTATTATAAACAAAAATAGCGCACAACATATCGGCGGAGTTAAATTCTTAATTCTTGAGTTTTTTTCAATTTGTCCCTTCTTTAGAAATATCCAGGAGTATGTAAAAAACGTATAAAACAGTTATATTTTACAGTGCTCATGCATAATAATTTGAAAACCCTATAACATGTTTGTAAAATTAACATGCTTATTCAGAAAAAACTTTTTGTCTTATTAGAGACTAATTGAAGGAAAATCACGATCCGTCCCGGGATCCCGTTTTTTAAATTTTGAAATCCCGGGATTTTAAAAAACCAATCCTGATTGGCATCCCTAATATTAACTAATTATTCCTTAAAAAAACTATTATGTATTTATATCTAAGATATTTTTTATCTCACCAAAAAAGATTCTGCTAATTTTCTTATTAAAAATGCTTCTCCATTTTCGAATCAAATGCCTTCAGTTACTTATTGAATAACTCTGTGATTCTAATAATTTTTCTTAAACCAAACCTCTTAGAGCTAGTTTTATAATCAGAACTAAGATCGATTTGTTTCCTAAATATTTCTTAAGTAAGAAGTTTTCAAATAACTTTTTTTATTTAAGAATTATTTAATACAAAAATCGATCTTACCCAGCAAAAAAATCCATTACAAAAAAGTTATTTTAAAAGCACTCCGAATAGCATCAACTGATTGTGAAGTAGTTACAATTTAGCTTTAACACTGATTTAATTTACACGTGATGTCCCATGTTGTCAGTAGTTCAATTTAAGCAATTTGTTAGTAATTTAAAAGTGATTACATGATGTTAATAAAAGTATGGTTTTTAGTACACATTTTCATCACATCAATACGAGTACATTTTGTTTGCATTTTTAGAGTGATTTAGAAGTACTCTTTATAATATATAATATAATACATTTTTCAAAGTGATTTAAATGTGCTTTTTATAATGTCTGAAAAAGCATATTTTAGAGGCAATTTTAATGTTTAGCCTTTACAGAGCCCATTTCTGAACCTATTGTGTAACAAAAGCTTCAATTTATTATTATTTTTAGGGCAATATTAAGGAAACACTTCTTTTACATCTGAATCAATTCGATTAAGTCAAAATCAGACAAAACCAATTTTTTTATTTTTTATTTTTGTTTAACAGGCTTTTAAATAAGTTTGTAACATGTGTACTTCAGTCGTTAAATTCGAAAAAGCTACGATATTAAGTGTGTTTGCGTACCCGAAAATTTGTACAAATTCGTACAAATTTGTACAAGTTTTTACTGGAAGGTGTTTGTTTACACAATTACTCAGTAAGGAGAGAGGAAAAATAGAGGGTAAAGTGACAGTTCAATACCAGAGAACTTACAAGTTTTTACTGGATGAATTTTTGCTAGTAAGAATTTGTAAGAAAAAAAAACATATGATTTAAAACATATGATTGAAGAAACAAAACATTTGTCTAAATAATTTTGAAATATTTTTTTGTAAAAATAAAAAATATTTAAATATAAGCTTATTTACGATGGAAGGAGTAAGTAGGTGATCATTTTATTAGCTTTTATTTATTAATCTAATAATTGGAATAGGTTTATTTCGCAATCAGCTATTTTAATAACTGTTGCCAATTTAGCTATTTTCTCGGCAAATCTAGCGATACTTCAACTCGTTTAGCGGGATAAAATATAAATTTAGCTATTAGCGGGAAAACTAGCGATTTTTCTTTTCAAGACAGTCTTCACATTTTCTTAGCATTTTTTTACATTTATTTCCTTGACAGAATTTTGGAATCATTATTATTCAGCGATTTATCGGTAAATTTTTATGGAAAACAAAAAAGTTCGAAAAATTTGGCGATGTATCAATAATTTTTTAAGAAAGTTTTAAGAAGTTTGGAAAATATAGCTATTTTTGTGAAAATTTTCAACAGAACCTAAAAAGTTCGTGCAATTTAGGGATTTATCGCTATTTAATTTTTTTTTATAATTAAGATATTTTCTAGTGATTTTTTAGTTTGATTTAGCGATATTTTTAGGGAAGAAGTTGGCAACAGTATTTTGCTAATTCTTACAATTTTTCTGTTTGCGTACATTTTTAGATATTTTTCTTTTTGAGAGTAAATTTTGCCTTACTCTCTGTAAATTTGTTACTGAGTAATTTTTACTGGACTTTACTGGAAAAGTACCCAAACACACCTATTGAATTAAATAAAATTAATACATTAAGACCGAATTTTTGGGATGTCAGTTAAACTTGGTTTAGTTAAACCGAAAACGAAAAATAAAATAGATTTTAGAAGCAGTATTCCAGTTATAAACTGCGTTAAACTAAGTTTAAAGATAATCTACATCCTAAAAGCTGGGCCTAAAAAGTTATATGTAACCCTCTGATTGATTATTTTTTTTAAAAACATTACTCAAGGAATTTTCAGAATATTAAAGGGTACTAGGAAACTATTTTTTCATTTTACAACTCTACAGTAATAAGGCCATCATTATAAATTTGCTGAATCCGCAGATCTATAATTGAAATTTTAGCTTTAAATTCATTAAAGAATCGGAGAACAGTTGGAGGACAGTTTTCCCCCAGACATATTTCGAAGGCGAATACCATGTCGTCATTTGAATTTTGCAAGTCAACCATCGTTAGCTTAAAATCAACTTTTCCTTTAAACGATGCATTAAGTTCCAACGCTATAATTTGCAATCGTGATTAGTTAAATTCTTATGTTGAAGAATTTCATTTAGCAAAATTTTAACTTTAATTAAAATTTGGAACTTTAATGTACATTTTAAAGTTGACGGCAGTTATTTTTTTAAATCTATTTTTAAGTTGAAGAAATAATATATTTTTTGTTACTATAGAATTATTTATTTAGCTTGATTTTACGACTTTTAAGGTGTAATAGCAATTAGAGCATATCGACATTTAAAGCAGGTGACATTTATAGAAATGTTATTGTATAAGCAAAGGTAAGGGACCAACCTCTGTTAACGAACCTCTTGATTGGTATTTTTAAACGATAAAATATGTTAAGATTGCAACAAATTTTATTAACATATTTCTTTGGTGCACGGTGCACGCGAGCGACTTCATAGAGCCCTAACAATACATTTTAATTGTTAACTTTTATATATTTGCATTTAGTGAAAAGAAAAATTCAATGGGATCCAATTCTTTATTTCCTTCCCTTTTTCAATGGGAACTGTAATTGAAGTATTTTTTAAAATATGTACGAATAATTAAAAAATATGTAAATAATCGTCAAATAATAAAGTACGTTAATAAAACTAACTATTTTGTTTTTTTTGAGATAAAAAATGGAATCTCTAACAAATTCGTAATTTACAAACAAATGCATTTACAAAGAAAAAAAACAACATTATATACATATACATTTTTGAAAGCACATACATTCGAAGCAGAAAAAGAGCACTTATCGCTACATTGTAACCAATTTAAAAGTTGTTTGTTTTGAATGACTTACACATATTTTTGCTGGGTAGTTCTGACTATAAAACTGACCCTTTGATTTCAACAAATTATCTTCCCACCCGACTAAAAAAGATATTATATAATCATATATCACCATATATAAACCCATATATACGTCCATATCTAATTTGATCCGAATATTGGAATATATAATTATATCAAGCGAGATAAGCATGTTATCTAACCTGATACAATTTGATCCGAAAAATGGGTCTATCTAACTTCATCAAATTATATATTAATACATATAATTTGATGAAGATTTTCAAATAAAATTTCAGTAAATATTGTTGAGATCACTTATTTTCATTCATATTAAATACTAATGCTTAATGTTTAGAAAATTTTTTTTAATAAACTTGGAAATAGCTGACAAAATAAAACATTACAAAAATTTGTCGGAACAACTGTCTTATAAAATAAAAAAATTACTTTCAGAATTAATTTCTTTTCACGGAAAAAATAACTGAACTTAAACCATATTTATTTCAACATATGTTTTTCTAATTTTTATTTTTAAATGTAAAAATTCCAATTAAACTTTATAAAATTTTGTATAATTAGATATCATGTCAGATATAATTATATATAAAATTAATACAATTTTCTATTAACTTTGTTATATATTTTGATATAATATGGTTTATAAAAGCTTATATGCCATACATGGGCAAATGCGGCCCGTCAACCAATTTCGTGCGGCCCTTCACTAATTTTAAAGCAATCAAATTTCTTTTTTTTAATTTTAAACAAAATTAAAAAAAAATTAAAATAAATAAAAAAAAAAGTAAATTCAGAATTTAAAAAAAAATACAGAATATAGAAAACAGCGATAACAAAATAAACATTAAATGGAGCTTTAAAAAAATTTCACCGGTCAACAAATATCGACTTTTTTGCACAGACTTCCTCTAAAACTTTTTAAAGTATTTTCGCCTCCTATGTACGAATTTTTAGTGAAAAATTCCTTCTTCTTTATTTAAACCTTAAGCCTGGGAAAAATATTTTATGGCTCAATATAAAAGAACTTAGGAATCTCTTAGTTTTTTATAGGTTTGAATTCAAAAATATACCTTTCATTTACGGAAATTTTTAAGGCCGTTCTACGGACTCCGTAAGGATCGCTAAAATTTACTTTTGGGAATTGCTCTTGAAGCACTTAAAATTGGTAAAACAGTTAGACACAATAAAATTTTATTCATAAATTTATAGAAATAAACCTGTGAAAATAACAAAACAATTAGTAGTTTTTCTGCTTTACAGGCTTATTATTCAAAAGTGACTTTGCAGAAATTTTTTTTGCCGATTTTCGCTAAATATTAGTAAAATTAGAAGAGCAAAAAAAAACTGTTAAATATAATATAGTAATCCTGCTAAAATCAACAGAAATGTATGACGAAAAATAGTAGACTGCTGATTTCATAAAAATAGATTTTTATTCTCTCAAAACAATTAAAAATTAGAAATTTATTAATTTAGTTCGAGGCCAATTTCCTTATTATGAATTAACATAATAAATACTTTTTTCAAAAACTGCTATTTTTCTTCATCAGGATACTCTCCTGACAAATACTTCACAGAGCTTTTGCTTTCAAAAACCTCTACACTTTCAGGAATGAAAAGACGATCGTTTCAGGGATTTTCCTGGCCCCCTTCATGATTCAGGTTTCTTTAGAAAGTGGTGGCGGTAGTGCAATGCAATTTGATATGTGCATCAAAATCTCATATTAAATGTAGTCTGCTACGTCAATTTTTTAAAAAATGAAAACCCAACATTTTAACAATTAAAAGTTTTCTTTGAGTTTGATAATTATACAAATATACAGCAAAATTTGTTGATGATTCTAGCAGAGTAATTTTTTTATTTTAATTAACTAAAATTTAGCTGAAATATAACTAAAATTCTGTATATTAAACAGCTTTATTTTTGCTATTTTTATCTCATTAATATTTAGCAAAGAAAATCTGCTTCTTTCTGCAGTTTTTTATGCTAGGTAATTTTTAGCAGCTTTAGCAAAACTTTTTACAGGCTGTTTTCTATTAGTGCACTTACTTGATCAACCAATCCACTTATGATGGGATTATACCGCTTTCTAAAGTCTTGCAGGCGGCAGCCTTGAAGTTTTATCCCGTTTTTAAAGCAAACAAATCCGCCTTATCCCAATTTTTTAATATGTTATTCAACTTTTGAATATAGTTTTCATAATTTATTTTTTCTAGAGTTCCCAGCCAGCAAACGAGTCCAAAAAGGAATTAGAAAAGTGCTCAAAATATATTATTAAACTTTAACTTGTATGAAAGTGCTGCATTAAGAAGGACTTTTTTTAATTAAAAAATTATTCAAAGAAATATTTAAAAAAATTCTTTAGGCTAAAAAATTAATTTTTTTGAGTCGTTTTTGAATTGCTCACAAAAAGTGCGTTCCCGTACGTTCCCAATGTTACCGAAATTTACCCAAAAGCGTTCCCGTACTCGAAAATTGGGTAAATGAGAGCGCTAATGCGAGTGTATTAGTGTTTCTTTTTACCAAAATTTACCCAGACTTTTTTATTCGGGTAAACTTTGGTAAAACAGCTGATGCAAATATAAACAAAAAACAATTGTGAAAATAAATTAAAAATTTTAATTAAATAAAGAAATAAGCAAAATAAACTTGGTTTTTTGTAAGAACTAATGGAATAAAATCAAAAACAACTTTTAAATGCGAATAAATATGTGTATTTTTGCCAATTTGCAAACTGAAATTATACGTTTTTTCACATCAGTGATGGAATTTAAGATCTAAATCATCAATCTAAGATTGATTGGTACAATGGCACAACCGATACTATTTGGTACATTTTGGTTACCTACAAAATTTAATAGAAAATTAATTTAAAAAATAACAATTCTCTAAAAATTCTTTAATTTTTAGTTTCTAAGCATTTATTGGTATTAAAATACCTTTTCGAATAAAACAAAACTAAAAATGTCATTGCAGATATTACCGCATAAAAAATAGAATTTTAAAAATTTAACCCCTAAATTCATAAACGCTTTGTAAAATTATAGGAGGTTTATTGAACTAATTTTGTATGAAAATGACGTTTTGTAAATCTGCTATAACTTTACAAACCATTTATGAATTTAGGGGTAATTGTTTTAAATTTAGCTCAGAGCTTCGAAAGAATTAATTTAAGTTTAATTCATGAAAAATTTAATTCAGTTTTAGAAAATGATTATATGTATACCATTCCGTGCAACCATTCCTAAAGAATTCATTCATTGGCTGCATTCCCAAATCTTTAATAAGAATCGAATGAATTTCATGTACCATTCACCTTATAATTGAATGAATTCAATAAAATTTTAATTCATTCAAAATAGAATTAATTCCATAAGAATGCTTTTAAAAAATGAAATTTGAAAACACGGGTTCAGAGTGAAAATTGAGTTTTGGCACAATAAAGGCCCATTTGGCACATTTAAGTCACACACTTGGCACAAAAGAAACATTTTCAAGTCCCATCACTGTTTCACATTATTCTTTGAAATAAGTTTTTGGGCTAGAAAAGGGGTTTTTTGCGTTGCCGTACTATTGGGTAATTTTGTCATTTTGTGAGAGGATTTTGGGCTTACTCGAATTTTACCGAACTTTACCCAAAAAGTAAAGAAACACACCTAAAATGTTCAAATTAATTTATATTTTTGAGTCGTTTCTGAATCACCTTTGGATTTAAAAATTTCCCTCAAATGTTTGTGCCTTTTATGATTCATTTTACTAAGACTGACTAACGAGCAATTTTTCACAAACAAGTTTAAAATTTAAAAAATATGTGCGTTTTTGAATAATTTTTGATTTACAGAATAAGAACCATAAAAGTATCCAAATTTTTAGGCTAGGTTATGAGTCTTGTGATTGAACTTTTAAAATTTAAGAATTAGCCCTGGTTTATGTATCATGAAAATGGTCTAAACGAAAGCAAAATAACGATAATTTGTTTTTGTTTCCCATGTAATTTTGTCGAAAGTAACTGTCAATTTCTATCGTTTAGACTTAGACAATGCCTTAATTTAATGCAATCAGAGCCTGAGAGGTTTGATATTTGTTATACATTTTCGATACGAAAATGTTGTTGACCTATGAGTTTTAAATAACATTTACATTCACATTTTCGATAAAAATTATATTTTTCCACGTTTTGTATCAAAATTATGTTCGCCACTTAATTCTTGTTACACATTCCAATAAATAAAACTAGGGATTAAAATCCATTAAGTAAATTTAAAAATATTTAAAAATTGAAAACTATATTTTCGAAGATTAATTCGACAAAGTTTTTTGACTTCAGAGGGGTTACCGCGTAACTCGATTCGAATAAAAATTGTCGAATTCGTAAATTTTCTATCTTTCGTAAAAAGAAAAGTTTAAGCAAAAATCTTACTTTTTGAATTTTTATGTGTAGTGTAAAAGTTTTAGGATAAAAATAAATTAAAAAGTAGAATTTTTATACAAAATTATATTTTTAACAATATTTGCAAGATTTACGAATTCGAAAATTTTTTCGAATCGAGTTATGCGATTACCCCCTAGATTCGTATCAAGAAGGGCAATATATTTGGATCCAAAATCATAAAAATATAAAAGATTTTGATGTACTTCTCCGCAATATTGACTCATAAAGTATTTCCCTGGGTGAGGGAATAAAAAAAGAAAGACCCACAACTGGAAGGCTATTCAGTGGACCTTTTTTGACTTTAGATCCGGGCTTAGGAAACCAAAATACTCAAAAAAAGGTTTTAGCAGAAGGCTGTACAAAAAAATAATTTTTGTCGAGTAATGTATTAATTGGTGCGGCCCTCAGTAAGTTTGTGAAATCCCAAATTTGGCCCTTCAAGCCATTTATGTGCCCATACCTGTTATATGCCATTATATATAATTATGTATGAACTATATTTGCAGATCTCTTAATATATGGCTGGAGACCAAATGGCATATGATTATATATAACGTTATATCAAACATATTTATAAAACCAAAGTGTTAATATAAATGTATATGGTTATATAAAGCCACGCATATAAACATTTAAATTTATATCAAATCATATAAGATTATATGAAAACTTTTTTAGTCGGGCAGGAAACAGTAGACATATTTAAAAAAAATAGTGTGATACTTTTAGCCATCAAAATCATAGATTCAAGAATTATAGGTAAATTTTTTAAAATTCTGGGGTGGGCAAAAACAGTCTAGGGTGGGCTTTGCTAAAATCAGTTAAAAAACTTACTTAATATTAATAATTTTAGTACAATGAAATTAGTATAAATAATTAGTTGCAGCTACTAAATTTCAGTAAATTGTTCTAAACTGTAATTTAAAAACAATCTGCTGAAATTAGCAAAAAAGTGTACTAAAAAATAAAAAAACTGTAAAATCTAAAAAAAATTAATAAAACAATTTTTTTTTTCTTTCGATTGTAACAAGCGTATAATTACTTCATCATACTTGAAATTTGGAGTCACAATTACAAACGGTTCTCCAGTTATTAGCTTTTTCTGCATTGGATATACAATAAAGTTTTCTGAGTGTTATTTTTAAACTAAGAATATATCAACAGTAACAAATATAAACTAAACAAGAATTGTAAAAAATCAACGAATTCTTGTAAATAAAATTATTTAAATTAGTATATTTTTTTGCTAAATTCAGCACTCGGTTTTGAAAAATTAGTAAACTGGTTTGCTGAAATCAGCAGCGAAAATTAGTAAAAAAGAATCCGTAATTTGTAATAAGAGAATAGCAAAAGTACAACAATTTACTGAAATTTAGTAGCGTGTACTAATTATTATACTAATTTCATTATACTAAAATTATTGATATTTAGTAAAATTAACTTTTTTCTTTTAGTAAAAAAATATGGTTTATTTTTTAAATAAATAAAACAAAAATTGCAAATGCTGTATTTTTATTTTAGTTTGTTTATTTTAATTTTAATTTATTAATTTTATTTATATTTATATTTTTTAATATTTTTCGTTGTCCTCAATTCCTCTGCTGCCGAACTGTAATAGTGTTTGGTGTTTACCAACCCTTCATTGCTCTGTTCGTCATTTCCGTTCAATAACTGTAGGTATAATAATGTGGATGTATATATAAAAACTATTTGTCTAAAAACAAATGATAATTATAAAACACATTTTGCAAAAAAAAAATTGACTAAATAAAAAATTACTATGTCTGTAAAAGTGTTGAGTACCGAGTATTCATTTCCGACTTTTTTTAGGGTACCCAATGCTGAAAGACAATTACTCAATACTTTTAGGCTTGTATTTTTTTAACAAGTAAGCAATTTTCACATGATAATTACACTAAAAATATATTAAGGGTATTCACGATGGTACATGTGCATATTTGCAATTTGCTAATTTGCTATGCAAATTGTAACATATCGTGAGCGTCTTTTTTAAGATCAATTGTATATTTGCTTTATGAGCTATTTAGTTCACCGTTGCCAATTTTTTTCCAAAAAATATCGCTAAATCAAACGAAAAAATCACTAGAAAATAGCTGAAAATGGTAAAATATCGCTAGATTTGACGAGAAAATAGCTAAATTGGCAACAGTGATTTTGTTTACGTCAAAAGTAAAAATAAATCGTATTTTTTGAGAAAATTTGTGAATCATAAAAATAATAATAAAATAATAAATAAAAAAAAATTTTATGTTAATAAAAAATCACAAGCAATTTTTTTATTACATTTCTTATTTTATAAATAACACTATGCGACAGTCAAAATCGGGGTGGGATGAAACCAACGGGAAATGTTATATCGGTCAAAAACAAGTTATATGTGTCCCGGCGTTTCGCTGGGTCACCCCTAGGAATCGAGATATATCTTTTTTTTGACATAACCCAAGAACCACTAGTCCGATTTTGCTCAAACAATTTTAAAAAAATTAAAAATTACAATTCCTTTAATCTGTTCATATAACGTTTTTCTATATACTCAACAGTTTTGCCGGTAAAAATAAATGTTTGTTACCGCTACCATAAAAATCAATAACATTTTGTTTATTACTTTCTTTTAATATTTTAGGCAAAAAATATTTTTTTCTTCATACATTTATTTTTACCGGCAAAACTGTTGAGTATATAGAAAAACGTTATATGAACAGATTAAAGGAATTGTAATTTTTAATTTTTTTAAAATTGTTTGAGCAAAATCGGACTAGTGGTTCTCGACTTATGTCAAGAAAAAGACCACCAAAGGTCAAATCGATATATCTCGATTCCTAGGGGTGACCCAGCGAAACGCCGGGACACGTGTAACTTCTTTTTTACCGATATAACTTTCCCCGGTAGTTTGAACCCTTCCCGATCACTGACCCCTACCATTTGTCTCACAGTGTAATAATATGGCGGCTGATATGTTAAAAACAGATGTTTTGCTTTATTTGCAACTTAGCTTATATGCAAAGTGATTTCTGCTAAAGGGTTTTTTGTTGCAAATGAAGAAAAATAAAGCAAATTGCAAATACATACATTTTGTTGTTGTGTTGATGCAATCGTTGTTTTTTTGCAATCATTTGCAACGTTTGCATCGTTTGCAATACCCATCGTGAGTCCCTTATTATTTTTGTTTTTATTTGCACTAATATTTTTTATTTTTGTTTGCATTAATAATATTATAAGATAAAAACTTGAGAAAATCCAGCATCATTGTTCTTTTATATTAGAGATGTACATCCACCATATTGATTTGCATATGTCAAAGGAAATTCTAAGCACTTTTTGACATTTACCTGTCTTATTAGAAAAATATAGTTATTGCTTATTTTATTTTCAAAATTTGATCAATGCAAATTTTAAATAGTACGTTTTTAAATAATTTTCACAAATGTAAATTTAACAAAGAACGTACTTAGCCAACTTAACAAAAAAAAGCATTCGTAATTTAGCAAAAATGCATATCAATTAATTACCAGGAATTTGGGGCTTGTATTTTTGAATTAGTTCAACACTATGCAAGTTTTACATAGCAGGCTTTTTAAAAGATACACCTGTTTTTTTCTGTATGTAACATGACAAATATACCTTAAAAAATACATCACTAATAAGCTCACATCTCTAAAGTTGCGTTTACAATGATGGAGTACTCCAATCTGTAACAAATTTAGTTGTTTTCTCTTTCATACTAATACATTTTTGTATTTTGCTATCTTTTTTTATTCCACAAGTTGTTCGACTCTGGAGTACGGATTTCCTGCACTCTAGAATTAACATTGATCTGTTAACTGTTTAACATGACAAATATACCTTAAAAAACACATCACTAGTTTCTTCACATCTCTAATTTCAACAAATTAGAAAAAAATTATTAAAAAACATAAAACGAACACAAAAAATTTGTGTTCGAAATTTTATTATAAAATACAAAATTATTTCAAAATTTAGGTAGCTGGAATAAAGCCTAAAAATTCGCGAAACAAAATGTAAGTATTTAAGTGTCAAATATTTTTTGAAGTAACTCTGCTCTGCATTGTGAACAGCTAACATTTTAATCTGTGCTGCAGAGTAGAGTCACTCTAACATGGTGAAAGCACCTTTAAGGTGCGTTTACAATGATGGAGTTCTCCAATCTGTCGCAAATTTATTTCTTTTCTCTTTCACACTTATACATTTTTGTATTTTGCTATCTTCTTTTATTCCACTCTAGAGTCAAACTTGTTTGACTCTAGAGTACAGATTTGTTCCACTCTAGAGTTAACATGATTCTGTTAACTATTTAACATGAGAAATACACCATACAACACACATCACTAATTTGTGCACATCTCTAATTGTCAATAAATTAGAAAAAAATATTTAAAATATATTAAACTAACACAAATTATTTGTGTTTAGAACAATAATTGAAATTAAAAAAATTATTTAAAGCTAAAAGTAGTGCGATAAAGTTAAGAAATTAGTGAAAAATGATGTAAGTATTGAAGTGTCAAAAATTTTGTGAAGTAACTGTACTCTGTTGCGGGTGATTGCCAACTTTGAGATCATAAGGGCAGTGCGGACCTTTGAATCACAGGGATAAGTGGACCTAGATTAGCGAAAAAGTTATTTCATTACCAGGAAGTCAAATTCGGTTTGTTTTCAGTACCTAAGCTTATAACATTGTACGTTTTTTTTTACACAACCGTTCGCATTGATTGTTTTTGTCCCATCTAGTTTGTAGTTATAGTAATGTGCCCGTTACAGTTTTAGTTGAATTACTATATAGTTTTTTAGTGAGCTTTATATTTTATCAGCTTCTCTAAAACTCGCTTACCGTAGTGGGGTGGCAAAGAATTTTTTTTTGGGACGCAGGGCAGAAAAAAGAAAAGAAATTGTGTTCTTTTTTTTTTTTTTTTTTTTTGCGCAAATAGGTACTGAGAATAGTGGTTTTAGTCTACTAGTATTCAACAATTTAGTTAATGTTTCCAATGCAGTTAATCGATTGACCGATTCCTCGATTAATCGCCGCGATTTCGGCTAATCTCGAAACGAGTAATTTAGAACTCGGATAATTATTCGACTTGAATAATTGGTTAAAATAGGGCGATTAACCGGTTAACTGTGTAATAGGGAATTTTCCGTTGCCTTTTCAAAACTTCATAATTTTCTTAGCCTTAGGAGAAAAAGAAAAGAAAAGGATTAAAAAAGTGCTATTTAGATGAAAACTACTTAAGATCTGAAGACCACCTTTTGGCGGCTTGGGCATGAGAGAGTTAATTAGATTTAACTAATTGTATTTCCAGGAGATTTTACTAAAGGAGGTTTCAGTTACCGGCAATAAACTGGTAACTAGAATTTGAACATATTTTTTTTAGTAGCCAATGACCAATTGAAAATCGCTAAATGGAAATGCGAAAATTTATATTTGGTTGTCATTAAATGCACAGTTTATTTATGAAAAGGAAAAACAGGGAAAAACACAAATTACATCACATATAATTCCCCCATTATAATACTTTTGTTATCCGGTAATTCTTGACAAAATATTCGGGCAGTTTTTATCAACCAGCAGCAGCTTTAAATCTTCCTGCTCAAAGCCGTGAACGCGATCAAAAAGAGGTGTTTATATGTCACTTTGATATTTGACAAAAAAATAGGCAGCTCTCTGTGTTTTACTGATAAAAGAGTAAGGTGAAGCCCAGTATTTTGTTCAAAAGAGTGAAAGGATTTCGCTCGATGTTTGAAATTCAGGAACTATAAGGAAATATTGGAATTCACAAATTTGGTATGGTCTATGGAAAGTTATGATCATAGGTGACCCAAGTGTCACTTTTTCGCTACATTTTCTAATGGTCCTGTCTATTAAATTGATGCAGAGGAAGAAGGGGAAAAAAAATTCCACTGCAATTTCGCAACAATTCCACGTAGGTGAAGAATCTTTTTTTTTATGCAGTTTGACAGTTTTTTTTTTTGCAAAAGTATGAACACAATACCGGACTTAATGCATCATTAATTTGGCATTAAACGATTAATCGCCAAAGTTCTCGAGTAACCGACACGGATAACAATTTAATCAGTTTCAGGGATTTTTATTTTTTAATAATACATTAACCGGTTAACCGCCTACATCGGATAATTGGAAACACTAATTGTTTTTGTATTCGAGCAGAATATATCAATTTTGTGTTTGTATTAAACAGATTTGGCTTGTTTAAGCATTTCTCTGCATTTTTCCTTCAACTCATTTAACTACCATTTGGGAGAAAGGGGATAATATTAAATTGTCAATTCCTCTTTATCCCCATGGGGCTATAACCTTTTGACAATAAATTTCTGGAACGGCTGCTCTTAAGGGTATTCATGAACTGGAAAATTGTTCTGATTGAATTCCGAAATACTTTCGAGAGAATGACTTTTCAGTTAACCCTATATCGGGACATGTGACAGTAATGTTGCAAACCCGAATATTGACGCAATTTCTGGATTATGGTAGAATTGTGGCAAACTGGTTACCCTATTTGGTACAATGTCCTGATAGCTGCTGGCAACCTTGTGGTTGTTTACCACATAAGTATTAAATTTAACTTTAGGTTAAATTTTAACTGGGCATGGGGTTATCCGGCCTTAGTGTAACATATCTGACACGAAAGGAAAAGTTAAGTCAAAATTTAAAATTTTTGGGATTTTGAAGAGTATATCAGGCACTATTTAAGGCTCTCATCGTAAAAGCTAAGCAAGAGAGTTTCGGTGGAAAATAACAACGAACATGGGAAAATGTGGGGTTTTTACTTAATAATTTTTATTGTTTTTAAGCAATTTTAATTAAATGGTAAGGAGTACTTGTATTGTTAGATACAGTCTCTGCATTAGGCTTGTATGATTAGCGAAAAATTTTTGTGCGTTAATAAAGAGAAGGGGAAAAGGAAAAAAAAACACTAAAACCTGTTTCTCTTAGAACTAGTTGGCATGGGAAAATTAAGGAGACTCTTTAACCATCAGAGGAGACTGGTTTGTCTGTATCCTATATGGGGGTTGGCATAATTTACTATTTTTGGATTGGGCCTAGCTTAGACGAAAACAGAAATTGGTTTTTTTTTGACAATGTTAACCCATTCTGGAGCGACAGTCCATTAGTGTTATAGCTGTAGTTACACATTTCCCCCCCTATAGAAGGCATAGTGGAGCGCCAAAAATGGTATACAAATAATGGTAGGCCATAAATACAGGTAATCAAAAGGTTTCGTGGAAAAGCTGCAGCGCCCAGCGATGCCATAGTATCATGAAATTCGGTTGGGCCAGTAGAGGTTGTTTTTTTTTTGTTCGAAGAGAGTGAAATGCTTTTAATTTTCCTTACCTTTTTCTGTATTGGATAAATTAAGGGAAAATGTTGTCAGCATGTGGGACAACTGAGTACTCGGAAATGTTCACCCCGAAGATTAAGGGCAATATCGCAGACTAAAAGCCCGTTATCGTTTCATAACCAAGTCGCTAGCCATCGTTTTCCATTCAATCACCTTTATATATTAACGACCGGCAGCCTTAAAATACCGGTGTCAGAATGACTGCAGACTCCCATCCTTGGAATACTGATAACCGGGTGATTATTTGTAGGTGAAGGTAGGTAGTTGGCATTTATGAATGAAGGATGGTGGCCAGGAAACCGAAGGTTATTTGGAGCTGGGAATGTCGGATGCTACTCCAAGGCGAACGCCATATAAACCTACCAGGCCCAAAGTGAAGATTAAGTCTTTAATTTGTGAGTAGAATCAAAAGTTAGGGAAACTCATAAACACATATTTTCTCGACAGATTCATGGGACAATTTTACTGATTAGCGTGAAGGCTTTTGTTGAAACACTTCATTGACAGATGAATTTGTCCCGGGGTTTTTTTTTAATTAGTTTTCTTTATTAGATTCCGTTTGAATTTTGAACCAGAGGACAAGTGATGGGCTCTTGGGAATCTCAAAACATTGGTCCTGTAACCTATAAGGCCCAAGTTAAGGCTAAGCCTTCGACTTGTGTGCAGGACAATGTTGAGAGAAACTTAAGGGCAGATCAATTGGTCCAAAAGTTCAAAGGATATCGATTAAATTCACGTATTCGTAGACCCAGGGGATCGGAGACACCCGCTCTGAACGAGGATTCAGGGGACAGGAATATCTAGTGGGGTGACCCTGACCTTCCGAAAGCTTAACACTGTGACGAAGTAGATGTTAATGATTCGGAGGGACACGAATATGGGATATTTTAATTCCTGTTTATTTAATTTTGGATTAATGGACATTTTTTAGAGGCCTGAAGATCAGGCACATGGAATTTAGTAAGATGAGTCCACACACACACCCACTTACTTTCACACCACATGAAAGTGAAAGTGTAATTTTCGTACAAATTTTTTGTGTTTATATTTGGTAAATATTGAACAATCTAAACTCAAAATTTTTTTCTTTGATTTAATGCGTTTGAAAAAACAAGTAAACACAAATTTTTTAAAAGGAAAGAAAAAAAAATTTTTTTTTAGTCGATATTTTTATTACAATTTTGAGTATATTTTGCTGTTAATTTAAAATTTTTTTTTCTTAGTCTCTTATTAAATTTCTCTTAAATTTCTATTTTTTTTAGTTCGTATTTAAATTAATTACATTTTTTATGTTTATTTTCGTATTGCTTTTTAAGATTACCGTTTTCGAATAAGTTTTTTTTATTTTAGTATTTTTTTTTTTATTAAAATAATAACATTTTGGTTGCGGGAACTGAGTTCAATTATAGTCTTTATTGTGTAGTAAGAATTGAAAAAAATCGCGGAGAATAAATTATTGTTGGTTGTTTTTATTTGATTGAATTTTGTTTTAATAATTTTTGTTATTGATCTTCAAATAATTTTCTTGTTTAAATCTTTCAAAGAATTAATATCTATTTAATTTTCATTATAATTTTCTAAATTTGTACACCAAGTTTCTCGTCTTGATACGTCTCAAGATTTTTTTTTATTTCTTCTTCTTTTTTTTTCCTCACATTTTTATTATACATTTAGATTCAATATTATATAATTTCGATTATTTTTTTTATTTTTGTTAAGCAATTTGTATTAGTTTGGCCGTTTGTTTTTTTTTTTTTTGTGTTATTTATTGATAACCCGGATATTTGATTTCTTTTGTTTTTTCTTACTTCTTTTTATCTCGGATTTCTATATTTTTTTTTTTTATTTTTTCACAATTTCTTTTATTCGGGTTTTTATTTTATTTATTTAATATCGTTTCGTTAATAATTTTTGTTATTTTATGCAAGTCTTTCGAATTCAAAATAATTTTATTCTTCACATATTTTAATTTTTTTTTAAATTACAAATTTAAGTAAACATTTTCGTATTGCAGTTTTTTTTTAGTAATTATATTTTTGTCGATAACTGATTTTTACTATTTTTGTTTTCATTTTTAAGCGCAATTAGTTGGTGTAATCACTACAAAATAATTTAATTTAATAAATTGTATTTTAGTAATAGAATAAGAGTATTATTGGTGCATGTGGAAAAGTATCTGTCAAGTGTTTGGTTAAGTTTTGGAGTATTTTAGCTTTAGATTATGTTTTGAAAAATTGTTTTTTAATATCAGATTTTAACATTTGTTTTAAATATTTATTTAAGATAAGCCGAGCTTTGACAAGTTTCTTTTTGTAATTTTTTCTTTATATATTGTGGTTTTTATTATTTATTTTTTTTATTTTCTTTTGCTCCCGCCAATTATTCTATAAATTTTTTGGGTATTTTCACAGTTTTTTTTTTATCACGGAATTTTTGAATATTTGTGGTAATAGCCTATTTATTTTTTTTGCTCTTCATTTCTGGTTGTTTTTTCGTGAGTTCGTGGTTAAAACCCGTTTTTTATTATATTTCGTCATCGCGATCATTTGGTGTTAAATGCCAGCAAAATCGAATAGGGAAGTCGAAAAGAAGAAAAGGCAAGACAATAAAAATAGGCCCTACGAAGTGGATCGCTCATCTATTCAAATTTAGAAAAATAAAAATACGAGGAGCAGGGCTCGGAAGAACATGTCTGGACCGGACGACTACCAGATGCATGATTTAGCGGAATCAATTAATATGGCGAGTAGAAATACAGGCACGATACCGAAGACTACAACGAATTCGGGGAATAATAGTTCCAATGCGCCGAACCGTCGGGTAACCTTTGCAGATGATCTGCCCCCTAACGTACGGTCAATGGTTTGCGAAAGCGTTGAGGAAATGCGCGCTTCGTTAAACCAATCCATTCGCGAAATCATGAATGAAAACGTAAATCGAGAACTGGTTAAAGTTAACGAGAATATGGTTCAAATTAGCGAAGCAATTCGGGTTTTAACAGCTAGGGAAACCGGAAGGGAAAACGCTAGGGCTGCCAGAGTAGACAGCATCGATACTTCGGACTCGAGTGCCGCAGCCAGCAACGCCCAAATTGCAATTTCTCATCCGTACGAATTTCCGACCCCGCCTGCAAATGATAATCGGTCAAGAACCACGCCAAGACGCCCAGCTACAACAATGGCTCTACCAAGCGTACAACCGACAAGAATTCCGCCAAGTATGCTGCCTGTCTATCTAAATAGGCCAAGGGTGGAAAAATTCGGTATAAGATTCGACGGTAGCGAAGCCAATTTGTCGGTAGAATCATTTATATTTCGTATGGAACACTGTCAGCGCCGGTATAACATCACGTTTGACGAAATAATGCAAGATTTTCATCTCCTTGTATCTGGTCCAGCCCTGGACTGGTACTGGTGGTACGTGGAGACGCACGAAGTAACAGAATGGGGCGAATTGAAAATATCTTTGCTCCAACGCTTTAAAACACATCGGTCTAATTTTGAAATAATGCACGAATTAGTAGAACGCAGACAAATACCTGGGGAGACAATTGACAACTATTTTCATCAAATCAATCTGTTAAGAGCGAAACTTGAAAGACCAATATCTGAGTTTGAAATGATTAAGCTCGCTAAGAAGAACATTCGAGAAAATATTTGTCAGATAGTTTACCCTATACCAGTATTGTCGCTTGAACAGCTGAGGATAGAGTGCGTAGAAGCGGAAAGAAATTTTCCGCGAAGAGATACGAGGTCAGCCCCCTTACAACCTCTAAGACCGACTCAAGCACGGAGGCGTTACATAAACGAGGTGGAATATGATGATCTAGAGGAGACAGAAGACCCAGTCAGCGAAATCGCAGCCATGAACAATGGGATTGTGTGCTGGAATTGGCACCAAGAAGGTCACATTTTTATCGATTGCCCCTCAGATCGGCTGAATTATTTTTGCTACAAATGCGGAAAGCCAGATGTAGTTGCCCCAAAATGTGCCACCTGCAAACAGCGGGGAAACTCAAAACGGAGCGTGGTTTCGACGGGGAAATCACGTTCCTCGAGGATCGCCCCGAACCCCCAACAAAATCAACAACAGCTGCAGAAAACTCGTCAATATTTTCAACAAAAACAACAAAATCGTCCGCAGCCGCAACAACAATTTCAACAAAACCAACAGCAACAACAAAACCAGCCACTACAACCGAATCAAGAACAACAACAAACCCAGTAAAATTTTCTAGAATTCGTCACTATTTACCGAGGGAAGTTCGGGAGCAAAACTATAAAATAGTGCGTGAAAGAATTTTTAACAAAGAAAGTGAGGTTAATGAAACGCAACCACAACTTCAAATCGTAACAGTAATAAATTCTGATGAAGTAACAAAAAACCACTCAAAACATTTATCTTTCAGAAAATATAAGCAAATTTTGAAAACAAGAGCGAGTTATGCCCGGAGAAAGTTGGGTCGAAAACTGATTACCGAATCGATTAGACACATTTCAACAAAATCAGATCCTCGGCCCTATGCTGAAATCACGATTGGAGGCCAAAAGTATCGAGGGCTATTGGATTCTGGTGCTTCTGTAAGCGTGCTGGGGAAAAACTGCTGCGAAATCATTGAAAATCAGAACGTAAACTTTACGAAAATATTGGTGAACGTGTACACGGCAACAGGTCAGGCACATTGGGTTTTAAGCAAAACTAAACTGGAAGTTGAATACAAAAGAGAAACCCAAATCATAACTTTTTATTTATGTCCAGATCTTCAACAAGATATCTACTTAGGAGTCGATTTTTGGAAGAAATTTAAAATCGCTCCCGAAATTTTTCCAAACGAAGAATTAGATATTGAACTGGTTAGGAAAATTCAAGCAGAAAATGGGCCTCATAAAAGCAAAATGCATAATTTAACTGATACACAATAACAGCAGCTACAAGAGGTAATAAATAAATTTCCAGCTTTCGAGAAACAAGGTCTCGGGTGCACCAATCTAGAAAAACATGAAATAAAGTTAAAAGAGGGCACAAATCCTGTAAAAGAAAGGCACTACCCGATATCGCCAGCAGTTCAGGAAATAGTTTATGCTGAAATTGACAACATGCTAGATTTAAAGGTGATTGACGAAAGCGATAGTCTATGGAGTAATCGTACCACAGTGAGAAAACCGGGCAAAAATAGGTTCTGCTTAGACGCCCGAAAACTAAACGACGTGACCATAAAAGATGCATATCCACTCCAAAATATTGATGGAATCCTGAGCCGCATAGACCAGACACATTTCATCAGCAGCGTCGACCTGAAGTATTCGTTTTGGCAAATTGAACTGGAGGAGAACTCAAAGCCATACACCGCTTTTACGGTACCAGGTCGACCACTGTACCAATTCAGAGTGATGCCTTTTGGTCTTTGCAACGCGGCTCAGCGATTATGCCGCCAAATGGATAAAGTCATACCTGCCCGGCTGAAGTCCAACGTGTTTATATACCTCGACGATTTACTTATAATTTCAGATGAATTTTCAACTCACCTTAAAATTTTGAAACAAGTGGCCGATTGTCTACAGAAAGCTAACGTGACAATTGGTTTAAAAAAGTCAATGTTCTGTTTCAAAGAACTGCGATATCTTGGTTTCATTATTGGGGGCGGTATGCTGAAAACGGATCCCGAAAAGGTGTCGGCTATTCAGAGGATCCAGTTGCCAAAATCACCGAGAGAGGTCAAAAGCTTTCTAGGAACTGCCGGGTGGTATAGGCATTTTATCAAGGGTTTTGCCTCAATCGCCGCAGCGTTAACCGATACTTTGAAAAAGGTTATAAAGTTCACCATAACCCCCGAAGCTTTCGGGACCTTAAAATACGCACTCACAACCGCCCCAGTACTACGTCATCCAGATTTCAGCCGACAATTTTATATCCAGTGTGACGCATCAGATTTCGGGATCGGAGCAGTTCTTTTTCAGAAAACCGACAATGAAAATGAGAACCCCATAGCGTTTTATTCGCAAAAGTTCACCGGCTGTCAGAAGAACTACTCCGTGACCGAGAAAGAGTGCTTGGCAGCGGTAATGGCAGTAAAACGTTTTCGACCATACGTTGAAATGATGAAATTCACAATCATCACGGACCATGCGAGCCTGAAATGGTAAATGTCCTTGAAGGAACTAAGTGGACGCTTGGCTAGATGGTCGCTACAGCTGCAGGCTTATGATTTTTCAATCGAACATCGAAAGGGTTTGGAAATGTGGTGGCAGACACGTTATCTAGAATGGCATTCGAAGTCGACGAAATAAACGAAGAATATTTTGAAACAAATGAATTTGAGAAAGAAGAATATTTGGAATTAATCAAAAATATTGAAGCAAATCAAAATAAGCTGCCCGATTTGAAAGTGGAAAATGGGAAAATTTTTAAAAGAACAAACTTTGAACGAAATGATAACCTTGAGGAATGTTCGTGGAAGCTGTGGGTACCGCATGAAATCACACATATTTTAATCGAAAAAGCACATGTGCTACAACAGTAGCACATGGAGGCTTATGTAAAACCTTAACTCGGATAAAACAATTATATTATTGGCCCAAAATGGTAAATCAGGTTCGAAATTATGTTTTAAACTGCCAGGTTTGCAAAGAAACTAAACCATCTAACCAAAATTTGCGACCAACTATCGGTGAAGAGGTGCTAACTGAGAGGCCTTTTCAGAAATTATACATAGATTTTCTCGGAAAGTATCCTAGGTCTAAAAAGGGAAACGCCTACATTTTTATAGTGGTCGATCATTTCACCAAAATTCATAAAGGCTATGAAAGAAGCCACTACTAAAAACGTTATTAAATTTTTAATACAAGAAATTTTCAACAAGTTT
This sequence comes from Leucophora obtusa, assembly GCA_949987735.1. Taxonomy (NCBI): domain Eukaryota; kingdom Metazoa; phylum Arthropoda; class Insecta; order Diptera; family Anthomyiidae; genus Leucophora; species Leucophora obtusa. The sequence continues at coordinate 114,619,408 of OX465295.1, read as the reverse complement.
GGAGTACCTGAGTATTCACAGCGACAATGGTCAGCAATTTGTATCTAGCAGTTTTAAGGAAATGGTTGAGGCCTATAAGATTCAGCATACAAAGACGGCATTCTATTCTCCGCAATCGAACGCCTCTGAAAGAGTCAACTAGTCTATACTGGCAGCCATCAGGGCTTATATGGAAAAAGACCATCGAGATTGGGACTTATATCTGGCGCGTTAAGAACATCAATACACACCGCAACAGGAACCACCCCATTCTTTGCCCTATTCGGATATAATTGGTTTTCAAATGGTGCCGATTACAAACTAGCACGAAAACTAAAATCAATGACTGACCAACAAATTTTTTCATTAAGTCGCGAAGACCGTCAGAAACTCATCCACGAGAAGATCAGGCAAAATTTACACGAAGCTTTTGAGAGAATGGCAAAAAGATATAACGAACGAGCACGAATGACAAAATTTAGTCCAGGTCAGGAGGTTTACCGAAGAAATTTTGCACAATCGGATTTCAAAAATAACATCAACGCAAAATTTGGCAGAAAATTTTTAAAATGCCGCATAGTGAAACCAATTGGTAACAATATGTACGAATTGGAAAACCTATAGAGTAAATCAATAGGCATTTTCATGTAAAGGACATAAAGGTCTGAGAAAAGGTCTAAAAACCAAAACTGGCAAGGAAAGAGTACAAAAAGTGCAATTTAATTCGAGTATTTATTTGTACCAGTTCTATATATTAATTCAAAGGGCCCTGGTGTATTACCACCTGTGATAGAACACGCAAGTACCGACTTTCTGTGCAAAAGAAAACCCAAATACCAAATCTTGAACCGGAAATATGAGAAAAGGGGTAACCCTATCAAATACAGCTAGGTTCTGCATCTCAAAGTGATTTCAAATCACAGGGGAATCGAAGTTTTGGTGACTATTACACAGTGCTAAAATTCAATTTGATTCGATTTCAACTCTTTTTCCATTAAGTGACCAGAATGCAATTATAATACACTTAAATTTTAAATGAAACCAAATGAAATTGAGAAGAGAACTTATAAAATCTTCACTTTCACCCAAAAGTGAAATACAGAACATGCCCGTTAAGTACATGTTTGACGGACGACAGAGACCGATTCGCGAAATCATTCAGTAAGTTATGAGTAAAAACTAACGCGTTAGTAGGCAAGCTATAACACTAAATCTTAAAAATCTAGGATAACTCACATGCTATGAGGATGCGGATGAATTACGAAATTGTTGAAAAGAAAATAGCAGCTGCAACTCTACCGGATAAAACATCATCAAAGGATCTAAAAAAAGAAAGAAAAACGGACTTGTTTGAAATTTCATGGCAAATGCTACACGTACTTACCTATGAATGCCCGGCTTTTTGCATTCGACAGAGCGCTGAGACTCTACAGGGGGTGGGAGTTCCCCACGTTGAGATGAATTAATCCCAGTAGGGGACAAGCACCCTGGGGCATCATCCGGCACACCGGTTCTTCTGGCGTACACTTGGTAGCAGTGCGGACCTTTGAATCACAGGGATAAGTGGACCTAGATTAGCGAAAAAGTTATTTCATTACCAGGAAGTCAAATTCGGTTTATTTTCAGTACCTAAGTTTATAACATTGTACGTTTTTTTTTACCCAACCGTTCGCATTGATTGTTTTTGTCCCATCTAGTTTGTAGTTATAGTAATGTGCCCGTTACAGTTTTAGTTGAATTACTATATAGTTTTTTAGTGAGCTTTATATTTTATCAGCTTCTCTAAAACTCGCTTACCGTAGTGGGGTGGCAAAGAATTTTTTTTGGGACGCAGGACAGAAAAAAGAAAAGAAATTGTGTTCTTTTTTTTTTGCGCAAATAGGTTCTGAGAATAGTGGTTTTAGTCTACTAGTATTCAAGAATTTAGTTAATGTTTCCAATGCAGTTAATCGATTGACCGATTCCTCGATTAATCGCCGCGATTTCGGCTAATCTCGAAACGAGTAATTTAGAACTCGGATAATTATTCGACTCGAATAATTGGTTAAAATAGGGCGATTAACCGGTTAACTGTGTAATAGGGAATTTTCCGTTGCCTTTTCAAAACTTCATAATTTTCTTAGCCTTAGGAGAAAAAGAATCTAAATGCTATTTAGATGAAAACTACTTAAGATCTGAAGACCACCTTTTGGCGGCTTGGGCATGAGAGAGTTAATTATATATATATTTGTTCCTTTTACTCCTGCAAGGAGCATAGGGCCGCTTAAATATACGGTTTCGGTAATCATGTTTGGTTTAAGATGAATGCCTGATTGGGCCAAAGCATCCGATCCCGGTGTTGGGGCTGCCAACATTGCCTCCAGGCCTGCAGTGGTTGCGTAGGGATTTAATCCAAGCGCCAAAGGTTATACCGCCCATGGTCGGTTGGGATATTGGTTTTGTTGGTTGGCGCCAATTGCTCGCCACGACGTTACAAGGATCACAGGCAAACTCGGGACTTAGTGGGAGCTCGAAAGACCCTCCGAGACTCTCCCCTTGTAACCGCTGACTGTCCGCGGCTGCCATTGGCAGCTACTCCACATTTCTGCGGAATCACTATCCGCAACCTGTGACGCGTCCGGTAGCACTCAGCTGTGCTTCCCATAAGCAAATAATATATCATACATCGTCATAAAAATGACAAGGTGTGATATACACTCTAATAAATTTTCATGTAAATTTACCCTATTTAGAATAGGTATTTTTTCTCCTACTATAATTACCGTAAAAATACATTTTGTGCGTAAAATAAATAAGATACATACATTGTATGTAAATAAAATAGACATAATGTGTGTAAATTTGTGTAGTTAAATGCCTAAAATATATTTAGAAACATTATTTTTACGGTTATTTGTGCGTAAATTTAAATGTAATGTGCCTAAAAATAGATTTCTAAACGTGCATTTTAAAATTGCAACGAATGCATACTTTATTATTATTTTTATTATCTCTTTTCTTTTCCTTTTAACAATATGTACATTTCATAGTGGAAGTTATCGCGAATATTAGCAAGTATTCTTCCAAATATTTTTCCGAAAACTTAAAGAATTCTCTGTGCCACGGTAATTGTATGCTATGTTTAACCCTAATAAACAATGAAAATTTTAATATTTCACAATTATGGTGCGAATTAAATTATTTATGCTTAAGGTCGCATTTTAATTTGTATCTTATTGAAATTCAGCGTTTAGTTACATTTAGCACACAATATTCCTGGAACGAGTTGGAAAACCTCGTGAATCCTTTTATGATTATGATTTTAATTTATCTGCCAACCAAATATACATGGAATATACATGGGAACTTCATTGACGATATTTCTGTGCATCCTTAACGGTCTTGGATTACAATTTGTCCTTTTATTTATTATTATCTTTCTTACAATATTTTTTGTATGTCCTAAATACATCTTAATAGTTTTTAATCCATTCCACGGGAGTTACAAATCAATTAACTTCTTTATGCAAGAACTGATATTAATGTGTTTTTGTTATTTTCAAAAAATAATTTATTGACAAATTTTGAATGAGCACATAAAACAGTATCATTACAAACATGTGCGTAAAATTTGAATATAATAAAAATTTACTATGTTTAATGTGTAAATATAAAGAGAAAATGCGTAGTTGCTTATATACATTTTCAGCAACATACAAATTACTAAATTTTGTGCCTGTTTTTGTAGACAAAAATATGTAAATTCAATTTTCACACTGTTTGTGCTTAATCTTACGCATTTTCTGTAATTTTACATGAAAATATACAAATGTGCTAATTCATAAAAAAAATTTATTTGGTATTTGAAGCTTGCTATAGTTAAAGTAGATATTTCGCTTAATATAGAGTTATTAGAAATCTTGATTCATAATCGTATTTTAACTATAAATTAATTTTTCGATTTGATACTGGCAACACTATTGTTTATTTTCTCTCTTCTCCCAAATAAGTCGTACGTGATGTACAAATTTAGTAAACGATTGACTCGGTAATCGGAAGTGAAAATGTATTTTCTTAAATTAGAGAAATAATGATGTGCTAAGATAAATTTAAAAGCCATTAAAAATATTTTTTTTTATTTACAAAGCAAATCAATGGAAATGTGTGTAAAAAAGTAATTTTTTATAACATATTATTCAAAGCATACAAAAGTAATCGAATTTCGAATAATGTTTTGACAGTCTGTACATCACTCTTGTTTTGTTTTTCTTTTTAATCTCATTTTATATTTTTTTGGAAATTCTTTCGAAAATGGTCATTGGCTACGAAATTGTTGTAATTTTTTTCAGTTTGATGGATGCAAGTTGTTGGAAGCCACACATTCTAGGGATCACTGTTGGTAAAAGTGGCACAAAAGTGCCATTTGTGGCACTATTGAATGTTCAATGGCACCTTGGCACTCCCATAGAATTTTGGCACTTTTTACGAAAATTTCTATATAATTTGATAAAAGGTCTATATCGCTGGTTTTTCATGAAAAGCCACGCCTATTAAGAAGGGGTAGCAAAATTAAAAAAACAAATGCTACACTAAAAATATCTACAATTTTTTGGACCACCCTCCAGTCCTTCGGGGACAATTTAATCATTATTTTGATATTTAAAAATAAAAGCAACGGGGATAAAATTAGAAAAACTTTAATTGATTCTATTGTATTGTCAAATTTAATTGTAAAATTTTTTGAAAGTCTTGGACCTGCTAACTTATCTTAAAATAACGTAAGTTTAGTGCTTTACTATAGTTAAGAATGGCATTTTTATATGAAAATATTTGTGGTAGGTAATGTTAAACTCGGGTTACTTTTTAGATAAGTTGCTCGCCTTTTTTTTTTTGTCTTTTTACTTAACCCTTAAATGCATGATCTCTACAAGTTTAACCATTTTTTATATATGATTTCTAAAGGCGTGTACATTTCCAGAAAAATACCAAAAAAAATTGCCAAATAGCTAAATTGTGATTATTTTAACGTGTATGAAAAAAAAGAAACAAAAAAAAAATATATGAAATATTAATTATACATTTATTGTTGCCAAAACTAATTTTATTGCGAGAATACCACTTTAAATATTTAAACAAACATTTTTGAATATTGCACTTTTCATTTTTCCTATAACTGTTTAAAAAATCTGAGTTATAGTTTATAAGAGCACTTTGTGCAGAAAGGGCCCCAATGCCCAAAAATTGAGTTTTATGCATCAAGTGGCGCTTTTTATTAAGAAACTGGTATGTTGCCAAATGGCTACACCATGCATTTAAGGGTTAAAGTAACTAAATGTATAAATATTTGAAATAAAAGCTGAACATATTTTTTTTGAAACATTAAATGTTGCTTAATTTTTTTGGCACTTTTAAAGCTTTTTTGGCACTTTTTTGGCATCATTGAGGCACCAAACGAAAATTCTCAAATACCATCACTGCTAGGGATGGGATGGCTTTAATAAATCATTTCATGCCTGAAAATGAAATAATTAACAATTAAATGGTGGCTTCCTCACTCCAAACTTTATAAAAGGTTTAAAGTTAGTGAGTACCAACTATAAACCTTTATTGTTTTCTTCATTATTAAGCAATTATGAATACTGTTTTCCACAAATTAGCTTAAAATCCTGCAATAAGACTGTTGTAAAAGTTTATGAATTAGACCAAAAGTTTATAGTAGCAATTTTACATGCATTTTTTAGAGTGTACCATTCGCAAGGGCGGAGAGAGAGTTAATTAGATTTAACTAATTGTATTTCCAGGAGATTTTACTAAAGGAGGTTTCAGTTACCGGCAATAAACTGGTAACTAGAATTTGAACATATTTTTTTTAGTAGCCAATGACCAATTGTCAGTTAAATGCACATTTTATTTATGAAAAGGAAAAACAGGGAAAAACACAAATTACATCACATATAATTCCTCCATTATGATACTTTTGTTATCCGGTAATTCTTGACAAAATATTCGGGCAGTTTTTATCAACCAGCAGCAGCTTTAAATCTTCCTGCTCAAAGCCGTGAACGCGATCAAAAAGAGGTGTTTATATGTCACTTTGATATTTGACAAAAAAACAGGCAGCTCTCTGTGTTTTACTGATAAAAGAGTAAGGTGAAGCCCAGTATTTTGTTCAAAAGAGTGAAAGGATTTCGCTCGATGTTTGAAGTTCAGGAACTATAAGGAAATATTGGAATTCACAAATTTGGTATGATCTATGGAAAGTTACGATCATAGGTGACCCAAGTGTCACTTTTTCGCTACATTTTCTAATGGTACTGTCTATTAAATTGATGCAGAGGAAGAAGGGGAAAAAAAATTCCACTGCAATTTCGCAACAATTCCACGCAGGTGAAGAATCTTTTTTTTTATGCAGTTTGACAGTTTTTTTTTTTGCAAAAGTATGAACACAATACCGGACTTAATGCATCATTAATTTGGCATTACACGATTAATCGCCAAAGTTCTCGAGTAACCGACACGGATAACAATTTAATCAGTTTCAGGGATTTTTATTTTTTAATAATACATTAACCGGTTAACCGCCTACATCGGATAATTGGAAACACTAATTGTTTTTGTATTCGAGCAGAATATATCAATTTTGTGTTTGTATTAAACAGATTTGGCTTGTTTAAGCATTTCTCTGCATTTTTCCTTCAACTCATTTAACTACCATTTGGGAGAAAGGGGATAATATTAAATTGTCAATTCCTCTTTATCCCCATGGGGCTATAACCTTTTGACAATAAATTTCTGGAACGGCTGCTCTTAAGGGTATTCATGAACTGGAAAATTGTTCTGATTGAATTCCGAAATACTTTCGAGAGAATGACTTTTCAGTTAACCCTATATCGGGACATGTGACAGTAATTTTGCAAACCCGAATATTGACGCAATTTCTGGATTATGGTAGAATTGTGGCAAACTGGTTACCCTATTTGGAACAATGTCCTGATAGCTGCTGGCAACCTTAAATAAAAAAATTTAACTTTAGTTTAAATTTTAACTGGGCATGGGGTTATCCGGCCTTAGTGTAACATATCTGACATGAAAGAAAAAGTAATTCTGCACAACAATGGGTTTAAAATAAATAAATATTTGATCACTTTTTCTCATGAAAGTGGATTGTTAGTAATGAATCCATAATAAATACTTAGGTAGATAGACCCGTAAGTAGTTTTGTTCATTTGTGTTTTGAATGAAAATAAATAACGTAAAGCAGGGTTGGAAAGCATTTTATAATATTAAAAATAGCGGGCAAAGCCCGCTACGTTGTTAGCGTCCCTTAAAGTTTTTTTTTTAATTCCAGTTCATGTAAAGGTAGCCCTGGCAATTCAAGTAAATTCACAAATTCAGTTGGAAATTTTACTGCGTCGGTTTCTTCCACCGGTGCTTCGTTACCTGCATTTTAAATATCGGAATATATAAGTTCCATTCTTTTTCTAAGGTTTTTTTCTCTTTTAGAAAATTTGTTTAACTTTTTGGAGAGTATGTTTTAATGCTACATAAGTTTCATATTCCGTGGATAGTGTTTGAATAGGTAATTAAAAGGGATTCTTCACCCCTTTTTGTTCCTCCCAGTAAAAATCCCAAATAAATATTATCTGCCTTAATCGCATGCGAAATTTCAAGTACCAAACCACCAAAATGGAATTTGAATGATCCGGCAGTTTGAGTCATTCAAATTCCATTCCATTTTGTTTAACAATTTCAGTGTTCCAATGCAACTCCTTCCAAGATTCCATTTCGTCCACCATTCCATTGCATTTCGTTCCCATTATCTGTTATTCCAAATCCACTCGTTTCCCGTTTCATTCCATTTCGTTCCTACTGTCTTGTGTATCGATATTGATATCAGTCGCTTCTCTTTCCATTCCATTTCTTTGCACTTGATCCGTTCCATTCCTCTTAACTGCAGTGTTTCAATTCCACTGTTTCAATTAGTTTCTTAATTTTAGTGTTCCATATACAATCGTTCTTTAAATTTTAGGTTTGTAGCTAAAGACGCAGATGTTCAGGTGGGGGGGGGGGGCAATTTTCCCCTTTTGAGCCACCATTTTTACCACGTTCCTGTCCAAAGTCCTAAAAATGCCTTGTCGATAAGTTAGCCCATACTCCTGTGACGACTCATACCCTCTTCTACGCCTGCCTCTTAGGAGAAGGTGCTACTTTTAACTTCCGACCGTGCTCAGGGAAAATGGGGTGAGATTCTTTTCTCCTTCGAGGAAGTATAAGAGTCGACAACAAAAAAAAAGTAGCAAAGAAATGATTTTTGATGATTACGATGCGATATGGAGGGATGATGATTGAATGGGCACGCTATGTTGAAATTCGTGCCCCTAGTCTGAACCCTCCCTACCATGCTAACTGTGAGGTACCAAAGTTAAGTTAGCCCAAATTCCCATATCCACTTATTCGACTTTACCTTTCGTATACTTCTCGTTAACTACTAATTTAACAACCATGAAATCGAAATTAACGTAAGATTTATTAATTTTTTTATATTATAGTGAAATTACATATAGTTAAAAGTAATTATTCTGAATAGTTTCAAATAAAATAAAGTTAATAAAATTATTTGGTTAAAATTAATCAAAATTCCATACTTCCCAATAGTCAATACCATTATGTGGTCAAAGTTCACCAAATATCATTTAGTAATTTAACTGTCCAAAGATATTCTTAGATACCAGATTTTCCAACCCTGATATACAAGAATACTTTTTCTCCACTTAAAGTTTGGTGTAACAAAATTTGATATAAGTCACTCAATTAATAAGAGCTCAAAAAAAATATTCTTGTTTATTATTTAATTATAAGAGAACAACTATGAATTTGAATATTTATGAATAATAATTTAATGAATAATTGAGTGTTTATAAATGTGAATAAAATTTAACTTACATGAAAGTTTTCTCGTTAGCAACAGGCGCCTGATGAATAGAGATATTTTCTTGCTTGTAGAATATTAACATGATGTATTACTGTGTATGAGCAACAAGTATAAACCTATAGAGAAACTACCGTCCTCACCAAATTTTGTTGTTGTGTGGCGAACTTGGGAAAGGCTAAGAAAACATGTTGATAATGTTGTTAAGAGAAAAAATGAGTTGGAAGAGCATTTTGAGAAACATTTTTTCGTTTTTTTCTTTTAAAAAAATTCTTTGATCAATGTTGTCAAGTTTGATTTTCCATTTAGGGGTTTTTTAATGAGTGTAGTAAATTTTGTTCAACTACTGTTTTTAATAGTTTTTGTTAATATTATTTTAAAAATTTTTAAATAATTTATTTTATTATACAAATACATAATATATAACTCAACTTATGTTTTTAATAATTTTTGTTAATATTATTTGAAAATTTTGTAAATAATTTATTTTATTATACAAATAATATATAATTCATTTTCACCGTTCTTGTTAATTTAAATGTATATTGTTTTTGTTAAAATAAACTATATTTTAAAAAATAAAACTATATTAACTATCAGTATTAGTTTTAAAAAACCCAAAATTGACACTATTGATAAATGTTTGTTGGCACGGGAATTTTTTGAATGTTGAGGCAACATTGGAATCTCTTAAATCTTCTTAAAAATCTGAAAATTCTCTTAAAAATCTAAAAAAACTCACTCAACCTCAATGCTTTTTATATAGGGAAATGTGTAAAAAAACACTCAATCTCTCATTTTTTTTACAATGTTTACCAACATGTTTTAGTTTTCTTTCCCGACTTCAGGAACAAAAATAAAGAGTAAAGGTTAACAGAGCAAGAGTTGTATAGATACCCACTGGTACAGCAAATCTGTACTCCAGAGTCAAACAAGTTTTACTCTGGAGTGGAGTAAAAAGAGATAGTAAAATACAAAAATGTGTTAATATGAAAGAGAAAAAAAACTAAATTTGCTACAGATTGGAGTACTCCATCATTGTAAACGCACCTTTAACATTTTAATCTGTGCTGCAGAGTAGAGTCACTCTACCAGTGTTGCCAACAGTAATGCAAAAAATTACACAGCTGTAGATCAAAAATTATCCAAAACAGTATGAAATTACACAAAAAATATATTTTTCATATTATTTCAAAATAAACTCTCCTGGGCACAGTGGAAAAGAATACAAATATTTTCGCCATTTCTTACCGACTGATATGAAATTTCACACTGTAAGTTTTGGATGGCCGAAACTGCAAGAGCTATGCCATTCGACTCGAAAGTTTTGCCATTTTTCTATTTACAAACCGATTTTTAAAGACGTAACATTTCTATCATCTACAAAGTTCAAAAGTTATTTGCATTTTAAAACTAAAATTTTACATTTTTGCTATAACCAGTTCCGTGTTTTTGCCTTCTGCAAAAGCATATACAGGCCAATTTTCAGAAAATATTATAACAAATTATTCTATTAAATAAAGGTAATTTCAATGTAAGATCTTTTTCAGGATTAAAATAGCGTGCTTTTAAATTTGAATATTACAAAAATGGTATTTTATCCATATTAAAAATTTCTTTCAGAACAAAGTATTTATGTTTTGCAGAAAGGCTACTTCTTTCAGATGCACTGCATCCAAAAATATTACTTACTTGATAATTATTCTCTCCCATATTCCTCAAAATTTAACGGCTTATATTTATATTGACGCCCTATGTTCTTCGTGAACTTTTTATTTAAGTATTATGTGTAATCTCTTTTTTTACTAAATAATTTAAATAAATAAAGGACATATATATATATTAGAGCGGGTCGATTTGTAGGGAGTGAAAAATTCACCAATTTCCCTATGATTTCCGTATTCTCTGGGTTATTCCATGAAAATTTGCCGAAGGAACCATACCTCTATCGTTAAAATCGAGTCCCCTACTTTTTGTTGGTAGATTTTTTCCCAAATTGACGTTCGTATGAAATATTACCTACACGTTCACATCCATAACTCATCGATCGGGTTTAATCGCCAGTTGCGCGTTGGAAAGGTGAGCTCATTTTGATCAATTTACAAAAAAAATCTCCAACATTGGTCCAACGGTTCAAAAGTTACGGGCATTTTTGTCCAAATTTTGGAGCATTTTTCCATTTTTTTCATGATTTTGTCCAAGAATATTACTTTCATGGCCATTTTTTTGGCTCAATCCATTATTTTATTCAATTTACAATTCAAAACGAAGAGTTTAAGCCCAAATTTATCGAATTCGGTTGATTAATTCATGCGATATTGCTAAAACAAAATAACACATAAAACCAAATTTTTGTTTTTTTTTCCCTTTTTATTTTTTTTTTGTACAAAAATTCAAATTAAGAGATAATAAAGTATCTATCAACCTATTATCAAAAAAAATATTCAGTTTGAGTGTAGTAAAAGACAAAATGTGAAAAAAACCCATTATTTTTTCTAAAAGTCTTGTTTGCTTTCAAGTCTGGGTGTTTTCGTACGGCTCTCTAATGTCGTCGCCATAGCGCCTTCTACATTCTTTCCTGCAACTCGTTTAGCAGTGGCAGCCAGCAATTGGACATGTCTTTCCGTTCCTTGAATGTGTAAAGGAATTTGTGGATCATCGAACGGTGGCACTTCGTAATTTAAATATCCCTCCAAATGTTCATACGAATAACTTTGCGTAAACGGTGGTTCGAATAAAATGGTATCGTCATTTAAATCAATCATATTTGTATATTCCGTACAATTAAAGTTTATAAGAGATTTTTTATAAACTCTAAGTTCCGTTGGGTCGACAATATCTCTTCGGTAATGTAAAATCTTCTTTATAGCAATGTTTCGTTTTTCCATTCTATCATCAAATAACATATATAGCAAGATATTTTCTGAGTGTGCAAAATATGGATTATCTTGAATTACTGTATTTACAACTCCAAGTAAATTCGGTGGTAAAAATCGTGTCCAAGTAATAAATTTAAAAAGTAATGTACTACCGTATGCGGCAGAGCTATAATACTTAACATTGAAATACATTGGCGTGTATACTTTTATTATATAGTTAGCCAGAATTTTTAAATTTTCAGTTGGATTATTAGTTGTCACATACAACCGTAATAATCTATTGGCTTTGGTGAGCCAACGAGAATGTGCAATTGGCCCTGGTTTTATGTGAGACAAATCCGCAGGAACCACACCATTAGAAATTGCATTGGCCATTAACATCAAGTACCTCGAATCAGTAGATAATTCTTCTGGATTTAAATCACCAGGAGGCATATTTTCCAAAGCGATTTCCTCAAAATCGGTTACCACCTGAAAAGAAAACATAAAAGCTAAAAAATAGAATAAAAAATGGTAAAGAATCAGCTATAAAAATTACATACCGGAAGATTTTCACAATCAGCAATTTTTGAGCTCAACTTTCCGGTAGTTGATCGTGGTCCAGTGGTGGTTGATTTGTCTAAAGTGTCAAACAAATGTCTAAACGGCAGCTCGTTAAAGTGCAGAAGACACACAAACCAGTGCAGTGGTCTCTTTAACTGTTTTTCGAATAGTCGCAAAATTCCACCGTGTACGCCAGTATTTGTTGGTTCACCATCAGCGCATATGGCAATTAATGAATCTAGAGACAATTGTTTTTCTTGGAAGAATTCGATCAATTTGTTGACTTTGCTTGCCGCAGTTTCACTTTCTAGTTTTGTGTAGCCTATCAATTGAGATTTTGGTTCCCTCAAAACAACTAGATGAGGTTCTTTAACCATCCTTGGATGCAATTTCTCATCAATTTTTTCTACAGTTAGAGCATCATTTTTCCTGCCGTCGAATGAAAATGATATCAAATTCGAGCCATCATACCGCTTACGAAGTGCGTCTTGTCTCCATTTTTCTCTTTCTCTACGAAGTTTACTTTTATCCATGATGACAAGATTGTCATGACCATCTTTTACGCCCATGTCTTCCATCAGAGCTGTTGCCAATGCTGATCCCATCCTATCATGCACACCAAATCTGTCACACATCATTGCATAGTTTTTAGTATTGTATCTGGGAGTGTATGTTTGTGGTGGTAGAACTAATTCTGAACCTCCTCTCACATCAACTTCCATTTCGTCATAATGTGGTTCGTATGTAGGATCGTTGCTCACTGAGATTGTTGGTATAGCCGTTGGTATCGTCTCTTCACTTCCATTATCGTGTTCCGGTATCGTTTGTATTCTGTCATTATATTGATCGCGTATGAAATCTTTTAAGTTTTCTGGGATAGATCCACATGAGCAGTCGTTTTCTTTCAAGTTGCATTTACATTTTCCAATGTTGAATAATTGGTTTGTTGATTCTACGAATTTTTTGAATTCTGTTGTGCGTTTTACTCGTTGTTTATCTGCATTACTATATGCGTCAAGCATATTATTAAATTTTCTAATGATGCTACCTTTGAGTATAAGTTCAATATTAAGTTGATTCCAAATTTCTAACAATCTGTCTGCTACTTGGGGAGTAAATCTTTTATACGAAAACATTTTGCTTTGGGCTTTTGAACGTTCGGCCAAGAAAAAATAGAACTTCAATATATCTCGTTTAGTTGACAGATTAATATCAGGTAATTCACAGGCCACGCCAAAAGAAAAAACATCATGAGAGACCAAATGTTGCAAACTACTGCGTTGGGTATCTGTTGGATTTTGCGATGAACCAGGCTCTGAATCCATTTTTTAAACCGTCACTAAAAGAATTAAATATTGTTACGATTATCCTTTTATAATCGCTGTTAAAATATTGTTAAAATAATAAGTCCTTGATTTAATAAGTCCTTGAAATTGATTTACTTTAACTTTATTTAAACACAAAATTTATTAAAGTAAACACAATTAAGTAGTGTTGCCAGAAGTGTCTAGATGGTGCTGGTTACATCATTATAGAAACAGTGTTATAGGAAAAAGTTATTTCTTATGTCCCTTATGGAAAAATGCTCCAAAATTTGGACAAAAATGCCCGTAACTTTTGAACCGTTGGACCAATGTTGGAGATTTTTTTGTTGTAAATTGATCAAAATGAGCTCACCTTTTCAACGCGCCTACTGGCGATTAAACCCGATCGATAGTTTTTGAGTTATGGATGTGAACGTGAAATCTCGGGATTTCGATGCAAGTGTAAAGGCAACTTAACATTGCTCTGTTAACTATTTAACATGACAAATATACCTTAAAAAACACATCACTAACTTGTTCACATCTCTAATTGTCAACAAATTAAAAAAAAAATATTGAAAATCATAAAACCAACACAAAATAATTCTGTTGGGCATTTTATAATTAAATAAAAAAATATTTTAAAATAAATGAAATGGATATAAAGGCTAGACATTCGCGAAAGGAAATGTAAGTATTGAAGTGTCAAATATTTTTTGAAGTAACTCTACTCTGCATTTTGAACAGTTAACATTTCAATCTGTGCTGCAGAGTAGAGTCACTCTACCATTGTGAAAGCACCTTAATAGTTAAGGTGCGTTTACAATGACGGAGTACTCCAATCTGTAGCAAATGTTGTTTTTTTCTCTTTCATACTAACACATTTTTGTATTGTGCTATCTCTTGTTATTTCACTCCAGAGTAAAACTGGTTTGACTCTGGAGTACAGATTTCCTACACTCTAGAGTTAACATTGGTCTGTTAACTGTTTAACATGACAACTATACCAAAAAAAAACATCACTAAATTGTTCACATCTCTAATTGTAAGTGTCAACAAAATAAAAAAAATAATAACAGAATATATTGTGTTGTTTTCGGTAAAATTTAATATAAAAAAAACTATTTAAATAAACGACGATAGAAATTATGCCAAAAGAGTCGAGAAAATATGGAGTAAGTACTAAAATGTCAAATGAGTTTTGAAGTAACTCAACTCTGCTTTTTGAACAGTTAACATTTTAATCTGTGCTGCAGAGTAGAGTCACTCTACCATTGTGAAAGCACCTTTAAAGTTAACACTACATAATGACCCCTATAAAAAAAATAAAAAAATATCGGCGAATTTAAAAAATTTTTGTTTAGTTTATATTTGTATATAATATTCACTCAGGAAAGTTCTTTAGTTATTTGTTTAGTAATGCGGTTGTAGTTATTTTAACAGTAATTGCAATTGTTTTACTTGGGGAAGAAATTTTCAATGTTTTTGACAGTTATTTTTTTAAACAACTCACAAAAACTGCTGAATTTTTGTTACAGGTATTTTATGCAATTGTTTTAGATTTTTTAACAAACACATTTATTTGTGTGCGTTTTTGCCTCTCGTCCAATAACAGAAAATTTATGGCGCTAAAAGCCAAAACGTGTCCTGACCCCCATGGATGAAAAAGGTCCTCTTTAGATAAAATCCACAAATCCAAAAAAAAAAAAATTGAATATTTTGAAAAGCTAAAAGATTTGTTTTTTATTCCCTATCGGACCTTTTTTTGCCGCAAAAAAAAAGGTGTAACATTTACAAAAATTAGAGTAAAAGTTTACAAAGTTCCGTGGTATATATACAACTACATAAAATTAACGACAAATTTGTCAAGACGCTAAGGTAAATTTTCAAAGAGATAATATGTAATTAATTAATTAATTAACTTTTTTCTTTTAGTAAAAATAACATGGTTTATTTTTTAAATAAAGAAAAATTGCAAATTCTGTATTTTTATTTTAGTTTGTTTTGTTTATTTTAATTTTAATTAATTTTACTTATTTATATTTTAATATTTTTCAATGTCCTCAATTCCTCTGCTGCCGAACTGTACACGCAGAAAAAAAACAGGTGTATCTTTTAAAAAGTCTGCTATGTAAAATTTGCATAGTATTGAACTAATACAAAAATACAAGCCCCAAATTCCTGGTAATTAATTGATATGCATTTTTGCTAAATTACGAATACTTTTTTGTGTTAAATTGGCTAAGTACGTGCTTTGTTAAATTTACATTGGTGAAATTTATTTAAAAACGTAATATGTAAAATTTGCATTGATCAAATTTTGAAAATAAAATAAGTAATAAGTATATTTTTCTAATAAGACAGGTAAATGTCAAAAAGCGCTTAGAATTTTCTTTGACATATGCAAATCAATATGGCGGATGTACATCTCTAATATAAAAGAATAATGATGCTGGATTTTCTCAAGTTTTTATCTTATAATATTATTAATGCAAACAAAAATAAGAAATATTAATGCAAATAAAAACAAAAATAATATATTTTTAGTGTAATTTTCATGTCAATATTGCTTACTTGTTGAAAAAATAGAAGAGTAAAAGTATTGAGTAATTACTTTTCAGCATTGGGTACCCTAAAAAAAAGTCGGAAATGAGTATTCGGTACTCAACACTTTTACACGCAGAAAAAAAAACAGGTGTATCTTTTAAAAAGCCTGCTATGTAAAATTTGCATATAATTGAACTAATACAAAAATACCAGCCTCAAATTCCTGGTAATTAATTGATATGCATTTTTGCTAAATTACGAATGCTTTTTTTTGTTAAGTTGGCTAAGTACGTGCTTTGTTAAATTTACATTGGTGAAATTTATTTAAAAACGTACTATGTAAAATTTGCATTGATCAAATTTTGAAAATAAAATAAGCAACAAGTATGTTTTTCCAATAAGACAAGTAAATGTCAAAAAGTGCTTAGAATTTCCTTTGACATATGCAAATCAATATGGTGGATGTACATCTCTAATATAAAAGAATATTGATGCTGGATTTTCTCAAGTTTTTATCTTATAATATTATTAATGGAAACAAAAATAAAAAATATTAATGCAAATAAAACAAAAATAATATATTTTTAGTGTAATTTTCAAATGAGTATTTTTTGTACGCTACAAATGAGTATTTTTTGTACATTAAGTTGATAAATTGGTTCTGTTTTTAATCTCGTTTGTTTTTTGTAAAAAAAAATTACGAGTTGCATCGAAATAACTGACTACAGTTACCCCTAAAAAACCGTTACCGATATAACTGAAATACCGTTAACTTTAAAATAATGTTACCGAAATAACCTAAATATCGTTATCTTTAAAATACCGTTACTGAAATAACTCAAATAACGTTATCCTTAAAATACCGATACCGAAATAAATGAAATAGCGTTACCCTTAAAATACCGTTACCGAAATAACCTAAAATATCGTTACCCTAACGATAACCGCATATTTGTATATGTTTATTACTCTTTAAAAAAAATATACAAAAAAAACAAACGACAGTTGATGTATCATAAGGTATCATTACTTTTCCAGTAAAGTCCAGTAAAAATTACTCAGTAACAAATTTACAGAGAGTAAGGCAAAATTTACTCTCAAAAACAAAAATATCTAAAAATGTACGCAAACAGAAAAATTGTAAGAATTAGTAAAATACTGCTGCCAACTTCTTCCCTAAAAATATTGTTAAATCAAGCTAAAAAATCACTAGAAAATATCTAAATTATAAAAAAAAATTAAATAGCAATAATTCCCTAAATTGCACGAACTTTTTAGGTTCTGTTGAAAAATTTCACAAAAATGGCTATATTTTTCAAACTTCTTAAAACTTTCTTAAAAAATTATTGATACATCGCCAAATTTTTTGAAGTTTTTTGTTTTCCATAAAAATTTACCGATAAATCGCTGAATAATAGTGATTCAAAAATTCTGTCAAGGAAATAAATGTAAAAAAATGCTAAGAAAATGTGAAGACTGTCTTAAAAAGAAAAATCGCTAGTTTTCCCGCCAATAGCTAAATTATATTTTATCCCGCTAACCCCCCGTTTCCACATGCAAGTAAATGATTGCAAGTTGAGAATACGTATTATCACCGAAAATTTCGAATATTACCGAAAAAACATGAAAATTTTACATGTGTCCACACTACTTGCTGCAGTTCATTTTTAAAATGACGTCGAAGGCATAGGTTGTCACTAAATAGCACTCCAGTATTGCCAAGTATTCAATATTCTAACAAAGCTGGGAAAAAATTTGCTCTTAACAATTTTTTTTCAAAAATTTTTAAAAATCATATTTTAAATTACCAGTAAAATAGGCCGTTGTGTTCTTTTTTACTTTTTTTTTCAAATAAATACAAAATCAGTTGCATTACAACTTTTATTTTACCAAATACTAGAAAATTAATAGAAAACAAAACTAGGAAACACTGTTTTCTTTATTCTGTCATTTCACTTGCCGCAAGTATCAAAAATCCACTGTCTTCCAAATTTACTTGCAAGTTGAGCCGCACGTCGTATAAGTGTGATAGTATTGTGAAAAAAGGTGAGTGTATTGAGTTTTTCGAACTTGCACTTGCATGTGGAAACGGAGGAAAACGAGTTGAAGTATCGCTAGATTTGCCGAGAAAATAGCTAAATTAGCAACAGTTATTAAAATAGCTGATTGCGAAATAAACCTATTAAAATTATTGGATTAATAAATAAAACCTAATAAAATGATCACTTACTTACTCCTTCCATCGTAAATAAGTGTATATTTAAATATTTGTTATTTTTACAAAAAATTATTTCAAAATTATTTAGACAAATGTTTTGTTTCTTCAATCATGTTTTAAATCATATGTTTTTTTTTTTACAAATTCTTAATAGCAAAAATTCATCCAGTAAAAACTTGTAAGTTCTCTGGTATTGAACTGTCACTTTACCCTCTATTTTTCCGCTCTCCTTACTGAGTAATTGTGTAAACAAACACCTTCCAGTAAAAACTTGTACAAGTTTGTTCAAATTTTCGGGTACGCAAACACACTTATTAACTGCTCACAAGTAGCGTAAAATTGTTACGCTACCAAAACGTAGCGCTACCACAACATGTTGATTTAGCGGTAGCTAATCAAGTCGTTCACCAGCTTGTTGAGTACCGGATTAGCAACAGTTGAGCGTCTGGTAAACGCATCTTACGGTGGGTCTCATACTGCAGTTTTAAACTTAGGTTAATAGTTAACCCAAAAATTTGTTGTTGTTTTGTGTACATTTTTTTGACATTTTATTTTGTTTTTAGTTAAGTTAAAGTTAAACCTACAGTATGAGACCCACCGTTAATAGTTAAAGTTAACACTACATAAGGAAAAATAAAAAAATATCGGTGAATTTATAAAACTTTTGTTTAGTTTATATTTATATATATTTTATTCACTCAGAAAAGTTCTTTAGTTATTTGTTTAGTAATGCGGTTGTAGTTATTTTAACAGCAATTGCAATTGTTTTACTTGGGAAAGAAATTTTCAATGTTTTTGACAATTATTTTTTTAAACAACTCACAAAAACTGCTGAATTTTCGTTAGATAAAATCCACAAATCCAAAAAAAAATTGAATATTTTGAAAAGCTAAAAGATTTGTTTTTTATTCCCTATCGGACCTCATTAGCCATCACCCTGGTGAATTTCTAGTTAGGACGCTAGAGACCAAAACGTATCCTAACCACCATGGATAAAAAAGTTCCTCTTTAGAGAAAATCCACAAAAAAATGTATTGAATATTTTGAAAAGCTTAAAATATTTTTTTTTCTTCTATCGGACCTTATTAGCCATCACCCTGGTGAGTTCCTAGTTAGGACGGTACAGAGCAAAACGGATCCTAACCACCATGGATACAAATGTCCCTTCAGAGAAAATCTACAAACATGTATTCAATACTTTGAAATGCTTAAAATATTCGTTTCTTTATCCTTTATCGGACCTCATTATCCATTCCCCTGGTGAATTTTTAGTTTAGGAGCTAGTGCAAAAAAAATGTCAGGAACAATATTGAAAAACTGATTTTTGTACAATTTTTTTTTTTTTTGTTTTCTTTTTTTTGCAGATTTTTGAAGAGCAAAATGTAGCAGCACCAGGCGGTTTTCATCGATACAAACATTAACAGTTTGTATCGAAAAATGTTAGCCTTTGGAGACGTGTATAATTCTTATGGCTGAATTTTTCGATACAAATTAAGAAGAGAGTGATTTAACAGACGTAGGGAGAGCAACCAAGAAACATTTTAACGGACTCTCCGGCACGTACGGATTCATGAATCCGGCTTTTACGGCACGTTAACTGTCCGTAAGGTTCGTATCCGTCAATGCTTGTACGTATACGGAACATTAACGGACCGTATAAATGGATTTTCGAACACAATACGTTTTAACTCCGCATTGGTGTATCCGTTTCCGTACCTTTAAATACGGATTTCATCGGTTTGTTTACAAAATAAAAATTTTTTGTAAAGTCGGTGAAAATATTATTATAATGGGAATATATGGAGAATATGCAATAGAGGGAATTCTTTCTATCACACCATTAATCAAACAACATCAAGTAACAAGGTAAGATTTATGAAACTTAATGTTTCACAATGTTTTGTGTATAACATATGAGAATTTGCATCGTGTACACAGTCAATTAAACCATAACTAATTTATTGTCTCTTTTCCATATAGATGTTGGATTTTACTCCGGGTCCCTAAGCACTGGATAGATAGGTAAACCGAGCTAGATGTGCTAAATATTGTAATTATAAATAATAATTATTAATGAATTTATAAAAAAGAAAAAAAAGTACTTTGTATTGAAAATAATAAACATATGGTCTATTTTTTTGAAAAAATCGGTAGGATATGGACAAGGAAATACTCCGTTATTACTAGTGTTTCCAATTCGGTTAATCGATTAACCGATTCCTCGATTAATCGCCTCTATTTCGGTTAATGTCGAAACAAATAATTTAAAACTCAAATAATTATTCGATCCGAATAATCGGTTAAAACAATTCGATTAACCGGTTACAATTTTAATATGGAATTTTTCCCTTATTTTTTCCCAAAACTTCATAATTTTCTTGACTTTAGCCAAAAAATTACAAGAGAAGCTTAGAATAAACATAAAATTACTAAAATACCAGTCAATTAAACCATAACTAATTTATTGTCTCTTTTCCATATAGATGTTGGATTTTACTCCGGGTCCCTAAGCACTGGATAGATAGGTAAACCGAGCTAGATGTGCTAAATATTGTAATTATAAATAATAATTATTAATGAATTTATAAAAAAGAAAAAAAAGTACTTTGTATTGAAAATAATAAACATATGGTCTATTTTTTGAAAAAATCGGTAGGATATGGACAAGGAAATACTCCGTTATTACTAGTGTTTCCAATTCGGTTAATCGATTAACCGATTCCTCGATTAATCGCCTCTATTTCGGTTAATGTCGAAACAAATAATTTAAAACTCAAATAATTATTCGATCCGAATAATCGGTTAAAACAATTCGATTAACCGGTTACAATTTTAATATGGAATTTTTCCCTTATTTTTTCCCAAAACTTCATAATTTTCTTGACTTTAGCCAAAATATTACAAGAAAAGCTTAGAATAAACATAAAATTACTAAAATACCATCAAATTCTTTTAAAATTGAGTGAAAGAGGTCGTTAAGCCTTTAGATACCTTTTTAAAGCAAAATAAAGGTGTTTCTAAAACTACCCAAAATACACGAAGTATCTGGCTGGATCAGCGTCGAAGTGCTCTATAGGCATTAATAAATACAGTAGGCGATTTTTGATTCTGTTCTTTTAAAAATTAAAGCTAATGTAAATTTTCTTTCCTTGTCCTTCAAGGCAAGGTTGCATTTTTTCCAATATGTGTCCCACAACTGTCAACTGACATCTTAATTCTGTAGAAACTCTACCTTTTCTCACATCTCCAAATAAAGTATAATCGATTCAAAACCACATCTATTCTACAACATGTCAAACTACACCATTTTCAGTTTTATTTCAAAATTGTTTAAAAATGTTTTAAAATTATCCAAATATATTTTAAAATTGTCTAAAAAGGTTTCAAAATTGTCTAAAATGTTTCAAAATTATCCAAAAATGTTTTAAACTCTTCCAAAAATGTTTTAAAATTGTCCAAAAATCACTCAAAATTGTTGAAAAATGTTTTAGAATTATCCAAAAATCTGTCTAAAAAATTAAAATTGTCTAAAAAACTTTGATATTTGTCCAATTGCATTTCAAAATTGTCCAAAATGTATTTTAAAATATTCAAAATGTATTTCAAAATTACAAATATATTTTAATATATTTGGTTTGTATTTATTATATTTGTATTTTAAAATTGTTCAATTACATTTCAAAAATATTCACTTGTATTTAAAAGTTTTAAATCTGTATTTCAGAATTGTAAAATTGCATTCAAAATAATTCCATTTGTATTTCAAAATTCTCCAAATGTATTTCAGAAATTTCCAAATGTATTTAAAATGACTCTATTAAAATTCCAATTGCATTTAAAATTTTTACAAATGTATTTCAGAAATTTCTACTTTTTTTAAAAGCATTTTTACAAACATACATGTTTTCTCTTTCATAATGAAAATTTTATAAGAATTATGAGACTTAAGAGAAAGAGAAAGCATGTATCTTTGAAAAAATGCTTTTAAAATAAAAATAGAAATTTCTGAAATACATTTGGAAAAATTTACAATTTTATTAAATACATAAATACAGAAGGGAATGTTAGCTCAAACTTTGGATAATTTTGTTTATTGTCACTGGCCCTTAAAAACGGAAAAAAGACAGAGAAATTTAACAATTGTTTATGATATTTTTTAGTCTACTAACTCTACTATTCAGAAATTTTTTTTTCCAAATTTTTGTAGAGTAAATTGGTATTTTCATGTAACTAATATGTTACTCAAATGTAACTAAATTTTGTTTTATTTCTTCAGGGGAGGAGGAAGAACTTTGGATAATAATTTTTTTAAATGCAATATTATATTTATTGTAGTATAGATTAAATTTGCATTCAAAGAAATTTTGTGTCCAAAGTTTTACAGATTAAAAAAAATTTCGTAAGAAGTAAAAAATCTACCTTGAGTTTTACATAAATTTTTTTATTAATATAAGAAATGTTTCAATTTAGATAATCTCAGATTCCGAAACTTTTCAACCTTAAGGTACATTTACACGCGAGAGATGGAGAAAAAACACTCCAAAATAGCTAAACTCATTCAAAATAGAGCTAATTAGAGGTGATTTTTGTTTTATCTCTAGCATTTTCTCTCTAGTGTAGATGTGCTTTTTTAATTTTAAATTTTTTTTAAATACATCGTGTTCATATGTCATGTTGATATTTAACAAAAACAGGAAGCTGTTAGTGTTTTTGTTAGTAAAAAGTTAAGGAAATACATTAATTTTATTTTAAACGATTAATCGATTAATCGCCAATTTTCTCGAATAACCGACCCGAATAACCGGTTAATCAGTTTTAGTGATTTTTCGAATAATGCAATAACCGGTTAACCGCCTATGTCGAATAATTGGAAACAGTAGTTATTACTAGTGTTTCCAATTCGATTAACCGATTCCTCGATTAATCGCCTCTATTTCGGTTAATGTCGAAACAAATAATTTAAAACTCAAATAATTATTCGACCCAAATAATCGGTTAAAATAGGTCGATTAACCGGTTACATTTTTAATATTGAATTTTTCCTTTATTTTTTCTCAAAACTTCATAATTTTCTTAATATTGGCTAAGATATTGTGAGAAAAGCTTAGAAAAACAAATACTAACTAAAATACCATCAAATTCTTTAAAAGTTTACTGAATCTCTCCACTCTCGCAAAGGTGCAACGACTGGCTTGTCTGGGTATTACGGGGGCGGCTCGTTCTACACCCCAGGCAAGTTTGGAGATGATGCTTGGCATCCCACCACTGGATATTTATATCAGGGGCACGGCGGCAAAGGCAGCTCTCAGACTCAGGGAGATGCAGGAGCTGAGGCAACGCACTTGGGGGCACAGTACCATTCTGCATGAGATTGGTGGTGCACTACTGGATCGTGAAACGGACTCTATTGTACCGGTCACGAGTTTCCAGAGGACTTTTGAGGTGATTGTACCGACCAGGGAAGACTGGGCAGCCGACTCCGTTATTCGGAGTGGTGATATCTCAGTGTTCACGGACGGTTCGAAGACGGACATGGGGACAGGGTCGGGAGTTTACTCCGGCGAACTGGACCTTCGAATCTCCATACGACTCTCGGGCGATTGCAGCGTGTTCCAGGCGGAAGTGTATGCAATTGACGTGGCCGCACGGATGATAATGGAACGGGATTTGGATCCATCGTCCATTAGCATCTTTGCGGACAGTCTTGCTGCTTTGAAAGCCCTGGAATCCGATACTGTCAGATCGGGGTGTGTGCGGCACTGTATTGAATCCCTCGACCGTATTCGTCGGCACTCGGTAAGGCTGGCGTGGGTCCCTGGACACGCTGGGATTGCGGGGAACGAGCGGGCTGACGAGTGTGGGAGGAATGACTCCGAGTCGGTTGAGGACCCTATACAGACGGAGGCAGAGAAACAAGCCAGCCGCCGTGAGCCGTTTAAGCCGCCGCCGCCGGTCATTTTTGCCACAGCCGCCGCCGACGATTTTTTTCGGCTCATTTCGCACAAAACCGAATTCAGCTTTAGAAATTGAATATATATCATTCCATCAAACCATTCCTTTATAATTAATTCATATGTTTCATTTCCAAAGTTTAATATTAAATAGAATGCATTCTTATGTTGAATACATTCCTTATAGAATTACAATCAATTTAAATAATTAATTTCTTCGAGTTTATTTTGTGACCAATACTTTATTTATAGAATTTTCTATCCACGGGCTAATTATGGTGAATTAAATGTTAAAATGAAATAAAAATCAAATTATGTCATCCTTTTCACTCGACGTTTCGTTGACGGTATTTCAACTTCTTCTGGAGTGCGAATTTTATTAATTTGATTTTACTTATTTACATTGTCAAGTATTTTATTTAAAATTGAATAAAAATTGGACATCACAACACGCAATTTAATAAAAACTTTAAATAAATAATTACAACCTAAATAAATCACAGTTTAACCTAACGACTAGTATCACAGAATTTTCCTATTTTTTTTTTCATTAATTCTAATCTTTTACAAAATGGCTTATCAATCAAGTAATTTTATTCAATCCGTTAAAGACTAAGGTATGAATATACCAATGATTCTGACAACACCTTAGTTTATAATTACAAATTAAATAAAAATGTGGCTTATTTTAGGGATTTAATATTGATATCAAATAATAAAAATAATGAAGGTAATTAACCAAAATTTAAAGACGCAAACATTTGTTTTAATATTTTACAAACCGAATAAAACGTGAAAGATAATTATAAAAATAATGAGTTCATTAAAGAATTCATACACTATGCATTAAAATTAAAAGAATGATGCCAGTGAATGAATTCATAAGGAATGGTATAAACGAATGATATATTAGTAAATTTTAATTAAAAATCCAAAAGTGAATTAAAGAATTAATTCATTCGAATCCTATGGTCGTAGGTTTGGTTAAGTAGATCACATCACATTTTTCAGAAATTTCAGTACACCTAAAATTATTATCAAAAGACACATTTTTAAGACATTGCGGACGAAAAAAATGTTAAGTAAGTTATTTCTCGGCCGACTTATAAAATTGGGGAAATATTTACAATAATCGACGCTATTCTAAGTTCCGAATTCACAAAAAATTCTAAAGTGAAACATTCCGGATTTTTTTGCTGTTCCGTGATCCACATCCGAGTTATTTTTTTCGTTTTATTTTGTGTAGAAAAAGCTTGATGATAGTGAAACGAATGTATATTTTTTAACAACAATTATTATATAATAATTTATTTTAAAATTAGTCTATGAATATTAAAATTTGGTAGGAACAGCAAATTTTCGAAATTTTTAATTCCGTGTGATTTTACAAATCAACTCTAATTAAAAAGTTTCGGGACTCAGAACAGGGGTGAATATCTGAATGTTTTTACTTTTCTTTTAAGTTTTTCAACTTTGACATCTTTTCGAGCATAATTTTTTTCGAACCATATTTTTTTGTAGTTTATTCTAAAAACACATTTAATTTTGAGTGAAAATAGAGTTTGTTTATTTCTAAGTTCCGAATCCACATAAAAAAATTCTAAAGTGAAACATTCCGAATTTTTTTGCTCTTCTGTGATCCACATCCGAATTATTTTCTTCGTTTTATTTCGTGTTGAAAAAGCTTGGTGAAAGTAAAAGGAATATTTTGTTGCAAAAATTGATATGTTAAAATTTATTTTAAAATTTTTCAGTATGCTAAAATTTGTTCGAAACAGTCAATTTCCGACATTTTGAATTTTGTGTGATTTTACAAAACTACTCTAATTAAAAAGTTTCGGAATTCAGAACAGGGGTTATAGTATCAAAACTCTGTTTTTGAGCGACTTCAAGCACTTAACAATTTTAAATTCAGCAATTTTTCAACCGATTTTGAACGTTTTTGGAAAGACAAAAAAATTAGCTTTCCAAATATATGTATATAGAATTATTTATTTGTAACTGAAATATGTTGAAAGTTTTTTTAAAAAATATTGACGGCTTTTTTACAGTATTAAAAAATTCTTTACTATTGTAATTTATTCTGAAAGTGGGTTTAGTTTTTAGTAAAATCAGATTCTTTTGTTTAAATAAATGAAAATTGAAAAAGTTATCGTAATTTTTCTAAACATTTAATTTCAGCTATTATAAGACATCTCGATGTTCTTGTTTACACACTCATTAAGGTTAACTTTTTCAATTTTCTTATAAATGCAGAGATTCCATGTTTATAAATAAATGTAAAACTTTGACAATTTTAAAGCGATTAAAGTAGAACTTCATTTTACTCTGAATTAAGAATAACAAATTTTTTAACAAAATATTGTAATTAAAAGCCGTCAAAATTAAACAAAATAAGAAAAAATTAAGAAAATCAGTTTTATTTGAAAATATTTCCACACAATTTTGTTGAATATATAAACATATATATATATTTGGAAAGCCCAACTATCTCACCTTCTAGGTCCGTTCAAAAATTAAAAATCCTAAATTTGTAATTTTTATCGATGAATTTAACTTAAAATTATTTTTTATTTGATAATTCCAAATTTTTTGTACAATTTTCTACTGCTATATTTTGGAAAAAACCTTAAACATCTTTAAATTACGTGTATGTTCTATCAAGCCGATCAAGCCGCCGCCGCCGCCGATTTTTTGCTTGCGCCGCCGCCGCCGATTATTTGGATCGGCTTGTTTCTCTGGACGGAGGTCCTGGTTCCTCTGGTGGAGCTATTCGGTGTGATAGGAGATATATCGGATAGGGAGACGAGGGCAAGGTGGACAACCTTGACCAATTGTAGGATATCTCGGACCCTATGGCCACTGGCAGATCCGGGGAGGACAAAGATTCTTCTTGGATTTGGCAAGCGGACGGTCGGGATGCTTGTAGGGGTTCTAACGGGACACTGCGCGATAGGCCGAATGGCTGCGCGTTGGGGTTACGCCCAGGCGGACTACTGCAGGGGCTGTGGGGACGAGGAGGAGGAGGAGACAGTGCATCATCTGCTTTGTGAATGTCCGGGACTGAAGGAACGGCGACTCAGATATCTGGGGTGCAGGTTCTTCGACGACCTGGACAGTCTACGCGATGTTTCTCTGTCTGGTCTTGCGAACTTTTTAAGGGGATCGGGATGGTTCTAGATTTCTCGGGTCGTGGTATTTCTTTCCATGTGGGGAAAACTAAGGGAATCACAATGGGCGCTATGGCCTCCGAGTGAACTCGCCGTTCTGGCGGGCTCCCATTCAACCTAACCTAACCTACTGAAAAAGGTACTTAAGCCTTTAGATACCCTTTTGCAAATATTGTATTTTAACAAAATATTAAAGTTTATATTATTAAAAAAGGCTTTTAAAAACACGCCAAAGTAAAAGTGTTTTTAACAACCTCTCAAAACAAACGACATATCTGACTGGAGCAGGCTTTAGGAAATACAATAGATAATTTTTCATTTCTGTTTTAATTCTTTTAAAAATTAAAACTAATGTAAATTATATTTCCATGTCCTGCAGGAGTGTGGATAATCGGTTCAAAACCACAGCAATTCTACAACATATTCCTCTAGAGTTCCAGAACCCATTTCACTGAATTTAAATTTTTATTCGATGAAAAAAAAATAACCTAAAGACAAAATGAAAGTTAAAAATTAAAATTTATATGGAATTTGACATCTGTAACTGCACACTGAGAGAATTGTATACATGCTATTTATTAATTTTTACGTTGATTCAATAAAGTTTCTCTGGAATTCATTTTTATTGATAATATGGAAGTTTATACAAATTTCATATTGTTTATTAAAAATTGCATACACCCAATGAAAATATATTAAAAAGAGTTTCATAAAAATTTTGTAGCTTAAAGTGTTGGTTTTTAATTTTCATTTAAAAAATAAAAATTGTTTTTCGACCTTTTTAATTGATTAATTAGAAATTTATTAATTCAGTTCGAGGACAATTTCCTTATTATGAATTAACATAATAAGTACTTTTTTCAAAAACTGCTATTTTTCTTTATCAGGATACTCTCCTAACAAGTACTTCACAGAGTTTTTGCTTTCAAAAACCTTTACACTTTCAGGAATGAAAAGACGATCGTTTCTGGAATTTTTAGAAAGTGGTGGCAGTAGTGCAATGCAATTTGAAGCATCAAA
Source organism: Leucophora obtusa (assembly GCA_949987735.1). Lineage (NCBI taxonomy): Eukaryota > Metazoa > Arthropoda > Insecta > Diptera > Anthomyiidae > Leucophora > Leucophora obtusa. Next base: position 114,590,889 of record OX465295.1, on the reverse strand, counting down.
AACTCATATTAAATGTATTAACAAAATGGGAATGGGCCAAACAACAAAATATGTTTTCGAAGTCTTCTGCAAAGCATAGCCAACAATAGAAATATTATGAAAGTTTTTTGTTATTGTATTTCACACCATCGGTATAAATTAAATAAAAATTTTATTTTTACCCTTCTTCTTTGTTAATACAAGAAGAGGCAAAAACATTTTCTCCGTACTGTGAGTGTTGTCAGTGTTGGTTTTTAATTTTCATTTAAAAAATAAAAATTGTTTCTTGACCTTTTTAATTGATTAATTAAAAATTTATTAATTCAGTTCGAGGCCAATTTCCTTATTATGAATTAACATAATAAGTACTTTTTTCAAAAACTGCTATTTTTCTTCATCAGGATACTCTGTGACAAATACTTCAGAGTTTTTGCTTTCAAAAACCTCTACACTTTCAGCAATAAAAAGACGATCGTTTCGGGGATTTTCCATAATATTTAATTTTAATATTAAGGATTTAATTCATAATAAGGAAATTGGCCTTGAACTGAATTAATAAATTTCTAATTAAGTTTGTAGCTTTTTCATAAAATTTAAGAAATTTGTCATTCACTTTGAAAATTTCATTAGTTTATTGAAAATTTTCACTAAAATTTGTCCGATAAAATTCTCTCTATATAAGTTACTTCTAACTTTATTTTCTTTATTGTTAATGCCCCTGATTTTTGCAGAGTAAAATCGTATCCTTAATTGAGAGAAAAAAAAAAAATTTTTTCAGAGGAGAAGAATCTTAATAAAATCTTAAAAACTTTAGATATAACATTTTCTAAATGCAATATTATATTTTATTGTTGGCAGTATTGATTAAAAATGTATCCAAATAAATTTTGTATCTAAAATTTTTCAGATTTTAAAATTTTTTTTCTAAAGTAAAAATAAATAACCGCTTTTTTTAATCACTTATATTTAATAAATCCAAATAGTTCAGAAAGTGCTCAACAGATGGGGTTAGATTCTCCCTATTTTAAAAAGAATTTTCTATCCGACACTTCTTTCATCCTAATTTTTAAAACCGAATTCAATAATGAAGGATTTTACTGTAACTTTTAATTTTTACTTATATTTTATATAAAACAGCGATAAACAGTTTTAGTTTTACACAATTAAAATATTCCACTGCAATATTTAATATTCAATAATTGGATTTAATTACATTACTTACAGTAGAGTGAAAAATTGCCCTTTCTATTTCAGCTATTTCTCCATGTCCAAGATTTGGTGAGGTGTAGTTTTTTTTCTAAACATATTACAAAAAATTTTAAGAAAAACCTTTTATTTGTTAGTTTTGCAATTTTTTTGTTTCTCTTTTAATTTTCATTCGTATTTTTTTCCGACATTAAATTAATAGGCTGTTTCATATATTTGCATTTTTATTGCTATGTGTAAACTAGTGTTTCCAATTCGGTTAATCGATTAACCGATTCCTCGATTAATCGCCTCTATTTCGGTTAATGTCGAAACAAATAATTTAAAACTCAAATAATTATTCGATCCGAATAATCGGTTAAAACAGGTCGATTAACCGGTTACAATTTTAGTATGGAATTTTTCCCTTATTTTTTTCCCAAAACTTCAATTTTCTTAACTTTGGCTAAAAAATTACAAGAAAAGTTTAGAAAAAACGTAAAATTACTAAAATACCATTAAATTCTTTTAAAATTGAGTGAAAGAGGTCTTTAAGCCTTTAGATACCTTTTTTAAGCAAAAGAAAGGTGTTTCTAAAACTACCTAAAATACACGAAGTGTCTGGCTGGATCAGCGTCGAAGTGCTCTATAGGCTTTAATCAATACAGTCGGCGATTTTTGATTTTGTTATTTTAAAAATTAAAACTAATGTAAATTCTATTCCCATGTCCTTCAAGGCAAGGTTACATTTTTTCAAATATGTGTCCCACAACTGTCAACTGATATCTTAATTCTGTAGAAACTCTACCTTTTCTCACATCTCCAAAGAAAGTGTGTATAATCGATTCAAAACCACATCAGTTCTACAACATCTCCAACTACACCATTTTCAGTTTTATTTCAAAATTGTTTGAAAATGTTTTGAAATTATCCAAATATATTTCAAAATTGTCTAAAAAGGTTTCAAAATTGTCTAAAATGTTTCAGAATTATCCAGAATTTTTTAAATTCTTCCAAATTATTTAAATACATAAATACAGAATTTATTTAAATACATAAATACAGAAGAGAATGTTAGCTCAAACTTTGGATAATTTTGTTTATTGTCAATGGCCCTTAAAAACGGAAAAGACTGAGAAATTTAACAATTGTTTATGATATTCTTTAGTCTACTAACTCTACTATTCAGAAAAATTTTTTGCAAATTTTTGTGGAGTAAATTGGTATTTTCATTAACTAATATTTTACTCAAATGGAACTTAATTTTTTTTTTTATTTCTTCAGGGGAGGAGGAAGAACTTTGGACAATAATTTTTTTAAATGCAATATTATATTTATTGTAGTAATGATTAAATTTGCATTCAAAGAAATTTTGTATCCAAAGTTTTACAGATTAAAAAAAAATTTCGTAAAAAGTAAAAAATCTACCTTGAGTTATGCTATTTTTAACTTACTAATATTTATAAAAAAATCTCCTAGTTTCAGCAGTTTTTTTTTGCCATTTTTAACTAATTTTTAATAGCTTCAGCTATATTTTACATACATTTTTCTACTAGTATAAGAAATGTTTCAATTTAGATAATCTCAGATTCCGAAACCTTTCAACTTTAAGGTACATTTACACGCGAGAGAAAACTGCTAGAGATGGAGCAAAAACACTCCAAAATACTACTCATTCAAAAAAGAGCTAATTAGAGGTGATTTTTGTTTTATCTTTAGCATTTTCTCTCTAGTGTACATGTGCTTTTTTAATTTGAAATTTTTTTTTAAATACATCGTGTTCATGTGTCATGTTGATATTTAACAAAAACAGGAAGCTGTTAGTGTTTTTGTTGGTAAAAAGTTAAGGAAATACATTAATTTTGTTTTAAACGATTAATCGATTAATCGCCAATTTTCTCGAATAACCGACCCGAATAACCGGTTAATCAGTTTTAGTGATTTTTCGAATAATGCAATAACCGGTTAACCGCCTATGTCGAATAATTGGAAACAGTAGTGTAAACCCAGATAAATAAATCCAATTTTTTTTGGATTTCATAAATCCACTTTTTGTATGGAGAATTCTAAATACAGGTGATTAAAAAATGCGCTTTATATTAGATTATCGAAATGTAACAGTTTAAGGATTGCTGTTCTCAACTTATTAATATTTGGCAAAAGAAAATCTGTTAGTTTCAGCAGTTTTTCTGTGATTTTTAACTAATTTTAAGTAGCTTTAGCAACATTTTTACAGACATTTTCCCATTAGTATAAGAAATGTTTCAATTTCCGGAACTTGTTAACCTTAGAATATGAAAACTTTTTTAAACACATCGAGTTTATATGTAACGTTGATATTTACCAAAAAGAGGCAGCTCTTTGTGTTTTAGTGGTAAAAAATTAAGGAAATACATTAATTTTGAATTAAACGATTAATCGATTAATCGCCAATTTTCTTGACTAACCGACCCGAATAACCGGTTAATCAATTTTAGTGATTTTTGGAATAATGCATTAACCGGTTAACCGCCTACGTCGAATAATTGGAAACACTAGTTATTACACGACATATCGGTCCGGAAACGGTCCGGCATTGATGGACTTTCAGCGGACTAGTCCGTTTTTTACATGACATAACGGTCCGTAAACGGTCCGTCATTGACGGACTTTAAACGGACTTGTCCGTTTTTAACACGACATACCGGTCCGTAAACGGTCCGTCATTGACGGATTTTCAACGGATTCGAATCAGTTTCGATGTTCCTTATGTTCCGTTTTCTGGTCCGTATACGGATCCAGAAAATGGTACGTATACGGAGTTGGATTCCGTTTATGACGGACCGAAAACGGTGCGTAAACGGAACTAATTGTTTGTTGGGTTGTCAGCACTCAAAATTAATTTTATTACACTTTGAGTGATTTGGGTGTATTTTTGACGATTTTGTTGGACGATTTGAGTGATTTTGGTATCTTCACCAGTGTTGCCAGAATCAAAAATTTTTTGTAACCAAAATATTTAAAAAGTTACCAAATGAGAAAAAAATAACCAAAATTTAAAGTTTTTTAGTTTTTATTTAAATATATTAAAATATTTATTATTTAAATTTAATTATTAACAAAATTTGTATTTTAGAGTTATACTTTATTGTGTACGAAACAACAACAAATTTTTGGGTTAACTATTAGTTAAATCTAAAACCTTCAGTATGAGACCAACCGTTAATAACTAAAAAACTTAAATTTAATTGCATTCCAGAGATCAACAAATTAGTTTCAGGTAAAATTCCTCACTGTGTTATTTGAGGTATAAAAACAATTATTCTATAAGGTTAAAACATCTGTTTGGCAGACCACACATAGTGGGAATGATTTTGCATTTTGCACAATTCTTTTGATTGCATTTTATTATTATTAATAGTTTTAAAATCAAGGTTATTTCGCGGCAATGTCAGTGAATTTTGATCACAATAAATTAGTTATTCAAAATATTTTTCAACCATTCCATTTTTGTATTTGGATTCTTCATCCCAAAATTCAACTATATCCATATCACTGTTTAATTCTGTAATTTTCAAAAATCTTAATAATTTCCACTGGGTTAAAATTTTATCTTTACCGCTTGTTAAGTTTGGGAAAGATGACAATAAAGGATCCAAAGTTATTTCTAAATTATTTAAAAATTGATTTGGTATTATTATGACAAGATGGTTAAATAGTTTTCAATACATATTAACAAAATTCTCGAAACAAATGTTTGGCATTATTTTAAAAGTTCCATTTTAAATATTTTGTACAGTACGGTTAAAACAAAACCATTGCTTTAAAATAAAGTCGACTTTAACAAAAATATACATTTGAAAAATGAAATATTGATAGTAAGGCTGATAGTTTTTAACGTAATTACTTTTGCTAAAATTGCTCAAAACTAATTTAAAATTTAATTTAAATTGGACATAAACATATGGAACACGCATATGAGAGAAATGAAAAATAAACCTTAACCCTTTCACTACCGACTTTTTGTTTGCGGATGTATCGTTATTTAGACTTCAGATTCTTGTTAAGGGTCCTCAAAATAGAGAAAAATAAGCAACGAATCGATTTTTCTCTAATCGGTCGAAAATCGATTTTTTCAAACTTCTGAGCCCCGTTTTACCTCTTAAACATTCGAGTAGCCAAAAATCTTTTGGTTGGTTTTCTTCTCGTCATAAAACGAAGCTATATGCCAATTTTCAATTATCTATCTTCATTAGTTTAGGAGAAATCAAAACCCCCTTTTCACGGAGATTATGATTTCTTCAAAAAATTAGACTTCATTAATAAATATCGCCACCATATTGTCATGTTGAACTGCTTATACATATAATGATTTTTATTTTAAGTCCAGGATCCTAATAAACTTATTTGTAAAAAGTATAAAGTTTTTTTTGCACTATTAAATTTTATATATTCTCTTAAAGATGTGTACACTGTAGTGTACAAGGGTAGTGAAAGAGTTAAAGCTAGTATCGCCCACTAGTTAACCCAATTCACATGCTTTTACCGTTTACTTCGAAGTCAAACGATATAAAATATAAATGCAAAGCCGGCCACTGCTCAGTTATACGATTGATTACACTACATAGTGCCAGTCACCGGGTACCAGAAATACTTAATATTTTATGTGGCTCTACAGTGCAATAATCTTGAAATTCAAGAATACGTTTCGAAATAAGCGCAAAAAAGTTACAAATGTTCTTACAAAGAATTTCAATTTGTACGGGAAGCTTCTTAGAAGAACATAAAGCATAAGCAGAACATAAATCTAAAAACACAAAAAAATGTATATACAGTAGACGCTCGCAAATTAGAACCGCTTTATTTTTGAGGCAATTCTAATTTCTGAATTATTCTAATTTCTGGACGTTTTTTTCGACAAAAAAAAAAATTGAGTAAATTTACTTCCAAAAACTTAAATAAAACTCTTTTTAATATTTTTTAATTCAATTTTATTTGATAAAAACAAGAAAACAAAACACAACAATTCAGTCCAATACATCAAATGTATTTTTTTAAATTAAAAATATGAATATAAAAAAAAAACGAATGGCAACAAAACATAGCAATGCAGTCCAATTACATCACATGTATTTTTTTTAATTAAAACTAAAAAACTGTATTTAAAAAAAATTAAACAATTAAAATTAAACAATGGCCAAGTTAACAACTAATCTTTGTTTGACATATAATCAGTTATATTTGTTTGTTTTTTTGGTTTCTTTAAATCCGAAATATCATTACGGAGAGCCAAAAGATTACTTATGTGCTTAGTTGAAAACAATTCACTGTTATTGCACCATTTTATTAAATTATTTACGCTTTCAATGGCTGTAGTATTAGAGACAACTGATGATACTGCAACAACGTCGTCTTCGCTGCTTTCTGAAGACTCACCATCGCTACTGAGAACATAAACAGATCCGTCATCAAACATATCTTCATTCCATCTGTCGATGTCTTCTATACCGATGCAATCGTTGGGAGCTATTTCTTTTAAAAGAGCTTGAGTTATCTGAATAACTTCGTTGCAGTCCTGATCTATTTGCAACAATTGTGCTATTGGCACGTCATCGTCGCTGTCGTATTGGTTAGAGTCCCAATTGGACAACTTTGACCAAGATTTCTTCATAACACTTTGTGGTACCGCATCCCAAGCTTGTTTCAGTAATAATATAGCATTACGGATCGAATGGGATTTCAAATGATTCTTCAGTTCAGTTCAAAATGGCTTTCGGAGGCAAATTATTTTCCTGAGAAAAGCGGATCACCTGTGAATTGAAAAAAATTTTAAAATTATGTACTGAACCTGAAATCAATACTTTTGTTTACCTCTTTAATAAATATTCCGTGAAACCATTCGTGAAAAATCCGAGAAGTCATCCAAGCATTTTTTGAAAAGTTGTAATGCAGAGGATTATTGAAATTTTTAAAACACCTGGGTTTTTTTGCTTTTCCAATTACCAATGGAACTAATTTGTGTGATCCATCAGAGTTTGCACCAAGTAGGACTGAAATTCTGTCTTTTTGAATTTTATGTCCAGGGGCGTTTTTTTCAAAAGCAGAGACATAGGTTCTGTCTGGTAGGCAACGAAAAAATAATCCGGTTTCGTCGACATTATATATTTGTGACTCCATTAAACCCATCCCAGCGATCTTTGCACGATATCGATGAATAAAAGGAGTGACTGAAGCAACATCACTGGAAAGTATCTCGCCACAAATTTTTAAAAAACGGATACCGTGTCGCTTCTTAAATTTGGTAAACCATCCATCACTTGCCCGGAATGCATTTTCATCTTTACCGGGATATTCCTCACTAAATATTTGTTTAGCTTTCTCTTTTAATATTGGCCCAGTCAATGTAGACTTTTTTTCTCGTTGATTTAAAAACCACTCATACAGACGACTTTCCATTTTTGGATATTCAGCGCTGTGCAAAGATTTATTGTTTGCCTCCTGATATGTGTTTGAAACAGCATTTAATATTGCTGTTCTATGTGATTTGATGTAGCTGATTGAAGATGTTGTCACATTAAAATCTAGGGCTAACCGGTTCCCTTGAACGCCTTTGTCAAGCTTTTCTAATATTTTGACTTTAGTTTCCAATGATAAAGTGTTTTTTTACGTTTATTTAACATATTAAATGATACACTTTCACTATTTAATAGAGACTGCCAAATAATATGTACACACGTATCAAATTTCACAAATAAACTAGCCAAAAATGTACATAAATGCGACAAAAAAAAAAACAAATAGGGAAAAACATATATAATTTGGTGATTCCCCTTTTTAGTTTTACTTTATTCAAACAGAATAAAAATAAATTGGGGATTTCCTGTGTATTCAAATAACCAAAAAAAAAACGCTCAGAAATTAGAATTTTAAATTCGAATTTCAGAGCGTTTAATGTATTGCAAACATTGATTCTAATTTCTGGACGTTCGAATTACTGAAAGCTCTAATTTGCGAGCGTCTACTGTACTTGATTGCCAAAAAAGTTACCAAAATGAAAAAAAAGTTCACATCTCCACATTGGAAATAAAAATAACCAATTTTGGTTAAAAATAACGAAAACGGCAACACTGATCTTCACTCACGTTAAGTGTTGCCACTTTTTGAATAATTATTCAAAAACGGGACTGTTTACAAATTCGTTGGATAATTTTTGAATAATGACAATTTTGAGTAGTTTTTGTGTAATTTCACTTTTTATAGAAATTTCCGTAAATTAATAAAAATTAGTCGATATTTAGACGAAACGAGTTTGTCAGTGAAACATTTACCACAAATCTCCATTTTCTGGTGAATTACTTTTGTAAATTTTTTCAACACTAAACCCAATTTAGAAGAAATCAAAAATGGTCTTATGTATTTTTTCTTTTGTTTAAAGCACCGCCTTTTGTTTATTTTTTCCGAAAATAATTGTCAAGCTTCTTTTAAAAATTCTCTTGGTTTGCAAGAACATTTAAAAATTCAACGAAAGAGTGGGAAAGTTTGAGTTTGTTATGATTGTGACTTTCTAATGTCTGAAATTTTTTTTCCTGTACTTATAATAATACTAGACTTTGACCAGACAAAAATTTTGCTAACGCAGCGAGTTGGAGCAATATCAGAATATTTGTAGAATTCTGTAAATCCAACATTTTTCAGATTTCAACAGAATCGTATGCAATTTTTAAAAAAAAAAATATATTTTTATATTTTAAAGAAAATTTGTTGATACACATACTACAAAGAAATTTCATGTTAAGGTCTGCCTTGCTAAAAAGATATTGCCTTTAGTTAATAGAATAAATTGTTATATTTTCTGAAAATTGGCCTGGATTTGCTTTTGCAGAAGGCAAAAACACGGAAAAGGTTATAAGAAAATTGCTAAAATTTAGTTTTAAAATGCAAATAACTTTTGCCCTTTGTAGATGATAGAAATGTTACGTCTTTAAAAATCAGTTTCTAAATAGAAAAATGGCAAAACTTTGGAGTCGAATGGCATAGCTCTTGCAGTTTCGGCCATCCAAAACTTACAGTGCGAAATTTCATATCAGTCGGTAAGACATGGCGAAATTCTTCCCAAAATATTTGTATTCTTCTCCACTGTGCCCAGGAGAGTTGATTATGAAATAATATGAAAAATATTTTTTTTTTGTGTAATTTCATACGGTTTTGGATAATTTTTGATCTGCAGCTGTGTAATTTTTTTGTTTTACTGGTGGCAACACTGCTCACGTTGTTTTCATATTTTTGTTTATTTTTGTTTGTTCATACAGTCCCAGCAAAAACCGACATTACCGAGTAATTAAGCGAGTAAGTAGCACACAAAGGGTTTCACTACTTACCAGGCTATTTACTCGCAACATTACTTTTGTTCGCGATGTCCAAAAATTCATGGGTGGTCATTACCCTCTCGCTTACAAAAAAAGTGGGAATAACGAGTTACACATAGTGAAAGAATAAGTAGTTACTCACAAAGATAGAATAAGTGGTAACTCAGAAGTTAGGAAATAAGTGGTTACCCTACATTGTAAAATAGTTGGTCATATTGGCAAAATAAAACTTTTTACCTTGGAAAATTTAGTTCAAAACAAATTTATAAATAAAATGTTAATATAAAAGACTTAATCAGTACTTATTTAATCAATTACCAGTAAGTGATTACTTTGCACGTATATATAAGTACTTCTATAACTTATTATCGGTAAGTCATTATTTTGTATTTTAAAGTAATGCAAAAGGTAATGAAAATTTAGTTCAAAACAAATTTATAAATAAAATGTTAATATAAAAGACTTAATCAGTACTTATTTAATCAATTACCAGTAAGTGATTACTTTGCACGTATATATAAGTACTTCTATAACTTATTATCGGTAAGTCATTATTTTGTATTTTAAAGTAATGCAAAAGGTAATGACCTATCATTACTTGGTAATCCGTATGGTAATGACCTGTCATTACCATGTTTTTGCTGGGGTGTTACCACGTTATGAATAATTATTCAAAAACGGGACTGTTTACACATTCGTTGGATAATTTTTGAATAATGACATTTTTGTGTAATTTCACTTTAAACAGAAATTTCCGTAAATTTTTAAAAGTTAATAAAAATTAGTCGATAGTTGACGAAACGAGTTTGTCTGTGAAACATTTACCACAAATCTCCAATTTTTCTTTTATTTAAAACACCGTCTTTTGTTTATTTTTTGCGAAAATAATTGTCAAGCTTCCTTTAGAAATTCTCTTGGTTTGCAAGAGCATTTAAAAATGCAGCGAAAGAGTGGGAAAATTTGAGTATGTCATCAAATTAGGAACGCCTTGGGCAGAGAAAAATTGCTTAATTTAAAAAAAAAATGGTTAAAATTTGAGGGGTATGGGAGAGAATAATTATAAAGTAGGTAATATTTTTGCATGCAACGCATCTGAATGAAGTAGCCTTTTTGATAAACATAAATACTACCATTTTTTTTAATATTCGAATTTAAAAGCACGCCATTTTAAGCCTTAAAAAAGTTTGCTTTAATATTTTTCAGAAAAATTGGCCTGGATTTGCTTTTGTAGAAGGCAAAAACCCGGACCAGGTTATTGCAAAAATGCAAAATTTTAGTTCTAAAATGCAAATAACTTTTGCACTTCGCAGGTGGCAAAAATGCTGTGTTTTAAAATCAGTTCATAAATAGAAAAGTAGCAAAACTTTGGAATCGAAATTTACAGTGTGAAATTTCATATAAGTCCAAAATATTTTTATTCTTCCCCACTGTGCTCAGGAGAGTTTATTTTGAAATAATATAAGAAATTATAACTTTTTGTGTAATTTCATACGGTTTTGGATAATTTTTGACCTACAGATGTGTAATTTTTTATTTTACTGGTGGCAACACTGGGTTCATATCAATGCTGAAAAGTTTATTTAGAATTTCATTAAACAGGATGAACAATGAGAAAAAAGTGAAACAAACTATAGCCAAAACGTTAAACGGAAAAATGGGACCAATTAAATTAAAGAAGCATGTTGAACAAGCGGTAAGTTTAGAAATACATTTTTATAAAACAAAGGAATATTTCTTTTTATAATGGTAATTTTAAGGAAGTTAAATCCCAGCTTTTCAATGAGTTAAAAAATAAAAAACAAGATGTCCCAAAATTGAAAATTGGAAGCTCAAAAAAATCAAACGTTGTCAAGTCAGAGGTAGTAAAGAATGAAATCATTCATAGCAACACGAGTGAAACTAAAGTTAAACGTACCACTAGAAACAAAGTGGAGACTACTGATAACACATCTCAATTGGATGTAACAAATATTAAGTCAGAAAAAATAAGATCAACAAAAAATATTTCTATTGATGAACAACCTTGTGGTAGTAATAAAATCACGGTAAAAACAGATAAATGGGAACCTCCAAATTGGAAATTAATATTAGAAAATATTCGCACTATGCGTTCTAGTGATAATGCTCCGGTTGATACAATGGGTTGTCATAAATGTGCCGATGAAAATGCAGATGAAAAAGTATTGTGAGTTTTTTTTATATTATTAGAAATTTTTAATTTTATTTATTTCAGACTCAGCGTTTCCACAAGTTAGTTGCTTTGATGCTATCAAGTCAAACTAAAGATGAGACCACTTATCATGCCATGTTAAGATTAAGAGAATATAATTTAACACCAGAGGTGATTTGTGATATGAAAGTAAATGTATTGGAAAATATTTTAAATCCAGTGTCATTTTATAAGGTAAGACAAACAAAAAAACACTTCTCCTAATAATTTATTTCTAATTTAAATTTTCAAGTATTAACTGGCTAAACTAAATCAATCTTATAAGCAGAGAAAACAAATTTGACATTTTTGCTTTCTTTTACCTTTTTCTAAAGATGTTGAGCTTTAAATTGGTTTTTAAGAGTTTTAGTCAAAAAAATCATTTTTTTGCTCGTAAAAATTTTTTTTTCTCATTGAAGTTTTTTTACTTTTGCTATTAAACAATAGCTCTGTTCCACGTACGTTACCGCGGGTGCCCGCGGGAACCCAATCTTACCAAAAACCGTTTCTATTGTTAAAAATTGGGTAAATGAGAGCGTTGATGAGAGAATAATTTGTTTCTCATTTTACCAGAAGTTACCCGTACTTTTTTTTTGGGTAAAATGGTAAAACTGTCAAATCACTTGTTGTTTATAAATCAGCTGTTTTAAATTTGTAAAAATAATTAAAATAATAACAAAAGTTGTAAACATTAATTAATATCGTTAACAAATACCACATTCTAACACTTTCTCTTTATTCCCTTCGATATTTTATTGTTCAAAATAGGTTTTGTTTATATGAATAACTTTGACGTTTATTTTTGGGCTTGAAATGTGGTTTTGTGCGTTCCCGGTATTGTGAGCAATTTTACCATTTTTTGAGATAATTATTTGTTTACTCTCATTTTACCAGACTTTACCCAGAATTACGTGGAACAAACCTAATATTTTTTTGCTTTAAACACAGCTTTTTTGTCTTCTCTGGTTACAACCCAGAAGCAAAAACTACTAGTTCGGAACCTGTTGTGTATTCGTTTATTTGAATAAGGCAACTAGTGCGGGTTCTACCGCCTCCCTATAGAATCAACTGTAGAATTAAATTTGGGGATGTCATAGAAATGGGGGCAACTGTAGACATACGCCTACTTTGTTACTAGTTTTCAGGGTTCGTATTTGGACGCACATGTGCGCATATTTTCGCACATCTTGCACATGTGCATGTGCAAATTTGTGTTTATACTTCGCACATGCACATGTACCCCTATAGCGGAACTAGATTTTGACTTGCATTGCTAGATTTTAAAATCGTGTTTTTCTCGAAAACTAAGCATCGTAGAGAGAAAAGGGCTTTTATTTGGAATATCTCCCGTATCTCGAAAACTAAATGAGTTCGATGAAAACGGACAACGGCTTTGGAACACGGAAGTCATAGTGAGTCAACTGTGAAAAAATAAGTGCGAAAATCGCTTAAATAAAATTTTAATCGTCCATATCTCGAAAACTAGAAGAGCTAGAGGAAAACTGACTGCACCAAAGTTCAAAACTCACCACCAATACCCCGATAGCGAAACTAGATTTTGACTTGCATTGCTAGATTTCAAAATTGCGTTTTTCTCGAAAACTAAGCCTCGTAGAGAAAAAAGGCCTTTTATTTGGAATATCTCCCATATCTGGAAAATTAAATGAGTTAAATGAAAACGGACAACGGCTTTGGAACACGGAAGTCATAGTGACTCAACTGTGAAAAAATAAGTGCGAAAATCGCTTAAATAAAATTTTAATCGTCCATATCTCGAAAACTAGAAGAGCTAGAGGAAAACTGACTGCACCAAAGTTCAAAACTCACCACCAATACCACGATAGCGAAACTAGATTTTGACTTGCATTGCTAGATTTTAAAATCGCGTTTTTCTCGAAAACTAAGCGTCGTAGAGAGAAAAGGGCTTTTATTTGGAATATGTCCCGTATCTCGAAAACTAAATGAGTTAGATGAAAACGGACAACGGTTTTGGAACAGGGAAGTCATCGTGAGTCATCTGTGCAAAAATAAAGGCGAAAATAAAATTTTAATCGTCCATATCTCGACGATATTTGACGGTTTTTTTGAAATTTTCACCATATAATTTTTCATCATTTCTAATTCTGACGATTTTCATGATTTCGAATTTCTGACAGTTTTGCCATTTTTGCAATTTTCGATTTTTTTTTTAATTTTGACGATTTTTTCTAAATTTTACTTTTTTTAATTTTTGCAGTTTTTTCAAATATTCGCGAATTTTTCAAATTATGTAGATTTTTTCAACATATGAGCCCTTTTCAATTTTTTCAATATTTGCCGATTTTTTTGAATTTTTGGCGATTTTTTTAAATTTTGGAGATTTTTCCAATTTTGGAAATTGTTGACGATTTTTTCAAATTTTTGACGATTTTTTCAAATTTTTGACGATTTTTTTTTCCAATTTTTGGGCTTTTTTCCAATTTTGGAAATTTTTCAAATTTTTTCTTTCAATTTTGGCGATATTTTTTAATTTTTTTAATTTTGTCAAATGTGCATCTTTTGTCTGCAAATCAATTTTTGCACATGTGCATGTGCGTGCATTGCGAACCTTGCTAGTTTTAGAACTAGTTGAAAAAATACAATACGAAGAATAGGGGACAAAACTAATGTGACAGTCGCGGAATCAGTTTTGAGGTGACTCTGGAAATAGTACTGTACCAATTGGTTAAGATCGGAATTATATAGATACTGAGATAATTGCTTGCATTTACCAAATGAAATTTAAATTATTTTGTGTTATTTGAATTTGTTCAAATTCGGAAACTAAAACTCTTGTAAAAAGATATCCGTTCTTGAAAGTCCAAGTTTTTATTGATATTTCACTGCCTACACGTTTTCAACATTTTCCGTTACTGAATTTTTATTGTGAAAATTTTGTTCGAAAACGTCGAATTACATAATAACCGCCCAGAATTGAATCAATATAAGTTTAAATAAGTTATATAACACTATTCGGATACATAAATCTCCATACATGCATCCACATATGTCCACACTTGTGTATTAATTAGAATACGATCGCATTCCCGAGAATTCGATGATAATATTAAACTGAGTTGTGAGCCAGAAATAACAGATTTTAGGTGTGTTTCTTTACTTTTTGGGTAAAGTTCGGTAAAATGAGAGTTAACAAGAAATACTCTCACGAAGTGACAAAAATGCCCAAAAGTAAACGAACGCGAAAAACCATATTTGAAGCCCGAAAAACAAACGTCAATAGATTTGTGCATTATAGTTCGATTTGGTGACCGCTCTTTCTAGTTCTTGTTCAATTTGTTGTAAAAATCTAGATAGATTTTCTAGTTAAACCGCTTTTTAAATAAAAAATTTTAAAAAAAATTTCCTTCTCAGGCATTTTTATATACAAAAAGGAATACATAGTTTATTAAATCTGGAAAAAATTTTAATATTAAACAAAAGGTTCGATTTATTTACATATTTATCTCTTTAACACATTTAAACAAGCGTCTTCAAAATATTGTCGGTAATTTAATGGAGTTGTAACATTACCGATATGCCGTTGCAACTTTTACGCTAATTTTTGTAAATGATACACATATTTTTCTGAATGAATAAAATGAGCGATTGAACTAAAAGAGCTATTAGTTGTTAACTAGGTCTTTGGTTCAAATAAGTGAATAGTTTAATTGAACTAGTTGAATCCAACAGATGATATAACAGCTGATAAAAACAATTTACCCAAACTTACACGAAAAAAAGTTTGGGCTTCTTCGGGCAAGAATAACAAGAATATTACTCTCTCATGACAGCTCTCATTTACCCAATTGTGCAGTAAGAAAACGTTTTTTGGTAAAATTGGG
Source organism: Leucophora obtusa (assembly GCA_949987735.1). Taxonomy (NCBI): domain Eukaryota; kingdom Metazoa; phylum Arthropoda; class Insecta; order Diptera; family Anthomyiidae; genus Leucophora; species Leucophora obtusa. Next base: position 114,575,311 of record OX465295.1, on the reverse strand, counting down.
ATCCCAATGTTGAGTACCAGAACAGACTGTTTATTGTTTGAGACTCATTAATTTTAATTGCGCTTATTGAAGATTCTTCTAGTTTAAAATAGAGGCATATCTTTCACAATTTTCTATGCGATCTAAAATTACCATTTTTGTTTCTAACGAAATTACTATCTTTTTTTCTTGGTTTTATCAATGGCATTGCAACTTTCTCAATATTTTTTATTTGAAAAAATATTAGGCGGCTTGGAACAGGAACGAACTCCGACTGGTTAATCAGGGATGGAAAAGGCTCACTTAATCGGGCTCTTATACCAAAAAATGTTAGATCGCTCTTACATATTTAAAAATGTAACTAAAAAATAGCTTTTTCTTTGGCTCGTTAAAAAACATAAAAATTAAATATTTAGATATTAGCAAATATTAGCACAAATTGCGAAAAAAAAACATTTGCAAAAAGCGAAATTTTTGCAACAATATATTCGCTTGCAGAATGTCGATCGCTGATTACCTCTTTAAATTAATTTTCTGTACCATAAAGCCTTTTCCGAATTCCGCCGTTATTTTGCAATTTTTAAGTGCGGTTTTTTTAAATATATAACCTAGGGATTAAATTTTTGTACCATAAAGCCTTTTTTCATATTCCGCTATTATTTTGCAATTCTTTACGTGCGTTTTTTTTTTAATTTATAATCTATAATACACATTTCATACAACAAAGTTTGGTGGCTAGTTGCAAAAAAAAATCGCGAAAAATAAAATTTGCAAAAAGGAAAATTTTTGCATCAATATATTTGTTTGCAGAATCTAAATCGCTGATTACGTTTCCTAATTAATTTTTTGTACCACAAAGTCTTTTCGCGTTCCGCTTTTATTTTGCAATTTTTTACGTACGTTTCTTTTTAATTTATAATCTAGGGACTATAACACACATTTCATACAACAAAGTTTGGTGGCTAGTTGCAAAAAAAAAAATCGCGAAAAATAAAATTTGCAAAAAGGATAAATTCTTTCATCAATATATTTGTTTGCAGAATGTAAATCGCTGATTAAGTTTTTTAATTAATTTTTTGTGCCATAAAGCCTTTTTTCGCTTTCCGCGATTATTTTGCAATTTTTTAAGTGTGGATTTTTTTTTAATTTATAATCTAGGGTCTATAATACCAATTTTATACACAAAATTTTGGTGCTTAGTTTGCAAAAAAAAAAATAAATAAATAAATCGCGAAAAAAAATATTTGCAAAAAGGAAAATTTTTGGGTCATTGTATTCATTTGCAGATTGTTAATCGCTGATTGAGTTTTTTAATTACTTTTTTCTACCACAAAGTCTTTTTTTCGCGTTCCTCTATTATTTTGCAATTTTTTAAGTGCGGTTTTTTAAATTTATAATCAACGGAGTATAATGCCCATTTCATAAAAGAAGCTTGGTGGTTAGTTGCAAAAAAAGAAAATTTTGGCATCGTTTGCAGAATGTAAATCTTTTAATTAATTTTTGAACCCCAAAGCCTTTTTTCGCATTCCGATATTATTTTGCAATTTTTTACGTATGGTTTTTTAAAATTCATAATCTAGGGCTATAATACTGTTGGAATAGTATAATGTCATAGTATAGTTCCATTCTTGATTTTTATAACTAAATTATTATTTTCCATCCCTGGTTACAATCGATGTTTTGAGTCATACAAAGAGCGCACATAATGACCCTGCAAACATTTAATAGATACCTTCCAAGAAGATATTAAAGCGATATCTTCTATTTGTCATTTGAATGAAAATTATCTTCTTAACCTCAAACCTACTAAATTAGAATTAATAAAAATACATTAATGACAATATTAATTGTATTTGGTCTATAAGACGCGTTTGAAAAAACAACACTTTACTATAAAAAAATAAACAATGCCCTGTTGGCTGTCCGTCTCCAATATACACAAATTGCCTGCACTTGTACGTACAAACCATACGTCAATGTGGCAATATTTGTGAAAAGGTGACACGGAGGAAATAAGAAGATAAACAGAGAAAATCTGAAGTAGAATGTTTGTATATGTCTGTTTGATCACTTCTGAAATTATTCATATAGAGACAATCTGACAATAAAAATATAAACAATAATACAATTTAATGGAAGATCACTGATGAAGCCTGTCCATAAAAAGGCAGAAACTAGATCTAGTCTGTTTTGCAAATTTAATGTGTTTATAACTTTTGAGGAAGGTTTATTCTTCTTCTTAACCTCAAACCTACTAAATTAGAATTAATAAAAATACATTAATGACAATATTAATTGTATTTGGTCTATAAGACGCGTTTGAAAAAACAACACTTTACTATAAAAAAATAAACAATGCCCTGTTGGCTGTCCGTCTCCAATATACACAAATTGCCTGCACTTGTACGTACAAACCATACGTCAATGTGGCAATATTTGTGAAAAGGTGACACGGAGGAAATAAGAAGATAAACAGAGAAAATCTGAAGTAGAATGTTTGTATATGTCTGTTTGATCACTTCTGAAATTATTCATATAGAGACAATCTGACAATAAAAATATAAACAATAATACAATTTAATGGAAGATCACTGATGAAGCCTGTCCATAAAAAGGCAGAAACTAGATCTAGTCTGATTTGCAAATTTAATGTGTTTATAACTTTTGAGGAAGGTTTATTCTTCTTCTTAACCTCAAACCTACTAAATTAGAATTAATAAAAATACATTAATGACAATATTAATTGTATTTGGTCTATAAGACGCGTTTGAAAAAACAACACTTTACTATAAAAAAATAAACAATGCCCTGTTGGCTGTCCGTCTCCAATATACACAAATTGCCTGCACTTGTACGTACAAACCATACGTCAATGTGGCAATATTTGTGAAAAGGTGACACGGAGGAAATAAGAAGATAAACAGAGAAAATCTGAAGTAGAATGTTTGTATATGTCTGTTTGATCACTTCTGAAATTATTCATATAGAGACAATCTGACAATAAAAATATAAACAATAATACAATTTAATGGAAGATCACTGATGAAGCCTGTCCATAAAAAGGCAGAAACTAGATCTAGTCTGATTTGCAAATTTAATGTGTTTATAACTTTTGAGGAAGGTTTATTCTTCTTCTTAACCTCAAACCTACTAAATTAGAATTAATAAAAATACATTAATGACAATATTAATTGTATTTGGTCTATAAGACGCGTTTGAAAAAACAACACTTTACTATAAAAATTATCAAGTAAATTTGAAATTGTCTTCCTTTAATCACTTGGAAGAGGATTCGACGATATTTGGAAAAAAATAATTTAAAAATTTTATCTTTGTCGTAACTTTTTATGGCAATATTGCGGCAATATCACCTTTGTATCATTTGGAAGATAAAGCAAATTTGTTTGAAATCTTTTATCAATTTGGAAAAAATTAAAACTAAATTTGTACAAAAACAATCAAAAGATATATAGGAAATAAACTCGTGAAAAGTTAAGATTAATTGCGCGGGAAAAATCGGCTAAGATGAAATCAAGATAATTAATAAGTTGGTCAATGGATTATGTATGCAGATATTGTTTTTCAGGCTTAAATTTAATAATGAAAAAATTGAATCGTTTTTTTATTGTACCGGGAGTTTATTTAGCGATATGCCTTTTATCTTCCATATGAGTTATTGCTTTCATATTGCCTGGAAGTATTGTTTTAGTGTAACAGTTGTTTCCGACGGAGGAAAGTTCCGGAATACGAAATTGATATTGCCGGCAATAAATGTTTTCTTCCTGGCGATATGTTGGGAGAATCTTGCAACATGGCAATATGTTTGCTGGGTGATATTGGTTTCAGTATGTTCTTGTTCGAAGGCACATAATAGAACAAATGCTTTCTCAGTGATAGAGAGTCCCCCAATCTCTTGATTATGTATCTCTTTGATAGAACAAATGCTTTCTCAGTGATAGAGAGTCCCCCAATCTATTATGTATACTCTTTGATTTAACCCGCCTCTTTCGTTTATTTTTTGAAAAGTAAAAAAATACATTGTTTTCTTAGGACGGGTAACTTATCTAAAATATAATCAAAACAAAACACGTACAACATATATTTTCATATACATATATTTGATATTCACAACTATTGGTTATTTTAAGAAAAGTTAGTTTAGAAAAGTTTGTGTTGTATAGATTGACCTCCATCGCACATACTTTTTAATCAAAAAAATTGGTGAGGGCTGGAATAGTACAATTTTTGTAGAAGAATATCTTCTGCAAGTTTGACATTGCTCGGACAAATTTTCTATATATGAAAAATTTTGGTACCCTGAGGGTCGAAAAAGTACAATTTTTTTATGTGGTTGGTACAAAATATAAAAACTCATTTCCATCCCTGATTGCGATATAAACCTATTCAAATTATTGGATTAATAAATAAAACCTAATAATATGATCACTTACTTCTTCCATCGTAAATAAGCTTATATTTAAATATTTTTGATTTTTACAAAAAATTATTTATACAAATGTTTTGTTTTTTCAATCATATGTTTTCAACCATGTTTTTTTTCTTACAAATTCTTACTAGCAAAAATTCATCCAGTAAAAACTTGTAAGTTCTCTGGTATTGAACTGTCACTTTACTCTCTATTTTTCCTCTCTCCTTACTGTGTAATTGTGTAAACAAACACCTTCCAGTAAAAAAAAACTTGTACAAATTTGTACAAATTTTTGCGTACCCAAACACACTTATTAGATGTAACTATTGAAAACTCAAGTTAAACACATAAAAAATGTTCTTTCGCATTTTTTTTTTTACTAAAATACGTATGTATACAAAAAAAAAAACATTAAAAATTAGGACAATTAAGAAATCTATAAATTTTTGTGTTTTTTGAAACGAGCAAAATGTTTTTCCCCATTAGAGCTCCTAAAGAATTCACTCATTCGATTTGCATTTCTGAATGATTAAATACCTAAAACCTATTTCGAAGAATCGAATGAATTCTTAATACACCTAATGCAATCATTAAATTTATTTGATTCGATTGTCAATCAATTTGTTCGATTGTCAATCAAAATATTCTTATGACATTACAAGGTGTAATAGACCTGTAAATAACTTTGAAATAATATTCGCTTTAAAACGAAGTTGAATACGATATGCAGGGTCTTTAAATTCTGAACTCTACACTCACAGAAATAAACCTGTAAAAATAGCAGAAAAAGCTACTCAAAATTAAGTAAAAACGAGTAAAAAGGTTAAAGTCGGGCATGCCGACTATACAATACCCTACACCAGTCTGGTGTATTGTTTGGATCCGAAATTCGAATGGGTTAAAATGGGGCTTATGTCAAAATTTTCTATAATGTGAGTCAGCGCACCAAATTTCATCAAAATATCTTAATATTTGCGACCTGCAGCGTATAAACAATATAATTTTGGGGGGACCCTTATATGGGCACTAGTTCTAAACATGGACCGATGTTCGCCAAAATCAATAGGCTTCGTCCTTGGGCCAACATAGGTCTATGTACCAAATTTCATCAAAATATCTTAATATTAATACCTGCAGCGTATAAACAGTATAATTTTGGTAGGACCCTTATATGGGCACTAGGTCTAAACATAGACCGATGTTCACCAAAATCAATAGGCTGCGTTATTGGGCCAATATAGGTCTGTGTACCAAATTTCATCAAAATATCTTAATATTTGCGACCTGCAGCGTATAAACATTATAATTTTGGTAGGACCCTTATATGGGCACTAGGTCTAAACATGGACCGATGTTCACCAAAATCAATAGGCTGCGTTATTGGGCCAATGTAGGTCTGTGTACCAAATTTCATCAAAATATCTTAATATTTACGACCTGCAGCGTATAAACAGTATAATTTTGGTAGGACCCTTATATGGGCACTAGGTCTAAACATGGACCGATGTTCACCAAAATCAATAGGCTGCGTTATTGGGCTAACATAGGTCTGTGTACCAAATTTCGTCAAAATATCTTAATATTTACGACCTGCAGCGTATAAACAATATAATTTTGGTAGGACCCTTATATGGGCACTAGGTCTAAACATGGACCGATGTTCAAAAAAATCAAACTTGTTCGTCCTTGGGCCAACATAGGTCTGCGTACCAAATTTCATCAAAATATCTTAGTGGTTGCGACCTGTAGAGTGCGCACAAGATTGCATGGACAGACAGACAGACGGACGGACAGACGGACATCGTTAAATCGAAATAAAAAAAAATTCTGAACCGATCGGTATACTATAAGGTGGGTCTACGACCAATATTTTTTGGTGTTACAAACATCAGCACAAACTTATAATACCCTGACCACATAGTGGTGTAGGGTATAATTAAGTAAAAATGGCCTTACAAAAGGAATTGCTGAGATTAGCAGATTTTTTTTTATATATTTTATATATTTTATATATTTTCATATATTTTCCATATTTAACTTTAGTTCATTGAAAATAACAAATTATACTGTAAAATCTGCATAAAATATTAAATATTAATAGTAGTAGAGTAAAAATAGCAAAAATAAACTGTTATATCTACAAAATTTTTGTTTCTTTTAAGTTAAATTTAGTTGAATGAAAACAGCAGTCTATCCCGCTAAAATCAACGGAAATGGTTGCTAAAACTAGTAAACTGCTGATTTCAGAAGACTAGATTTTTATTCGTATTAAAAAATAGAAAAAAGCTTACTATATTTTAAATTATTATTTATTAATACCCAGTCAGAAATCGCCAGTGGTACAAAAAATCAAGCACTGGCATACCACTGGGTAACCATGGTATTAAAAATAAATGACTGGCAGAACACTTATTTGGGACGCTTTGCCAGCGTTTGCGAAAAGCGTTTTACCAGTATTTTTTTTACAAAAATTTCGGTGGTTTATAAAAAAAACCACTGGCAAAGAATTGGCTTAGAGTGATATGCCAAGGTTTGCAACCAGTGGTTATCCAGTGCTACCTAGCCAATGCTACCAGGCGTACAAAAATCAATTCACTGGAAAACCAATGATTTTATAAAAATGCTGACGCTTCGTTAAAAAATGTTTGTAGTCGGAAGGTTCCGAGTTCAAATCCGGTTGCAAGCAAAAAAAATTTTTGGGATTTTTTTTAATTAAAATTTTTTTTTTTGTTTTATAAAATCAATTGTTTTGTTTGTGGGAAAAATCCTTCGAGACCAACTTTTTTTTTGCCCTCCAAACACTGGCATACTAGTTACTAAAAATTGTTTGCCAGTACTAGCATTTTGGCACAGCCAGTAGTTGTCCAGCTATTATCACTCATTTATGTGTTTAGCCATTAAATATTATATGTCTCGTTAGCTCAGTGGGTAGAGCAATCGTCTGCCAATCTGATGGCCTGGTTTCAAATCACGGCAGGGTCAAAAAAATACATATGAACTTTTTTTTAATTTTATTTTGGAAAATATATTTCCAGACCACCTATTTATTGGTTTGGCCAGCGTTTTGCCAACGTTTAAAAATTTTGTTCCTCCAGTGCTTTTCCGGCGCTTTTTGAACAGCCGGTCCTTAATGATGTTATTATTTTGGGAATGGGAAAGCACTTTTTGCCAATACTTGTACCACCTGTTAAAATATGTTAAGTTTTTAATTGTTTTTATATGTTTTTAACGCAATTTATAATACCGGTACGTACCGGTATTGCTGTTTCGATAACGGTATACCGTTACCGAAACAATCTTAAATACCGTTACCGTGATAAACAAAATTCAATACCTTTACCGTTACCGTTATTCGTTTCGGTAACCAACATTGGTTTTTATTTGTTAATTTATACACCGATAAAATTTCGTAGTTACATAGTTATCAAAATTTGTAGTTGAATTAAAATTAAATAAAATCAACTATTATAATCATAAACAGCTATGGGTTTAGTGACCAAAAACAATATGATAGTTACTCTGTTCAAAATTATTTCAACTAATTTCAAATTGACAAATATATTTGGTAAACAAATTCATAAAAAACGTCAGAGAAAAAATATATATTTTTTAAAATTATTATGAAAAATTACAAAACATATAAAAAGTGATAAAACTTGGATGGATACATCTGAAATTAGTAAGTCCTTTATTAATTTGCTTACATCTTTTACAAGATATTAATAGGTTTGTTCCACGTAATTCTGGGTAAAGTGTGGTAAAATGAGAGTAAACAAATAAATATCTCAAAAAATGGTAAAATTGCTCACAATACCTGGAACGCACAAAACCACATTTCAAGCCCAAAAATTAACGTCAAAGTTATTCATATAAACAAAAGCTATTTTTAAGAATAAAATATCGAAGGGAATAAAGAAAAAATGTTGGAACGTGGTATTTGTTACCGATATTAATTATTGTTTAAAAGTTTTGTTAATATTTAAATTATTTTTACAAATTTAAAACAGCTGATTTATAAACAACTAGTGATTTGACAGTTTTACCATTTTACCCGCAAAAAAAGTACGGGTAACTTCTGGTAAAAAGAGAAACAAATTATTCTCTCATCAACGCACTCATTTACCCAATTTTTAACAATAGAAACGCTTTTTGGTAAGATTGGGTTCCCGCGGGTACCCGCGGTAACGTACGTGGAACAGAGCTAATATATCATGTATAATGTATATTTTACAGAATTTTCACAAAAATGGTTTAAAGATAAACGAAAATATAATTGACAATTTAGGAGAAAATTCAAAACTATTAATCATTAATGTTTCAGACCATCGCAACCATCTAAATGGAACAAGCTCATGGAAAAATAAGATTATTGCACCCAACATAAACTTTTTTAAAATTATAAATTATTTTTAATTGCATTATATTTCTCATGCTGTTAAAAATTAAAATTAAAAAGAATACAAACTTAAGGCATAAATTCATTTCAAATCAAAATATTTCTGGTGATAAGCAACTGGCTTCATTTTCAAATCGTTGTCGTCAACTATTTACAAAATTTCAACTACTAACCCACAGTCTGCTTTCTGCGTTCAATCGGGCTACTTGTTTAAAAATGTCATCGGAAAAAATTTGTTCTAAATGTTACAAAAACATTAGTAAAGACTGTGCTATTACATGTGAAATTTGCCTATGTAAATTTCATACATTCTGTGATAAAGTAGATAGTGAGGGTGCTGTAAACGCCCTTTGCACCTTTGTTAATATTGTTTGTAATTGTGACAATTGTTTACAAACATCCAGTGACCTAATAAGGAAAATCAGTTTATTAACATATGAAGTGGAACAATTAAAAACATTCGCTCAATTTGTTAATAATAATGATAATAACAAAAATAACAATAATACCAACAATAACAACGTTAAACCTCTGTCTCATCGTAGTTTGCCTTTACCAAAAACCGGTTTGGCTTCTAATTTGATTTTTGCTAATTCCTCACAGACAAATTCCTTTAATGTTGATGCAAATAATGTATTGTTCGTAATAATAATAATGATGTTACTACTAAAAATGTAGAGATCATTAATGAACATGATAATGTAGTTGTGGCTACTCTTAATAAGCCTAGTGGTGCTGCTAATGCAGCAGTTTTAAATGCTGAAAACGTTGTTTTTCCAACTGATAATATTCAGAGTGTTGCTCCTGTCAATGACAATGGTAATGCTACTGTTTCGGTTATAAATGTGGATAATGTTGATAATGCTAATTTTAAGGTTGTGACTAAGAGAGAGAAGTCTAATAAATCCCATAAAGTCATTGTTGGGCATAACAATAATTGTGAATTAGATGTTGTGGTTAAAATGAAATGGGTACATTTATCCTCTTTTAAACCAACGGTTACTGAGGAGAATATAATTGATTATGTTGCTAAGCATCTTGACATATATAAAACACATTTATTATGTCACAAACTGGTGAAGAAGGATGCTTCTTTAAATGACTTTAAATTCATAAGTTTCAAACTTGGCATTTCTCCTGGATATTACCAAGAATTGTTTAAACCTGAACTTTGGACGTCTGATATAAAGGTTCGGCCGTTTAAGTTTTTTCCAAAACAGGTGGCGCCGGAGCGGATCATCTAACAGCCACCAATAATGATTGTAATACATTAAAAATGTATTATCAAAATGTCTCTGGAATGCGGACTAAATCAACTTTATTTAATATCTTCACTTCTCAATGCGACTTTGATGTTTTCATTATCACTGAAACGTGGCTTAATACTGACTTCTATGAAGAAGAATTCTTCAACCCATTCAAATATGTTGTCTGTCGTAAAGATAGAGATAAAGTGAAAACCGGCTGTAGTAAAGGAGGTGGTGTCTTAATTGCAGTCAAGAAATCGTTGTGTTGTAAGGCAATTCCACTAATCAATTATGACACATTGATCGATCAAATATGCGTTTCTATTAAGGCGGTAACTGGTGATCTCTATATCTGTGCTTCTTACTTTCCACCGAAAAGTTCTGATGATTTGTAAGCTGCTCACTCTTCAAATATTGTTCACCTAGCCGAGAGTTTTAATTATGGTGATAAATTGTGCTTATTTGGTGATTTTAATTTAACGGATGTCATTTGGTCTGAAATTCCAAACTCAGATCTATTTTTGCCTAGTAATCTCAATAAATCTTTTGAAATAAATTTTATTGATTCATCTTTTAGTATAGATTTGCATCAGATTAATACAGTTTTTAATAGATTGAATAAACTACTTGATTTGGTATTTGTTAGCTCGGACTTGAAACACTCATTATGTGAATCTGCTTTTCCTATTTCTCCTTCCACGACTCATCATAGTGCCTTGGAAGTTGAAATAGAGTTCTATGAATATGCATATAATAACAAAATCGATAATGTTCGTTATAATTATTATGATTGCGATTTTAATAATTTAAATTCTATTAATGATTTAAATTGGTACAATTTGCTAAATAGTGAAATTGTTTCAATTTGTTATGAACAATTTTTGTTTAATATAGTTGACATTTTTCGTGCAAATATTCCTCGGGTTAACCCAAAAGTATATAAACTCCCGTGGTACACTAAAGGTTTAAAGAAGTTGAAAAATCTTAGAAATAAATTTCACAAGAAATTTAAGTCCACAAATAATGCCTCCGACAAAAAACTCTTTCTTCATTACGAGAGAGAATTAATTTTTTAAACAAGTTTTTATATAACCAGTATATAATGAGCCTAAATAATTCAATTAAGGAGAATCCTAAGCAATTTTGGACTTTCATAAATTCAAAGAGGAAAAATTCCACAATTCCAGCTTCAATGTCTTACAATGTTTTAACTTCAAACACATTGAAAGGTTCACTTAACCTTTTTGCTAAGTATTTTCAGAGTAATTTTAATGATGATGTTTTTCATAATGGGTTTGACCTAAATTCTATAAATTCATTTTTTGATTTTGGGTCGTTACAAATTTCAGAGGAAGATGTTGCTACGGGAATTTCTAAACTTTCCAATCCTTTTAAATGCGATGTTGATGGCATTTCAGCTTTTATTTTGAAAAGTTGTTCTTCTTCTATAACCTTACCACTTAAATTGATTTTTAATCGCTCTTTAGCAACTGGCTTTTTTATTCAGAGATGGAAATATACAAATATTTTTCCTATTCTCAAGACTGGCAATAAGAATGATGTATCTAATTATAGGCCAATTTCTAAATTGACGAATATTGCGAAGGTTTTTGAGCATATCGTCTATGATAAGCTCTTTTTTCGTTTAAAAAATTACATTTCTCCTTCTCAACATGGTTTTATGGCCGGAAGGTCAACGACTACAAATTTAGCGGTTTTCACCCAGTTTTGTGTGTCCCATTTCGAAAAAGGTGTTCAAGTTGATTCTATTTACACAGATTTTGCTAAGGCATTTGACCGTGTACCGCATAAATTGCTTTTATTAAAACTTGGTAAAATTGGTTTCCATTCGGAAATGTTAAGTTGGTTCCGTTATTACTTAACTGGTAGATATTGCACAGTTTCCATTGATGGTGTGTGTTCCGATTTTTTCATTCCAACCTCTGGCATACCGCAAGGTAGTATCCTAGGTCCACTTCTTTTCAATATATTTATTAATGACATTTGCCATTGTTTTAGGAATTGTAATTACCTTTTATATGCTGATGACCTTAAGATTTTTAAGCCTATATTTAATAGCATTAATATAGTTGAATTGCAGGATGACTTAGATCGAGTGGTGTTGTGGTCTGAACTTAATGGCCTTTTTTTAACACAGCTAAATGCCATTACATGACATTTCATAGATGCCATCACATCTTGTTAGCTCAATATTCCATGGGTGGTCAAGTTTTGTCATCTGTTATTGAAATTTTAGATTTAGGAGTAGTATTTGATTCTAAGCTTAACGTTTTGTAGTCATTTGAACTACATAGTACCAAAGGCTTATTCTGTCCTAAGTTTTATTCGCCGTAACAATGGTAATTTGTTTGATTATCATACTAAAAAAATTTTATATTCATCATTTGTCAGTTCTAGATTGGAATATGTTTCATTCATTGGGAGTCCTAATGCTAAAACCCACATAAACCGTGTGGAAAGAATTCAAAAAAAAATTCCTAAAGTTTACCTTTTCTTTTTTGAATTTTTCAACTCCCCTTACATCTTATGAGCATAGATGTTCTTGGATTTCCTTGAAATCTCTTGAATCTCGTAGGAAAATTACGGCTTTATTATTTTTGCACGGCATTTTCTGTGGTGTAATTGATTGTCCTGATTTATTGCATTTAATTAAAATTATAGTTCCGCAGAGAACTCTTAGGCGAAATAATTTCTTCCATGTAGATATTCATAGAACTGATTATGCTTTGAATGAACCAATTACTAAGTCAATGAGGTTATTCAATAATCTTTGTGAAAATTTAGATTTAAGTATTTCTAATTTTAAGTTTAAAACTCTTTTAAATAAATTGTTATAAATAATTAGTTTTAGATATAAGTTGCTAGTCTGCAAGGATAATATTGTATCCATAGACTGAAATAAGGAATAATAATAATAATAATAATAACCCGTTGGTAATAACTAAACTGATAGTTGAATCATTTGTATTTTAAAAACTTAGTTAATATCAACGAAATCAATTTAACTATAGATTAGTTAGAGGTATTTCACCTATGAGATAGTTGAAATATTCGTTGTAATCAACTAAGGATTTTTTTGGGTGTAATGATAAAAAAATTAAATTAAAAAAGTTTTTCGTACTATAGAGGTAGAAAAAGTACTATTTTTTAAGCTGATTAGTACTATTTTAAAAATCCCATTTATCATCCCTGATAGAAACGCTTTTTGGTAAGATTGGGTTCCCTCGGGTACCCGCGGTAACGTACGTGGACCAGAGCTATTGTTAACGAAGATGCGTTAACAATTATTGCGACATATATTGCCAGCAATAAATATGTACGCAATTTGGGGGTCAACACTGAAGATAACATAATTTTGACATTTGCTGCAATACATGTCAACAATAGCGGGCGCAGCCCGCTACGTTGTTAGCGTGCCTTAAAGTTTAGGGGGTTTTTATAATAAAAGCCTTCACCCAGCCACCACAAATAATTAATTCTGCACAACAATGGGTTTAAAATAAATAAATATTTGATCACTTTTTCTCATGAAAGTAGATTGTTAGTAATGAATCCATAATAAATTGCAATATACGTGTGTATGTTAAGATAATTTGGTAAAGTGCGAACTTAGGTAGATAGACCCGTAAGTAGTTTTGTTCATTTGTGTTTTGAATGAAAATAAATAACGTAAAGCAGGTTTGGAAAGCATTTTATAATATATAAAATAGCGGGCAAGGCCCGCTACGTTGTTAGCGTGTCTTAAAGTTTTTTTTTTAAATTCCAGTTTATGTAAAGATAGACCTGGCAATTCAAGCAAATTCACAAATTCAGTTGGAAAATTTACTGCGTCAGTTTCTTGCACCGGTGCTTCGTTAGATGAAGTTTAAATATCGGAATATATAAGTTCCATTCCTTTTCTAAGGTTTTTTCTCTTTTAGAAAATTTGTTTAACTTTTTGGAGAGTATGTTTCAATGCTACATAAGTTTCATATTCCGTGGATAGTTTTTGAACAGTTAATTCCCTCTTCCAATCCATTTGCATTGTCTATAATTTCAATTCCACTCGTTCAACGTTTATATCCATTTCATTCCACTTTGTAGTGGAATGTAGTGTTTCAATTCCACTCGTTTCCTATTTAGTTTCTTAATTTTAGTGTTTCATATACACTTGTTCTTTAAGTTTTAGGTTTCTAGCTAAAGATGCAGACGTTAAGGGGGGGGGGACAATTTTCCCCTTTTGAACCACCATTTTTACCACGTTCCTGTCCAAAGTCCTAGAAATGCCTTGTCGATAAGTTAGCTCATACTCCAAGGAAAACATATTATATATTACAGGTTTCTAGCCGAAGGGTTCGGTAAGGCCATCAAGGGGGAGAATTATTCCGTTTTTACCCCTCCCGGTAGGAATTTCCAAAAATTCCGTCTTAGAGGACGTCTGCGTTGGAGGAGGAACCTACAACATACATAATTTTAGGTCTCTATATCCAGCAGTTTGGCCAGGCCGTCAAGGGGGAAGTTTTTTCCCTTTTTACCCCTCCCGGTATGAATTTCCAAAAATACCATCTTAGAGGACGTCAACGTTGGAGAAGGAACCCAAATACCGAATTTAAGATCCCTTGTTCCAGCAGTTTGGCCAGGCCGTTAAGGGGAGACTTTTCCTGTTTTTGACCCTACCTGTAGAAATTTCCAAAAATCTCATCTTAGCGGATGTCTACAATAGAGGAGGAACTTTAATACCAAATTTCAACTTCCTACCTCCAGCGGTTTGGGCAGGCCTTTAAGCGGCAATTTTCGCTTCATTAATTCCCATTTTTGCAATGTCCCTGTCCAAAAAGCACCTTCCCGGTAAGTGAGCCCATACTCCAAGTAACATATGTTTTACATTTCAGGTTTCTAGCCAACTTTTACTATTTGTGCCCCTCTCGGTAGGAATTTCCGAAAATCCATCGACAGGGAATTTCAGCTTCCTAGTTCCAGCAGTTTGAGCAGGCTGTCAAGGGGGACACTTTTTCTTTTTTTGTCCCTCCCGGTTGGAATTAGGCTGGAAGAGGAACCTAAGTACCGAATTTCAGCTTCCTAGTTCCAGCAGTTTGGACAGGTCGTTAAGGGGCAACTTTCCCTTTTTGAGCCCCCATTTTATAACGACCCTGTCCAAAATTCAAAAAAGTATCTTTCTAATAAGTTTGCCCTTACTCCAGGGACCCACATTTTAAGCTTCAGGTTTCTAAACGAAGGGGTTTTTACCGGCCCCCAAGGTGAGGCTTTTCTTCTTTTTGCCCCTCCCTTTAGGAATTTACAAAAATTCCATCTTCGCGGCTATCTGCGATGGATGAGGAACATTCATACCAAATTTCAACTGCATTGCCTAAGCGGTTTGGGCAGGCCGTTAGTGGGGACATTTTTCCCTTTCAACCACCATTTTTACTATGTTCCTGTTCCAAAATAGAAAAATTACGTTGCCGGTTAGTTAGTCCTACTCCAAGGAATACATATTTAAAATTTTAGGTTGGCCAAAAGGGATTGGGCAAGCCGTCAGGAGGAGACTTTTACCTTATTTCCCCTCCCGATAGGAATTTCAAAAATTCCGTCTAAGCGGACGCCTACACAGAAGGAGGAACTCACATACCGAGTTTCCTTTTGGGATATCCTGTAGGGAATTCCAAAAATACAAACTTAGTCGATGTCTACTACAGTGGAGGAACCTTTATACCAATTTCAACTTCTTACCTCCAGTGGTTTGGGCAGGCACTTTTCCAATTTGTGAGACTGTTTATGGGGTGACTTTTCCCCTTTTTGCCTGTTCCGGTAGGAATTTCCAAAAATCCCGTCTTAGCGGACGTCTATGCCGAATATCAAGAAACCTTGTTTTAGTGGAGATATCCGTGGGGGGAGGAAAAAAAGTAGTTTTTTTGAAATTATATATTATTTTAAATGGTACTTTTTGGAAAAACGAAATTTTTTGGAAAAAGATACTTTGTTTTTACAAAGTACTTTATTTGTACTTTTTTTGGAAAAGGTATTTTTTTTAAAAAGGTGTTTTTTTGGAAAAATTTATGTTTTTTGGAAAAAGGTACTTTTTTTTGGAAAAGGTACTTCTTTTGGAAAAGGAAAATTTTTTTAGAAAAAGGTACTTTTTTTTGGGAAAAGGTACTTTTTTTGGAAAAGGTACTTTTTTTGAAAAAGGTATTTTTTGAAAAAATGTATGTTTTTTGGGAAAAGGAAAATTTTTTTAGAAAAAGGTACTTTTTTTGGGAAAAGTTACTTTTTTCGGGAAAAGGTACTTTTTTTGGAAAAAGGTACTTTTTTTGAAAAAAGGTACTTTTTTTGAAAAAAGGTACTTTTTTTGAAAAAGTTACTTTTTTCGGTAAATGTAATTTTTTTGGAAAAAGGTACTTTTTTTGAAAAAAGGTACTTTTTTGGAAAAAGGAATTTTTTTTTTGGAAAAAGGTACTTTTTTTGCAAAAAGGTACTTTTTTTGCAAAAAGGTACTTTTTTTTAGAAAAAGGTACTTTTTTCGGAAAAAGGTACTTTTTTTTTGGAAAAAGTACTTTTTTTTGGAAAAAGTACTTTTTTTTGGAAAAAGGTACTTTTTTTGGGAAAAGGTACTTTTTTTGGGTAAAGGTACTTTTTTGGAAAAAGGTACTTTTTTTGTCCCCTTTTTCCCCTCCTGATAAGAATTTCCAAAAATGCCATCTCAACGGACGTCTACACCGGTCGAGGAACCTACATACCAAATTTCAACTTCATAGCTCCAGCAGTTTGAGCAGGCCGTCAAGGGGGAGACTTTTTGCCCGTCCCTGTAAAAATTTCCAAAACTCCCGTCTTGGTGGATGTCTACGATAGTGGAGGAACCTTTATACCAAATTTCAATTTCCTACCTCCAGCGGTTTGGGCTGGCCGTCAAGGGGGCCTTTTACCCCTTTTTAACCCCCATTTTTACAACGTCTCTGTCCAAAATTCCAGAAAGTACTTTCCAGAAAAGTTAGCCCATACTCCAAGGAACACATATCTTAAATTTCAGCTTTCTAGCCAAAGGGGTTTTGGCAGGCCGCCAAGGGGGAGACTTTTCCCCTTTTTGCCCGTTCCGGTAGGAATTTCCAAAAATCCCGCCTTAGCGGACGTCTACGCCGAAAGAGGAACCTACATACCAAATTTCAACTTCCTAGCTTCAGCGGTTTGGGCTGGGCGATGTTGAGTCAGTCAGTCAGTCACGTTATTCTTTTATATATAGAGAATATTTATTGCTAGTCTAGACTGGGGAATAAGTGCGTTCCCGTACGTTCCCAATGTTACCGAAATTTACCCTAAAGCGTTCCCGTACTCGAAAATTGGGTAAATGAGAGCGCTAGTGAGAGTGTATTAGTGTGTCTCTCTTTACCAAAATTTACCCAGACTATTTCTTCGGGTAAACTTTGGTAAAACAGCTGATGTAAATATAAACAAAAAACAATTGTGAAAATAGATTTAAAATTTTAATTAAATAAAGAAATAATCAAAAGAAACTTGTTTTTTTATAAGAATTAATTGAATAAAATCAAAAACAACTTTCAAATACGAATAAATATGGGTATTTGTGCCAATTTGCAAACTGAAATTATACGCATTTTCACATTAGGGATGGGATTTGTGGCACAATCCAAGATTGATTGGTACAATGGCACAACCGATACTATTTTGGCATATTTTCGTTATCTACAAAATTTAATAGAAAATGGATTTAAAAAATAACGATTCTTTAAAAATTCTTTAATTTTTAGTTTCGAAGATATTACCAAATAACCTATAGAATTTTAAAAATTTAAATGATTTAAATTTAGCTCAGAGTTTCGAAAGAATTAATTTAAGTTTAATTCATGAAAAATTTAATTCAGTTTTAGAAAATGTTTCTATGTACACCATTACGAGGAACCATTCCTAAAGAAAATCATCTTTAATAAGAATCGAATGAATTTCATTTATCATTTTAATTGAATGAATTCAAGAAAATTTTAATTCATTAGGTTAGAATTCATTCAAAATAGAATTAATTCCATAAGAATGCGATTACGAAATGAAATTAAAGTTGAAAACACGGGTACTGACTGAAAATTGAGTTTTGGCACAATGAAGGCCCATTTGGCACATTTTAGTCACACACTTGGCACAAAATAAAATTTTTCAAGTCCCATCACTATTTCAAATTATTCTTTGAAATAAGATTTTGGGCTAGAAAAGTGGTTTTTTGTGTTCCCGTACTATTGGGTAATTTTGTCATTTTGTGAGAGGATTTTGTGCTTACTCTCATTTTACCGAACTTTACCCAAAAAGTAAAGAAACACACCTTATAATTTACGCGCATAATGGTCCAGTTACCCCGCGCTTTTTTTATATATTTTGTAAATTTATTTATAAAGTATATGATATAGTATATGACGACGTTGGAGCCAGACTGATCTACGGCACAAAAAGTTTCTGAGAAAATTAAGGAAACGCGTTACGCGTTGTTGTGAGATACCTATGGGGTTTTTGTTATATTTTTTTAGTTAAATGTACTTCTGATGAGTACACTCAAAAAAATAAGTTAGTAGAAAATTAGTAAAGCGTCTTGTATATCAAGTGTACTAGTTTTCAGCAATTTTTTTTGCTGAAATTCCGTTTTCAGCAATAATTTTAGTTATATTTTTTTAGCACTAAACTAATTTTGAACTAATGTTTTACTAATTTATTTTGCTACAAAAATTGTGCTGATAACCACATTCATAGCGTGGACGACAACCAGATAGACAAGATGTAGATGTCGCAGCTTGTCTGGAAACGGATGTGAAAAAAAAGAAAAACAACTCTACACATATTCTATATTTAAATTTTCAGCAAATAAATTAACTAAAGTAAAATTTCGCTACAAGTTTTTTGAGTTATTTTCAGTCTACTAATATTCAGCAAAAAGTTTAGTGATTTTAGCAAGGATTTTTTTCATTTGCAGTCGACTAAGTGTTAGCAAAACTTTTGCTGAAGATTACTATTTTTTTGGTAAAAATCAGCTTGCTGATTTTCAGCAAACCTTTTGCTGAAATTACCAACTTTTTTGCTAGCACGCTCCTGACTAAAAATTTGCTGACACAGCAACCTTTTTTGCTGACTTTACTGACTTTTTTTTTTTTAATGTATGAAATATATTAGGAACAAGTTTTATCTATATACTTTATTTAATAAAGCAAATATTCGTATTTTTGCGAAGAATAAATTACTTAGATCACTATGGCATTACACAAATTTGACAAATATATTAAAAATGTAGGTAGTTGTAACAGTGAGGTTACATGATCAAGATTTTGCTTTCAAGTTGATAACACATACTGCTTGTCAAATTCAGTTGAACTTGAAGCTGTGACGTAGGTTGCATGCAACTTGATAGTCAATTTTGCTTTCAAGATGCCGTCGTCAAGGAAAGAACTAAAAATGCTCGCCTCTGTGGGCTGTTTCCGCACTATAGGCTGTTCGAAAAGACTTTATTTTTTTCTTCAACACAGACATTTTAATGTCAGCAGAAATTGATTTTTTATTTATTTTTATTTTTAAATCATTTCGTCGATATACCGAAATATTCACATTTCGTATTTTTTTCAATCGTGTTTTATTGCGGCACAATATTTGTAAAAAGAAAAATAAATTTACAAGAAATTGATCAGCTGTTTAAAACTTGACCGTCAAGTTTTCCCAAAACTTGAAAGCAAAAATTGATATCAAGTTGCTGTTCAATTTTTAAAATGTGAGTGTGTTAGTAAAAAAATATAAGTGTATTGAAACTTGAAAGGCAAAAATTGATCGTGCAACCCCTATGTAAGGGAAAAACAATGTACTTTGACATCATAAGATAAACCACATCTTAATCATCATCTAACATAGCAGGCACTAAGTTTTCATCATCTAGTGCTTCCTGATTGCCACTTCGTCTAGGAGCATGTGGTAATGTGAAGTAAAACTGATGATGGATGGAAGGCACGAATTTTAGAATTTTTCTTATATCTTGCATTTTTTGATACGGTATTAGTCTGGGGGCTTTTTCGGTATATAATTCTTCAGGTTTAAAAAGGTTTCGGAATCCATATCATTTGGTTTCAGAACAACCGTTTCATATGTGATCTAAGTGCACTTTATTACTTGGATCAGTATAGCATGGAAGAATTATGAGTTTTCTATGCCATTGTGTAATAATATATGCGTTCCCGTACGTTACCGCGGGAACCCAAAACAGGCCAAACAAGAACAATTTACACGCAATTTTGAGTACGGGAACGCCTTCGTGCTAGTTTGGATAACTGCGGTAAAGTACGGGAACAGACATAAACAGTGTGTTCTTTTACTCGAATTTCTTACTACTTTTACTACAATTGGAAAGTTTTGTTTACTTTTTGTATTGAATTTTTCCAGATGTAGTAAATGTAGTAAATTGTAGTAAGTAAACGAACAAGCTTAAAGTGTGTTCGTTTACTCAAAATTCTTACTACATTTACTACAATTGGAAAGTTTTGTTTACTTTTTGTATTGATTTTTTCCAGCTGTAGTAAAAGTAGTAACTTGTAGTAAGTAAACGAACACGCCTAATATCATTTTTGATAAAAATGTCAATAAATAAATATATATCCCTTAAATATTGGAAAAATTAATTAACAATTTAACATATTTGTCTGTTTCTTCCTTTTAGAACAAAGCTAAATATCTCCAACAAACATCAAAAATTCTAATTGAAAAATACAATTCCGATATACCAAATAATATCAAAGAACTTGTGGCCCTACCTGGTGTTGGTCCGAAAATGGCTCACATTTGTATGTCGACGGCTTGGCAAGAAGTTACTGGTATTGGAGTCGATGTTCATGTTCACCGTATTTCTAATCGTTTGGGATGGTTGCCTAAACCTACTAAAGAGCCCGAACAAACCCGGTTGGCATTAGAGACCTGGTTACCTCAAGATTTGTGGAGTGACGTTAATTATTTGTTGGTGGGGTTTGGTCAGACCGTATGCACTCCAGTTAAACCTAAATGTAGTGATTGTTTAAATTGTCTAATATGCCCCTCGGCACCAAAAACAAAGAAAAAAGAGGAGAAAAGACAAAATTCTATAGTTTTGGATTTGTGTGATAAAGCGAAATTTAAAAAATCGAAAATACATTTATAATTTATTAACTGCCTGTTTTTATAAAAAGAATCAGATGAATTCGTTAAAACATTTGTGTAAAAACCACAAACTTGAAAAGATTTATCTTTAAAATTTTTTAGCCGCATTTGTTCTACATAGAAGACCTAACAAATTTGTGCAAAAATTTTGAAAGAAAAATTTTTAAATTAGTTTTTTTTACACAAATTTGTTAACGAATTCGTCTGATTCTTTTTATAAAAACACCCCAGTAAAAGAAAACAAATGTCTATGCTTATTCAATTTAAATTTATTATTCAAGGAAACGAAAAACAGTTTTTATTTTCAGAAACTTATATTAAAATAATATGAGCTTAGTGCTTAACTATTTTAAAAATCGTGTTTCGAATACATTAAAACCGCCATTTAAGAAACTGCCCAAGTAGAAATTGCCAACGGTACAAAAAAATAATACTGTGGGAAAACACTTTTTTTCGATATGGCAGTAGCACTCAAGTAATTGGCAAGTTTATTTAATTTAGCTTATTTATTAATAATATTTATTTACAAAGATTAAAGCCTAAACCACATAAACGCAGTGTCGACCGCAGTGCGACGTTTTGTCGATAATGCAGTTTTTTGTATCTTCTCTATTTGTCACTGCCGAGAAATTAAAAAAGTTTCTAAATAAACAAGAGCTGTTTTTAAACAAAACGCAATAAGAATATTTTAAAAATATTAAATCGTTTTCGCGAAATTCAAGAACAAAGGTTGACAGCACTGCCACTTTTACTGACACTTTCACTATGTGGTTTGGGCTTAAAAAACAAAATGATGGTGAATAAATTAATATGTCTGTTCCCGTACTGTGCCGCAGTTACCCAAACTAGCCCAAAGGCGTTCCCGTACTAAAAATTGCGTATAAATTGTTGTTTGGGCTGTTTTGGGTTCCCGCGGGTACCCGCGGTAACGTACGGGAAAGCACATAATGATTGCAAGAAAAAATAACAGTTTTCATTTATTTGTTGTGTATGTCGGCAACAGTCTGAACACTGAAAAGATTTTCTTTTATACTTTTTTGACAACCAGACAATTTCAGCATACTTTTTCTCCAACTTCTGTGAAGAAAAATATAAACACTTGTGTGATAATGTGAACGGGGCTTTAATAAGGTTTTCTTATTCATGACACTTTTTACTAAACGACGCATAAACCCTGTTCATCTCATAAGCAATTGGTGTTATTTCGACAACAGCTTGGGGGTTGTTGTTGTTGTAGCAACGACTCCTGCAATAATATATGTAAGCATATTAATCTTCTTGTTCTGCTGACTCAGCTAGATCCAGACCCAGGAACTGGGCCGCCTCAACCGGGTGGGTCCATAGTGACGTGGGATCTAGGTGAGTCGGGTTTGCCGTGCAGCCAAAGAGGTGGTTTACGTCGTGAGGACCTCTTTGGCATGCGGGACATGTGTTCGGGATGGTGGGCTCGATCCGAGACCAATATGAATTAAGGCGTGAACACCATCCCGAACGCAATTGCGCGAGGAGGACTCTCGTAGATCGTGGGAGAGTTTTCTCCTCGTTTTCTGCAATAGGTGGGGGACGACCTCCAAGAACGATATTCATCCGGTAAGAATTGATGGCGTCATTTACCGTGTCCCGATGAATATCGTTTATAACTGCCCTGTAGGATGCTTCGTCCAGCGGATCTCTCATGTAACGCTGGACCGTGCCCTCAAAGATACGAAGGTCATTTCTGACATGCCTGTCATCCAGTAATTGTCCTGAGGGCAGAATTTTGGCAGGTTTGGAGCTATCTCCACTGGGTATCACTGAATCTAGGCGACCACACTGGCGCAGCATAATTAACTACTGACCGGCCAATTGTTTTGTAGGTTGCCAACAAGGTTTCTTTGTCCGTACCCCAAGAGCTGCCGGCTAGCGACTTGAGGATCTTGTTCCTACTCTGCATCTTGTTGCAAATTGCAGTGGTGTGCGCTGAGGACATAAACAGGCTGTCGAAGGATTTTGGGGTGGTTAAGTGTCGGAATTCGCACGCCATCGACTGCTACATTCAGTTCCAGCCCTACTTCTTTCGTCCAAGTGGTAAAAAGAGTCGCCGAGGATTTTGCAGGGGAGAGCTGCATGTTCCTTCCAGTGAAGAAATTCGTAAGATCATGAAGATAACTGTTCAACCTACCGCATAAGCCATCAATGTCGTGACCCGTCGCCAGTATCGTTCAGTCGTCGGCGTAAGAAATCAAATCCACTCCTGGTGGAGCCGGGAGTTTCGAAACGTAGAAATTAAACTATATAGGGGAGAGAACTCCACCCTGAGGAACCTCTTGTTTAATTCCACGAGGTTTGGACTTTCTGTTTCGAAACTCCACAAACGACTGGCGACCACACAGATAATTCGCTATACACCTCTTCGTACCATTTGGGAGACTGGATTCGGCAATGTCTCTGAAGAGGGTCGCGTGGCTGACCGTATCAAATGCCTTTGATATGTCAAGCGCCACTAGAACCGTCCTTTCGCAAGGGCGGCTCTGATTTAGACCGCTGGTTATCTGTGTGGCAATGGCTGGTGCTGAGCAAGCTGAAAATGCTGTGTGAGACTGGGGAGGAGTAGAGCCTCAAGTGTCTTAGCGACCGGTGACGTAAGGAGATAGGCCTGTATGATTCTCCCTGGTTCGCATCCTTTCCTGGCTTCAAAATTGGCCCCTGCCTATTTTCCAGACCTCGGGCACAATTAGAGTGGATAAAGAAAGGTTAAAGACTCTTGTCAGGTACTCTACTCCTGGCATCTCCAGTTGTTTGATCATCAGCATGGAAATTCCGTCGGGTCCTAGAGCTCTAGATGGTTTGGCTCTTTTGATGGCTTCGGCAACCTCTGTTGACGTAAAAGCTAATGGCTCGTCATTGCCTCGGAGTTCGTGCAGTTTCCTCACGACACTCCTTTTCGCCTTGTCTCTCTCGGGGTGCTCAATGAACTGCCGGCTAAAAAAGCTCGCGCACCTCTTTGGGTCCGATATCGTCCTATCGGCAAATGAGATCGATACCCTGTCGTCCTTTTTGGACGGGTTCGAGATAGCTTTGACCGTAGACCATAGCTTGCTGGCTCCGGTGCTGAGGTTGCATGTTTTTAAGTGATCTACCCATTTGTACCGCTTGTGCTCGTTGACCAACTTGCTGATCTCCCGGTTGAGTTCGTTGATCCTGGGATCGCTGGTGTTGGTCGAACGAAGCTCGTCCCGGTCATCTGCGAGTTCTGCCGCTTCGGCTGGGAAATTTGGTCTGATGTTGGTGATCCCTCCAGCCGGAATGAAGCGAGCAGCCGCTGCGTTGACGATCTCACGGAACTTCCTTTCCGCGGAGCGCACATCGGTTGGGGTGGGTAGGTCATTGAATTTGCGGTTGGTGAACTCTCTGAACGCTAACCAATTAGCTTTTTTGTGGTTAATGTACGTGCGGCGTTCAGAGACGATGAATCACTTGGTCTATCGAGCGCGATAACTATAGGAAGGTGGTCTGAGGCCAATGATATAATCGGCCGCCAGGAGGCGTAATTTATCAGACCTGCACTCGAAATTGTTATGTCTGGCGAGCTAGTGCAACTTCCTACAATTCTGGTGGGGGCGTCCTCATTCAGTGTGCAGAATGTGGAGTCATCGACTTGTTCCGCCAGGGCTATCCCTCTCTGGTCTTCCCCCAAATTGGAGTGCCAGAGCTCATGGTATGCGTTAAAACCACCCATCACCATGCGGTTATCACCCACCAGAAGAAATCTGATGTCCAGGTGATATCCTGCGGGGCAGCTGGCCACTGGCGGAATATACACATTGTACAATTCGATCTCGGCAGCTCCTGACCTTACTGCTATACCTTGGTGTTCCATGTATATATCACGTACATTCGGGTCAGGCGAGATCATTCTGTACTGCACGGTGTTGTCGATAATGAATGCGAGGCCCCCGCCTCCGCTCCGTGTGCGGTCCTTGCGCAGAATGTTGTAATTACTACAACTCTGAAGGCTACAGGTGGCATTGAGCTTAGTTTCTTGGACCGAAGACCATGACTGTGGAGCTGCATAAATCGAGTTATCTCCGTGATCTTACCTTGGAGGCCGTTGCAGTTGAACTGCATAAGGGTTATCACCTCAGGTCGGGGGACAACCACATGTGGTGTTAGTTGCGGTGTCTGCTGTTGGTGTTGTAGCTGTTGTTGTTGCTATGGTTGTTGCTGTTGGGACGGGATCGGGGTCATCGTGACCGATGATGTCAGAGCCGACGATGTCGCCGATGTTGACAACTCTGATGACGATGAGCTACGTTGGCCAATACAGCATGAGGCCACGTAATTTACGTCCCAGTCCCTATAGGTTCTTAACCCACTGCAGTTTCTACTGCTGTCCTTCCTGAGGTGAACCCACTGATTGCGGATGTTACACCTGACTTATGTTCCGCCAGAGTGTAACCGGTCCTGGCAAACCGAGCAGAACCATGGTCCTGGATTTTGTTCGATTCCGGCACGGACCAAAAGGATTTGGAGCAAGTTCGCCGGATAAAGTTGCTCCAGGTTAGAAAAAAGAAGAGGGCATACATACGTATTGTAGGTTTGTTGAGTTGGCATTCCTTTTTCATTGTTGGGCTCCGTATCGTTCCGGTGCGTAGAACCGAGTGCCGTGGGAACGCTGGGGGTTATGTAATTCGATTCGAATAGGAAATGCTTTCGAACAGAATTTTCCCATAAATCAAGTTCCAAATCGTGAATCGTGATTGCAACCAAATAAAAGAAAAATAATTTCATAATAAAGAGGGGGTTTACATTATTAGCAACGACTATATTTTGTAGAAACACATTTAATACGGTAAGGGGTGTGCTATCTGTTGTATCGTCCTAACGAAAAACAGAGTTGTTAAAATTTTTATTGGACTGTAAAGCACCGTAAGTTGTTTTTCACGTGAAAAAATTTCACTCGAACTTTAAAGGCTTCAAACTGCAATTTAAATTACAAAATATAACAATTAGGTTGTTCATAAGGGGTGTGCTATCTGTTGCATCGTTGTATCGTCCTAACTAAAAACAGAGTTGTTAAAATTTTTATTTGTGTTTAACAACGATTTTCTATTCAGTTTTCTATCTGTTAGCACACTCAAACATAGGACACTAAACATACGTAAAAATGTTCTATCGTGCTATTATCAAATGTGCTATTTTTTCAATTTAATTTTTAACACCTCTGTTTTTTGTTAGGACGATACAACGATACAACAAATAGCACACCCCTTGTGAAAACCCTTAATTTTTTAATTTTATAACAAAGACAAAATCACAATAAACACAAAATGTCAATTTTTCCCAAGAAAAATAATAGTCTTGTACATTAAATTTGCGTGAAAACAAACTCTACACAATTTTCACGTGAAACTCATTGTTGTGAAAAATAATTTTTTTTTTTATATGGAGTATAACAGTTTTTGCACGTGAAATCGAAACAACTTACGGTGCTTAAAGCCCAGTATTTTGTTCAAAAGAGCGAAAAAAATTCGCTCTATGTTTGGAGCTCAAAAACTATAATAAAAACATTAAAATGCACAAATTTTTTATGGTCTATAAAAAGTTACAATCACAATTAACCCAAATGTCACTTTTTCGCTACATTTTCAAATGGTCCTGCCTATTAAATTGATGCGAAAAAAATTCCACCGCAATTTCGCAACAATTCCACGCAAGTGAAAAATCATTTTTTTATATGGAGTTTGACAGCTTTTTTCGCAAAAGTATGAACAAAATACCGGCCTTAACAACGATTTTCTACCGGGTTTTCTATCTGTAATCACGCTCTAAGGCTGCATTCACACTTAATTATTAAACACGTGTTTAGCTAAAACACATATTTTAGCTCTTTATTTAACTACAACATTTCTTTATTCTTTTACACTCGTTTTAGCTGAACACGTGTTTAAGATTTAGGTGTGAATGCCGCATAACATAGGACACTAAACATACGTAAAAATGCTGTATCGTGCTATTCTCAAATGTTGTATTTTTTCAATTTAAATTCTAACAACTCTGTTTTTTGTTAAGGCACATCTACACGGGATAGAAATCTCGTAGAGTTTACGCCCAATTTGTCATCTCTAATATAGTTGGCACTAGTTTTTATTGTAAAAGTATCATCTCTAATTGTCACGTATTTGTTTTTAATAAAATTGTTGTATTTTAAAGAATAATTTTTTCTCCAAATACCAAAAGGGGCATTTAATAAACTGAAATGTTCAATAATGTTACAAGACATCTTAAAAATTGTTACTAAATTAAAGAAATTATGTATAACAGCAATTGTCAATGCCCTAGAGATTACATTTCGTAGACTTATACAGAGCTGCATTTTCAGAAAGTCTAGCGAGTTTTCTATCCTGTGTAGATGTGCCTTTAGGACGATACAACAAATAGCACACCCCTTGTGAACAACCTTAATAAATTTTAATAACTTTAAAAAATTAAAGAATAACATAATAAAGTCTTATTTTTAATTGAAAGAAATATTTAAAGTTGAAAACGGCTATTTTTATGTGTCCGACGAGAGAAACTATGGAAAATCATTAGATGGCTCCGGCAAGACCACTGATAAAACATTGAATTTTTAGCTTTCTACTAGTCATCCCTATACTTAAACACATTTCTTAGCAAATATAAAACGGCATTCACACCTAAACCCTAAACATGTGTTTAGCCAAAACACGTGTAAAGGAATAAACAACAGTTGTAATAGAATAAAGAGCTTAAATACGTGTTTTAGTTAAACACGTGTTTAAGAACTAGGTGTGAACGCAGCCTAACATTGTATCTTTCATAATATAAATGATTTTTGTTTTCCGCCATTAAATAAAATGGTTTTTAGCAAATCTTTTAATTTTGGTTATTTTTTAAGGTTAGTTTGTTTACAAAAAAATTATTGTTGGCTGATCGAAATCCCATTCATCTGTCAAATATTCTAATGTAAACGATATAGATTTCGAATTGGATTTCAAAACGAAATCTAGTGAACATTTTAAAGGCACATCTACACGGTATAGAAATCTCGTAGAGTTTGCGCTAAATTTGTCATCTCTAATATTGTTGGCACTAATTTTTATCGTCAAAGTACCATCTCTAGTTGTCAGGTATTTGTTTTTTTTAAATTGTTGTATTTCAAACAGAGCTTTAAAGAATTAATTACTTTTTGGAATGAATTCCCAAAAATTTAATTCAATTCTTTAATTCAATGAATGAATTTATTAATAAAACATAAGCAGGAATTAATTCCTGTGAATGAATTCAAAGAATTCAAATTTACAGATTGAATTCTCTGACCAAAACACTAAGAATTCGATTTAAAGAATTCATTCAACACCAGTTAATTCAATTTGAAGTCAAGGAATTCATTCAATTCTAGTTAATTCAACTTTTGGCTAAGGAATTCATTCAACTGTGCACTTAATTCAACTTTTGATCAAGGAATTCATTCAATTCTAGTTAACTCAACTTTTGGTCAAGGAATTCATTCAATTCTAATTAATTCAACTTTTGGTCAAGAAATTCATTCAATTCTAGTTAATACAACTTTTGGTCAAGGATTTCATTCAAGTACAATTTTTGGTCAAGGAATTCTAGTTAATTCAACTTTTAGTCAAGGAATTCATTCAATTCTAGGTAATTCAACTTTTAGTCAAGGAATTAAATTTATTTCGTTTAATTCCCTTAGGAATTAAATTTTTTTCGTTTAATTCCCTAGGAATTAAATTTTTTTTGTTTAATTCCCTAGGAATTGAAAACTTAATTCAAGGAATTAAATTTATTTCGTTTAATTCCCTAAGGAATTAAATTTTTTTCGTTTAATTCCCTAGGAATTAAATTTTTTTTGTTAATTCCCTATGAATTGAAAACTTAATTCAGGGAATTAAACGAAAAAAATTTAATTCCTAGGGAATTAAACGAAAAAAATTTAATTCCTTAGGGAATTAAACGAAATAAATTTAATTCCTTGACTAAAAGTTGAACTAACTAGAATTGAATGATTTCCTTGACTAAAAGTTGAATTAACTAGAATTCAATGAATTCCTTGACCTAAAAATTAATTAACTTGAATGAATTCCTTGATCAAAAGTTGAATTAACTAGAATTGAATGACTTCCTTGACAAAAAGTTGAATTAACTAGATTTGAATGAATTCCTTGACCAAAAGTTGAATTAACTAGAATTGAATGAATTCCTTGACCAAAAGTTGAATTAACTAGAATTGAATGAATTCCTTGACCAAAAGTTGAATTAACTAGAATTGAATGAATTCCTTGACCAAAAGCTGAATTAACTAGAATTAAATGAATTCCTTGTTGAATGAATTCATTAAATTTTATACAGGAATTAGAAAAAAATTAATGAATTCCTTTAAGATAAATCGAATGAAAAAAAAAGGAATTCATTCAATTCCTTAAGTTTGGTCAGGGAATTCATTCCCTAAATATAAATTCAGTTCAAAAAAAAGGGAATTAGGGAATTAATTCTTCGAAGCTCTGATTTCAAAGAATATTTTTTTCTCAAAATACCAAAAAGTGAATTTAATAAACTGTAATTTTCAATAATGTTAAACGACATTTTAAAAATTGTTACTAATTAACGAAATCGTGTATGACAATGGTCTAGAGATTACATTTCGTAGACTTATACAGACCTGCATTTTCATAAAGTCTAGCGAGTTTTCTATCCCGTGTAGATGTGCCTTAACAGAGCTTTGAAGAATTAATTCCTTAATTCAATTTTTCAATTCTGAATTAAAAATTCGATGAATTAATTCACTAAGCACCATATATTGAATGGAATTAATTCATATTTGCTTTCATTCGATTTATTTTGTTACGAATTAATTCAATTGCAATAGTTCTTTTTATTAAATCAAATGAATTAATTCACTGGTGAACACGTTCAATTTTATAAATCGAACGGAAAAAAGTGAATTAATTCCTTAATTAATTCACTACTGAATTCGTTCAATTTCATTTTCATTCAGTGAATTAAAAAAAAATAAAATTACGTTCAGTGAATTAAAAAAAAAAATAATAAGTTCACTGAATTGAAAAAAAATAAAATAAAATCACTGAATTGAAAAAAAAAATAAAATATGTTCACTGAATTCAAAGCCTGTTTTCTGCCGTTCAGTAGAAGAAAACAATAATGTACAAATAAAATTTTTATATAAGCAATTTTATAGCGTGTGCTAGTAACAAATTAGAAACCGGATGCTGTTTATCAACCTACATGATTCAAAAATAAAGCCTTTTACTATTAAAAATAAAAACTTTACAGATATAGATAAATTTGGAAAAAATATAACTATTAATTTTTCAAACTAGTTATATAGTTATATTTTTTTCAAAATTTATCTATATCTGTAAAGTTTTTATTTTTAATAGTAAAAGGCTTTCTTTTTTATTCATGTAGGTTGATAAACAGCATCCGGTTTCTAATTTGTTACTAGCACACGCTATAAAATTGTTTATTTAAAAATTTTATTTGTACATTATTGTTTTCTTCTACTGAACGGCAGAAAACAGGCTTTGAATTCGGTGAACTTATTTTATTTTTTTTTAATTCAGTGAACTTATTTTATTTTTTTTTCAATACAGTGAACTTATTATTTTTTTTTAATTCACTGAATGTAATTTTATTTTTTTTTAATTCACTGAATGAAAATGAAATTGAGTGAATTCAGTGGTGAATTAATTCACTTTTTTTCCGTTCGATTTATAAAATTGAACGCGTTCACCGGTGAATTAATTCATTTGATTTAATAAAAAGAACTATTGCAATTGAATTAATTCTTTGAATTTGTTGTTTGATGAACGCATTCAGTTGAATGAATTCAGTGAATTACTTAAGAAAAGGAATTCATTCAATTCTAGAGAAAATTGAATTCGATTGGTAGTGAATTCATCAAAAAGGAATTAATTCTTCAAAGCTCTGTGCCTTAACAATGTAAATTCGCTATTGAATAATTCGGCTTCAGTCGAGTTTCGCCGCCGCTGATCTCTTGTTTTTGTTAACTTTTTCCGTTGAATATTTTCCGTCGACTAGTATCTCTGATCCAGACAATTACAGGAAAAATCCTATAAAATTGAAAAAGTATTGTTTTTGTAACAAATGAAGAATTAAAAGTGATATATACCAAAACAAATCATATTACAATTTCAAAAATTTATAAGAAATAGAACAAATATAAACAATTGACCAAGGCAAAGTTTAAACAAAGAAAAAATGGCCACCACTGCTGATTTACCGAGCTCCAATGAGCGACACTATTATGCCAAATTGGAAGCAATAAAGGATATACGCGACAAGACTGTAGCTCTAGAAAAGCTTAAAGTTCGTATAATTAAAGAAGTTAAACTAAGCGACGATGAGGATAAATGCTTAGATGAGTATCGCAAAGAGTTGGAACATTTGCTCGAAGAAAAAATGTCTCACGTAGAAGAATTGCGTCAAATACATGCCGACATCAATGATATGGAAAATATCATAAAGCAAACGAAAGATAATCAAACACGTTCCGTTGATATGGCCAATCGTCATTATGAAGAATATTTAGCTTTAAAATATCAAATCGATCATATGCGTCGAGATTATTTGGGTTTAAGTCCTCTAAGAGATTTACACGAGGAAGAAGGTAGTCCCATATCTAAAGATCGTTTTCCTACAAATTTTTTAAAAGTAGCTGCACAAAGTGCTGCCGTTGCTGCGGCGGCTGCAGCATCTTCGGCTGCACAATCATCCGCATTGGCAAGACCACATCCTAGGCATCCATTAATGCCTGAAGCGACAGTTACGGCGTTGCCACCTTCAGCTCCAAATAATGTTGGGTCAAATACGGGTGCACCACCTACAGGACATGCTTTTATGCCTCCTGCTCCACCAGGCTCGGGTACAAATCCTAATTCTACTGTACGTATGGGTAAAGGTGACTTTTCAGCACCTCCACCACCGCCACCACCTTCTAGTCGCTTACAACAAACTCCCACTATTGGTTTAGGACATCACCCCACTTTTCGTTCAGATTTCAATGTTAACTTAAGACAACAACCTCCTCCTATGAAATCTTGTTTATCGTGTCATCAACAAATTCATCGTAATGCTCCCATTTGTCCATTATGTAAGGCTAAGTCGCGTTCTCGTAATCCCAAGAAACCAAAAAAGAAAAATAATTAAGGTTTGTTCTATTGAATACAGTTGTGTACGTAATAATAGCAGTGTCATATAAAATATTTAGTTTTTCTCAAATATATTTTTACCAGCTTTTTCTGCTCAGTGGCACCAATGATTATGATTACTTTCCGAAAATGCATATTTTCGTTAAAAAAAATATACTTTTTGAAAAAAAAAAAATCAAAATAGCTCTGGGAAGCCCAGGTTTCCTAGTCAGTGATACGGAGCGCTCCATAGTAGCCTTAAAATATGATTTAGTTCTATGAACTCAATAAATAAAATAAATGAGTCAGTTGGTTGGTAGTGGTAGTACTCTTTTACTCAATATTGGGGTACATTTAATGATTTTTATTAAATTGAAAAACTGTAAAGTTATAAATTTTTATATATTTACTTTTTTTTTAATTTTCTTTATCAATTCTTTAAATTGTTCATTAAGGTGACCTTTAAATTATGAATTGACGAATTTCAATGCGAACACCGCCCTGTTTTGTTCCATTTTGGTTACAAGTGTACGAATATGAAAAATTTTATTCAAAAAACGGTAACCCTTGCAGAATCGTGTCCAAAGTTCCCGTGGTTTTCAAATTTCCCAAAATATTAAATAATTATTATATACCTTATATGAGCCAATGAAAGTGTTATGAGCCCCTTTGTTTTTTCAGTGTTAATGAACTGTAAATGGCAACTCTTGTAAAATGTTTTTTACAAACTCATGATTGACATTAAATTCATTTATTCTATAAAACAAAATAAAAAAAAAAAATATTACGTTGTTTGTTTCAATATTGAAGGGACTTATGCCACTTTCAAAATATACATTTTTTAAAAACTGTTTAATATACTAGAGGTTTTTATATAGACTCGTAAATTCCTTATAAACTTTGTATAAATACAAACGAGTTTATATGGAAACCCCTACCAGTTTGTTAGTTTTATACGTACATTTTTTAAGAAAGTAAATTTGCTATTTTCGTACCTATAATTTACGATACATAAAACACAATCTGGGAATTAAACTTGCTTGAATAAATGCATTTTGAAAAAAGTAACAAAACTGAAAATTTCGCGAGAATGATACGCACTGGAAAAGTTCAATGGGGAGATTTGGCAGCAGGAGATTTCAGTATAATTAAAAATAACTGACAATGCGAGAATTCTGTCTAAATATCAGCGATTTTAAAAGATTTGACAACAAAAATTTGCAGTGCATAGAAGTTAATGAGTGTTATGGAACCCTATCATTAACACAATTTTTTTGAAAATGGACTCGTACTATTTTCAAAATAAGCGGTTCATTTGTACAATCCTAATCATTTTTTTTGGCTTTCCGGAAATTTTTTATTTTACTAAAAAATTTACCATTAAAGTTTCGTACTTTTACAGAAATTAAAATATTTTAATTGCTACACCGAAAAAATTTCTCAGTTACTGGCTACTAAATTTTCAACGAGTCTCAGGTGAAATACCCCCTACTGCAGCTTAGTTATTAAAATTAATTGCAAATAACTAATATTTTTTTTCAAATAAATAATAATAAAAGCTCAGTTAAGACAACGAACGTCCTAATTATTTTTTAATATCCATTGAATTTAGTTACGACTTAAAGCTTTAATAGAAATTAAGTGGGTTATTTTGATTTGTGTGTAAACTGTTATTTTTACAAAAACAATTTGTATGGAAAACAACGCAACGCAAGGCGTTTCGTATTACAAAATAACCCCACATATGCGTTCTACCACCACACATATTCACTCTCATTATTATTGAATCTTTCATGAAAATCTCCAGATAGTTCCACAACCAAGAATTTGTGGACCACATTCTCGATATAAACCAGGGATGGAAAAGCTCGCTCGCTCGGGCGCTTGCTCTTTTCAAAAAAAGAGCAGAGCCCCAAAAAAAGCTCGCTTTTTTTTTTAAAACGAGCTAAAAAAATTTAGCTCGCTCTTATATAAAAATGAAAGTAGCTAAAAAAATATAGCTTCCTCAATTTTTTAAAACAAGCGAGCTCAATGATTAGGGTGCGTACAGAGTGGCCGCTTGTTGCCGAGCCGAGCCGACTGACGCTTATTGCGAGAACCAATGCGAGAAAACTGGTACTATACAAATTAGTACAAATAAGCGCGAACAGGTCATAGTGGGCGCCGAGCTGGTCAGAGCGCAAAGCTGATTGAATGCGAGAAAACAGTTCCAAAGCGTTTTTCAGCGCCGAAAACATTGTTTATGTTATGTTGATAAAATAAAAATTAAACAAAAAAATAAAAATTCAAATAAATAATAAAAATTAAATAAAATTATAACAATTATAAAAAAATTAAAAAAACATAAACAAAATTTAAAAAAATAATAAAAATTTCAAGAATAATTAATAAGTAAAATTTTTTTTTCACAAACACGAATGAACAACAAACCCAAATGCATACAAACATACATAAAACACAAATAATAGATAAAATATCAGCGCTGATTCTCGCATCCACTATGCACATCCAAACTTGTTTCTCCCATGAACAAGTTCTCGCAATAAGCGTCAGTCGGCTCGGCTCGGCAACAAGCGGCCACTCTGTACGCACCTTTACGCTCAAAAAATGAAAAAGAGCTTCACAAAAAAGGCACTTTTTCCAAAAAAAAATAAATCGAGTATTATGAAAACGTAAGCTCTTTTCAAGTAAATTTGAAAACTCTTTTGGATTGTTTACAAAAAAAAAAAAAATTAACCCCTCAATTCATAAATGCTTTGTAAAGTTATATGTAGCAGGTTTACAAAACGTCATTTTCATACAAAATTTGTTCAATAAACCTCCTATAATTTTACAAAGCGTTTATGAATTTAGGGGTAAATATTTAGATATTAAATACAGCATTTCCAATAGAATTTCAAAATAAATGTTAAAAATTGTTAACTAACGGTGGATCTCATACTGCTGGTTTAAACTTAGGTTAATAGTTAACCCAAAAATTTGTTGTTGTTTTGTGTACATTTTTTTGACATTTTATTCTGTTTTTAGTTAAGTTAAACCTACAGTATGAGACCCACCGTAAATAGATATGTAAGGGACTAAAATACCCTAAAGGGAAAATTTTTCCATCAATATATTTCCATGCAGAATCTAAATCGCTGATTAAGTTTTTTAATTAAATTTTTGCACCACAAAGTCTTTTTTTGCGTTCCGCCTATTGAGTTGAATTTATTAAACATAATAAATTTTATATTACAATGCAATTTACATATAAAAGGGTATTATAAAAGAAGTACTAAAATATGAAGTTGTACTTAAAGTGCAGGAGAAATATAGGGATGTAAGCCACTTCTCATTCATTTCTCAACACTCTCCCTGAATGATAAATTTCCAAAATTAAAGATCCGAATTTCTCGTGCACCTTTTACATTAAAAAATAAAAAAAGTTAATAAACAAATTTACATTTCAAAAAATTCATTTGTTTAACAATTAATTGATTAATAAAGAAAGTCAGTTGAGACCAAATTTTCCTCTAAAATATTCCAGCTTCTGAGGGGTAACAGCTTTTGTAAAAATATCTGCTATCATATCATTTGTGCATACATATTTTAAAACGACCTCTTCATCATCAATTTTTTGGCGAATAAACTTGGCTTTAATATCCACATGCTTAGTCCTTGTAGAATAATTATTGTTGAGGGCAACTTGTTTAGCACCCTTGTTGTCACAAAACAAAATCATGCTTT
This sequence comes from Leucophora obtusa, assembly GCA_949987735.1. NCBI lineage: Eukaryota > Metazoa > Arthropoda > Insecta > Diptera > Anthomyiidae > Leucophora > Leucophora obtusa. The sequence continues at coordinate 114,539,188 of OX465295.1, read as the reverse complement.
TGCTACTTTCAGGATTAAGTTCATCTTCTAAACGTTTCAACCACACGGATTCTTGAATTGCAGCAGTAAGGGACATAAATTCGGCTTCCGTCGAAGATAATGCCACGGTCTTCTGCTTCCTAGTGTCCCATGATATAGCAGCAGATTGGTAAATAAAAACATACCCAGTTGTAGATTGCCGGTCGTCAATGTTTCCGACCCAATCAGCATCACAGTAACCCTCTATATTATCATCTATCTGCTTTCGATACACAATACCTTTATTAATTGTGCCTTTTAAGTATCGCATTATTCTCTTCACAGCTTCCCAATGGGGTTTACCAGGATTTGTACTAAATCGACTAAGCATGTTGACAGCATAACATATGTCGGGACGAGAAATTTGCGCAGCAAATAACAAGCACCCTATAGCCTGCATATACGGTAATTTTGGCATCTGTTGTTTGCCTTGATCATCTTTGGGAGCCATTTCAGTTGACAATTTTTGGTTGCAGTCTATGGGAGTTGTCGTAGGATTACATTCACTCATTCCAAAACGAACCAAAACATCTGATATGTACTGGGAATGATCGATTTTAATAAAATCTTTACCCCGGGTAATTTTCATACCAAGGACTGATGACACCTCTCCCATATCCTTCATTTTAAATTTACTGGCAAGTTTTTGTTTAAGTAATTCTATTGACTTCAAGCTATTGGAGAAAATCAAAACATCGTCGACGTATATTGCCACGAATAACATATGATCATCAGTAACTTTATGATATATACATTGATCAACATTTCCTCTTATGAGTCCAATTTCCAGTAATCCACGATTGATAGTTTCATTCCAAACACGGCCAGACTGTTTAAGACCGTAAATGGACTTTTGCAGTTTGCAAACTTTCCCCGTGCCATCGTTAAACATTTCAGGTTGCTGCATATAGACAGTCTCCTTTAATGTACCATTCAAATATGCACTTACCGCATCCATTTGGTGTATAAACATATCACTTTTTACGGCCAATGCCAATAAATATCTTATTGAAACATACCTGACGACAGGAGCAAAGGTTTCGGTGTCATCAATGCCCTCACGTTGTGAAAAACCCTTCGCCACCAACCTGGCCTTATGCCTCATAGGATTACCTTCTTCATCACGTTTGGTTTTAAACACCCACTTTGATTTTATAGCTTTCTCACCTGTCGGTAGATCGGTAAGCACCCACGTATCGTTAGCAACCAACGAGTCGATTTCCTCTTTCATCGCATTTTGCCATTCGGTTGCGTTATTTGTTGACATTGCATCTTTTACGCTACTTGGATCATCGGAAACAAACTGCATTGCACAAAAATTGTACGAACGTTGAGTTCTATTGGCAATCCGTTCAGAACTACGAATATTCGGATTAACGACAATGTTCTGTTCTTCATATGAATGTGGAGACCAATCTGGATCCTCGGCTTCAATGGGTTGAGGTATTGGCGAAGACCATTCTACTGAGTCATCATATTCACTTGCATCTGAATCATCGTCTGTAGGATCAAAAACTATAGGTGTCAATTAAACATCACCAGTACTCTCCCCTGAATTGACATTATCATTTTTTAGCAATTCAGGATAATAAAATGTTTTACTCATCTTTACGTTAACCTTGTCTCGTTCTAAAAACACTACATCACGACTGATTATTATTTTGCTGTCTTTTGGATTAAACAGCCTGTAGGCCTTGCTTTCAGAACTGTATCCCATCATAATACATTGATTGATTGATTGATTTCATATCTAATTTACGACGCTTCTCCTTCGGAATGTGAACTAGAGCAGGGCAACCAAAAACTCGTAGAAACTTTAAATTTGAACGACGACCAGACCATATTTCTTCAGGGCTGCGATTATTACCACGGCAAGGTACTCTGTTGATTAAAAAACTGGCAGTGTTTGTAGCTTCTGCCCAGAACCGGTGGTCCAGACCACTGTCAATCAACATACAACGTACACGTTCAATTAATGTGAGGTTTATTCTTTCCGCCACACCTTTTTGTTCGGGGGTATACGCCCAGCCAGAAACTGATGATGGTACAAAAAACTAAGTACTCTCAAAGCATTGTTTATACCAAAAATAAAACGTTTTGAGAACGTTTGGAAAAAACCATCTTTAAAATGCTTTGATAACGCTTTTTAACGAGTTTTACAACTGTTGATTAAAAGAAAGGTTGTATGTGTTTTAGTACTAAAAATTATTTTTTATTACTTTTGTAATATTTTGTTGCTTCCACCATATGTATACCTATTTCAGTGTTTGTTGTTTTCATCTAAATTTGTTACATTATATAATCCGATTTGATTAGATCGGGTAGTCAAAAAAAATTTTAGTTTAGTATTTGTGTTTCGTATGTTTTGTACTAAAAATTTCTTTCACAATCATAATGTTCCCATTGTGTAATAAACATACATATAAATATTATCAGGATGAATAGATGTAATTCGAAATCCATAAATGTTTACGATAGAAAAAACTCTAGATTCAGAAGTGTGTAAAGGTTTCCCCAGAGAATAGTTGCTGCTCTTATTGAGAGGATATACTAATGGAATATTATTTGGGGAATTGGTATTAAAAACATGCAATTTCCTTTGTATTTGGGAAATGGGATTAGTTGGCGATTTGACAATTGATTTAACAAAACCCAAGCTATTTTCAAAATCAAATGCTGAAAAATTGTGATATAGGCGCTCCCATATTATTTACGTCATTTGAAATATGTTATAGATTATGAATATTCATTGTCACCGAGCTTGAGCCATAAAAATGTGGCATAAGTTCCACAATTTTTCTGAAAATCTTAAATTAATAAAAAATATTTATACCTTCATTAGTTAAAAACTTGGCATCCAAAACAAGTTCTTCCAGAAATTTTCTAGCGAATGCAGTTTTGAATTTCCATAATAGAGACCAATCAAAAATGGCTTGGTAATGTATGCGGTTGAAAACCCCTTTCCCATTATGGACCAAAAGTTCTTTTTCGATTTTTCAAACAAATCCGTTCCATCTATTTACATGAATTATAATTTTAATTTTCTTTTCATTATAATAAAGATTGGAATCAAAAGTGATATCAAGATTAGACTTTATTCCAAAATATTGAAAATTTCTCAAAGTATCGTCTAAACCTAGCATCACTTTAGAATCGCCGCTCAAATTAGAAATTCCTAATATAGTTTTAGAACATTTCCGAAGAGATGTATGTATAACCTTCAGATCTCATTACCATTAATATTTCGTCTATAGAGGTTTGTGTAAGAGTTTTGATTTTCCTTACAACCCAATTTTTCAGTTTTTGCTCAATATGACATGTAACATAAATGTGCTTAAATCACTATTAGATTCCTCAGAAATAAATTCATACGAACTTGTTTCTCCTGGTGTGCTTAAACCGGAACTACCAACGTCCTCATCATCTGAATCTAAATTTTCGCCTACTACTTCTCCATCAAACACTTCAGTTTTAACTATTTCATTGTCGTCAGAACCCTACACCACCAAAAAATTGAACACATCTACATTTCTCTTAATATCCTATAATTTTTTAACTTAATCATTTAAAACTAATTTAAGTTCTAATAAAATATATAAAAAAATAAATGTTTTTTAAGTACTAAGAAATTATTTTATTTTTTGTATTTAGAGTACTGGAAAATTGCTCACTTTATTTTTAGTTTTTCTATTGTTTTGAAAACGTTCTATAAACAAAAATTATAACGCTTTAAAATCACTTTATTTTTTGCTTTTGCAACGTTTCTAAAATACTCTAAATACAAACATGAGACCGTAAATCATGGTTATCATTTTAGTGTTCTGAGAACACTATAAAACCCAAAAATATGTTGCTTTGAGAACTCTTCAACCACCATACAAAGTGCTTTCAGAACGCTTTTATGTTTGTCAATTTCTGGCTGGGCGGACACGTCTTTTGATATATGATACCGTTGTCCTTCAAAAATGTACAGAACTGTTTACTCAAATACTCGCCTCCGTTGTCCGTACGTAAAATTTTTATTTTGGTGGAACATTGGTTTTCAACCATACGCTTAAAATCCACAAAAGTATTAAAGACATCAGATTTTTTCCTTATCGGGTACACAAAAACTTTTCTAGAAAAATCGTCAACAAACGTTACAAAAAAACGAGCACCAGAGAATGAATTTGTATTTAATGGTCCAAATACATCAGAATGCACCAGTTCTAATAACTTGGTAGCTCTTGTACCATCTTCTCTATTTGGTTTTCTGGTCTGCTTTCCTTTTACACACGTAACGCAAGTTTCATTATTTTCTTTTGTAAAATTTATACCAAAATTTGCTTCTTTTACCTCACGCAAATTTTTGTTACATATGTGGCCCATTCTTCGATGCCATAAATCAAAATTTTCTCCAGCCAAAAAAACATTTTCCTTTTTAATGTGTGTTTCACAATCTAAACGGTACAGATCATTAAAAACAGTAGCAGAACTAACAACTTTTCCATTTTCGAAAATTTTACAAGTTTCTCCTTCAAAAATTACTTTTTTGCCACTTTTTGTCATTTGTCTTACTGAAAGAAGATTTGCACACAATTTTGGTACATATTCAACGTTTTTAACTGTTATCTTCTTCCTTTCTCTTCCATTTGAAATTGTCAAATCAACATCACCTGCACAATCTACGTCCAGTTCACTTTTATTTGCAACAACAACTTTTTTATTTTTTACATTATGTTCGTTATACAAATGCTTTTTGCTATTTATCATCATCAGAATTTATATTTTCCTCTCCTTTACGTTCGTTTTCCGCATTATCACATACTTGCATGCTCTTGCCTGCATATGTATACGTAATAAGTGTTGATGAAACTTCTTTTCTGTTGGTATTCTTTTTAAAGTTTTTACCATTGTTGTTGTTGTGTTTGCTTTTATTTTGACAATTTCTAGAAATATGCCCAAATCCTTTGCAATTATAACACTGTATTGGTTTTTTCTTATTAGAATTTTTCAAATATAACGCGGCTTCTTTTTCAGTACTTTTATCAAATTTGGCGTCTTGGAGTAAAAGATTTTTGTTTGTTAGTTTTTCTTTTGAATTTTCCACCGCCATAACCAATGGCCTAAAATCGTCGGACAACCCGGCCAGCATCAAAGAGGCTGTTAATTCGTCGTCTATATTAAGACCGGCATTTTTCACTTTCAATGCAATGATCACCAGCTCATTAACGTACTCCTCAACGCTGCTGTACTTCTGTAGTTTTATGTTGACTAGTTGCTTTAGCAACTCCACCTTTCTTGTAAGGCCTGTATCCTCATATGCATTCATTAATGCGTCCCACGCTTCCTTTGCCGTTGTTGCTGTAGCAATATGGCCATAATTACTCGGATCAATCATAAGGGTGATTTCTGCCAATGCACGTTCATTTAAAATCGCATCTCCAGCATCAACTACGCCGGCTTCCACAACCTTCCAACAACCTTTGATAACTAAACACGATTTTGACTGTCTCTTCCACACCCAGAAAACAGAATCGTTGTTACAACAGAATTTGTTGCCAATCGAATTGATGCGGTTACGCCAACTATCACTAAATTCGTTGGTAGATTCGATCATAATAATTGAATTATTCGGTTATGAGAATAATTATTTTCTGTTGTGAACACTAACTACTACCAAAAATAATTTGGTACCTACAATTGAATTTAAAAATGTACTAAACCATTTCAAATAAAAATGAAAAATTTTTGTTCTATTTTGTTTATTTAAAGAATATAAAAAATAAATTGTAAACAAAAAACATGGTTATTATCGTATCTTAAAATGTAGAGAAGAATTCTGTGAATTTAAACGTGTATCCACAACAAAAATAAAAATACTTCATTCATATTGAGACAGCGGCATACAGCAGGCTTTTTATAACAGAATTTTCTTGAGTTCTTATTACTTAGGTATACTTTGTGGAAAGAAAGAATTTCTATGTTCGAATATGTAGAAGCTCACTGCAAATGAAATATTTAATCCTGAACCAATTGGAATTCTTTGGTATATACGCGATATTATTTCTAAAAATATAGATAAAAAAGGCATCCGAAAAAAATCTGAAAGAAAATGAAATTAGTTCATATATGTACTTAAATCGTAACAGATTTGAGTGAATACGTGATGCTTACTTGCACAACCAAAATGTATTATAAAGTGTCCATTTCCTTAGAAGCGACAAACGAATTATTAATATTTTTTTATAATTTTCTATCACAAATTATTTTTATTGTTTTTAATTTTAAATTTTTATTCCCAATATTTTTCAACAAAAGGATATTTATAATTGTATTTTGGAAATAACAGCCGAATTTCAATCACACGGAACGAAATAATTGGATGTACCAACCATTAGTCTTTTGCAGGTTATATTAACAAACCATTCTGCCATTTTTAGATACAGCCACCGAGTTGTAGTTGTTATAACTAACAAATCAAGAAAAAACTTAATATATTTTGGCTCTGCCCCTCGATATAATTTAAAAAATTATTTTATTCCTAAAGTTGTTGGGGTAGCCAATTTTTCTGGTAGAAAGCAATTATTTTTGTTTTAATTTTTGAATTCCATAGAAAACGACAACTTATGATTCTTACATTTTATATTTGATCATAACGATTAAAATTTCGATTTAATGGAAGAATAATAGTAATAATAACCGATTCCCAACCGAACTTTTCTCTGTGTGCAGACATCAAAGTTCTCCCGTCCTCGTAAACGTTCTAACGAGAATCCCGCTGGGAGGTTTGCCATCTTCTATGTATTACTTTTTTTTTTTTTCTTACGTATATAAAAAAAACTTGCGATTAAAAACGATTTAAATTTCAAGACAAAAATCTACTCTTAAACACGCGCGAACATGTAGCCCATAACCTATTGAGTTGAATTTATTAAACATAATAAATTTTATATTACAATGCAATTTACATTTCAAGTTAGCAGAGTAGTATAAAAGGGTATTATAAAAGAAGTACTAAAATATGAAGTTGTACTTAAAGTGCAGGAGAAATATAGGGATGTATGCCACTTCTCATTCATTTCTCAACACCGCCATTATTTTGCAATTTTTTAAGTTTCGTTTTTTTAAATTTATAATTTAGGGACTATAATACCTACTTCGTAAAACAAAGTTTGGCGGCTAGATGCAAAAAATAGAAATCCCTAAAAAAAAATTTGCAAAAAGAAAATTTTTTTCATAAATATATTTGTTTGCAGAATGTAAGTTGCTGATTAAGTTTTTAATAAAATTTTTGCACCATAAGTGTTCCGCCATTATTTTGCAATTTTTTAAGTTCGGTTTTTTAAAATTTATAATCTAGGAACTAAAATACCCATTTCATGAAAAAAAGTTTGGTGGCTAGGTGTAAAAAAAAATCGCAAAAATAATCGCGAAAAAAAATTTGCAAAAAAGAAAATTTTTCCATCAACATATTTGTTTGCAGAATGTAAATAGCTGATTAAGTTTTTTAATAACATTTTTGCACCATGAAGTCTTTTTTCGCGTTCCGCCATTATTTTGCAATTTTTTAAGTTCGCTTCTTTTAAATTTATAATTTAGGGACTATAACACCTATTTCGTAAAACAAAGTTTGGCGGCTACTTGCAAAAAAAAAATCGTTAAAATAATCGCGAAAAAAAAAATTTGCAAAAAGGAAAATTTTTACATCAACATATTTGTTTGCAGAATATAATTTGCTGATTAATTTTTTAATAAACTTTTTGCATCATAAAGTCTTTTTTCGCGTTCCGCCATTATTTTGCAATTTTTTAAGTGTGTTTTATTTGAATTCATAATCCAGGGAATACAATACCAATTTCATACACCAAAGTTTAGTGATCAGTTTGAAAAAAAAAATCGCGAAAAAAATTTTTTCCAAAAAAGAAAATTTTTCCATCATTGTATTCGTTTGCAGAATGTTAATCGCTGATTCAGTGTTTTAATTAACTTTTCCTACAATAAAGTCATTTTTCGCGTTCCACCATAATTTTGCAATTTTTTAAGTGCGGTTTTTTTAAATTTGTAATCTGGGAACGTTAACACCCATTTCATACATCAAAGTTTGGTGGTTTGTTGCCAAAAAGAAAAATTGCATTTTTTGAACCACAAAGCATATTTGCACATTCCGCCATTATTTTGTAATTTTTTACGTGTGGGTTTCTAAAATTCAAAATCTAGGGCTTTCTTTCCATCCCTGATATAAACAATAATGGATTACGATATTCCAGAAAATCTTGAACAAATTATCTTACCGTGGACTACCTAATTAAATAAACCGGAAAAGTACTTAAATTTTTGGTCTGTATCTTCTTTTAAATTAATAATAAATAAAATTTTAAAAATTCTTTAAAATTTCAAATTTATTTTTCTTTACAGGGTAACAGAAAAATAATTTTGTTTAACAGAAATATTAGTTGATAGCAATTATTTCAGTTAATTTATTTTTTCTCATTTTTAACTGAGCAACTGAAAAATTTTATCGGTGTATAAGTTAAAATAAGTGCCTTTGCACCTTTAAAAATATGAATTACCAAAGTGCCTTTTTGGTCACTTTGTAAAATAATAAAAAGCCCAGTTGCTTGTTTGAGTTCTGTTTAATAACTGAATCTGATGTGTCTTAATTGCACTAAAATAAAATAAATAAATAAATCTTTATTTTCTATTTCTTTAAGCTTACGCTGACACAAGTTGCAGCGTAAGCACATAATAGAGAGCTGAATGAATGTCTTACAAAACATTCTCTTGCATGCGCTGATGAGAGATTTGACGATTTTTAATACTAAATATAACAAAAATTTACCATTTTACTTATTTGTAGTTATTTACAAGATGTTAAAATTCAGATCATTACAAAAAAATAAATACATAAAACAGAAAACAAAAAAAAAATATTTTGATATTGTATAAGAAAATGTTTTGTGAATGTCTTGCAAAACATTCATACTGGCCTCTAGTACATAACTTAAAGTATAGTGAGACTACAGCTAAGGAAGTCTCATATTACGCTAAATAAAGAAAAATAATTTTATTATAAAAAACAAATAAGAGAATTAAAACAGATTTAAATGTATAACATCTTAACCATTGTTAAATACTCCCCCTTTTGAATGAAGGCCGTCCTCGGACTTCCTAACGATCTCTTCCAATGATTTCTTGATGGGGTTCAATTCTCTTCTCTCTTTGACGTATTGAAATATTTTGAATGCGATGAAAAAGACGCCAACTATTATTATGAAAGCAGTGGTACTAAGAATAGGTCTCAACACAATATCTTTTTTAAGCTCCTGGAGATGTTCCAAGTTCTGGATATTCATTTCATGCAGGTAGGGCAGGCTCAGTACGTGTTCGTGTTCTATTACTTCTATTTTTGGAATACTTGCTAATTCTGCAGTTCTGCCAGTAACGCCATTTCGATTGACATATTTCGTAAAGTTGATGGTGACCTCATTTTCGAACAAAATAAGGCATGTGCCTTGAACGCTTTGGGTTTCCATCGTTTCGGTCACATTTGCTGCAACATCGTTAAGGATGATTATTCCATCAGCTTTCACTGAAATTTTTTCGAGGAGGTCGAACTCTGTGTTACATTTAGCAAGTGTGTTGGACATGATTTGTTTCGCACATGTTTCCTCCATGTTTAGCTTGCAGAATGTTGATGAAATAGAAAGTCTGCATTCTTCTACAGCGATTATTTGGTTTCCGCATTTTGCCACTATGTTGCCTTCTTTAAAAGAAATGATTTTTTTATGATGAGAGACGGGGAATAGGCTAATTTTCTTGCAGGACTTTGGCCTAGGAAACTTAATGATAAAACTTAATAATGCTACTAACAACCATAACCTCTGAGACACTGGTCCCGGTAGAGTCATCACCTTTAACAATTGAGTTTACTTCGTCGCTATCCAGTATTGTTAAATCTATTATATTCGATTTGGCTAAACTGATAGATAAAATTAGATTTTCAAGGTTTATAATTGTCATTCTATTTCTAGCTAATAATGTCTCGTATAAATATTCAGAATTCATTCCGTTTTTACTGTTTTCAGATATAATTGAATTTACCACGTCCGTTAGTTTGTTCAACTGTTGGGTAATGTTCGAATTAATTTCGATCTGTCTATTGTTCGAGTGCAGCAGTTGTTCTTGAGTAAATTTTACCTTCTCAAAATCATCGAAATCGTGGGTACCTTTTATTAATTTCAAACCCGTTCCCAAAAAGTTCAAGCTTCTTGCATGTCTATGATGGATTCTCAAAGCTGACAGTAAAGTGGAAATATGGTTGACATCTGCCAAAAGGATTTTTTTCATGTGAGACTGAAGAAATATGTTCGTTAGGTTCTCTTGTCTTCAATTATCGCGTCATACAAGGTAAGGTTTACCGTGTGTTTCATGTACCCGTACTCTTCCCTATTCTATCGCAGGTTGTCCTTATGGACCACCCTCCCTTTAATGAGAACCGTTGTCCCCAAATCGGCTTCAACGATTCCTTCTTCATGCAGCGGACTCAATTCGTTGCCCAATCTTTTGTTAGATTTGATAAAAACTTTATCGCCCACTCGGAATTGTCTGTCGATTCTGTCCCTATTGTGTGTTGATAGAAGATTCGTTTGTGCATTAATGAGTTTTTCTCTAATAAAATCTTTCAATTCAAGTGGAGTGGTGTGGATTACTTCCAAAGGTGTCTTTCCTGTAACTGAGTGAATAGTTATATTATATTGTACGTTAGCTTGTAGTATTAGTTCCACCGTATCACTAATATCCCTATCGATTTTCAAACAACGTGCAATTTCGCTAAGTGTACTATGAAATCTCTCGACATGACCATTTGAAGTACTACGTAATGGCGGTGCATTTACGATCTGTATATCGGCTGTTTGTAAAATTGCCCTAATAGTTTCCGAGTTAAGAGATTTTTCGTTGTCGCAAAAAATAGTTTTTGTTCCAGAGAAGAAATTAATTAGCTGTAGTATAGGTATTTTTATATCGACTATTGTACGGGACTGAATTGGTTGCACTATTGCAAATTTTGAAAACTGGTCAACACAAGTTAGAAAATATTTTTTATCGGCGGAATAGATATCCACATGAAGAATTTCTCCCGCATAGGAAGGAATTTGCGTTTCCTCAATAAGGTGGTGTTTTGGATGTCCTTGGTATTTAGCCTTTGAGCAGGTTTTACAGTTCAATACAATTTCTTTCGCAATTTTATCAATTCTAGGAAAATAGTACTCTTTAATAATTTGTTTCGAATTCTCTTGAGCTGCTCTATGAGCTCTGTTGTGTTCCATTAAGAGGATTTCTTTTTGATTATTTGGATCGAAAATATCGATTACAAAAAGTTTACAGTGCCGGAATTTGGTACCTCGAAATTTTCTTACCAAATCATGCTGCAGTATTGCCAACGTTGGCAAGGTACAATATATGGCATTTACGACATTGGGATTTATTACTTTCTCGACCATTTCAAAAAGACTTTCTTTGTTCGAAAATTGCAAAATATGTCTCATTTTCTTCCCAAAAATGATAAGCGTACGCTACGAGGGATGCTCAGCCTCCTCGATCACGATTTGGTTTCTATAACAATTTATAGGCTTATCGGTACTTGGAATGGTGTTAGATAACGATACTTGCTATGAATGGTTGCTTGATCGGAATATTGTTGTTCGGTAATGTTCACCTGTTGTCGTGACAGCGCATCTGCCATAACATTTTCCCTTCCCGGGTTATAAAAAATTCTGGCATTATGTTCGTCAACAAACGCCTTCCATCTCTTAAGTTTGGCATTTAGATTTTTGTCCGAAACCGCAAATGTTAGCGGTTGATGATCAGTAAATATATTCAGATCTTTCACGCCATATAAGTAAAGCCGAAGGGTCTTTAGGGCCCAGACTATAGCCAAAAGTTCCCTTTCATTCGTTGCGTAATTCGTTTCGGCATGCGTGAGTGTTCTTGAAATAAATTGAAGAGGTTTTCCCTCTTTGGATAAGACTGCGCCCAGCCCCAGCGCTTGAAAAATGCTGGGGGCGTTTTTGAGCCCGAATGGAAGTCTGCAAAACTCATACCTCCCCTTGTTGACAGAAAAAGCTGTTTTTTCTCTGTCATTTTCCAAGAGTTCTATTTGGTGAAAACCAGATTTCAAGTCGAGGGTAGTGAAATATTTCGCTTCGCCCAAATTGGATAAGATTACCGATATATTCGGTATGGGATATTTATCATCTATTGTGACGTTAAGTTTTTGGAAATCTATGACAAGCCGTTTTTTTCTATTTCCCTCGTCATCTAAGCCCTTTTTGTCTACTACCCAAATTGGGCTATTATACGGTGACCTTGATGGTCTTATAATTTTGTTCCTTGGGAGATCTTCTATCTCTTTGTTTACGAAATCGGATACCCCCATTGGATAGGGATGTGACTTTGAGTAAATTGCGTCATTTGTATTTGTTCGAATGGTAGCTTTAATTTTGGTATTATAGGGCAGTGATTCATTAGGGCCCGCAAAAATCTTAGAATTTTTTTACCATAATTGTTTGAATTCTTTCCTAATGTTTTCAGGAAAGTCTTTTATGTGGTTAACGTTTTAACATCGTAGAAATTTGATTTTCTCCGTAATTATTATTATATTTAATTTCACCCCTTGTGAGGTCAATGTTTGCGCCGATTTGTCGCAATAAATCGAGCCCTACTATAGCGTCAAAGGCTGGTATGTTATCCAGAATAAAAAAATAGGTATTTTTACCGAATATATTAACAACACACTTTTCTGAAACCGTATTGCGACCGTGAATTGAACGAACAGTAATAGGCTTATCGACTCCCATGATGCCTTTTAATTCATTGAAAGGTTTGATGTAATTTTTCGAAGCCCCAGCGTCAATAAGGATTTTTATGGTTTTCCCAGCTAACGTTCTCCCTATGAATGGTAGCTGGGATTCTCCCCTAAAAAATTAATATGATCGACGTCGCATTCTATGTCTAGAACTGCATCCTCTGAGGAGTTATCGTATTCCGCGTCCGATTCTACGGACACATGATTTATTCTTTGCATTTTCTGGCCCGTCTGTCTGTCGGATCCAGCTTGTCTCTTCTGGTTGCCGGAAATGTTCATAATTAGTAGATTGTCTAAACTTGAATGATGCAGGGTCAATTTCCATTGGCTCTTCATGGTTTTGGTTTGAGCTATGGGTTTGGTTCTTACCAAAATGGGGTTGTTTTGGGGGACTTGGAGTTTTTATGAAATATGGATTTTTCTCCAATGACTTATTCCCGTTATGGTCTCCGTTCGATTGATTCTTGAGAAGAGGTAAATTTTCATTGTCTGGACCAGTTCGAGTGCGATAGGTGGTTCTATTTGCAAAGGACGTTGCAAAAATGTATCTTTCGTGATTCGATTCGACCTCTTGCGCCAGAGCCAAGGCGGTCGGTAAATCTTTTGTTTGCGATGCGAACAAAATATCGCAAAGCGGTTTTTTCAAGCCAGAAATGAATGTCTTAAGAGCATCCATTCTATATTTTTCATTGAAGACTTGTGCCATGTCTCTGTCATATGTCATTGTCGTTTTGTTAGTTAATAGAGACAATTTCTTCTCTATAGAGTCGAAAAATTCTATTACAGAAAGATTACCCTGTCTCAGAGTGCTCAACTCTTGTTCTATTAAATAAATAGGACGTTTGTCCGCGTATCTAAAATCTAGTCTTGCTATGATAGCCTTGAAATTTAATACAGTGTCAAATGGCGCCAGAACGGCGTCTGCCGAACCTCTAATTTTGTTTCTAATTATAGCGACGGCTTGGTAGTGTTTCGAGGAAGTAGTATATCTCTCGAAAATTTTATTCGCAGTATGTGCCGCCTGCCGCCAAGACACATATTGTTCCATACTCCCGCTAAATTCGGGTAGTGATTTCACCACTTCAAGTGATTCATATAATTCACTAATACCGGGCAAAATTCTGATTTCTTCATATTTCTTTAAAACCGGTGGTTTAAGAGGTTGAAATTCATTAAGCTTTCTTGTCAAATCAGAAATTTTCCGGTCATACTCTACCTTTTGCGCATCGACTGCCGCTTTCACAGCGGTGTTAATGAGCGCTTGAATGTCAAGGGTCGTGGTAGTCATATCGTCAAGTTTTAACACACTAAGTAATTTATTTAATTCTTTCATAAAAAATTCACTTGTTAAAAATGATGACTCTACTTACAATAGTTTCATAGTCCTGAATAATTATTATAGTTCTGATTAATTTTTGGTTCTTCTGTTGTTTATGTTGCCTTAAAATTCCGATGAGTTGATCAATTGATGTTGGAGTTTTATTGGTTCTTCCGTTGTTTGTTGAAACTTTGATGAATACTTGTTGAATATTTGATGAATATTTGTTGAATATTTGATAAATATTTGTTGAATACTTGATGAAAATTTTTCTTGCAAAAATTTGGTTGAATTTTAATGGAAATTTGCTCAATATTTGCAAAGTATTTGTCTCCAAATCACCCAGTTGGGCGCCAGTTAAAATAAGTGCCTTTGCACTTATTTTAACTGGTTTTTGGTCACTTTGTAAAATAATAAAAAGCCCAGTGGCTTGTTTGAGCTCTGTTCAATAACTGAATCTTTATTTTCTATTTCTTAAAGCTTACGCTGACACAAGTTGCAGCGTAAGCACATAACTTAAAATAAAGTGAGACTACAGCTAAGGAAGTCTCATATTACGCTAAATAAAGAAAAATAATTTTATTACAAAACACAAATAAGAGAATTAAAACAGAGATTTAAATGTATAAAATCTTAACTATTGTTAACTTATACAAACAAAATAGGGTTTTTTTTATATAAACTCGTAAATTCCTTGTAAAGTGAAATTTATGAAATTTCAACACAAAATGATAATATAATAGGGGTTTTCATATAAACTCGTATTCTATTAGTAAACAGTGTAAACCTGGTATGTTTATGAGTTTAATATCAAACTCCATACATAAAAATATGGTTTGTATATACAAGTTTTACAAGAAATATACGAGTTTAATGAAAATTCAAATACTTTTTAATAACTAAAATGTCAATGGAAATTTCAGAAAAAGTTAAATTCTATATTAAATTGTGCCAATTATGCCAAAAATAAGTTCAATGACCTGAAGACAAAAATACATTAAAAAGTTCATACAAAAAAAAAATATGCGCAACCCAAAATGATTATTAAAGGTATTCATTTAAAGTATTTACGCCTCGTATACTGTGTATATGTTGTAATTTTGCTCGATTAATATCAAAACTAGTTTACGAGCCCTGTTAAATATGCGCTTACATTTTTGTGTGTAAACTTTTTCGTATTTATACATACATTTGAATACTTATTTTTTATTTATTTGTGTTCTCATATCCTGTACAACAATATTAAATCTTATAATTATAGTACTGGAAAGCAGTTTGTGAAAAACAGATATTGCAAAATATTTAAAGAAAAACTTAAAATTAAAATTACACTAAATAGGCTTTAGAAACGTAAACTATCTAAAAATCACAAATTGTTGCAACAATAAATATATTAATTAGACTATCAAATTGTCAATATTGTAGAAAACAAAATTAATTCTGTTTAAAAAATTCAAAAAGAAATTGTTTGAAGTTGCTTGCGTTGCTGTTGAGTTGTAAATTGAATGGAAGATCTCTCCAAAGACGTGCGGCATTTATGAAGAAGTGCCATTTAGACACATGATAACTATGTTCAGGTATAATGGTCTTTCTACCCATTGGGGATAATGCAAATTGTATAATTTCAAAAAGATATAAAGGATTTTTTGTATAAATGATTTCGTGATACAACAAAAGTACTCGAATTTTTAGAAGACTTTCAAAAGATACTCCGTAGAGTTTTATAGCAAATGATGAAATTCGCTCAAATCTCGTTAGTCCATAAACATATCTGACAATATTATTGTACAAAACGGTTAATTTGCGTTTGCAAGTTGTGCCACAATTCCCAAAAAGCTCACAACCATATATTAAACCGGAATTAGGTATGTTTTAGCAAGTAGAATTTATTTATTTTATTTATTTATTTCAATTCACTGGTACAAATAAGACTTAGAGTCTCTTAAAGCACCTCAAACATTTTAAGTCACAGTGATTAAATGCCCGAGTAAAAAAAATTGATCTCGCGCAATATCTAATCATATCCAATTTGATATTGTTTAAGATCTGCTGTAATATCTAGCTGATCCAATTAGATCTCAAAATTGGGTGTATCCAATCATATCGTATTAGATCCAATTGTATATATGGGGATAAACTAAGATCAAGTTATATCTCAAAATTGGGAGGTCCAATGATATCTTTGGGGATAAACCTAGATCTATTTTGATCCGAAAATTGGCGGATCCAGCTATATATTTGGGGATATTTTTAGATCTAATTTGATCCGAAAAATGGCGGATCCAATTAGATCCAGCTATATATTTGTGGATAAACTTATATCTAATTTGATCTCAATTTTGGCAGATCGAATTAGATCCAGCAATATATTTGTGGATAAACTTAGATCTAATTTGATCCGAAAAAGTGGCAGATCGAATTAGATCTAGCAATATATTTGGGGATAAACTTAGATCTAATTTGATCCGAAAAATGGCACATCGAATTAGATCCAGCAATATATTTGTGGATAAACTTAGATATAAATTGATCTGAAAAGTGGCAGATCAAATTAGAGCCAGCAATATATTTGTGGATTAACTTAGATCTAAATTTATCCGAAAAATGGCAGATCCAATTAGATGCTGCAATATATTTGTGGATAAACCTGGATATAAATTGAATACAAAATTGGCAGATCAAATTAGATCCAGCAATATATATGGGGATATACTTGGATCTAAATTTATGCGAAAAAGTAGATCTAGGTATATGTGACCTTCTCCGAGAAAAGGGACCTAGTATGTCAAAAAACGGGTTTGGACTTAAGAGTGGATTCTGGTACCTAAAAGGGTGTAGAATAAGATGAAATGAGTTGAGGCACCTAACCATACCAAATCGCATCTCCCAACTGAAGGTGTGTTTAAAGTGATAATGCGTTATGAAACTTTAAATGCGTTCTTCTCAAAACTTAATTTTCACACACTAGGTCCCTTTTCTCGGAGAAGGTCACATATATATTTCAGGATTAAGTTGTATCTAACTTTATCTGGAAAACGGCAGATCGAATAAGATCGAGGATTATATTTGGGGATTACGTAAGATCTAAATTTATAAAAAAAATAACAGATGAAATTAGATCCAGTAATAAATTTCGGGATTGCGTAAGATCTTAACTTTTTCAATAAGTTGCAGATCGAATTGAATCCAGTGATATATTTAGTGATTTGGTAAAATCTTAAATTTTCCCATAAATTGCAGATCGAATTAGATCCAGCAATTTATTTAGGTATTAAAATGGCAGATAGAATTAGAAACAGCAATATATTTGGGGATTGACATCTAAAACTATCCATAAAAATGACAGATAAAATTAGATGCCGCATTATATTTGGTACTACGTAAGATCTCCATTTATTTGGGATTAAATAAGATCCCAGACATATATTGCCAACTGTTCAAAAAAGAATACACTGGCAGAGCACTGATTTTATAAAAATTACAATATTTTGTTAAAATAAGGTTTAAACTCAGAAGGTCTCGAGTTCGATATGCATTTTTTTACAAAATGAATTTCTTTTTATAAAATTAAAATTTTTTTTCTATAAATTTTTTTATAAAATTATATATTTATTTTTTTATTAAATTGAAATCTTTGAATAAAATAATTTTATTTACATCTTTTTAACGCTCTACACCATTTCAATTGTATTAATTGTTTTTAAGATTTATTAATTGTATTTCAGAAATAATCAATTGAATTTCAGTTTTATCAATTGTATTTCAGAACTTATCAATTATTTTTCAGATTTATGAATTGTATTTCAGAACTAGTCAATTGAAGTTCAGTTTTATCAATTCTGTTTCAGAAATTATTAATTGTATTTCCGAAATTATCAAACTGTATTTCAGAAATTATCAATTGTATTTCAGAAATTATGAAATGTAATTTAGAAATTTTTCTCTATTAACTATGATAAACAATCAACAAGTTTTGAAATAGATTTGATTATTTCTGAAATACAATTAATAATTTCTGAAATACATTCCATAATTTCTGAAATACATTTAAAATTTGTGAAATGCAGTTAATAGCTTCTGAAATACAGTTAATATTGTAGTTGAGTTACCATTTATGACCATATATTGCTTAAATGGCACCTTATATGACAATATACTCCCGGTGAAAAATGTTCATATTCGCTCAAACATTTTCATATATGGTTTATGTATGGACACATATGAACAAATATGGATTTTTTATGAACATATATGGATTTTATATGAACATATATGGAAGTATATGTGATTCCATATATGGAAAAAATTTCATATACAGACATATATGGAAGTATCTGTTATTTCATATATGGAAATGGCACTCATATATGGACAAATATGAAAGTATATGTTATTCAATTTATGCAAAAGGGACTTGTATATGAACATATTTCGAAGAATACATTTTTCCATATATGTAAAAGGAACTCATATTTGGATAAATATGGAATTATATTTAATGCCATGAATAAAAAAAGGAACATACATATGTAGCGCCTAATTTGAATGTCATACATAAATTTATATCTATCGTACAACCTTATAGTAAAGGACAGCAACGTTCGCATGTATTCGCATATATTTAATAAATGTATATGTTCATATATGTCCATATATGAACATATACTTAGGTGTTACCTCATTTTTCGGATCCATACATATATATTTGAACCATAAATGTTCATATATGGACATTTTTCACCGGGCTGTTTAAATGGCACCATATATGGTATATTCCCTATTAAAAAAAATAATATGGAGCTTTATATGGAGCTTTATATACCATTTGATCCGAAAAATGGCCCGATAAAATTGTATCAGTTGTTTATCAGTTTTTAACTTATTGTATCAGTTTAGATCTGACCTGATTAAATTATGTGTTAATCAGATGAAATTGTATCTGATTTTTGACCTGATACAATTTTATTGGTTTATATCACATGGTATCAGTTTAGGTCCAAATAGATATATTTGTATACAAAATTATATAGTTATATCCCAATTTTGACCTGATATCAGTATAAAACTTTAATACAATTGTATAAGGTAAATGTCGGATACAATTATATTTTATTTATATAAAATTGAACCAATTACGATCAAACCTGACACCATTACATATAAACCGATAAAATTGCATCAAGTCAAAAATCGGATACAATTTCATCTGATTAACACATAATTTAATCAGGTCTGATCTAAACTGATACAATTAGATAAAAATTTATAAACAATCGATAAAAATATATCGGGCCATTCTTCGGATGAAACTGTATATTTATACAGATATAACTTAATCACATATATGACTATATGTAACTATTTTTATTCGGGTTGTTTAAATGATACGATATATCAAAGTATATGGTACTATATATGGTAGCATATATTATCATATCTGGAACTGTATTAAAAATGTTGTTGAAATGGCACCATATATCATAATGTATGGTTTAAATGTCACCACATATGGTAATATATTGTTTAAATGATACCATATATCAATATATATTGCACCATATATAGTAGCATATATTATTATATCTGAAACTGTATTAAAAATGTTGTTCATGAGGTCCCATATATGAGCATATATTGTTGAAATGGCACCATATATGATAATATATGGTTTAAATGGCACCATATATAGTAATATATTACTTAAATAACACCATGTATAAATATATATTGCACTATATATAGTATCATATATTATCATATCTGGAACTGTATTAAAAATTTTGATCATGAGTTACCATATATGGCCATATATTGTTTAAATGGCACCATATATAATAATATATGGTTTAAATGGTACCATATATGATAATATATGGTTTGAATGGCACCATATATGATAATATATGGTTTGAATGTCACCGTATATGATAATATATTGCTTAAATAGCACCATATATAAATATATATCGCACTATATATAGTACCATATATTATCATATCTGGAACTGAATTAAAGATTTTGTTAATGAGGTACCATATATGACCATATATTGTTTAAATGGCACCATATATGATAATATCTAGTTTAACTGTCACCATATATAATTATATATTTTTTAAATGATACCATGTATAATTATATATTGCTAAAATGCCACCATATATATTAAGATATAGTTCTATATATAACTATATATGCAATAAGATCAACCATGTCATGTAATATATAATTATATATGCCATATCTAATATTATGAAGGCCGATATCTAATTAGATGAAATTTTATATGGCATAATATAAGGAAAAATTTTGTGAAAAAACGTCATATATAATTATATATGGATATACATAACGACATGTATAATTATATATTGTAGTATATGCCATATATGATTATATATAATTTTTTTTACTCGGGTGCTTAAATAACATACATAAAATCTTAAAAATAGAGAGTAATAATAATAATAATAACAACAAAACTAAAAAACAGAACAACAAAAACGATTAATCTTTGAACAAATTCATAATTGCCATAATTCTTACTTTTAAAGGCGTAAAAAATTGTGTTGACCAAAGAGACCTTAACTTGGCGTAAGTTTGACTAACAAGTGAATTTATATGGTTTGTCCAAGTTAAATGTTTGTTGAAAATTTATCACAATGGGTCATATGAATAAAACTTAGTAATTACTTCGAAGTAATTACTGTGGGCTTAGGAATGGATTTTAACTCCAAATTTACCAATTTGCTGGTAGAATCGCATGAAATGTAAACGAAAATTAAAAAATTAAATTTCTAGTCTACACAGAAAAAACAGGCACCAACAATAGGGATTTGTAAAAGCAATTACATTTTCTTTTAAATTGAAATTTTATTCCCAACAATTTTTTTGTTTGAAATATTTGTAACTCATTTGTAAATTGTTATCTTTCATATAAAAATTGTTTAAAAATAAAAATTCAAAGTTACAAAAAATAAAAAAAAAAATTTTTGGATTTACAAATTTTTTTGTTGGTGCCTTTTTAAAAAGTTTTTTTTTTGTACACAGAAAGAATTTACAAATTTCTAATTAAATTTTTAAACACCTTTCTCATACCAAATTTGTAAATACAAAAAAAAAACTTTTTAAAAAGGCACCAACAAAAAAATTTGTAAATCCAAAAAAAAAATTTTTTTTTTTTTGTAACTTTGAATTTTTATTTTTAAACAATTTTTATATGAAAGATAACAATTAAGAAATGAGTTACAAATATTTCAAATTTACATGAAATGTTATTCTTTACGAAAATGGCAATACCACCGGCGTGACCACCTCTATCCGTTCTAAAAGTTTTGTAGCCACTTAGACAAATTAAACTGCTGGGCGTCTTATCTGAAAGCCAGGTCTCAGAAACGCAAACAATATCAACGTTCGAATTTTCAAAAACCCACCTGAACTCATCGATCTTGTTATTTAAACTTTGAGCATTTATATGAACAATTGTAACACCATTTCTATGATTGGCAAATATATTTGCCATATTCCTGGTCATGTCTTTGGAACTTCCAATTAAGCTCGGTAGAATATATTAGGCATAGTACACGAATGGTACTGGCAGTGGTTGATCGCTTTCCTGTAAGAATGCAACATAAATACGTTTTTGCTTCAGCTATATTTTTAAATGCAAAAACCTACATATTAAAAATAAAGTAGTTAAATGTATTGTTTTTAAACAAGCAGTTCTGTAAAACGGTAAATTAGTTTTAGCTATACCGAAAAATATGCATTTTTTAAATAAGTACTTTTGCCAAAAGTACCTACACACTTGTTACAAAAACCAAATTGGGAATTTAAAAACAACAACACGCCAAATGACGAAATGAGCTTGAACTTTTCTAGCAGTACTGATAGTACGTAATATTATTTGCTTACATGTGTATGAGAAATATTTATTTTAAATTCTGCAATACGTCCCAGAAAAACTTTGGTAATGGGTGCGATATACTCACGCATTACCTTGTAATGATAGCTCGTTACCTTCTGCATTATTTCAAAACAAAAAGTAATGACTTACCAATTACTGATTACATATTGCATGATTTATAAACGGAAAGTAATGATTAAAACATTTTTGAAAATCTATTTTTAGATACCTTACTTTGTGTTTTTATGTAAGTTTTCGCCATTACGAAATAATATACGAAGCACAATAATTCATTTACTTTTTAAGCAATCAAATGTTATATGTGTCGATAGCCCAGGTGGTAGAGTTCTTGGCTAACAAGTAGGAATCCCAGGTTCGAATTCCAGCGTGACCACTAGAGCGTACCACCTTACAGGCAAAAAAAAAAAAAAAAGTGCGCCGTACACCCTCCAATATGAAGTATTTTTGCAAGGAGGTTTCAAAAAAAAAATTTTTTTTTTTTTGCCGAACGTAGGGGTCGCCATTTTACATTTTTCGTTATAACTTTGGCATTTACAGTCGGATGTCAAAGTATGATACATCGATGTTTTTCTCTCGAGGAGACCAGTGTTGTGCTCTAAGAGCCATTGATCTCAAGTATCCCGTTCTAGTAGTTACCGACCAGAACTTTTTCTAAGGGAGTTTCGATGCACTTAGTAATAATTTTCTTTTCATAATTTGCGTTTGAAATAAGTAAATTCTTTTCTAATTGTACCAATATGGGACGTGGAAAACATTGTAATCCAGAAAAACGAAGACTTATATCTCAATTCCACAACGAGATGAAATCTCCAACTGAAATTGGTAAAATACTAAAGTGTTCGCGAAATATGGTATACAATGCTATTCGTCTATGTGCTTCCGACAAGAAATATCATTCGCAAAATAAAGAACGTAAGCCAAAACTAAAACTTATATGGACAGGACTATAGTACGCAAAAGCAAACTCAACCCTTTTATGTCCTTCCGTCAAATAAATAATGAAATCAGGAAAAATTCAACGTTAAAGTGTCGGACAGGTTAGTAAGAAGAAGACTGAATGAAGCATACTTATTTGGACGAATAAGTAGAAAGAAGCCTCTTCTTTCAAGAAAAAATATTAAGAAACGTATTGATTTTGCCAAAACCCACAAAGGAAATGAGTTGTCCTTTTGGAAAAATGTGCTTTGGAGCGATGAAACGAAGGTAAACCGACCATAAAACCAGGCTTTAAACATTAAGTACACTCAGAAAATCCTTGAAACACGGTGGGGGTAATATTATGATATGGGGGGCTTTTTCCTGGCGTGGTGTTGGGCCTATCGTAAAAGTAGAGAGCAAAATGGGCAGGTTTCAATATTTGAGCATTCCTAAGAATGTTATGGAGCCATTTGCCTATGAAAATATGCCAGTTAAGTGGACATTTATGCAAGACAATGATTCGAAGCATTCGTCGAACATAGTGAAGGATTGGTTTTTACAAGAACTAATTAAGGTTTTGGACTGGACAGCCCAAAGTCCGGACCTTAATCCAATAGAAAATCTATGGAATGATGTAAAAACAAAAGTTTCGCAAAACAATTACAAAAATTCCACCTATACCAAAAGAAAGATGCAAGAGATTATATGAGAGTATGCAAAGAAGACGCGAAGCGGTTATTGATAATAATGGATACAGCACAAAATATTAGTGTAATATTGGCTTATATGAATAAAACTTAGCAATTACTTCGAAGTAATTACTTTGGGCTTAGGAATGACTTTTAACACCAAATTTATCCACAGACTTGTAGAATAGCATAAAATATAATCGAAAATAAAAAAATTAAATTTTAGTCTACTCGCAAGCAGACT
Organism: Leucophora obtusa; assembly: GCA_949987735.1. Lineage (NCBI taxonomy): Eukaryota > Metazoa > Arthropoda > Insecta > Diptera > Anthomyiidae > Leucophora > Leucophora obtusa. Next base: position 114,515,226 of record OX465295.1, on the reverse strand, counting down.
AGAATTGTGAAGTAATTGCTTAAAAACCCCAGTATTTCCCCCTATTAGTAATATCTAGTTTTTATTCATACGAGCCATTAACGCTAAAAAAATAATACTTGTTTTAAAAACCTAAAAAAATACGGTTTTTTGTAAAAATATAAAATGTGTCCTATTTAGAAGTCCAGGTATTTTTATTAGTTTATACATATTTACCAATATACAGTTGTGGCCAAGCATTTAAGTCAATTCAAGTTTTCTTCTAATTTTATTGTTGTTGCCTTTATTTTTAAAGATCAAAATAGTGGCTAAATTCGCCCCGAAAGGCAAGGAGATGGTTCAGAAAATTGTACAGAATTTTAACGTAATGTTTGTTTTTTCATTTTGTCACTTGTTTTAAGTGGGCGTGGCTTTTAACGAAAAATTAGCGATATAAACCTCTTCTCAAATTACATAGTAAAGTTTAGGCAGTCCTGATCGGTTCTGTACAGACTGTATATTTTTGAAAATCCTATAAAAATTCCTTAAGTCTTGCATTATCTTTAACTACAAATAGTCACTAGACTTAAAATTGCAGCACTTTAAACATGACCAAATTTTTCTTTGTTTTTAGCGATTTTAAAAGAAAGTTAACAACACTGAAATTTTAACATGAAATGCTTTTAACTATAACGTAAAAAAAATCTTGACTGATTTGCCATATTGTGGTAAGAAAAGCATAAAACTATTCACTTTAAAATTTCAGTGCTGTTAACTTTATTAAAAATCGCTAAAAAGAAAGAAAAATTTGGTCATGTTTAAAGTGCTGTACTTTTAAGTCTGGCGACTATTTGTAGATAAAAATAATGCAGGACTTAAGGAAATTTTATAGAATTTCCAAAAACATACAGTTTGTACAGAACCGATCAGTACTGCCTAAATTTTACTATGTAATTTGATAAAAGGTTTATATCGCTAATTTTTCGTTAAAAGCCACGCCCACTTAAAACAAGTGACAAAATGAAAAAACAAACATTACGATAAAATTCTGTACAATTTTCTGAACCATCTCCTAGCCTTTCGTGGCGAATTTAGCCACTATTTTGATCTTTAAAAATAAAGGCAACAACTATAAAATTAGAAAAAAACTTGAATTGACTTAAATGCTTGGCCACAACTGTATATAAAATAGTTGAAGGATCTTTATTTAAATAAAGAATGAATTACAATCATCAATAATAACACTTCCCGTATATGAAAAAAAAAAAAATTATTTTTGTTTTATTTTTCAAAATAAATTATGTTTCTTAACACATAAAAGTGTCATATTTCCATGTCCATAGCTGTATCACACTTTAAAATCCGACTTTAAATGCCGAAGCTATAAAAAAAATTGAAAAAGGCAACCCCTACGTTCGGGAAAAAGCAGTTGTTTTTTGAAATTTCCTTGCAAAAATACTTCATATTGTAGGGTGTACGGCGAATTTTTTTTTTGAGGTACGGTCTAGTGACCACGTTTATATATTTAATAAAAAAATATTTTTAATAAATTTATTTTTAATAAATTTTTTTTTTAATAAATTTTTTTTTTCGAAAATCTATTTTTAAACCCATTACTTTTCCCATCCTCGTAACCACATAGGTAACCAATTACTTTATCACTTCCTCCCCATACATTACTTTGGGGCTCATTGCCTGTAAAATTCATCAGTGAAGTAAAGGTTACACATTACTTTACACTTTATTTGGTAATGTGTGGTGTTGCTGGGGTATTCGCAAAAGTACGTTTTAAACCTTTATCCAATGCGGATAAAGGTTGCGGTAACCTTAAACTATAGTTAAAGAAATAACATTACCCTTAAAATATCGATACCGAGATAAATGAAATAGTGTTACCGTTATCTTACGAACAACAACAACAGTAACTAGCGTTGCCCCTAAAATACCGTTACCGAAATAATCTTAAAGAGAGCTACCATTACCGATAACCTCATCGTTTCGGTTACCAACCATGAAGATTGTTGATTGAAAAAAACAATTTTTAAGTTATTGTTAATTGATTTGTTGAAGTAATTTTTCAGAATTTTGCAATTAATTCTACACTCACAAAAGTTTGTCGGTAGAATCTGAAATGATAGTTAAAACAAAGGTATATATATACAGTTAAAGGTATTTACCTTTAAAATAAATAAAACTTTCGTTATTTCTAACTGTTGAAAAATAACTTAAAAATGCATTAAAAATAACTACCAATGTCGTAAAATTAAATTAACTGATAAATTTCAATGACAAAATGGGTAAAAACTACTGTTTTTTATAGTCAATACTTTTTGTTTATAAAATTATATTTTAATAAAAAAAAATTTTTTTTTTCTTTCAATTACAGGCTATTTAAAATTCGAAGTAAAAATTCCAAACCATTCTCCAGTTATTATGCATTGGAGATACAATAAAATTTTCTAATTTTTATTTGCAAACCAGAAAATAAAAATAACTGTTTACTGTAAAATTACTGTTTTGGAAGTTGTTTATTATGCTATTAAAAGTAACAGCTTTCAACAACTGTTACGAAATTACAGTACTTTTCATTAGTTGTTTTCTTAAATAACCGTCATAAAAGTTGTTTTGCATTTTTCTATAGAAAAACAATTGTAATTACTGTTAAAAACAACAACTGCTGATTACTACACAAACAACTGTCAAACTTTTTTGAGTGTATAATTTATATGCAATGCTTTTCTCTTTCATATTTGTGCATGTTTTCTAAAGATAAAACTAAATAATTATTAAGCGTATATTTTAAGCATTCTGACACAGATATTTTGGTTTTAAAATATGCTCTACATTTTTGGTTATTCTGTAATACATTTTAATAAAATACAAATACAAAATTTAATACAATCGTTGAAAGTTAATATATATTTCGAAAAACGCCGAAACATATGTCTTCTGTTTTCCATTTATTGTTAAAATCTGCAACTTTCGTTATAACTTGGAGTTGCATGCATTAAAGAGTTAATATCTATTTTCAGATTTCAATTACAACAGAGTTTCAATATTTGCATTAATTTTTGATGATGAATAGTTGCGAAAATGAATTTGTATTGATTTTTTAAATTAACCCTCTAATGCTCTTTCTTCTGATTACAATAATATTTATGCCATATATTCGATATACACTATGGAACAAATATTAAAATTTTAATTTATCGCTTTATTTAGGCAATATAGAACAACAAAGGTTGAGCAATTGTTGTTATTTCAAAAGGTATGGCGATTTTCGCTTTTTGAAAATTACGAAATTTGGCGAATTCGGCACTAAATATCAATAGATTTTGACGGAATTAGTTCTGCTTACTACTACAGTATATACTGGCATGTGATGAAAATCGATCGGATTCAAATCGATCGTTTTTTAAATTTCAATCCTGAATATTTCGTGTTATTTTTAATTTAAAAGCGAAAAGAAGACGTAAATAGATACACCTGATACAACAAAAGCGGTTAAAAACAACTTTAAACCTCTTTGCCTTTTCTATTCATCATTTAATTTTTAGTTTTTAACCAAATCGTTCGAAATCAAAATCGATCGTTTTCCATCACATGCCAGAATAATCTGCTTTTAATTTGAAGAAAATCTGTTGGCTAGTTTTTGAGTTAGAGAGATATTTGTAAAACGTATCCTGGCGTTATCCTGTGAGTCCTAGAGAAAATTTTTTAACTGATTTTACAATTAGAGACTCTAAACTAGCTTTGTTATTATCGGTAATGTACGTCAGATCGTAAATGTATTTTTGGCAATTTTTCAAATATTTTTTTCTCGCTTAAAAACCGTTCCTTATACAAAAAAAGGTTGAAGGCAAAAAAAGTAGGCAGTTAAGTTTTCTATGGATATAATACAACTTGTTTAATAAAACTTGTTTAAAAAACTAATTAAAATCTGAAGTCCGCCTTTTGGCGGCCTTGGGCATTAGAGGGTTAACTAATTCGAAACACAGCTATTTTTTTCACACAACTGTAAGTACAACCATTAATTAAGGACTTTTTAAAAGTATTATTGCAAATAAGTTACATTTATTTGAAGAGTATCTTAGCCATTGAAACATACTTAATAGTTTTTATTATCCTTAATGTAGAATAGGCTTTCAGGTATTGTTTAAATTTAACTTTTTTGTTATATTGAAAATCTAGTTTTAGGGTCATATCCATAATCACTTTTAAAATTTTCATACAAAATTCATTTTATAAACGTGTTATAAGGTTTAAAAATTAAACTATAATTATACTGTATTTTATACTGAATTTAGACTGAACAAAAATCCCCTAGTTTTCGTTTGTTTTTAATACATGCGCCTTGACAAATAAAACTAACGAGACAAAACAAAAACTACATAGTTTTTAGCTTTTGCTAGTTTTTAATTGCCAAAACGAAAAGAAATTAAAAATAACTAAAATGTACTAGTTTTGGACGAAAACTAGCAAGTTTTGTTCTGTGCCAATGTAGTATTAAGCTTGATTTATAAGTTAACCATCCCTGTCCATCCATATCTACTATTACTCAGCGAACTTGTGAATTGTCCTTTACCTTTTATGCCGTTTTCTTTTATAAACAAAATAGCTCGTTTTATTGTTGTGTTGTTGTATAAAATAATAAAAAGTAAACAGAGACAAATTTGATATCGAATTAAAGGTATTTTATCTGGCATGTGATGCAAATCGATCGGTTTCAAATCGATAGTTTTTGAAATTTCAATCCTGAATATTTCGCATTATTTTTAATTTTAAAGCAATAAAAAGACGTAAATCGATATACCTGATACAACTAAAGCGGTTAAAAACAATTTCAAACCTCTCTGCCTTTTCTATTCATCATTTAATTTTTGATTTTTAACCAAATCGATCGAAATCAAAATTGATCGTTTTCCATCACATGCCAGTATATCACCTTTTTGAATATTTTGTCTTGTTAAACCATGTTGGACATATTTTAAACACAGTTAGATAGGAATTGTAAATACCTTTAACTTTATACCTATTTTGCCTACATTTACTTTTTGGTACCATGCACAAAAATGCAAACATTTTTTTCAGAAAAGAACGGAATTTGTAATAAAAAATTTTCAGTTTATTTTGTTTTTTGCGTTATTTACATGCTAATTGTTTTTATAATAAAAAACATTTTGTATAGAAATAACACAATGATAGCAGCATATGCGACTATATCAAAGGAAAAGTTTGCAAAAAGATTATGTGTTAGTTCAACATTACAGAGAAAAGAATTGGAACAGGGATGCTTTATAGGATAGAACTAACCAATTTTACAAAGTAGTTGCGAATTATGAAATTTTGCATTAGAATAACTCATTGCGTCGAATATTGATAGTTTTGAGTAGTTTTATTTAACTTATCCTCTTCACGAATATCTATACTCAGTAGACTGGTAAAAAAAAAGTTGGAATTCTCGCGCTCCACAACCCTACAAATATGCGACTATGAAAATAAATATGGTCTGATAAAAAAAATCGCCAAAAAATTTTTGTTTAGAGGTTGCACATCGCAATTGAAGTTTCGAGGTTGACTTGTTCTATTATAGCTGTATTTTCGACTTAACTATATCCGTTAACTTTTAAAAAAGCACAAATTGCATAACAACGTTTTTTAGACGAAAACTGACATATTACTTTTCGTATGCACGTTAACTTACAACGTGGATAATTATCAAAGTTGAAAACTCAACGTTTATACATTTTCACACCTATCGTAACTTCTTCGCGTTACTACCTAAAAAGTTTTACTGACGTACGTTCGTTTATACCGGAACTATCATAAACACTCACTATTTAAAAAAATTTGATACTCCAATCAGTTTAACGTAGATTTTCTAGAACTACTTAACGTTTATAGGTATGAACGAAAATACAGCTTATATTTAATTAATTAAAAATAATGGAAAAAATGAGAAAAATTAAATATAATTATTATAATCGCGACATATCAAATGTAATATATTTTTAGGTGTACATTACGAATATGAAATCAAAATTAAAATCGGAGTCACGGATTTGACGAAATATTAAAATTTCATACAAAAAATGTTCAATTTTGATCAGGATGTTTTCTTATATTTACCACTATGAAAATTTCTTTTTTGCATTAATGTACATACATCTATGGAATGTCCCTTACCCTGTGTCTTCAAATGCAATAAATTATATGATATGAAATGTCAAAACCATTTCAGTGAAACGTCAAAACGATGTCAATTGCAAAGTGGTGGAGAACACTTGACTATTTCATAGATAAGAAATATCATAGATTTTTTTTCGAAAAACACAAAATTTTATCAAACATTAATTTTTATCTACAAATAATAAAAAATTAAACACTTTTCCTTTCTTTTTTACCAAATTTTCGGATGTTTTTTATTACAAAGTTATAATTAAAACGAAAAGTGACATTTCATGGCAGGCATCATTGCAAGAGGCGCTTGCATGCCAGCGATATCATGATATTGCAATAAAATTGAAATTGAGTGTATTCACTTGAGATGAAATCATTTTGACAATTGCTTGCTCTCATTTTATCAAGACACTAGGTTATGTGAGATAAGGATTTTGGTAGCAATAAAATTATAGCAAGCTAAATAATAGCGAAACAATAAGGGTACTCACGATGGGTATTGCAAACGATGCAAACGTTGCAAATGATTGCAATTTGCTATATTTTTCTTCATTTGCAATAAAAAAACCTTTAGCAAAAATCACTTTGCATATAAGCTAAGTTGCAAATAAAACAAAACATCTGTTTTTAACATATCAGCCGCCATATTATGATTTATAAAATAAGATATTAAATAAAAAAAATTGTGATTTTTTATTAACATAAAATTTTTTTTTATTTATTATTTTATTATTATTTTTATGATTCACAAATTTTCTCAAAAATACGATTTATTTTTACTTTTGACGTAAACAAAATCACTGTTGCCAATTTAGCTATTTTCTTGTCAAATCTAGCGATATTTTACCATTTTCAGCTATTTTCTATTGATTTTTTAGTTTGATTTAGCGATATTTTTAGGAAAAAAGTTAGCAGCAGTGAACAAAATAGCTCATAAAGCAAATATGCAATTGATCTTAAAAAAGACGCTCACGATATGTTACAATTTGCATATCAAATTAGCAAATTGCAAATATGCACATGTACCATCGTGAATACCCTTAATAAAAAAATAAAATTTTAAGTTAATTTGCAAGGATATCTGTTATTCTTTTTAAAATTAAAATCAGCGTTATATATAATGTAAGTAAATTGCAAAAGTATAACAAATTGGATTTTTCGATAACACCTCAAAAAATTTGAATTTTCAAAAACCGCGAATAATATAATAATTTATAAACCATAAATTTTTTTTTAATTCCAATGCTGATTCATAATCTTCATTAAAATAAAGATAAGATTTGAGAAATTTGCGCATACAAGGCAAAACGAAGTTGAATTTTTAATTACATCTTTTCGGAAAATTTGGAAATTTTAACTAAAATATGTATTTTTTTGTAAAGTGTGGTTAAATTTTAAGGGCCGATGTTGATTTTGAATAAAACACAAATTATTTAGGAAATTATTGTCATTTCTTTTTATATGATAATATTGTATGGAACAAAATATCGGCCAAATGGACGCCGCGACCTTGGCTACACACCTACATCCGATGGTCCAAATTTTCGAAAACGCTGAGGCATATTTGAGGTTCTATGCCGTTAATGTGCCGAATTATCTCATCCTTTAGCTCTTGAATTGTTGTTGGCTTATCGACGTACACCTTTTCTTTCAAATAACCCTAAAGAAAGAAGTCCAACGGTGTCAAATCACATGATCTTGGCGGCCAATTGACATCGCCACCACATGAGATAATACGGCCATTGAATTTCTCGCGCAAAAGAGCCATTATTTCGTTGGCTGTGTGGCAAGTGGCACCATCCTGTTGAAACCACATATCGTCCAGGTCCACATTCTCAATTTCTGACCACAAGAAGTCCGTTATAGCGAACACCATTCACGGTAACTGCTTGGCCAACCTCATTTTCGAAGAAGTACGGCCCGATGACGCCGCCAGCTCATAAACCGCACCAAACACAAAAAACAGGTGTTTTCCCATTTCCTACAAACCCGATTTGCTGAAATTTGTGCACGATTCTCCCGATTGCGGACATTCGATTATGCTGACCAAAGAAATCACGAAGTGCACGAAATGCATTTTGATTTGAACGCCCATTTTCATAATAAGCCTAATAACTTTAACGCGTTGCTCGATTGTGTATCTTTCCATGGTTCAAATTGAGTTAGTCTGAAATTGAGAAATGTCAAATGAAATGCAGAAAAAAACTTGACGTTTAGGTGTGGTTCACATTCAACATCGGCCCTTAAAATTTAACCACCCTTTATAATTAAAAAAAACCGCGAATTATTTAAAATTTACTTAATTTTTTAAGTTTTGATTTCAAATTCCATTAATTAATACTAGATTTAAAAATAATTGCCAAATATTAGCGTTCAGGTTGAGAAATAATTCATTTTAAAGTCAACCCTACTTTTTGTATAAATTACACTAGAGATAAATTACTAATTCTTAAAAGACAACTTTTTGTGCTACCTCTAAATAAAAGCGGATTAGCTGAAACTTGGCACAGAGTTTTTAAACATTAAGGAATAGGGGCACCATTGTGGAGATCGCGAATTCCAACTTTCATTATTAAAGGATGCTTTCAACTGATTTCTCTGAAATGTCTAATATAATAGCGATAGAAATTTAATAAACATTTTTGAGCGCTCGCCATTTTTCTATTTCTTATCAGAATTTCATAAAACTAACATATTTGTAATCTGCTAGTACAAGCCTATAAAAAACATGTTTGAGGATGAATGAAATGAAGATTTTTTGTCAAGGAGTTATAAAGATGCCATATAAGTGTTTGGTGTCGTTGGAAAGAAAATTACCTGTGGATTATGCCTTTTGAATACAATCCCATTTTGTACTATTGGTAAAACTAAAAATCCTAATAGCAAAAATTGCGGTTTTTGTTAAAATGTAAATTTTTACTATTCAATAAAATATTAATGGACATAATCAAATGATTTTTTGGACTTAAATAGATTTTAAAGTCGCAAATGAGAAATTGATCTCAGAATTTAAGACTTGTAATAAGCAATCCCACAATTCCCAAAAATAAAATTAAAATTTCCAAAAATAGGATTTTTTACATTTTTTGCTGCCACGTCTACATTTGAAGCAGGGATTGGAAGGGACTCATGCAATAAATTTTGTATATGTTGGAGTATATACAACCGCTTCCGCTATCTAAATTGGAGACGTGCAACTTTTGGAACAGTGGGTTAAAATTAATATTTTCTTTAAAAATGTGGCAATTTTAGAAGCGGCTGCGGGAAAAATTATATACAAATCAAAGATTTTTTTTAAAACAGACCTTTTCCTCATGAAAAGACCTTTCAGAATAGTATGCACACTATATTTTTGTAAAGAAAATATTTATCTGGAAGTAAAAGAGTGTTGTTGCTTTTTGGGGAAAATTTTTTTCTTTTTCTTAAATTTTTTATTTAAACGAATGCAGTTTTTTTTATTGGAACTAGATATTGCATTAATTTTTTTTATTTATTCAAAAATTATTTGGTTAAATACCCATATTAAAAAAAATGGCCTTGATTTGGTCCCACTATTCGAAAAAAAAAATTGACCTGAGTCGAACCAAATTTGGAATTTTACCGTTTCAAATGGGAATATCTCGGGAACTATAAAAGATAACCCACACAAGTAAGAATGTTTTTTATATGCCTGTACTAGCAGATTACAATATTAGTTTTATAAAAATCTGATACCGCTGCAGCGCTGCTTTGGTGGTTTGCATTCAGTATTTTATAGTAAGATCTTGCAGAATAATGAATAATTCTCAATGAAAAGTTCTCAGAAATTTCGGTTTTTCAAAGTACAATTTAAATTAATTTTATTTTAAAAGTTTTTTACATGTTTTGAAAATTACACAAAATTTTCAACTTATAACCCTTGAAAAATTACCGATAAAACCCAACATTATTATAGCTTAAGTACCTAAACATTATTTTACTTATATCCAGAATAAACCTTTATACTTCAATTTTAAGTTAATTGTTCTAATAATGTAATCTTACTTTTAAATTTAAGTTATATAATTAAAGTAAGTTAATACAAATTTGTGTTACTTTCGGCTTACAATGTGTCAAATTATTTAAATACTTTTGTACTAATTAAACAGAAAAACCCAATAAATAACTATTGTAATAAAATTGTCTACAAAATATTTATAATTTCAGATTACACTGCATGTCAGCTATTGTATACTTGTTGTTGTTGTTGTTGTTGTAACGGCTTTAAAATGAGAATTTGTAGTTAATAATTCTCATTTAAAGCCGGAGTGGCAATCCTTGCTCGGATAAATTCGAAGATTCGAATACATCCGAATCGTTCCGGCACATAGTCCGATTGCCGTGGGAACCGGGTTATACCGCCCATACTCGGTCGTCAGAGCCTCGTCAGCGTTAACAGGGGACACCATGTCCAAGGTGGACTGTGGGTGAGGTTGGCATTTGGAAATAATTTCCCTTGACCCCCATTGTATACTTGTCGAGTGACCTGGTGTAGGTTGTAGGTCTGGTTGAGCAGATCCACTACCAAATTTCTGAATTTTTAATACACATTTTTTAAGACCTCACAGTCTAAAAAATTTTAGCTTAATTAGTTTTCAATCGATTTTTAATTTTTGAACGGGCCTAAAAAGAGAGATGTTTGGGCTTTCCAAATATATACATTAGGGTGTCCCTTAAAAATATATTCGTCATTACACCCCCCAGTTTTATTGGAAATGGTCCCAAATGGAAGAAACATGGATGGTAACCGAAACGAATGCGGTTATCGTTAGGGTAACGATATTTTAGGTTATTTCGATAACGGTATTTCAGTTATATCGGTAATGGTATTTTAAGGGTAATGGTAGTCAGTTATTTCGATGCATCCCGTAATTTTTTTTTACAAAAGCCAAACGAGATTAAAAACAGAACCAATTTATCAACTTAATGTAAAAAAATACTCAATAACCACGGGAAATTACCAAAAAGCAGAAAATTGAAAATAACGGTAACGGTATTTTAGGGATAACAATATTTCATTTGTTTCGGTAACGATATTTTAAGGGTATTGATATTTCATTTATTTCGGTATCGGTATTTTAAGGATAACGGTATTTAAGTTATTTCGGTAACGGTATTTTAAGGATAACGGTATTCCGGGTGTTTCGGTAACGGTGTTTTAGGGGTAACGGTAGTCAGTTGAAAGGGTTTTGAATCGATAACGGTATTTTAGCGGTATGCCTGCCAACCCTGGGAAGAAATCAATTTTTTTTTTGGAAAACGTTAACCCGTGCCGAAACTTGGACGAAAATGGCCCATTTTGGAAAAAAATGCATTACTATTACAAATTCCCAAAATTCGTAATTTCGAAAAACATTATTTTTTATTTCATTTATTCATTTAATATAGTTAAAATGATCCAGATATGGAATTTTGACTTCATCGGATATCATTACCCCACTTTAGCCTGGAATCCAAAATGACCCACGAATTTGACAAACATGCAAATACGTGTTTTTTTAAATTAATTACATTTTTTTTTAAAATGCCTAATTTGGAGATGCCGATTGCTATTTGTACCACATATTAGTTGATATTAAAGAAAAAAAAAATTAATTGGAAAAATGATAATTCGAGTTTGTGTTTGGAGCGACTGCTTTCCAGAACATTTTACAAAAATTGTGCTTATTTTGCCAAAATTTAACAAAATTTGAATGTTTTCATCGAATTTTACATAGTTTTGGGAACAGTATTACTTAAATTTGGTAAGACTATAATTATCTTTATATTTGTTTAAAAAGTCGTAAAATTTAACATAGATGTCTGCTAATACGGCATTTTTGAAAATTTCAACCGGGAGGGGCAGAAAAAGAAAAAGTGTCCCCCACGACGGCCTGCCCTAACTTCCGAAACTAGGAAGCTGAAACTCGGTGTGTGGATTCGTCCTCCAGCTTGGACGCCGTCTAGCGCCAGATTTTCGTAAATTCTTGCCGGGAGGGGCATAAATAGTAAAAGTCTCCCCTTTGACGGCCTGCCACTGGCTAGAAATCTGAAATGTAAAATATGTATTCCTTGGAGAATGGGCTCACTTATCTGGAAGGTAGTTTTTTGAATTCTGGACAGGGGCATTGCAAAAATGGGGGTCAAGAAAGGAAAAGTGCCCCTTAAAGGCCTGCAAAAACCGTTGGAGGTAGGAAGTTAAAATTTGGTATGAAGGTTGCTCCTCCATTTTAGACATCGGCTAAGACGGGATTTTTGGAAATTTCTACAGGTAGGGTCAAAAACAGGAAAAATATCCCCCTCAAACTGCTGGAACTAGGGAGCTAAAATACGGTATGTAGGTTCCTCCTCCAATGTAGACGTCTACTAAGACGAAATTTTTGGAAATTCCTACCGGGAGGGGTAAACAGGGAAAAAGTCACCCCTTTGACGGCCTGGCCATACTGCTGGAACTAGGAAGCTAAAATTCCTCCTCCAGCGTAAACGACATCTAAGACTGCATTTTTGGAAATTCTTGCCGGGAGGGACAAAAAGGGAATACTTTTTCAACCTTGATGGCCTGCTCGAACCTCTGCCTAGAAAGCTGAAATTTATGTGTGGGCCTTGGAGTATGGGCTAACTTATAGACAAGTTATTTTTTGGGACTTTGGACAGGAACTTGGTAAAAAGGGGGGTTAAAAAGGGGAAAATTACCCCTTAAGGCCTGCCTCTAGAAGCATAAAATTTAAAAAACGAGTGTATTTGAAGTACCAAAATTAAGAAACAAAATGGGGAACGAGTGGAATTGAAACACTACACAAGTGGGATGAAATGGAAATGAATGGGGAACGAGTGGAATTAAAATAGTGGGCAATGGAATGGATAAGGGAACGAAATGGAATTTGGAACAAAATGCAATAGGGAGCGAGATGGCATGGAATGGCGAGCGAGTGGAATTGAAACATTGGAACGGAGCAGGTGCAAAGGAAATGAATGGGAAGAGGAACGACTGATATCAAAACACAAGATAGTGGGTGCGAAATGGAATGAAACGGGGAACGATTGGGATTGGAATAATAGGTAATGGGAAAATAATAGATAATGGGAATAATAGAAAATGGGTTTTTTACCGGGAGGAACAAAAAGGGGTAAAGACCCCCTTTTAATTACATGTGCAAACACTTTAAGCAAGGAATATGAAATTTAGCATTGAAGCATATTCTACAAAAAGGTTAAACAAATTTATTAAAAGACAAAAACCTTAGAAAATGAATGCCTTTCTTATATTCCGATATATCGGTGGAAGAAACCGGTGCAGTAAACTTTCCAAGTGAATTTGTGAATTTACTTGAATTGCTAGGTCTACTTTTATATAAACTGTAATTAAATAAACTTTAAGGCACGCTAACAACGCAGCGAGCTTTGCCCGCTAGTTCTTTCATAATGAAAGAATAAAGAATATATAAAAGAATAATGTGAGTGACTGACTAACTGACTCACTGACTCAACATCGCCCAGCCCAAACCGCTGAAGCTAGCAAGTTGAAATTTGGTATGTAGGTTCCTCCTACGGCGTAGACGTCCGCTAAGACGGGATTTTTGGAAATTCCTACCGGAGCGGGCAAAAAGGAGAAAAGTCTCCTCCTTGACGGCCTGCCAAAACCGTTTTGGCTAGAAAGCTGAAATTAAAAATACGTATTCCTTGGAGTATGGGCTAACTTATCTGGAAAGTACTTTTTTGAATTTTGGACAGTGCCCCTCTTAACGGCCTTCCCAAACCGCTGGAGCTAGGAAGTTAAAATTTGGTATGAAGGTTCCTCCCATGTGGTAGACATCTACTAAGACGGGATTTTTGGAAACTCCTACAGGGAGGGGCAAAAAGGGGAGATGTCTCCCCCTTGACGGCCTGGCCAAACTACTGGAACTAGGAAGCTAATATTCGGTACGTAGATTCCTCCTCCAGCGTAGACGACCGCTAAGACGGCATTTTTGGAAATTCTTACCGGGAAGGGTAGAAAGGGGACAAAAAAAATTAATTTTTTTAAAAAAGTACCATTTTCCAAAAAAAGTGCAATTTTCCAAAAAAAGTACTTTCCAAAAAAGTACCTTTCTCCAAAAAAGTACCTTTCTCCAAAAAGTACCTTTTTCCAAAAAAGTACCTTTTTCCAAAAAAGTAACATTTTTCAAAAAAGTACCATTACAATTTTCCAAAAAAAGTACTTTTTTCCAAAAAAGTACCTTTTTCCAAAAAAAAAATACCTTTTTCCAAAAAGTATCTTTTCTCCAAAAAAGTACCTTTTCCAAAATAGTAACATTTTCCAAAAAGTACCATTTTCCAAAGAAGTACCATTTTCCCAAAAAAGTACCTTTCTCCAAAAAAGTACCAATTTCAAAAAACAAAAGTACTTTTTCCAAAAAAGAACCTTTTTCCAAAAAAGTAAATTTTTCCAAAAAAAATACCTTTTTCCCAAAAAATGCATTTTCCAAAGAGGCAGTACTTTCCAAAAAAGGACTTTGTCAATGTCTTTCAAATGTCTCCCCCTTGACGGTCTGCTGCAACAAGATAGCTGAATTTCGAAATGTAAGTTCCTCCTCCTGTGTAGATATCCGCTAAGACGGGATTTTTAGAAATCCTATCGTGAGGCGCGATAAGGGCCGTCTTCCCCTTGACGGCCTGCCCAAACCTTTTTGGCTAGAAACCTAAAATTTTAAATATGTATTCCATGGAGTAGGGCTAACTCTCGACCATGTACTTTTTCGATATTGGAACAGGAACATGGTGAAAATGGTTGCCGAAAGGTGAAAGTGTCCTCAATAACTGCCTTCCCGAACCGCTGATGCAACGAAGTTAAAATTTCGCATGAAGACACCCGCGAAGACGGAATTTTTGGAAATTCTTACAGGTCAGAAAGAAGAAAAGTCTCCCCTTGATGGCCTGTTAAAACCCCTTTGGCTAGAAACCTAAAATTTAAATTGTATGCCCCTGTGGTATGAGCTAATTTATTAAGGGAAAGTGATCATTTAACGGCCTGTCCAAACTGGAACTAGGAAGCTGAAATTCGGTAGAGTAGACGTCCGCCAAGTCGGCATTTTTGAAAATTTAACCGGAAGGGACAAAAAAAAGAAAAAAAAAGTCCTTGACGGCCTGCCCAAACTGCTAGAACTAGGAAGCTGAAATTTGGTGTGTATATTCCTTCTCCAGCTTAGACGCGGGATTTTAGGAAATTCCTACCGGGAAGGTCACAAATAGTAAAATTCTCCCTTTGATGACCTGCCAAAATCCCACTGGCTAGAAATCTGAAATCTTATACATGTTCGTTGGAGTACGGGCTCACTTATCGGGAAGGTACTTTTTGCAAAAATGTTGCAAAACCCTTACCACAGCATTCCCAGAATGACGAACAAAAAAAAACCACAATAAAAAAAAACTGCCCAAACCGCTGTAGGTAGGAGGTTGAAATTTGGGATAAGGGTTCCTCTTTTATTGTGGATATCCAATAAGACGGGATTTTTGTATATTTTTACAGATAGGGTCAAAAACAGGAAAAGTCTTTCCCTTGGCGGCCTGGCCAAAGTGCTGGAACTAGGGAGCTGAAATTCGGTATGTAGGTTCTTCCACGAACGTGGGCGTCCGCTAAGATGGCATTTTTTGAAACTCCTACCGGGAGGTTTAAAAGTGACGGCCTGGCCAAACTGCCAGAACTAGGAAGCTGAAATTCTATATGTAAGTTCCTCCTCCCACGCAGATGTACGCTAAGAAAGCATTTTTGGAAACTCGTACCGGGATGTGTAAAAAGGGAGTAATTTTCCCCTTGATTGCCTGCCCGAACCCCTCTGACTTGAAATCTGAAATTTATAAAATGTGTTCCTTGGAATATGGGCTAACTTATCGACAAGGTACTTTTTGGAACTTTGGACGGGACGTGGTAAAAATGGGGTTAAAAAGGGGAAAATTTCCCCCTTAACGCCTGCCTCTTTGGTTAGAAACCTAAAATTTAAAGAACGAGTGTATTTGGAACTCAAAAATTAAGAATCGGAATGGAAAACGAGTGGAATTGAAACACAACACAAGTGCAATGAAATTTAAATGAACTTGGAACGAGTGGAATGGAAACAACAGACAATGGAATGGAATATGGAACAAAATGGAATAGGGAGCGGGATGGCATGGAATGGGGAATGAGTGGAATTGAAACACTACATTTAAAAAAAGGAATGGAACGGAGCAAGTGCAAAGCAATGGAATGGAATGGAAAGAGGAACGACTGATTTTGAAACACAAGACAGTGGGAACGAAATGGTGTACGAAATAGAATCTGGGAACGAGTTGCACTGGAACACTAAAATTGTTAAACGAAATGGAATGGAACGGGGAACGAGTGAAACTGCAATATTAGATAACTGGAGGGAAATGGAATTTCAATGAACTACTGAAGATTGGCACTTGAAATTTCGTATTTGACTATCTCTAATTCATCCATTCATCCACTGAGGCAGAATTATATATATTTGGGAATTTTTGCGGGGGAGGGGGAACAAAAAGGGGTAAAGAACCCCTTTTAATTACCTGCCCAGCAAAATCTTTCATTACCAAATAAGTGGTTATATAATAGAAATTCATAGCTCCGCACAACTTATTTTTTGGCGTCTAAACTCATTATTTTTGTTTGGCGTGGTCGTTTTTATAAGTAGTCACGCTTACCTGCTCGCTTACGAAAAAATGAGAAATAAGTAGTTACGAGATTTTGAATAATAAGTGGTTACATACATGCTTACAAAATGTTGAATTATAAGCGGTTATCCGATTGCTTACTTGATTCTTAAAAATAAGGAGTTAAGCAAATACTATTAGCTTAAGGAAATACATTCTGAAAAATTAAAGTTTTCTCTAGTGTGTAATTTTAGGACTCGTCATAAAAATTTAAACATAAAACATATTTACATATAATAAATAAAAATGTATAAAATTTAAATCTGTAAAAAGTACTTATTTAAACTATTACGAGTAAGTCATTATTTTATATTTAGAAACAATTAATACAATAGGCCGTGATTAGGAAGTCATTATTTTATATTATAAAATAATGCAAAAAGTAATGATATATCATTTTTGGTAATGCAGATAGTAATGACGTGTCATTGCCAATATTTTGCTGGGTGTGCAAACACTTTAAGCAAGAAATATGATACTACAAAAAGGTTAAACAAATTTATTAAAACAGAAAAAACCTTAAAAAAGAATGCAATTTGTATATTCGGATATTTAAACTGCCAATAAAGAAGCATCGGTGGAAGAAAGCGACGCAAAAAACTTTCCAACAAAATTTGTGAATTTACTTGAATTGCCAGGTCTACTTTTAAAAAACTGGAATTAAATAAACTTTAAGGCACGCTGACAATGTAGCGGGCTTTACCCGCTAGTATAGGTATATACTAGGGATGCCAAAAACCGGAAATCCCGAAATCCCAGGATTTTCGGGATTGGCAAAATTCCGAATCCCGGGATTATTTCTCAAAAATCCCGGGATTTTCTTATTTATTAATATTCAAAGATTGCGCAGAAAAAGCTTTATTAAGTTTTAGAATAATTCATGCGAAAAATCAAGTTCATTTGTTATTTTACCGGTTTATTCTTCCAAGCGAAATTCGACTTTTAAAACCTTATTTTGGCTGGGAATGTAAGTTTGAATTCTTCCATGAAAATATTTGATAACGATAACCAAATAACTCTGTTGCTGTAATTACACGATCCAGTTGGCAATGTTGTCGCAACGAATCTGTTTTAAAATCTCCTTAAAAAATACTGGGCGCAAGCCTGCATATATTATCTGGGCGCAGGCCTGCATATACTATACCAAGGGTGGGCACGGATTTGTCCGCGAGGGCCATATTATATTTTTCATAGATTATGAAGGGCCGCACCATACAATAAAAAAAGAAAACAACAAATCTTTAAGTAAAATAAAAGCGTAAGGAGCTAACGATTTTTTTTTTTTGTAAAACAAACGGTTTTCGAATCCATCTATTCCAAAACTGGTTCAACAAGAACTCATTACAAACTCAACTACTTTCAAATTCTGTTTTGGTTTTTTTGAATTACATAAGTAGATTTAACATTATTCGAACACTTTTTTAAAGTTTTCGCATTGATCCGCGGTGTCGCGGAATCGGTCAACGAAAATTTGACCAACAAAAAATATATATAAAAGTTCCTCCTGGATTCGAATTTTTAGTTAACAATTTAGTTAGCGCAGAGCAAAAAAAAATTCCGCCCTCTAAAGGGACACTATGCACAAAATGGTTAATTTAGACGATGATTACAAATTTAAAGATTTAGTCAGTAATTTAAAAGTAAAAGTTAAGTTTAAACTCGTGCTTTGTTCTGACTACAAAACTCGCCCACTCAACAAAAAAGTCTGTAATGGCTACTGAAAAAGTTGATGTTATTACTGGAAATTTAACTGTTTTGCGCCCTTCGGTATATTTAGCTAATTTTAGCAACTCAAGCTTACTTACTGATTTTACAACCCAGGTGGAAATTGAAAACGGTACAAAAAACAAAGCGCTGTGAGAGCGTTTGTTGTCAATGGTACAAAAAAAAGCGTTTTCACAGCGTTGAAAAACATTATTTTGGATTGCTTTTCGAACGTTCACAAACAGTATTTTAGGAGCGTTTGTGAAATAAAAACACTGTTAAAACATTTCTTTAAAGCGTTTTTCTAACGTTTGCAAAAAGTACTTTAGCAGTACTTTTAAAGAATATATAACCGATTATTTAAAAAACACTGTCAAAACATTGATTTAAAGTGCCTTCAAAATGTTCGAAAAAGTGCATTCCAATGTCAGAGTCCCCCTTTTAAAGTGTTTGATCATTATAGCAATCATTATTTATGTAAAAGAGTTATAGGAATTGTCTCATTATGAAAATTTGTAAGAATACACTTAACTTGCACTAATTGTATACTAATATCAGCATAATTTTCATTCAATTTTTTTACATTATACAATCCAATTTCTTTTGATGAAAGTGGATATTTAAAAGCATCAGTTGTTTCATTATAAATTTGGCCATTTAAAAAGATATAATCACAATTGTGTTTACAATGTTTGATACTAAAAATTTCTTTAATTACTAGAATATTTCCATTACTTAGTAGGCATACGTTGTCAGGGTGAGATGAAGTGAATTAAAAAAAAATAACAATTTAATTGATAATTTTTTCAATATCATTTTGAAATGTTTAATTTTCTACGTAGTTTCCGCAATTTCAATTGGTATAAATATTGTTTTACAATATAATACAATTTATAAATACAATGTCATTGTATTTATAAATTGAGATTTCAAAAGTTAAATGTTTCTCATACAACGGATTGGTTTGTTAATATGATAAAATTTTAGTCGAGAATAACCCAACAGTACAAGCATTTTTTTCTGTGTAATATTTTAAATAATTCAAAATCCTGAATAAAATACTTTTTGGGTGGGTCTAATACTGCAGGTTTAAACTTAGGTTAATACTTAATCCAAAAATTTGTTGTTATTTTGTGTATATTTTTTTGACATTTTATTTTGTTTTTAGTTAAGTTTAAGTTAAACCTACAGTATACAGTGTATTTTTCATAACTTTACAATAAATTTTAATTCAAATTTAATAAAATATAATTTATTAAAAAATGTTAATATATAAAAATGTTTTAAAAAATGATTGCCATACTTGCATTTAAAACGACGGCAAAGTACTTCATTTGTTTATTTTCTAACGATTTGACAGCGTTAAAATTGGTATGTTGTAATAACTTTTATAAACCGTCGAGATAGTACTTTGAAAATTGTTTTTGGAACAGTTTGACAACGATATAAAATACCACCCTGAGACCGTAAATCATGGTTATCATTTGGGTCGTTTTCACAATGCTCTGAAATTGTAAACCAGAATGTTCTACATACGCTAGTTTGACGTTTGAAAAAGCATTTTAAAGTTTTTTTCTGCAACGCTTTGAAAACGTTATAAAATACCACCCTCACACCGTAAATCATGGTTATCATTTGGGGCGTTGTCAAAACGCTTTAAACTTGTAAATCGATATATTCTGAAAACGTTTGTACCACGTTTTAAAATGCTTTTAAAACGTTTTCACGATCGTATTTTTCCACCTGGGAAACCACTGAATTTTAAGACTTCAAACCAAATTTTTATTAAATGAAATTTAACCACTACGAACAAAGTTATCCACTTTTTCCGGAAACTCTCCCATTAAGGCTTTTATGGTAGTTTCTGTCACCTTTTTAGAGCAGGTGGTCCATCTACGATTGAAATCTTGCATGTCCTGGGAGACATTTTTTGTGCCCTTTAATTCTCTTTTAACAGGAGCCCAATATCTCTCCACTGGCCTGAGCTCCAGGCAGTTTGGTGGATTTGCCTCTCTTGGTACAAAAACCACATTATTATCATTATACCACTCCAGAGTTTTCTTGCTGTAGTGACAAGATGCTAAATCGGGCCAAAAGTATGTGGATACATTGTGTTGACTTAAAAATGGAAGAAGTCTCTTCTGCAAACACTCCTTGATATAAATTTCGCTGTTTATAGAGCCAGATGTCACAAATGACTGGCTTCTTTGGCCGCAGCTAACATAACATAAAATTCTTGACCACGGAGCTGCGAAAAATCAGCCAGGACATAAGTTTCGTCGTGCATTATACAACAGTTGTATTTTTGTATAAAATTTGATTTCAATTTTCGAGCTCTGGTTTTGGCCTCCAAATTTTTAAAAACTTTAACCTTTAACTTTATATGCTTTACCAATGTTACGATAACCAGTCGTTGTTCCTGTTCCCGGCTTTCTTTCAATTGTTAGGAGTTCCAGATACCTGTTTACCACTTTTGAAACTGTTTGGCGGCATACATTAGTCTCTTTTGCAATTTTTTTGTATGTCCATGTTTGGTTTTGTTGAAAATATTTAATTATTTTTGAACGCACTTTTCTTTCATCGTCCATTCTGTAAAAAATTGCTAATTAAAACCCTGGTGCCTCTTTTCTGGTACGTTAAATTTAAATCTGTTTTGTTTTTGTTCAGAATTTTCATTTGTATATACTGTTTACTAATTTTTTTAGGTATATAGAAACTTTCACATTTTAAAATGTCAAATATTTCTATGCTTATGTCAAAAATTCTACTAGCCCTATGGGCTAGTGAAATTTTATTCACCTCAAAACTGTCAAAAATTTACCATAAAAAATACTTTGCTCCGGTTTCACACACGCTCATACAAAAAATTTTTTATAAATATGGGCAAATTTAAATGCCGGAATCCCGAAAAATCCCGTAGTCCCGAAAATCCCGGGATTTCGGGATCGGCATTTTCAAATATCAATCCTGATTGGCATCCCTAGTATATACTAAGTTTCAGTCTTTCTAGTGTTATATATATTATATATATATTTATTCCCGTCTTTCCAAGTTGGAGCATAGGGCCATTACAAATGTATTCCATTGAGATATGTTACAAGCTATTAGTTTAATCTCATTCCAGGACTTCCTTGTGATTGTTATCTCGGAGTCCAACTGTCTTCTCCACCTCTTCTTCTGGTGCCCTGTGGATTCCAGTCAATGGCTGCACGTGTTATGTCATCTGCTGGTTTACGTAATGTGTGAACTAGCCAATTCCACTTACGCCTCAATATTTCGGTGGGCAGAGGAACTTGATTGGTGGCTGTCCACAGGTCGTTATTGGACATCACATTAGGCCAAAATATTTTTAAAACCCTCCTCAGGCACCTATTGGCAAAAACTTGAAGTGAGTTTATGTCGCGGGCAGCGGCATTCCATGTCTCGCATCCATACAAAAGAGTTGACTTCACGTTGGAGTCGAATAAACAAATTTTGGTTTTTATGGATATATGGAAAGCCTTCCATACAGGGCGTAGTAGGCCGAAGGACCGTCTGGCACAATTAATACGGTTTTCTATATCCGCACTAGATCCTCCACTGCTATTGATGATGCTGCCGAGGTAGCAGAAGCTGCTAATATCTTGAAGCACGGTACCGTTCAACTGAAGAGACTGCCTGTTGGCGGTGTTCACACGCATGGATTTAGTCTTTGCTAAATTTATTTTCAACCCTGCTTTCGCTGTCGCTGCTTCTAGGAGTCTTAATTTTTCAGACATGTCGTTAAACGTGTGTGCCATGAGACAAATGTCATCGGCGTAATCTAAGTCACCTAACCGCTTGTATAGGCCCCATTGAATTCCGGTGAAGTATTCTGTTGCGGTCTTCATCACTACATCAAGAACAATGTTAAATAGTAGAGGTGACGTAACGCATCCCTGTCGTACCACGGTATTTACATAGGCATTTCATAATTTAAATAAAACAAACATAAAACGAATGCAAAATTAAAATGAATGCGAATTTTAAAAAATTGTTTAAAAATTATTCATTGTTTTAATGAATTATGTTTATAAAATCTATGAAAGGCTTCGTTAAAAATATGAACAAATCATACTAATAATTATTGCATGCCTTAATGAAATAATTGCATTAAGTAATTGCTAAAATGAAAAATATTTATGAAAATATTTCATACAAGTAATGAATTTATTTCATTAAAACACATAAAACTTTCACAACGTTTACTTAAAATTAATGAAAAAATTTAATACATTCTATGAATTTTTCATTAGTTTAATGATGCCTTTCATTAAAATTGATTTAATAAAACATGTTTCATTGATTCAATAAAACTTTCCTTTGGGGACTTTCCAATGAAAAAATGCATTGTGTTAATGAACAAATTCATTAATACAATGTACAAAATTCTATCAGCGTATAGATCTCACTAAAAATATATAGTATTTAAATTCAAACTGTAACGGAACATTATTTTGAATTCTATAAAAAATAAAAAAGTAGTCCCCCTGATTATACCCTACACCGCTACGTGGAGAGGGTAACACCAAAAAATATTGCTTCTAGACCCACCTTTTAGTATACCGATCGACGATTTAACGATGTCCGTCTGTCTGTCCATGCATTATTGTGCGCATTCTACAGGTCGAAAATATCAAGATATTTTTATGAAATTTGGTACACCTACTTACGTCGGCCCAAGGACGACGCCTACTGATTTTGGTTGAAATCAGTCCATGTTTAGACCTATTACCCATATAAGGGTACCCCCAAAATTGTCTTTTTTACACGCTGCAGGTCGCAAATACGAAGATATTTCAATGAAATTTGGTACACAGACCTATGTCGTCCCAAGAACGGAGCGTATTGATTTTGGTTGAAATCGGTCCATGTTTAGACCTAGTGCCTATATAAGGGTACCCCCCCCCCCAAATAGTTTATTTCAATGAAATTTGGTACACAGACCTATGTTGGCCCAAGAACGGAGCCTAGTGGTTTTGGTTGAAATTGGTCCATGTTTAGACCTAGTGCCCATATAAGGGTACCCCCCAAAATTGTCTTTTATACATGCTGCAGGTCGCAAATACGAAAATATTTTAATGAAATTTGGTACACAGACCTACGTCGACTCAAGGACGAAGCCTATTGATTTTAGTTAAAATCGGTCCATGTTTCGACCTAGTGCCCATGTAAGGGTCCCCCCAAAATTGGCTTGGTTACACGCTGCAGGTCGCAAATACGAAGATATTTCAATGAAAATTGGTTCGCTCACTCACTAAGTTCCAAGGAAAAAGCCTATTGATTCTAGATAGGATCGCTCCATATTTGGACCTAGCGCCCATATGGGCTATATTTTCGATTTTCTCTTGTTTTATGATTTTATAGAAAATTTTGACACACTCAGGGAATTATGTAGGTAAAATCAACTGCAAATGGCAGTTACAATAACTGCATTTGCACTTAAAAAGGTGTAGACTACATTTGCAGTTAAATTAACTGCAATATGAAGTTATTTTTAACTGTTAAAAATCAACTGACAAATGTAGTAAAAACAACTACACATGCAATTGAAACAACATACATGCAAATTATTGTAAAACTGTACAAACAACTGCAAATGTAGTTAAAAAACATAAATAAAAATTATTTTAAAAATTATTAATTTAATAAAAAACAAATTTATGTAAACACTCCTAACTTAATTTTATTCTATTTAAAATTGAGAAATCAAAATTTACACTAATGTCACTTTTATTTTTCACTAGTAAGATATTGTTGTAGATGTCCGTCTGTGAGGGATGAAATATGGCGTTGTTTGGCTTCCTTTTTTTCTCCAGGTAGAAAGAGATGAGGATATAAAAGAACTGAAAGAAAATAAATACAATAATTTTTAATAATCCCGTAAATAAATTTATATTATAAAACTTACCTTATTATTTTAATAACTTAATAAAAAATATATAAACTTTTCCGTATTACGCGTCCTCACTCTTTGGCGTTGTTTTATGACTAAGACAAGAGAAAACATGTTCTACTCATATTCTTTCACTAGAAATTTCTAAACAAGCGCGTCATACACATGCTCCTGATTGCTTCGTGTGTGTGCACACACACTTGAAAATATAAGTATTTGTAAAAAAAATTCAAAATAACTGCATAAAATAAATGTTACTACAATGTGGTTGTTTTTGTAGTTAGTTTGAAAAAATAACTGTCAAAAACATTGAAATATTTTGCTCTAAGTAAATTAACTACAATTGTAGTTAAAATAACTACAACCGCATTACTACACAAATAACTGTCATGTAGTAACTGCAGAACTTTTCCGTTTTAACCCATTCAAATTTCGGATCCAAACATTAGTTGGCTTTAAATCAGACTGCACTCAGGGAATTATGTAGGTAAAATCAACTGCAAATGACAGTTGAAATAACTGCATTTGCACTTAAAAAGGTGTAGACTACATTTGCATTTAAATCAACTGCAATGTGAAGTTATTTTTAACTGTTAAAAATCAACTGACAAATGTAGTAAAAACAACTACAAATGCACTTAAAACAACATACATTCAAATTATTGTAAAACTGTACAAACAACCGCAAATGTAGTTAAAATAACATAAATAAAAATTATTAATTTAAGAAAAACAAATTTATGTAACCACTCTTAATTTTATTCTATAATAAATTAAAATTGAGAAATCAAAATTTAAACTTAATGTCACTTTTATTTTTCACTATTAAGATATTGTTGTAGATGTCCGTCTGTGGGGGATGAAATATTGTTTGGCTTCCTTTTTTATACCCTACACCACTACGTGGTCAGGGTATTAAAAGTTTGTGCTGATATTTGTAACACCAAAACATATTAATCCTAGAACCACCTTATAGTATACCGATTGGCTCAGAATTTTTTTTTTTTATTTCGATTAAACGATGTCCGTCCGTCTGACTGTCTGTCCATGCATTCTTGTGCGCACTGTACATGTCGCAAATATTAAGATATTTTGATGAAACTTGGTACACCGACTTGTGTTGGCCCAAGGACGAAGCCTATTGATTTTGGTTAAAATCGGTCCATATTTAGACCTAGTGCCCAAATAAGGGTCCCCCCAAAATTATATTTTTTATACGCTACAGGTCGCAAATATTAAGATATTTTGATGAAATTTGGTACACAGAACTATGTTGGCCCAACAACGAAGCCTATTGATTTTGGTGAACATCGGTCCATGTTTAGACCTAGTGCCCATATAAGGGTCCTACCAAAATTATATTGTTTATACGCTGCAGGTCGCAAATATTAAGATATTTTGAAGAAATTTGGTACACCGACCTATGTCAGCCCAAGGACGATGCCTATTGATTTTGGTTAACACCGGTCCATGTTTAGACCTAGTGCCCATATAAGGGTCCCCCCAAAAGGATATTGTTTATACGCTGCAGGTCGCAAATATTAAGATATTTTGATGAAATTTGGTACACCGACCTATATCAGCCGAAGGACGAAGCCTATTGATTTTGGTTAACAGCGGTCCATGTTTAGACCTAGTGCCCATATAAGGGTCCCCCCAAAATTATATTGTTTATACGCTGCAGATCGCAAATATTCAGATATTTTGATGAAATTTGGTACACAGACCTATGTTGGCCCATATAAGGGTCCCCCCAAAATTATATTTTTTATATGCTGCAGGTCGCAAATATTAAGATATTTTGATGAAATTTGGTACACAGAACTATGTTGGCCCAACAACGAAGCCTATTGATTTTGGTGAACATCGGTCCATGTTTAGACCTAGTGCCCATATAAGGGTCCTACCAAAATTATATTGTTTATACGCTGCAGGTCGCAAATATTAAGATATTTTGATGAAATTTGGTACACCGACCTATATCAGCCCAAGGACGAGGCCTATTGATTTTGGTTAACACCGGTCCATGTTTAGACCTAGTGCCCATATAAGGGTCCTCAAAATTGGCTTGGTTACAAACTGCAGGTCGCAAGTATTAAGATCTTTTAATGAAATTTGGTTCGCTGACTCACATTATAGAAAATTTTGATACAAGTCCCATTTGAACCTATTCGAATTTCGGATCCAAACATTAGTTGGCTTTTAACCAGACTGGTGAAGGATATTGTATAGTCGGCATGTCCGACTTTAACTTTTTACTCGTTTACAGGTTGAAAGGGATGAAAATGTAAAAGAACTGAAAGAAAATAAATACAATATTTTTTAACATTCCCTTAAATAAGTTTATATTTTATATTATAAAACTTACCTTATTATTTTAATAATTTAATAAAATATATAACCTTTTCCGTATTACGCGTCTTCACTCTTTAGCATTGTTTTATGACTAAGATAAGAGAAAACATGTCTTCTCACATTCTTTCACTAGAAATTTCTAAACAAGCACTTCGTACACACAATCTTGTTTGATTCGTACACACATACACACTTGAAAATTGAAGTATTTGTAGCGAAATTCAAAACAATGTAGTAGTTTTTTTTTTAAATAACTGTTAAAAACTTTGAAAAATTTTGCTCTAAATAAATTACTGCAATTGTAGTTAAAATAACTACAACCGCATTACTACACAAATAACTGTCATGTAGTAACTGCAGAACTTTTCTGAGTATGGATATAGGGTATTATATAGTCGGCATGCCCGACTTTAACTTTTTTACTCGTTATGTAATGCGTTGGCGTGTTTAGTAAAAATGCTTCCATACAAATCGAATTTTTCAAAATCGAAATTAACAAAAAGTGAAATTTTCCTGGCGAATCCAATAGTTTTAATAAAATATAAGTCTTATTCGACTGTTAAATATTGCAAAAATACAACTTTGCGGTAAAAACGCCTAAATTTTCTGGAGTTGCTCGATTAATCGACCAACGGTTGATCGATTGAATACCGTAATAAATGTTGTCAGTTGCTATTAGGGATGCCAAACGGGAAATCCCGAATCCCAGGATTATTTCTCAAAAATCCCGGGATTTTCTTATTTATTAATATTAAATGAACGCAAATAAACAAAGTGAGCAATTTTAGATTAGCGGCGTTTTTTCTCGAATTTTCTCATATTTACAAGAAATTGATGCCAAGATATTGGTAAAATTGGAAATTAAGTAGATTATTCGAGTAAACTATGCAAAGACTTTGCAGAAAAATTTTAAAATTTGGTAAAAAATATTAAGTTTTTGAGTAGTTCATACGAAAAATCAAGTTTGTTATTTTGCCGGTTTATTCTTCCAAGCGAAATTCGACTTCTGAAACCTAATTTTGGCTGGGACTGTAGTTTGAATTCTTCCATGAACACATTTGATAACGATAATCAAATAACTTTGTTGTTGTAATTACACGATTCAGTGGGCAAGGTTGTCGCAACGAATCTGTTTTAGAATTTACTTACAAAATACTGGGCGCAAGTGTACTTAAGTGCAGGCCTTCATATATTATCCCAGTCAGAAAAATACAAACGGTAAAGCGATGGCAAGGTATTTTAACAGGTCGTACAAGTGCTGGCAAAAATTGCTTTCCCATTTCCAAAATGATAACGTCATTCGACAAAAGGATCAAAAACGCCGGAAAAGTACTGGGGAAACAAAATTTGACAAGTTGACCGCACTTGTACGTAAAAACCATACGTCAGTGTGGCAACATTTGTGAAAAGGAGACAAAGAGGAGATAAGAAAATAAACAAAGAAAATTTAAAAGTAGAATGCACAAATTATACCAGATATGAGTCAGCTGATTTGGGCAACATGGCCGACAGAAAATGAGCAAAACAAAACGCAAAAATTTAAGAAAAACACAAAAGATAAAGCACAATAATCTAAAAAGAGACAGATATATACAAAAAATGCGTAATCCAAAATGTATAGAGATTTTATATTGTTATCTCCCTCTTGCCTTGACTTCCATGTAAACAAAACCATACGGTTCGAGAATACTTTTTTGACACCTGTCATTACCCTACGGGAAATTTTAACAAACTGTCACCGAACTGGCCCCTTTATATGAAATAGACTGGTCACTTTTATATGGCGTTGTCATAGGAGGGGGAAATTGACCCCTTGTGACATGTCACAAGACAAATCCTGGGACAGGTTACTGAACTCTCATAAAAAACAAAGTTCAGTAATCCTGGGACAGGTTACTGAACTCTCATAAAAAACAAAGTTCAGGGACCTGTCCTGGGATTTGTCTTGTGACATGTCACAAGGGGTCAATTTCCCCCTCCTATGACAACGCCATGTAAAAGTGACCAGTCTATTTCATATCTGAGAGCAAAAAACAATAACAGAAAGCTGAATAGGAAAGAAAAACAATTCATAGCCACACTATGAGCAGGCCTTACGTGGGTTAGATGGCTAAGCTGTCGAACTCTAGTATATTGACGTTTGTAATGTGGGAATGCATGGGTTCGATTCCTACAGCCGACAGGTTGTTGAAAAAATGATCATATAGAGACAATCTGACAATAAAATATAAACAATAATACAATTTAATGGAAAATCACTGATGACGCCTGTCCAAAAGAAAAAGGCAGAAATTAGATCTAGTCTGATTTGCAGATTAATAATGTGTTTATAACTTTGAAAAAATGTTTTTTCTTCTACTTAACCTCAAACCTACATACATTTTTAACGTTGGCAAAACCGATAAATAGGTGGTCTGGAGTTATATGTTCCAAAATAAAATTTAAAAAAAGTTCATATGTATCTTTTTTTGGTCCTGTCGTGATATGATCCCAGGCCGTCATATTGGCAGAGGACAGCTCTACCCTCTGAGCTAACTAGAAAAACGTAAATGAAGGATAACATCTGTACAACTACTGGCTGTACTAAAATGCTAGCACTCGCAAAAAGTTTTTTGGAACTAATATGCCAGCGTTGGGAAAACAAAAGAAAGGTTGATCTAAAAGGAGCTTTTCCACAAACAAAAAATTGAATCTTATAAAATAAAAAAAGTTTAAATAAAAAAAAAAAAAATTTTTTTTCCTTGCAACCGGATTTGAACTCGGAACCTTCTCACTACAAACCTTTTTTAACGAAGCGTCATCATTTTTAAAAATCATTCCTCTACCAGTGAATTAATTTTTGTACCGCTGCAATTTTTGACTAGGTAGCTCTGGATAACCACTGGTTGCTAACGTTGGCATAGCACTCTTAGCCCATTCTTTGCCAGTGGGTTTTTTTTATAAACCACTGAAATTTTTGTAAAACAAATATTATCAAAACGCTTTTTGCAAACGCTGGCAAAGCGTACCAAATGAGTTTTCTGCCAGTCATTTATTTTTAGCGCCGTGGTTACCCAGTGGAATGCAGGTACATGATTTTTTGTACCACTGGCAATTTCTGACTGATATGTTTCAATATTCATAAAATGTACCACATTATTAATTAACAATTATTAAATAATTATAATACGCTTAATTCTATAAAAAAGTTAGTTACATAACATAAAAATTTTTATAAATAAAGGAAAATTTAAATCCCGAAATCCCGGGATCACGAAAAATCCCGTAGTCCCGAAAATCCCGGGATCGGGATTTTCAAAGTCAAGAATCCCGGGTTTTACAAATATCAATCCCGATTGGCATCCCTAGATTCTATCCATAGGGTCGGCATATCGTATATGCCGACCCTATCGATTTGTGTATTATTCAATTAGGGTTTGGGATTTCCCGGACTTTTTTATTTCCCGGGAAACGGGAATGAAAAAATTTAATTCCCGGGATTCCCGGGAATCCCGGGAAATATTTTTGATCAAAATTGTTAATGAAAACCAGCTATATAAGTAATTTTGTTAAAAAAAAAACTATTTCAGTACAAATGCAGTCTGTGTAGTGATAATTCAAAGTAAAAAATATTAGAATGTTGAACATTTGATTTCACATAAATTACTCGCAGCGCTGCCAAATGAATTGCATGATTCCAGCAGAAAGCACCCACTACTGGACTGTCGGAAACAAACCGTTTCATCACACTTGGCCCATATTGTGATATTCTTGTCCATTCATCTAAGATTATAGTAAATCTCCTATTGTTAGAAATATTGCTCGATATTTCTTTCATCATGATATCTTTTACATGATTGTAGTAATTTAATATAATGTTCTTTACATCGGTTTCATTTTTTTGCAATGCCAGGTTTTTATTATAAAAACTTTCTCGAATAAACGAAGATCTAGTTATGGTGCGGATTGACTGCGGCTAATTTGGATACCATTTCAGGAAATGTTTGCCCTACCATAAAACCTTTAATGCCTATTCAGCTTACACTTTTTTCTTCGGGTACTTTGCTAATTTTAGCTGAAACGTTATTTTTGTTGTTGTTTTCTTCAAGAAAAGTTGCATGACCATCAATTTTTTTTTTGTGAACCAAATTTAGATGTCGGATAACCAAATTTAGATACCACTGTTAACCAGTCTTTTCTTTTCACATTTATTAATGAAAACGTTACTTATAAAATTATTGGCTCTTAATATAAAAGAGTATTTTAAATTAAAAGTCGAATTTAATTTTAATCAAACGGCTTTGTTCATTTTGTGTATGAAAACCTTACAAAAATATTTATATTTTCAAATATTTTGATTGGTTGAAAATAAATTGACCAATCAATATTTTAACTAAAGTCGACTTTACCTAAATTATACATTTGAAAAATTTAGATAGTAAGGGCGATTATTTGTAAGACACAAAACTTTTTTTCTTATTTCTTTTAAACATTTTACCAAGTTTTTAGGTTTTACTACTTAAATTTTGAATAAGTTATGCGAAAAATCTTTATTAGTTGAAATGCTCCTAATTAATTGGCAAAGATTTTATTTGTGTGTCAAATAAATGTATTCCCTTTTAAAAGATTTTAACAATGACATTTTTGTTTTGGTATTTAAAATGTTTTTTATGACTAAAATTAAAAAATCCTATTCGAAACAAAAACAATTTAAAAAATTTAATATTTTTAAAATTTCCCGTTTTCCCGGGAAAAATATATTATTTTCCCGGGAATTCCCGGCAAACTTTTCCCGGGATTTCACGGGAATTCCCGCCCGGGAATTCCCGAACCCCAAACCCTATATTCAATACATAAATCGACTTTTGAACGCAAAAATGCTGTAAAGCCTTGGCTATAGATCAAGGGTGAGCACGGATTTGTCACCGAGGGCCACATTGTGGTTTTTCATAAATTATACAGAGCCACACCATACAAAGAAAAGAAAACTAACCCC
This sequence comes from Leucophora obtusa, assembly GCA_949987735.1. Taxonomy (NCBI): domain Eukaryota; kingdom Metazoa; phylum Arthropoda; class Insecta; order Diptera; family Anthomyiidae; genus Leucophora; species Leucophora obtusa. The sequence goes on along the minus strand of OX465295.1, from coordinate 114,483,454 downwards.
TCAATTCATAAATGCTTTGAAAAGTTATAGCATGTTTACAAAACGTCATTTTCATAAAAAATTTGTTCAATAAACCCCCTATAATTTTACAAAGCGTTTATGAATTTAGGGGTAAATCTTTAAGTAAAATGAATGCGGAAGGAATTTTTTTTTTAATACAAAAACTGTTTTCAAATCCCTCTATCTAAAACTGGTTCCAAAAGAACTCATTGCAAACTCAACTTTTTCCAAATACTGTTTTGATATTTTTGAATTACATAAGTAGAATTAAACATTATTGGAACACTTTTTTATAGTTTTTGCATTGATCCGCGATGTCGCGGAAGCGGCCAACGAAAATTTGAAAACTGAGCAAGTTAAAAGAGACTGAATATTGTTCCGACAAACATGTATAAAAATTCTTAGACTTTTGGATTCGAATTTTTATTTAACAATTTCGTTGCACATAGAAAAAATATCCCTCCGCGATTAAACGATGATTACACTACACGACTACAAATTTAGCGGTTTTCACCCAGTTTTGTGTGTCCCATTTCGAAAAAGGTGTTCAAGTTGATTCTATTTACACAGATTTTGCTAAGGCATTTGACCGTGTACCGCATGAATTGCTTTTATTAAAACTTGGTAAAATTGGTTTCCATTCGGAAATGTTAAGTTGGTTCCGTTATTACTTAACTGGTAGATATTGCACAGTTTCCATTGATGGTGTGTGTTCCGATTTTTTCATTCCAACCTCTGGCTTAGATCGAGTGGTGTTGTGGTCTGAACTTAATGGCCTTTTTTAACACAGCTAAATGCCATTACATGACATTTCATAGATGTCATCACGTCTTGTTAGCTCAATATTCCATGGGTGGTCAAGTTTTGTCATCTGTTATTGAAATTTTAGATTTAGGAGTAGTATTTGATTCTAAGCTTACGTTTTGTAGTCATTTGAACTACATAGTTAGTACCAAAGGCTTATTCTCTCCTAAGTTTTATTCGCCGTAACACTGCACGCTGAAAAAAAACGGCCTGTCCCAAACATATTTTTGCTGGTAATATATATATATTTGGGGAAATTGTTAAACATATTCGCCGTGTTTTTACTAGAAATAATATATATTTGCATGCAAATATATTATGTTTGTAAGCAAATATATTATATTAATATATAATGTTTGGATGAAATGAAATGACGCTATCGACAAATATTATATGTTTGGCAGAAAACATATAATATGTGTGTTATAGACAAATTATGTTTCCATGCAAATACTATATATAAATAATATATTTAGTTATAAAGCAATTATTAATATATGCCAAACAATAGGCGTATTTATTCTACTCTCCAAATTTCTATATATTTTAATGGAGAAACATAAAAAGTTAAATTAATACATCTACTGTTTGGCGATTATTTAATAACTAAATATATTATAAATCACATTGAATTTTACATCTAATACATTCATTGAAAAACAATAACTACAATCTCTTCATTTATTTTTTATTTATTTTTATTAACAAATATTAATTAAAAACTCTTATAATAAGTTAATACTTTAATATACACAATTGAATATTTTTTCTTTTTAACACAATTTTATGTTTTATTTATACTAATTTATTTTATTTTTTCACATCCTTCACAATAAAATTAATAAATAAAGGAAAAATATCACTAAATTTTCTGACTAGATGCAGTCTAGCTAAACCAAACGATTATTACCAACTACAAAAGTTATAATGGCTACATACAACTTTATATGTATCAAGAATGGAATTTCGCCGTTTTCCAAATATATGTTAATTGTATCCACAAATATAATTATTACCGGGAAATATATATATAGTAACTATAAAAACAATATAATTGGAAGCACACTGCAAATACATATATGGTAGTTTGTAAACATACATTGATTACCTCCAAACATATACAAAAACGTCTTTTTCCTCCGTGTGGTAATCTGTTTGATTATCATACTAAAAAATTTTTATATTCATCACTTGTCCGTTCTAGATTGGAATATGCTTCATTCATTTGGAGTCCTAATGCTAATACCCACATAAACCGTGTGGAAAGAATTAAAAAAAAATTCATAAAGTTTACCTTTTCTTTTTTGAATTTTTCAATTCCCCTTACATCTTATGAGCATAGATGTTCTTGGATTTCCTTGAAATCTCTTGAATCTCGTAGGAAAATTACGGCTTTATTATTTTTGCACGGCATTTTCTGTGGTGTAATTGATTGTCCTGATTTATTGCATTTAATTAAAATTATAGTTCCGCAGAGAACTCTTAGGCGAAATAATTTCTTCCATGTAGATATTCATAGAACTGATTATGCTTTGAATGAACCAATTACTAAGTCAATGAGGTTATTCAATAATCTTTGTGAAAATTTAGATTTAAGTACTTCTAATTTTAAGTTTAAAACTCTTTTAAATAAATTGTTATAAATAATTAGTTTTAGATATAAGTTGCTAGTCTGTAAGGATAATATTGTATCCATAGACTGAAATAAGGAATAATAATAATAATAATTACAAATTAAAGATTTAGTCAATATTTTAAGTGCTTTCGATAAATTAAAACGCCGACTTTTTCACACAGACCAATGCAAGGCAGTATTAAGACAAATGCGGTGCAGTAGTATAGTCAGCACTTCCCAGCAAAATCTTTCATTACCAAATAAGTGGTTATATAATGAAACTAAATTTTATATACTACTTATAATTCGGCGTCAGTACTACACTCATAGAAATAAATCTGTAAAAATAGCAGAAAAAGTTACTAAAAATTAGTTCAAAATGATGCTGCAGAAAAAACTGCTAAAATTAGCAGATTTTTTTACTAAATACTAGTAAAAGGAGAACAGCAAAATTAAAACTGTTAAATTTACAGAATTTTAGTTATATTTAGGCTAACTTTTAGTTAATTGAAAATAGCAAATTGTACTGTAAAATTTGCAGAAAATTTTGCTAAATATTTGTAGACTAAAAATAGCAAAAATAAACTGTTAAATCTACAAAATTTTTGCTATTTTTAAGCTAAATTTAGTTGAATGCAAATAGCAGTCTATTCTGCTAAAATCAGCTAAAAAACTGTAAACTGTTGTTTTTAAAAGGCTCGATTTTTATTTGCATTAAAAAAAATCGAAAAAAAACGTCGAAAATTTTAAAGTTTTTTGTGATTTTTAGGCTACTAATTATTTAGCAAATTTTTTTGCTGAATTTAGCAGGTTAATTTGCTTTTCTCCATTTACAAAAATTTAGATCAAATATAACTAAAATTCTGTATATTTAACAGTTTTATTTTTGCTGTTCCTATATTACTAATATATAGCAAAAAGAATCTGCTAATTTAGCAGTTTTTTCTGCAGCATCATTTTTAACTAATTTTTAGTAGTTTTAACTAAATTTTTTACGGACTTTTTTCTATTAGTGTAGTTATTTTTGTTAGGCGAAGCCGTTTTTATAAGCAGTCACGCGCGACTACTTATTTATTTATAGAGATAATGTGAATTTGGTAACTACTTATTTTTTAACCACTAGTAAGTATATAAGTAAGTCATATTATTTAACAACTTTAACCACTTATTTTTTAACTGCGTATAAGCACACGAATAACTACTTATTTTGGTAACTACTTGATATGCTTTTTTAATGCAGCAGGTAAGCGGGTGCACAAATTTGTGCGTTTTTTCATGCAGCGAATATGGACAACTACTTACAAAAACGACCTTGTCGAACAAAAATAATGAGTTTTAACACCGAGTTTAATGAGTTTAGACCCTAATTCTTCTGCTTATTATTTAGATATTAGTAATGAGCACCCATTACTGAGATTTTGCTGGGTTAGTACGAATTTTAAAAATCTTTACTTGAGTAATAAATTTCCAATAAAAAGACTGTAATGGCTACTGAAAATTTTATTCTTCGGTATATAATTGTAGCAACTCACGGCCTCTGATTTGAGTATAATGAAATTAGTAGAAAAAATTAGTAACCGCTACAAAATTTTAATCAAATTGTTATAAACTTTAATTTTAAAATTATTTGCTAAAATTAGAAAAAAAATTTACTGAATATTAGTACACTCAGATAAAAAAGTTTGTAAACAGTTTCCAATCGCACTATACTATTTTTATACTGATTATTAGTACAATTTTTATTTTTAGTAATCATTTTTGCTATTCTCTTATTACAAATTACGGATTTTTTTACTAATTTTCGCTGCTGATTTCAGAAAAACATTTTACTAATTTTTCAAAACCGAGTGCTAAATTTAGCAGAAAAATATACTAATTTAAAAATATTTTTTTTTTTTGATTTTTTACAATTATATATATGTAATTATTATATGTAATTATACGCTTGTTACAATCGAAAGAAATTTTTTTTTTTTTTTAGATTTTACAGTTTTTTTCTTTTTTAGTACAATTTTTTATAATTTCAGCAGATTGATTTTAAATTACAGTTTACAGAAATTTACTGAAATTTAGTAGCTGCAACTAATTATTTATACTAATTTCATTGTACTAAAATTATGATATTTAGTAAGTTTTTTAACTGATTTTAGCAAATCGATTTTGAATTGCATTTTACATAAATTTTACTATTGTACTACAGATCAGAAGACATGTGTTGCTAAAATTAGCAAAAAATACCGCTGGCCTCAAAACAGTTAAATTTCCCGTAATAACAGCAAAATTTTCAGTAGCCATTGCAGACTTTTTTGGTTGAGTGTATCATTCGGAGAAAAACCTTCGTCATACAATTTATAAAAAGCTTCATAAATGTGATGAAAAACAAAAATAAAACTTGACAAATATGTTAAAAGTTTTTCTTAAATGGAAAATGACATGATAGTTTCTCATGTATTTGTGAATGTCGACTAATTCGTAAAAGAAGTTGAATTAATTTTGTAAAGAATTACGGGACAGTTTTATAGTCAGAACTAAGATAGATTTTTGTCTTAATACATATTATCCTAGCGTCTTCATATGACGACATGAAAAGGCCTCTTTTTAAATGTGCATAATACTGTTACTTTTAACATGGAAGGAGATGTGTTAAAAGTTTTGTAAACAAAAAATGTTAAATATTCATTTTGTGTTTATTTTATCCACTTTGGTTGTTGTTTCTGGACTAGTGAATAGCCGAAAATCACTAAAATTCCAAAACTGCAAAAATTATGATTTCTTTCAATAAAGAAGGAAAATATCGAAATTTATTACATTAATATATTTTTCTTGTTTGCTTTTTCTAAAATTAAATTTGCTCCATCCCAGCAAAACTTTCTATTACCTGGTTATAAGGTTTGTAAGAAGAAATTAAGGTATGTAACCTCTTACTTTGCTATTCCAACAGCTATTATTTTAACAAGGGCATGTCATTGGAGGTATGTACTTTCCAAAAGAGGGCTAGGTAACAACATAAGAACATGTTACTTTAATGTTACATGTTAGGAGTTACGGAACCACTTACATAACCGATACTGAGCACAATACTACTTACATAACAGCTTAAAGTAAGGCCAAAAAAATGTGTTACAAACAGGTCTGAAATAACACATTAAAATTATGCGCTTACTTACTGTATAAAAATATATACTTCTTACAAAAAAAATTAAAATAAGACGTTATCGTGTTGGTTTTTTATAAATGCTAAAACAAAGCATATTCATATTTAATTAATATTTACTCAGATTAATATAAAGTTAACAAAAAACATAAAAGATATTTCAGTCAATATTTATGTATAAAACATATAAATTATTTGTATCGAATATTTTAAATAGAAAATAACACTCATGTATCGCATTACAAATAACTCCTTATTTTGAGGTATTTGAATACACCATCGGTAATAAGTGATCACGTATCACATTAAAAGTAACTCCTTATTTTACGGTTTTAAATATCACATCTGTAATAAGTCGCTGCTATTATTTAGAACTTATGTTGTGTATTACAAGTAGCTCTTTTCTTTGAGGTGTTTAAATATATCATTGGTAATAAGTTGCTATTACTACCCAGTAGTTATCCAGCACATTATACGTAAGACATTACATTTTAGTTATGAAATAATGCAATGGTAAGGGGTATGGTATTACCAGGTAATGTGTTCTGTAATACCAACATATTACCAAGGTTTTGCTGGGATATGGGTAAAACTAAAATGACCTCATCGCAATTTGGAAACATGTTATAATTTAATGAATTTGGGTTTCGTCATACACTGATAGAATTTTCGTTCATACCATTAATGAATCGATTTCATTAATATGGATTCATTGATTTAATGAAAAAATTCAATAACTCAATGAAAATTCATTGTTGTTATGAATTTTTCCATTCGATTTTTTTTTTATTTTTTCATAAAAAAATTCATTAAATTAATGAAAATTTCATAAAGAAAAACTTTAACTTATAAAATTGATTTCAGGTACAATTTTACCTGTTTTTGGTTTTCCCTATTTTATATGTGTTATTTTCGGGCTAAACAAAGAGACCCTCATCTCGGGAGTTTTTTTTGCAATAAAATTATTTCGTTTTATTACATAGTTTCATGGATGGTAACCGAAACGATGCGGTTATCGGTAAGGGTAACGCTATTTCAGATTATTTCAGTAACGGTATTTTAAGGGTAACGCTGTTTCATTTATTTCGGTATCGGTATTTTAAGGATAACGGTTTTTTGATTATTTCGGTAACGGTATTTTATGGTTAGCGATATTTCAGTTGTTTCGGTTAAGGTATTTTAAGGATAACGGTAGTCAGTTATTTCGATTCATTGCGCAATATTGTTTACAAAAAACAAACGAGATGAAAAACAGAACCAATTTACCAACAGAAATTATGAAAAATACTCAATAACCACGTGCAATTACCAAAAGCAGAAAATTAAAAATAACGGTAACGGTATTTTAGGGGTAACGGTATTTCATTTATTTCGGTAACTGTATTTTAAGGGTATCGATATTTCATTTATTTCGGTATCGGTATTTTAAGGATAACGGTATTTCAGTTATTTAGGTAACGGTATTTTAGGGGTAACGGTAGTCAGTTGAAAGGGTTTTGAATCGATAACGGTATTTTAGTGGTATTGCCTGTCAACCCTGCATAGTTTGGATAAGTATTTAATTTTTCGACAATACCCAGCAAAATCTTTCATTACCAAATAAGTGGTTATATAATAGAAATTCATAGCTCCGCACAACTTATTTTTTGGCGTCTAAACTCATTATTTTTGTTTGGCGTGGTCGTTTTTATAAGTAGTCACGCTTACCCGCTCGCTTACGAAAAAATGAGAAATAAGTAGTTATGAGATTTTGAATAATAAGTGGTAACACACATGCTTACAAAAAGTTTAATTATAAGTGGTTATCCGATTGCTTACTTGATTCTTAAAAATAAGGAGTTAGGCAAATACTATTAGCCTAAGGAAATACATTCAGAAAAATTTAAGTTTTCTCTAGTGTGTATTTTAGGACTCGTCATAAAAATTTAAACATAAAACATATTTACATATTATAAAAAAATTTAACTTAGTAAAAAGTACTTATTTAAACTAATACGAGTAAGTCATTATTTTATATTTACAAACAATGAATACAATAGGCCGTTATTAGGAAGTCATTATTTTATATTATAAAATAATGCAAAAGGTAATGATATATCATTTTTGGTAATGCAGATAGTAATGAGGTGTCATTACCAATATTTTGCTGGGTATTTCATTGAAGTTGCAAATTTTAATAAATTTCTATGCCTAAAATTCATAATATTAATGAAAATTTGTATTACACATTGTAAATAAAAACAAACGAATGCAATAATTAAAAACAAATGCAAATTTTCAAAAACGTTGTAATGTATTTTACAAAATTTCATTATTTTAATTAATTATTCTTATAATATCTATAAAACGCTTCATTAAAAATATGAACAAATCATTGTAACATACTTATAATAACTTCATGTCTTATTGAAATAATTTCATTAAGGTCCGATTACTGAATGCTCAGTTAGCTAATAACTGGGACTTTAGCTGACAAATTTGTTGTTGTCAAACATTTAAATTTAACTGCCTGCTAAATTGTAACTGGACATTCAGTAATCGGGCCTAAGTCTATGCTAAAATGAAAAATATTAATGAAATTATTTCATAAAAGTAATGAATTTAATTCATTAAACACATGAAACTCTCATAATGTTTATCTTAAAATAAATGAAAAAAAAATTCATATATTCTATGAAATTTTCATTAGATCAATGAATCCATTCATTAAAATTGATTTAATGAAACATGTTTCATTAATCCAATGAAACCGTTCTTTGGGGACTTTCCAATAAAAAAAATTCATTGTATTAATGAATTTGTTCATTAATACAATGAACAAATTCATTAGTGTATGACGAAGCTATGAGGATCTGTGTTCAAAATGAAGAAAATTTTTATTTGTATTTATTTTTAATATAGTCATTTTGGGTTGTCTTTGCTGTGGGGGTTGGTGGTAAATTAATTTTTACAAATTATCGAAAATGAAATTGTAACTTTTATTTGTTAAATCCGAAAACCATCTACACTGATAGAATTTTCGTTCATAGCATTAATGAATCGATTTCATTAAAATGGATTCATTGATTTAATGAAAAAATTCATTAACTGAATGAAAATTCATTGTTGTTATGAATTTTTTCATTAGATTTTTTTCTTATTTTTTCATAATTTCATTAAAAAAATTCATTAAATTAATGAAAATTCATAAAGAAAAAAATTAACTTATAAAATTGATTTCATTTACAATTTTACCTCTTTTTGGTTTTCCCTATACACTCCATTTCATAACTATAGCCGCACTATAAAACAGCTGATACATATGTGAGGTTCTAAATAATTTAGACATATAAAAGGCCTTATAACTGAAAGTTACATCTAAAAGACATATATTTCCACAAAAAAAATAAATTTTTTTAACGTAGAATAATTTAAATCGCCATTTTTATTTTTACTAGTGTGTACCTATATAGGTACACATATATATATACACTATACACTATATATATATAACTATAGCCGCAGTTTCAGAAAAATGAATTTAGAAGTTAAAAGCATTTGAGTAAAAAATTAAATAAAATAATTTAATTTTAGGTAAAGTCGACCTGATTTTATTTAATACCAAAAATTTTAATTTAATACCAAAAAAAAAAAAATAAACCAGGGTTGGCAGGCAATACCGCTAAAATACCCTTATCGATTCAAAACCCTTTCAACTGACCCCTAAAATACCGTTACCGAAATACCCGGAATACCGTAATCATTAAAATACCGTTACCGAAATAACTGAAATACCGTTATTCTTAAAATACCGATGCCGAAGTAAATGAAATATCAATACCCTTAAAATACCGTTACCGAAACAAATGAAATATTGTTATCACTAAAATACCGTTATTTTTAATTTTCTGCTTTTGCTAATTTCACGTGGTTATTGAGTCTTTTTTGTACATTAAGTTGAAAAATTGGTTCTGTTTTTAATTTCGATTATTTTTTGTAAAAAAATTGGGGGGATTCATAGAAATAACTGACTACCATTACCCTTAAAATACCGTTACCAAAATAACTAAAATACCGTGAACCGAAATAACCCAAATATCGTTATCTTTAAAATACCGTTACCGAAATAACTCAAATACTGTTATCCTTAAAATACCGATACCGAAATAAATGAAATAGCGTTACCATTAAAATACCGTTACCGAAATAAAATATCGTTACCCTAACGATAACCGCATTAGTTTCAGTTACCATCCATGAAAAAAACACATGAAACTCACATAATGTTAATTTGAAATGAATGAAAAAAAATTCATATATACTATGAATCTTTCATTAGATCAATGAATCCAATCATTAAAATTGATTTAATGAAACATGTTTCATTAATCCAATGAAACCGTTCTTTGGGGACTTTTCAATGAAAAAATTCATTGTATTAATGAACAAATTCATTAATACTATGTACAAAATTCAATTTTTTCTAATGAAAGTTTCATAGAATATATGAATTTTTTCATTAATTTTAAGATAAACATTATGAAAGTTTCATGTGTTTAATGAATTAAATTCATTACTTTTATGAAATAATTTCATTAAGTCTATGCTAAAATGAAAAATATTAATGAAATTTTTTCAATAAGACATGAAGTTATTATTAGTACAATGATTTGTTCATATTTTTAATGAAGCGTTTTATAGATTTCGCAACAAATCCACGTAAATGAAAAATAATTTTTTTTATATTGAGCTTGACAGCTTTTTTCGCAAAAGTATGAACAAAATACCGGGCTTAAGGTCTAAAAGCAAAAGTTGATCTAAGATGCAATTATGTGTAAACAAATCATACCATTATGTAAGCACTTTTTTGATGTTCAAAGGCTTTTCACAAAAAACTCGCTTTAAAATAAAAAAAAAACTGGAATCGGTTCGTAATGGGTTAGTAAATATGTTATATTAAACCCATTTCAATTACCTTTCCAATAATGCTCATATTGTCATATTTAACCGATAATAAATAGCGGAGATACGGGCAAGTCCATGCTTTAACTTTGACCCGAAATAGGGTTCTCCGACAAACATTTTTTTTTCCTATTCAGCCCAAAAAGTACTATCTAGAGGAAAAAATCGTGGCTGTGCCCCTAAAATCAACTTGTTCCCTTAAAGCCGATATAACTCCCGAGATGAGGGTCTATTTGTTTAGCCCAAAAATAACACAATATATAGGGCAAACCAAAAAGAGGTAAAATTGTACCTGAAACCATTTTTTTTAAGTTAAATTTTTTCTTTATGAAATTTTCATTAATTTAATGAATTTTTTTTATGAAATTATGAAAAAATAAAAAAAAATCTAATGAAAAAATTCATAACAACAATGAATTTTCATTCAGTTAATGAATGTTTTCATTAAATCAATGAATCCATTTTAATGAAATCGATTCATTAATGCTATGAACGAAAATTCTATCAGTGTATCTATTCTCTTTTTTTTAATTTTCATTTTGACAAAATTCATACAGGAAACTAAAACAAAGAAAACTCAATTATAAATTTACAGTGAAGAACTTAATTAGGCACCTACATTTGCAAGGTTTGGAACTTCGTACCTTAACTCAGTATGGAATATACCAAGATCGACAGGAAAATAGCTTAAAACTTCCCGTAGTACACTGATAGAATTTTGTACATAGTATTTATGAATGAATTTTCGATTTCATTAAAATGGATTCATTGATTTAATGAAAAAAATCATTAACTGAATGAAAATTCATTGTTGTTATGAATTTTTCATTAGATTTTTTTTGTTTTTCATAATTTCATAAAAACAATTCATTAAATTAATAAAATTTCATAAACAAAAAATTTAACTTATAAAATTGATTTCAGGTACAATTTTACCTCTTTTTGTTTTTACCTATATATGTGTTGTTTTTGGGCTAAAGAAAGAGACCCGCATCTCGGGAGTTATATCGGCTTTAAGGGAACAAATTGATTTTTTCCCCCAGATAGTACTTTTTGGGCTGAATAGGAAAAAAAATTTTTTTTTGTCGGAGACCCCTATTTCGGGTCAAAGTTAAAACATGGACTTTCTCGTATCTCCGCTATTTATTATCGAATCAATATATAAAATATATATATCAAGGGTGGGCACGGATTTGTCACCGAGGGCCAAATTATAGTTTTTCACAAATTATAAAGGGCCGCACCACACATTTAAAAAAAGTAATACTATTAAACTAAACGGAGCTACTCCTTTACTTTTTTAATAAAAATTCGGTTCTCAAATCCATCTGTTCCCAAACTGGTTCCACAAGAACCGATTGTAAATTCAACTTTTTGCAACTCTACACCACAACTTATTATACCCTACAGCACTAGTGGACAGGGTAAAATTTTATGCTGATGCTTGTAATACCAAAAAATATTGGACCCAGACCCACCTTTTGTATACCGATCGACTCAGAATCACTTTTTGTTTCGATTGTCTTTCTGTCCATGTATTCTTGTGCGCGCGCTCCAGGTCGCAAATATTAAGATATCTCAATGAAATTTGGTACACCTACTTATATCGGCCCATGAACAAAGCCTGTTGATTTTGGTTTGAATCGGTCCCCATTCCTCCAGAATTGGATTTCCCCACGCTGCAGGTCACAAATAGCAAGATATTTTAATGAAATTTAGTGCGCTGACATATCTCCCATATGAACTATATTCCCGATTTTCTCTTAGATGCAAGTAAATTAGGTAAAACCAAAATTTCTTACCGTTACCCTATTTTTTTTTTATCATTTTATAGACAAATTTTGACACAAGTCCATTTGAACCCATTGGAATTTCGAATCCAAACATTAAACCATATTTATAGCTTTACCATACCATAGCTTTCAACTATGCTGTAGTAGGGTATCATATTTTTCTTTTTAAATTAAGTAAGTTTTTAATTTTCTAAATATTTTTTAAAGTTTTTCTTCTCTGATCCCCGGAGTCTGCCAAACGATAATTTAAAACTCAATGAGTTATAAGATTTAATTTTTATTTAATAACACTGCATGACACTGAAAAAATTAATGGAGATTTGAACATCAGGGGGTTAACCGCGTAACACGATTCGAAAAAAAATTTTCGAATTCGTAAATCTTGCAAATATTGTTAAAAATATAATTCTGTATAAAATTCTGTATTTTTAATTTATTTTTATCCTAAAACTTTTACACTACACATAAAAATTCAAAAAGTAAGATTTTTGCTTAAACTTTTCTTTTTACGAAAGGTACAAAATTTACGAATTCGAAAATTTTTTTTCGAATCGAGTTACGCGATAACCCCCCAGTTCTATATATTTCATACATGCTTATTACAATGGCGTACTTTATTTTTCGATATAAGGTACAGATTTTCGCTAAATGTCTTTAAAGTTTGCCGGTTTTCCTTTTAGTTTTTTATATACAAAAATTTTCAAATGCAATCGATATAAATTTTTTTTAGTGCAATATAGGCACAGGACCTGTATTCATATTTAGGCTTAAAATTTGATGCATAAAACTTGATATTAAAAACACTATTCGCGTTTTATATGAATTTTTCCGGTTTTTAAGGTTTCAGCCAATTGAATCGCTGAAAGCAAAATCGGCCTTAAGAAATGATATAGCTTAGTAAAGAAGCAATTAAAAGGAAAATATTTCAACAACAAAAATGTATTCACTTATAGCGGCCTATACGGTAAAATCGCGACTTTTCAAAAATTTTATACATCAGCATAGCTTTTCAAGTTGTCCCCAAAGTCCAACTTTTAGTATAATATGGGCTCACCTCTAAAAACTGTTCTTGCAAAATTTCAATTAAAACTGCTTCCATTTGCAAAATTTATCGCAATAAATACATTTCTTACTAAGGTTAGTATCGTACTAAAGACACTTTAGTATATTATTTATTTGTTACACATATTCATTAAACTTTCTGAAATATAAATATTTAAAAAGTTCTATGACGTCATTGTAATGCCATTTCCGTTAATTTTTATAAACCCGTTTACAAAATCCAATCCATTTCCAATTCAATCCGTTTCCAATCAAATTCCGGTACGGATTTCATATAGACCACGTTGGTCAGTAATTTAAATGATTTTGATTAATTAAAACGCTATCTTTTCACATAGTTCTAAATTTACTACAAATATTATTATGGTTGGAACTAATTACTTATTATTATTATTTCTTAAGTGAGAAAATTTCAAATCAAAATCTTACTTCTGACTATAAAACTGGCCCTAAGTTTTTATCTGAAATTTTAGATATAAAAAATTTTAATGTGAAAAAAATACTTAAAAAAACAAAAATTTGAATTTCAGCACGGGCCGCACTAAAATCAACAAATGGCCGCATGCAGCCCAATGGGCCGCATTTGCCCACCGTTATATATATATATATACTATATATATATATATATATATATATATATATATATATATATATATATAAAATAAGAAGAATAATACAGTTTTCTTCTGTTTGTTTAACCCAGCAAAATAAGTATTTTTAATTCACGTAGTGAAGAAATAAAAAACGCCATGAAATTTGCAAATAACTAGGGTTTATGTCCCGGGAATTCCCGGGACGGGATTCCCGGGAATCCCGCCCTTTTTCGGATCCCGCAATCCCGGGAATTTTGTGCGGGATTTCCCGGGATTTTTTTTTTATTATTTTACAGAAGTTTTAGCTAGTTTTAATGAAATTTTGGAAGCTTTATTTAAATTTAAAGCATTGATTTTTTAAACTAATTTAAACAAAAAGTATTTAAATTTAAAAAAATACGATTTAAAATTTAATAAACTGAATTAGGCCAAATTGTTTTCGGATGGCAGTTGAATTTGGTTTAGTTAAACCGAAAAAAATTTTATCTGCCGTTACCATGTTTACCAATAAAAATACTTGTACATATTTCGGAAAAAACTTTTTTCTTTAAAATGATGATCTTTGTTCAAATAAAGCAATATTTGTATAGACTGATTTACACTATAAGATTTTCGGAAAGATTTTGCAACCTTGCCTATAAGTTATATAAGTTTTGCATGTATACTGAAGTAAAATCGTACCGAAAATCTTATAGTGTAAACCAACTTATACAACATTCCAACATCATTATTTCAATTCCAAATACCTCCAAAAAAATAGGCATTAAAATTATAAATTGGTAATATTTTCGTATTTTCAATTGACAAAAGTATTTTGAGTTTCTTTAACTTAAAATAAATTCATTTACAGTTCAATTGCTATTCCATTATTTCAATTGAATTTTTTAAATATGATTTGTTTTCAAAATAATCCATCAGATGCTTTTTCAAATTATTTTGGATTTTTTTATATGTTAATTTAAAATGTCACTAAATATGAAAATTCTATAATTTCTTTTTAAGTAGCTGTGGCATAAAAAATGTCTATTCAAAAAAACCAATTAAAGTTAAGAAACTATTTAATAATGTTTTAGTGTCTATTTTTATAAAACGATTTAGGCGAATTTGCCTAAAAATTTGTGTGAAAAATACTCACTTTCAAACTATTTTATAAAAATAATTCTAGACGGATACTTTTGAAAATCTGCATAGAAAGAAACAAAATATCTAGAAACAGAAATTTTTGGATTTCATATTTAAGAAACATTTAGCAACAAATCGATCTGAGTTGTGACTATAAAACTGGTCCGACACAAGTTTGCATCCATTAACTATTCCAATATATCCTGAAAAAAGGGATGAAAATAAAATACCCGTGTCTTTCACTTTTTCTATATCAATTCGTTTAAACCGCCAATTAAAAATTAGTTAATATATTTCTAAGAGTTTTTTAAAATTAAGACGCCCTTCCATACAAATATATTACCTAAATATTAATTCACGATTTAAATTGTTAAACGAATTGATCTAGAAAAAGTGGAAGACATGGATACTTTATATTTAGCCATCCTTTGGAATATATTAAGTACATTTTCTCATGAGTACAACCAAAAGATGAACTTTGTCGGACGGTGTTTTAACAGAAATCGAGTTTTTAAAGTACAACATATGTCGAATTTATATATTTTCTAACGAGCGGGAATTCCCGGGATCCCGGGAAATTCTGAAAAAAATCCCGCTGTCCCGGGAAATGAAAAAGTCCGGGAAAAGAAAAACCCTACAAATAACACACAAAGCAACAACAAAATTATTTTCATAGTTGTTGCTTTGCGCGATATTTTAAAATTTCATATTTATATTATTATTTTATTATATTAAAATCTTTATTAAAATTATAAATAATTTTTCTCACTACAGTTAAATTTTTTTGTTTTTTTTTGTATTCAAAAATTTTCATGTACAATATTAAATTATAAAATATATTCATGTATCAAATTATAAAAAAAATCAATAAATGATTAATTGATAAAATAAATGATTAATAAATCAATTTGAAATAAAAATATTTCTTTTTATTACATAGTTGGGATAAGTATTTAATTTTTCGACAATATTTCATTGAAAAAAATATTAATGAAATTATTTCATAAAAGTAATGAATTTATTTCATTAAAAACATGAAACTTTCATAATGTTTATCTTAAAATTAATGAAAAAATTCATATATTCAATGAAATTTTCATTATATCAATGAATCCATTCATTAAAATTGATTTAATGAAACATGTTTCTTTAATCCAATGAAACCGTACTTTGGGGACTTTCCAATAAAAAAATTCATTGGATGCTATGAACGAAAATTCTATCAGCGTAGATACTTTACCTTATGGTCGAATAGAACACTTTCTAAAACCTACAATGATAAGCAAATACAATGTCCAGGCCTCGATATTTATTTTTTTTTTTATTTTTTTTATTTTTATTTATATATTGTTTCAATAGCTATCACAACAAGAATAAATCTTATAAATTACAGTGATAGCAAATCAAATTTGCATATTAATATTAGTCATTCAATAGCATTTATAATTAAATTAAAATTTAAAAGTAAACATAGTTAAATATAAATTCAAAATAAACATAAAACATAATAAAATAAATATATTTAATTAATTTTAAACAAATTTAAAAGTTCCTTTTTAAAACATAATGTGTTGCTAAGCAATTGAACATATGAGGGTAAATCATTCCAAAGACCGATTGTATAATTGAAAAATTGTCTTGTAGACAAAAGATATTTATATTTTTGGGAAATCAGGTTTCTTCCACGTGGAGATTTTGCAAAAGTAAGTTTCCTGTAGAGAAATTCAGGTTACTTTATATAAATTAACTTATACCATGGGGTTTCTAGAAGACGTTCGTTGTCACACGAATGAGTGACTACGTGTATTTTGTTTTTGTATTGCATGTATTTTGTTATTGTATTTTCGTTCGTGTGAAGCAAAACGTCATCTAGAAACACCACCTAAATCAATAGTTCGGGCAAAGTGTTCCAAATGTGATGCTGGATCTTCGTTTTATATATGCCACTTACGAGAGTTATAATTTTTATTTTATTCGCTATTCAATGAATTATGTTTACTAATGTTTTGAGAAACTAAAGTATATTTCAATTTATAATTTTCTATAAAAAAGTTGTTTTTAATAAATATTCATGTTATTCTTAACAATTTTTTTTGATTTTTTTTTTTGTAACAATTGTACACATATTCTCCTAGCGTCGTCATATGACGACATGCAAAAACTCCGGTTTACACTGATCGAATTTTCGTTCATACTATTAATGAATCGATTTCATTAATCTGAATTCACTGATTTAATGAAACAATTTCATTGAGTTAATGAAAAATTCATTAATTTAATGAATTTTTTCATTATATATTTTCAACTAACCCGTAAGATATGCTATAATTTTTATAAGGGTTTTGAATTTGCTAATTACTAAAATAGATATTTGTTCCAGTAATGAACGCTAGGGTTGTAAACTGAAATTATTTAAATATAAAAGTCCAAATAATGACATCATTTTATTTTGGCTATTTAGATGAATCGCTAACGCGATAATGTTTACATTCTGGTGATTGCGGGTTCAAGTCGACTTCAGGGAGATGTCAAAAACGTTATAAAACGAAAAAGAAATATATGTACAAATAAAAAGAAAAATTAATAAAATAAAAATAAACAATAAATAAAAAAGTAACGCAAAAAAATATATTTCTTTCAATTAGTTTTCATTTAATGAATACGCTTCATTGATTTAATGAACGCGTTCTTTGGGGACTTTTCAATGAAAAAAATCATTGGATTAATGTACAAATTCATTAATACTATGCACAAAATTCTATCAGTGTATATACGACAAAATAATTTGAACTTTAGTTTCGTATTCGTAGATCCCTAAGTACTAAATCATGTAAGTCTGAAACTCGTGGCACAATTATTTCTTAATTTAGGAGAATATGGGTTAAATAATCTTTTATAGTAAGGGCTATTATTTTTTATTTTTCGCTTACTTTGCTTGAGAAAAGTTTTAAAATTATCACAGGTGGAAATTTCAAAATCGTATTTTTTCGGGACTTTTGATCTTATGTATACAATTTCCCCATAAAGTTTTCGTTTCGACAACCCCAAATGAAATTTGCTGCAGAACATATTAACAGAACACTTTAACCCTTTAAACGCACGTTTTAGGGTATTTTTTGGTATTTCTTGATAAAAGGACTAGAATTACACAAGAAAATTGCAGATATAGGATTAAAATATTCTACGAAAAAAATGCCTCCTAAAATTCTGTTGGGGACATCCGAACTCAGAATTTAGATTGGAAGAACTTTTACACTACCTTTTGCGTCTTATTCAATACAGTGTTGGCGATAAAAAATTAAAACTTAAAATGGCCATAAATTGTACTGTACCCACACAGGACCAAACCCATTGGGGGTTTTACTATACTAACCTAATACATTCATCTGGCATAAGAATTATTCACCCCCAAAATATGTGTTGTACAGTGTTATTACTGACGGTTGAATAATTTTTTTAAATGTCTGGATTTTATACATTTTGGTGTTGTTTACAGAATGATGTAAATATTTTTAATCAAGTACAACCTACATACAATGCATGCTTTGTCTTAAGCAAATAATTTAAATAATTTGTGTACACATTATGGTGGCAACAAGATTTAAAAATGCCGAACTTCCGGTATTGTCGATAAGTAGTTACTAAGATTTAGTCTAAAAATAGAATGGAAGAAATATGAACCAAATCACACTGCGTTAACTAACCCGGGAACTTTTAACGCTAAAAATTTATTTTTAAACAAATATTTTAACCCAAAAATTTCAACAAACGCTATTCCTTGAAAATTGCTAAAATGAAATCGCTGCGTTATCCTGGAAAGTTAATATTTTTCTCTCAACCCTACGCAAAAAAATTGTATCAATAATTAATTTCATATGCATTTTTTTATTTTTATACCCTACACCACTATGTGGTCAGGGTATTATAAGTTTGTGCTGATGTTTGTAACACCAAAAAATATTGGTCCTAGACCCACCTTATAGTATACCGATCGGCTTAGAATTTTTTTTATTTATTTTTAACGATGTCCGTCTGTCCGTCCGTCTGTCTGTCTGTCCATGCATTCTTGTGCGCACTCTACAGGTCGCAAATATTAAGATATTTTGATGAAACTTGGTACACCGACTTTTGTCGGCCCAAGGACGACGCCTATTGATTTTGGTTAAAATCGGTCCATGTTTAGACCTAGTGCCCATACCAGGGTCCTACCAAAATTATATTGTTTATACGCTGCAGGTCGCAAATATTAAGATATTTTGATGAAATTTGGTACACAGAGCTAAGTTGGCCCAAGGACGAAGCCTGTTGATTTTGGTGAACATCGGTCCATGTTTAGACCTAGTGTCCATATAAGGGTCCTACCAAAATTATATTGTTTATACGCTGCATGTCGCAAATATTAAGATATTTTGATGAAATTTCTACTAAAATTATACACTCACAATATATTTTCCATAACCGATTGAGGTTTATTTGAAAAGTAATAGGTAAAGTTTGTTTTCAATTGAAGAATCAATTAAAATACATTGAAACATATTGTTTAACTTTTTATATTCGTCAATAAAAAACAAACTACAAGAAATATTTATCGTCTGTAGGAGTTGATATTTTCAGTCAAATAATCTATTTTTAGATTTCTATTTTTAGAAAAAATAATTTAAATAATTTCGTTGTTTTCTGTTTTAAAACAAAAAATTCAAATATTTTCGGTTTTCAGTTAAAAATTGGCCATTGTTTTAATAGACTTTTCAATTATCCTTTCATTTTTTAATTGTGTTTTCAATTAATTTAATATGTATTTTAGGTGGTTTTTAACAATAAAATATTTTAAGTGTATACATAGTTATAGAAAAAATAAAAAAAAAAAATTTTTTTGGGATGAGATTTGAACCACCACCCTCAAAAATTGGAATTTTGTCAATGCCTGACCTTCCAGACATCTACACCACAACCGATTTGAAAATTGTATAAATTAAACTTGAATTTAAAATATTTTGAAATATTTATTTATACAACAAAAAGAAATTTAAACAAACAAATCTACCCAACACACAATTTGAATTTATAAAAATAATTTGAATCTATCGCACGACTAGAAAAACTGAACTTCGTTTTATATCTAAATTCTTTTGTTTGTTTTAACTTAAATTAGTTGAATATTAAATAATATGAATTCAATCAGTGTTTCAGAAATTGATTGCCAAATTTATTTGAATTGTTAGTAAAAATGTTTAAATTGATTTGATAATCACGGGGTTGCCGGGTTGTAAAAATGTGAAGAAATCTCGATGAAGTCAGCTGCTAGCAATAGGGTCGGCATATACGACTAAAATATTTACCATACAAATCGTTTTAAATGTTCACCATACAAATCGTTATAAAAACTAAAAATATAAAATACTAAAATAAAATATAGAAACAATCTTTTTTATAATGCCCTTTGAGGGGAATTTTTTTACAGAGTTTTTATTTTTAATTTTGTGTGGAAGTAAAAACGAAAGATTTTATATTTTATGAATTTTTTTTTATTCTCAAAAAGTTTTATGCATGTCAGAAATTAAATAAATACAGGGTTATAAATTTTATTCAAATGAAAATTTAACTTAAAAAATCAAAAAAAGTAAATATAACGCAAGTTCTTCTTAATTAAAATTAAATTTTATAACTGCAGTTAAACACTAAATTCTAGGGACTTTGATTTATGTAAATTGGAATTTCAAGTCAGTCGACTAATCTTATTCTCATCTAATTCAGAGAGTATTGTCACTTTTAAGATAATTGTCGTCAAACAGGATGATTTTAAAATCTTAAATAATTTTATGATACAAATATTTTTGTGCAATTTTGCTCCAAAGATTAATATCGATGGCTTAATAAAAAAAGACGCTACACAGAGAGAATTTAGCTGGACGAGTTTTAGTGAAATTTTTCAGTAAACTGTTGAAGTTTTCTTCACAATATAAATGAAAAATTTGTGAAATTCGATGAAAAAGCTTCGTATATTTTATGAATATAGTTTTAGTGAAACTCTTTCATGGAGCGTATGAAACTTTAAGCAAATAAAATGAAATTTTTGATAATATTTTATAAAAAATTCCATTAATTCAATGAAAAGTATCAATGGACGAGTTCCCGTGAAACTTTATCGATTTTATGCAAAAATTCATTAATATCATGCAGATAATTCTCTCAGTGTATATTTATTCTTAATTTCTATAGAGGGGAAGGCAATAAAAATATAAAAGCGGTGGAAATATTGTTTCTCAGAATGAAACTTTATATTAATACAAAAACAATAAATTAAAAAGTATAATCTAAGTTTTTCAGATTTCCATTTCCTCTAATGGAATATTAATTCCAGTTAGGGCCTTTCTGCATTAAGCATTAAATTTATATACCAAAAATTTGAAAAGAGCACCATGTTCGTTGTTACATTTAGGGCATTTCTTTTAACTATTATATTTATGTGTAATGGGTAATTTGAAATTTAAAAAGATAGATTCAGATAAAATAAAAACAATTTGAATTATAAAAAAATGTTTATGAAACTATTTGTATCAATAAAGTTTGGCTCAAGGGGTAAGGCGATGAACTTCTAAACCAAAGGTCGTTGGTTCGAATCGTGTCTGGTGTTGGAACAAAACAAAATTGCTTTGAATTCAAAACGAAAGAAAATTAAATTAAAGAGAAATTAAATAAACAAAGAACGTGTGTGTTATGTGTGCAGTGTTTTGAAAATTGAAACAAGAAAAAAACTTTCGAATATGAAAAAACAAACCAAAAAATCGTTTTTTTTTTACGTTTTGTCAGTTAAAAATTGATGATTGTTTTAACAGACTTTTCAATTATTTTTATTTCTTTTATGGATTGTTTAAACAATGTTTGAAAATAAATAGCAAAATGGTTTGAATATAATGAAAAATCAGTAGTCCTTTTTTTAATTGTGTTTTCAATTAATTTGATATGTATTTTAGGTTGTTTTTAACGATAAAATATTGTGAGTGTATGGTTTATACGCTGCAGGTTGCAAATATTAAGATATTTTGTTGAAATTTGGTACACCTACTTATGTCGGCCCAAGGACGAAGCCTATTGATTTTGGTTAACACCGGTCCATGTTTAGACCTAGTGGCCATATAAGGGTCCCCCCAAAATTGGCTTGGTTACACACTGCAGGTCGCAAATATGAAGATATTTTAATGAAATTTGGTTCGCTGACTCACATTATAGAAAATTTTGACACAAGTCCCATTTAACCCTTTCGAATTTCGGATCCAAACATTAGTTGGCTTTTACCCAGACTGGTGTAGGGTATTGTATAGTCGGCATGCGCGACTTTAACCTTTTTACTCGTTTTTTTGTAAAATGAGCAATTTTTTTGCAAAAGTAAGAAACTTTAAAGCAAAAAATTTAACTGAAGATCTTAACCCATTTTAAAATCAATTTAGATTTGTAATTTATGCGCGGCTCTATAACTTTTGTCCGCGGTTACTTCTCGCTCCCAAAGAAAAGTGGGAAAGCGAGGCACCCTAATGCACAATAATTGGTTTTTTCTGTCGGTTCTTGACTGCAGTTCAATGACTGCAAAATATTTATAGTCAGAACTACTTAAGAACGAATTGTTTCTAAAAGTTTAATTAATTTAAAAGTTAATTAAACTGTTGGTTTTTAATTTTTATTTAAAAAATAAAAATTGTTTTTTCGACCTTTTTAATTGATTAATTAGAAATTTATTAATTTAGTTCGAGACCAATTTCCTTATTATAAATTAACATAATAAGTACTTTTTTCAAAACCTGCTATTTTTCTTCATCAGGATACTCTCCTGACAAATACTTCACAGAGTTTTTGCTTTCAAAAACCTCTACACTTTCAGGAATGAAAAGACAATCGTTTCGATCGTTTATTATACCCTCCATCCCACTGTGCAGGAGGGTATATATCATTTTGTCATTCCGTTTGTAACTCATCGAAAAAAAAATATGGGACATAAAAAAAATATATATTCTTGATCGTTTCTTAAGCAGTTTGGTATTGGAAATGGGCATATTTGGTCCAGACGTTTAAAAGTTATGAATGAAAATGTAAAAGCTTCTCTAGAATTTCCCATATTAACATGAAAAAAATATATTAACTGTGTGTTGTTGTTGTTACTGAAGAAGCAAAATATACATACATACATATTAGGGATGCCAAACGGGAAATCCCGAATCCCGAAATCCCGGGATTTTCGGGATGGGCAAAATCCCGAATCCCGGGATTATTTCTCAAAAATCCCGGGATTTTCGTATTTTTTAATATTAATATAAACGCAAATAAACAAAGTGAGCAGTTTTAGATTACCTACGTTTTTTCTTGAATTTTCTCATATTGACAAGAAATTGATTCCAAGATATTGGTAAAATTATAAATTAAGTAGATTATTTGAGTAAACTATGCAAAGACTTTGCAGAAAAATTTTAAATTTTGGTAAACAATATTAAGTTTTTGAGTAATACATGCGAAAAATCAAGTTTGTTTGTTATTTTACCGATTTATTCTTCCAAGCGAAATTCGATTTCTGGAACTGGGAGTTTTGGCTGGGACTGTAAGTTGGAATTCTTCCATGAAAGCATTTGATAACGATAACCAAATAACTTTGTTGCTGTAATTACACGATTTAGTGGGCAAGGTTATCGCAACGAATCTGTTTTAAAATCTGCTTACAAAATACTGGGCGCAAGTGTACTTAATGACAGGCCTTCATATATTATCCCAGCCAGAAAAATACAAACGGGAAAGCGATGGCAATGTATTTAAACAGGCGGTACAAGTACTGACAAAAATTGCTTTCCCATTTCCAATATGATAACGCCAATAGACAAAAGGCCCGGCAGTTCAAAGAGCGCCGGAAAAGTACTGGAGAAACAAAATTTTTAACTTTGGCAAAACGCTGTCAAAACCAATAAATAGGTGGTTTGGAATCATACATGGGAATTTTTCATTACCATTGAATTTTCATTACCATTAGTTCATACTAATGACAATGAAAAAAATTTCATTACGGTAATGAAATATTTTTCATTAGAAAAATCATTACTAATGGTAATGAAATTACACTAATGTATAAAAAAACTAATTACAATTGATTAAAAACCATTTGTTTACAAAAAAATTCAGACAAATGAAAACGAACAACTGGTTTGGCCAGGGAAGTTATAAAACATAATTTATTAAGGAGGATCCATTTAATTCCGTTAAACTTTACCTGGGTACAAATAACAATGGAATGGAAAGTAATATTTAATTTCAAATGAGCATGAGCCTGAAGAAACATATTCCATCTTCGATTTCAACGAGTTTTACTCCATTTTTACGTTTTTCTGTCAATGGCAATTATTTTTTTAAATTTATTCATTATCAATGGTAATGAAATTTAAAATCATTGTCATTAATCAATGAAATTAAATTTTAGAATCATTACCAATAATTAAAAAAATGGTAATGAAAATAATTTCATTACAATTGATATCAATGTAATGGTAATGAAATCATCAATTAATTAGTCCACCTAATTAATTAATCCCATGTATGTTTGGAATTATATTTTCCAAAATAAAATTTAAAAAAGTTCATATGTATCTTTTTTTTGACCTGCCGTGATGTTTTGTAAAACAAATACTGGCAAAACGATTTTTGCAAACGCTGGCAAAGCGTCCCAAATGAGTGCTCTGCCAGTTATTTATTTTTAACATCGCGGTTACCCAGTGGTATGCAAGTACTTGATTTTTTGTACCACTGTCAATTTCTGACTGAGATGGTTCAATATTCATAAAATGTACCACATTATTAATTAACAACTATTAAATAATTATAAAACGCTTTATTCTATAAAAAAATTAGTTACATAACATAAAAATTTTTACAAAAAAGGAAAATTTAAATCCCGAAATCCCGTAAAATCCCGGGATCCCGTAGTCCCGAAAATCCCGGGATCCCGAGATCGGGATCCCGGGATTTCATACAAAATCCCGAATCCCGGGATTTTCAAATATCAATCCCGATTGGCATCCCTAATACATATACACCCAGACCTTGAAAGCGATAATTCTTTTTTTGCATTTATATGCATAAAATTGGATTCATTTTATAAATTACTGAATAATTCATAATGCCTTTAAATCAATGATTGGACATTGAATAAAGTGAGATAAGATTTGTTCCTATTTGTGTTGATTCAATTTTGATTCGATTGAATATGTTGGCTTTATTGTTCTATGTGTGAGTATATGTAGGTGTGAGAGAGCGCCCATGGGCATAGGTGATGCCGACCTCTGCTTTAGAGGCACCTCACCGATTGATTCTAAATTTTTACTACTGATATAACTCTCTTTTGGGGGCCCGGTTTAAAGTTTAAAAATTAACTTAACTATATTTTCTTCATTTATGATAGGGTTGGAACAATATGTACACTATTGGAAAGGTAATAAAAATAGCTTTAGTATAGTATTTTTTTGTTGACCCATTATGATTCGGCGTAGGAATTTTAATTTTTAATTTTTTTGTTTTTTTAATGTTTTTATTCCATGGAAAACCTATATAAGAACAAAAATTGTGCTTATAAGTATGTTATCAAGACGAAAAGCTTTCATTTGATATATAGATCAAGTTTTTATCACTTCAAACACCGAAGATATTAGAGGTCAAAATCGTGAGATTTTTTTTCTTTCAAAGTATGGCTAACTTGACAAATGAAAAATCTCAATACCGACAATACCCTACGGGAAATTTTAACAAACTGTCACCGAACTGGCCCCTTTATATGAAATAGACTGGTCACTTTTACATGGCGTTGTCATAGAAGGGGGAAATTGACCCCTTGTGACATGTCACAAGACAAATCCTAGGACAGGTTAATGAACTCTCATAAAAAAAAAAGTTCAGGGACCTGTCCTGGGATTTGTCTTGTGACATGTCACAAGGGGTCAATTTCCCCCTCCTATGACAACGCCATGTAAAAGTGACCAGTCTATTTCATATAAAGGGGCCAGTTCGGTGACAGTTTGTTAAAATTTCCCGTATGGTAGGTTTAAAATGTGTTTACTCCCAAAATATGTTCGATTCCCGATGAGTTAATTCAGTATAATTGTTGGTAAGAGTCAAAGTTGTATCTTATGTACCATCTGCAAAAAAAAAATAGGTTTGACTTCTAATATCTTCGGTGTTTGAAGTGATAAAATTTGAACTACATCTCAAAAGTTTATAATCTGGAGAATATATTAATAAGTAAAAAATTACGTGGTAGTATACGGTGGTTTTTATAAAAACGGTTTATTTTAAAAAATCTTAAAAATAAATCTCATTCGCCGGTAATGGGTAAGCAAACAAAAAAAAAATGTCGTCCATAAGATATTTTTACTATCTTTCCAATGGTATATATATATTGTTCCAATCCGACTATAAATGACTTAGATATATGTAGCTAAGTCCATTTCCAAACTTTTCACAGAAATAAACTCCCTACAGAGGTAAAAAAAAAATATTCACTGAGATCAACTTATTGCACAATTGAGATTTAAAATACGAATTAAGGAATTATATTTTTAAAGGTCTGCACACATGTATATGAATAACATAAGCAGTGTTGCCACTTTATGGGTAGGGCATGGATGACAGCAATTATTAAATTGTTTAGTTTTTCACTTAAATTTCAATTCAAATGAATGAATTGAGAAAGTTATCAAATTTGTAAATAAAAAAATGTATTATACATAAAAAAAGAATTTAATTCATAAACTAGCCAATAGATAGTGGGTCTATGAGTACAACTTAGCAATTACTTCAAAGCATTGTTGGTAGCAAAAACGGTGCGATTGTCGGTGAGGGTAAGTAACGCTATCATATATTATTTCGGTTACAGTATTTTAAGGATAATTGTATTTCGATAACGGTATTTTAAGGTTAACTGTATTGCAATTATTTCGATAATGGTATTTTAAGATAAGCGGTATTCAGTTATTTCGGTGCATTCCGCAAATTTTTTTTTTATGGAAAAACAAAGTAAAGTAAAATAAATTTATTAACTAAGTATATGTAAATTCACAATTACGACGTGGAATTACAAAAAGTTTAGACTAAAAAATAATGGTGTTGTAAGGATAATGGGATAATGGTATTTCGTTAATTTCGGTTCTGGTATTTTAAATGTATCGATATTTGAATCTATAACAGTATTTTAGCGATAGAGCCTACCAACCCTGCCTCAATGTATGTAATTACTTTTGGCTTATGAATGACTTAACATCTAATTGTGAAGTTTGCATAAAAATTCCAATATCTATTTTTTATTCATACGAGTTAATAAATTGATTCACAGCGACTGATCATCCACGAATTAAACCGATACATCAGGAAAGTGTATTAATCTATACATGCTTTGAAATTCTTTCGTTATACAAATAAGCTATTAACGTACACAAAAAAATCGTTACCAAGTAATTAAGCAAATTTCAACTAATAAAGTTTAATCGAATAATTTATTATATTGTGTATGCCACAAAAACATTATTTTAGTTGAAGTGCTCCCAATTGCTTGCCAAAGATTTTTTTGTGTGTATTTAAAAACGCAAATAAAACTTGATTTTTGAAAGACTCTAAAATAAGATTATTTTTAAATCGTTCGCATGTGATCACAACTGACTCTTATTTACAAGCTTTTTAAGTGTTTTGTTCTAAAGTTAATTTTTTCTCTAAATTTTATGCAGATTCATATAAGACTCAAAAGTTCATCATAAATGCTGCATATTTAAGGAATTTTTCTTTGTAATAATATAACGCTCAGAACGATGGGACAATTGAAATGGCCAAATTCCGTTTTTTTAAGTTTACTGATGAGGTTATTACCTTTTTTCGGAGTTCAAATTGTAATAATAGGCGTGTTCGTTTACTTACTACAAGTTACTACTTTTACTACAGCTGGAAAAATTCAATACAAAAAGTAAACAAAACTTTCCAATTGTAGTAAAAGTAGTAAGAATTTCGATTAAACGAACACACAGAATATGTTAATTGAAGTCATTTATAATTTCATATTTTTTGGGTAATTTTGTCTACACTTTTGGGAATTTTAAATCTTGCTTGTGGCAGCACTGAGATTAAACAAGATTAAACTGAAATATTTACTTGTAGTGGTGGAAAAAATCATGCACATTTGTTGCACAGTGGCATAGGCGTACCTAGACCATTTTTCTGGGGTGGGCAAGGGCGCCATTTATGTTTGTTTATTTGCCCATTCTCAGACCCTTAATCTTAAAAAACACTTTCGACATTATGCTTGCGATTTTTTCATACAAAAAAAGGCTTTTAAAAATAACTCCCTCCCTTTTGATAAAATTTGCAAATGTTGTTTTATAGAAAACTCTGAAAAATGCATACATACTTTTTTCTGAAGAAAACCTCGTGCAGGGAATGCTATATGCTCAGTATAGTATATTATTATCTGATGGAGAAAAGAAATCTAAGATCAACCTGTCTATATTTTCTTCCACCTCTGACGAACCTATTCTTACCCCATATTTTGACCACTTAAATTACCGAGGTGATCAGAAACTGACATTTTCTTCGTCGAATTTTTGCTTCTACAACATATTGAAATTTCCTCAAAATAGTACACTCATAGAAATAAATCTGTAAAAATAGCAGAAAAAGTAACGAAAAATTAGTTAAAAATGATGCTGCAGAAGAAACTGTTAAATTAGCAAATATAAACTTGTTAAATTTACAGTTTTACAATTTTTTTTAGTAAAAATTTCTGCTAATTTAACATTGTAGACTGCTATTTGTATTCAACTAAATTTAGATTAAAAATAACAAAAAATTATGGATATGAATGCTTCACTTGCCAAATCGATTACCTTCATAAAGAATAATTAATGAGTCTCAATGAGAAAAATGACAAAAAGAGTAAATAATGTTTTTTTAAAATTCTTGTTAAAATACAAAATTTTGAAATTTAAGCACCGTAAGTTGTTTTTCACGTGGAAAAATTTCACTCGAACTTTAAAGGCCTCAAATTGCAATTTATTTTATAAAAATTAACAATTTTTTAATTTTATAACAGTCACAATCACAATAAACACAAAATGTCACTTTTTCCCAAGAAAAATAATAGTCTTGTACATTAAATCAATGGCCTTGCAACTCTCTCAATATTTTTTATTTTAAAAAATATTAGGCGGCTTGGAACAGGAAAGAACTCCGACTGGTTAATCAGGGATGGAAAAGGCTCACTTAATCGGGCTCTTATACCAAAAAATGTTAGATCGCTCTTACATATTTAAAAATGTAAGTAACTAAAAAATAGCTTCCTCTTTGGCTCGTTAAAAACATAAAAATTAAATATTTAGATATTAGAAATATTAGCACAAATTGGGAAAAAAAACATTTGCAAAAAGCGAAATTTTTGCAACAATATATTCGCTTGCAGAATGTCGATCGCTGATTACCTCTTTTAATTCATTTTCTGTACCATAAAGCCTTTTTCGAATTCCGCCGTTATTTTGTAACTTTTTAAGTGCGGTTTTTTAAATATGTAACCTTGGGATTAAATTTTTGTACTAAAGTCTTTTCAAATTCCGCTATTTAATTGCAATTCTTTACGTGCGTTTTTTTTTTAATTTATAATCAAGGGGCTATAATACACATTTCAGTCAACAAAGTTTGGTGGCTAGTTGCAAAAAAAATCGCGAAAAATAAAATTTGCAAAAAGGAAAATTTTTGCATCAATATATTTGTTTGCAGAATCTAAATCGCTGATTACGTTTCCTAATTAATTTTTTGTACCACAAAGTCTTTTTTCGCGTTCCGCTTTTATTTTGCAATTTTTTAAGTACGTTTCTTTTTAATTTATAATCTAGGGACTATAATACACATTTCATACAACAAAGTTTGGTGGCTAGTAGAGTTGTAAAAGTATTGAGTATTCCGGTACTGAGTACTCAATACTGACTGTTTTTTTGAGTACTCAATACTAAAACGGTACTACTCAATACTTTTAAAGATGCAATTTTCCGTAGAAATGTGTATTTTTCGTATAAAAATACAACTCTAAAAATAGTACCTAAAAATACAGCTCTGAAAATACAACTCTATTTGTGAAGCAAAGAAATTTGTAACGAATTTTTGGGAAAAATTATTTAATTAATTTATTTAAAATGTTATAAATTAATTAAAATGTAAATAACAATAGTTATTTAACACGTGTATGTGAATTGTGATAATTTTTCCTAATAAATACGAATTCATAACATTTTTATTTTTAAATTAAAAAAACCGTTAAAAGTATTGAGTAG
The DNA here is from genome assembly GCA_949987735.1 of Leucophora obtusa. Taxonomy (NCBI): domain Eukaryota; kingdom Metazoa; phylum Arthropoda; class Insecta; order Diptera; family Anthomyiidae; genus Leucophora; species Leucophora obtusa. Next base: position 114,453,041 of record OX465295.1, on the reverse strand, counting down.
TATCGAGTACTCAATTGAAAAGTATTGAGTAGTATTGAGTACTCAAAAAATACCGAAATTTCACAACTCTAGTGGCTAGTTGCAAAAAAAATCGCAAAAAATAAAATTTACAAAAAGGATAAATTTTTTCATCAATATATTTGTTTCCAGAACGTAAATCGCTGATTAAGTTTTTTAATTAATCTTTTGTACCATAAAGCCTTTTTTCGATTTCCGCGAATATTTTGCAATTTTTTAATTGTGGTTTTTTAAAATTTATAATCTAGGGTCTATAGTACCAATTTTATACACAAAAGTTTGGTGCTTAGTTTGAAAAAAAAAAATTAAAAATAAATCGCTTAAAAAATATTTGCAAAAAAGAAAATTTTTACGTCATTGTATTCATTTGAAGATTGTTAATCGCTGATTGAGTTTTTTAATTATTTTTTTCTATCACAAAGTCTTTTTTCGCGTTCCTCTATTATTTTGCAATTTTTTAAGTGCGGTTTTTTAAACTTATAATCTATGGAGTATAATGCCCATTTCATAAAACAAAGTTTGGTGGTTAATTGCAAAAAAAGAAAATTTTGCCATCGTTTGCAGAATGTAAATCTTTTAATTAATTTTTTGAACCTCAAAGCCTTTGTTCGCATTCCGATATTATTTTGCAATTTTTTAGGTATGGTTTTTTAAAATTCATAATTTAGGGCTATAATACTGTTGGAATAGTATAATTTCATAGTATAGTTCCAATCTTGATTTTTATAACTAAATTATTATTTTCCATCCCTGGTTACAATCGATGTTTTGAGTCATACAAAGAGCGCACATAATGACCCTGCAAACATTTAAAAGATACCTTCCAAGAAGATATTAAAGCGATAACTTCTATTTGTCATTTGAATGAAAATTATCAAGTATTATTTACTTTGAAATTGTCTTCCTTTTATCACTTGGAAGATAATTCGACGATATTTGTAAAAAAATAATTCAAAAATTTTATCTTTGTCGTAACTTTTTATGACAATATTGCGGCAATATTACCTTTGTATCATTTGGAAGATAAAGCAAATTTGTTTGAAATCTTTTATCAATTTGGAAAAAATTAAAACTAAATTTGTACAAAAACAATCAAAAGATTAATAGGAAATAAACTCGTGAAAAGTTAAGATTAATTGCGCGGGAAAAATCGGCTAAGATGAAATCAAAATAATTTATAAGTTGGTCAATAGATTATGTATGCAGATCAGAGCTTTAAAGAATTAATTCCTTTTTGGAATAAATTCCCAAAAATTTAATTCAATTCTTTAATTCAAGGAATGAATTCATCAATAAGACATAAGCAGGAATTAGTTCTTGTGAATGAATTCAAAGAATTCAAATTTATAGAATGAAGTCCCTGACCAAAGCGTAAAGAATTGAAATTAAATAATTCATTCACTAAAGAATTCATTCAACACTATTTAATTCAATTTGAAGTCAAGGAATTCATTCAATTCTAGTTAATTCAACTTTTGGCTAACGAATTCATTCAACTGTGCACTTAATTCAACTTTTGATCAAGGAATTCATTCAATTCTAGTTAATTCAACTTTTGGTCAAGGAATTCATTCAATTCTAGTTAAATCAACTTTTGGTCAAGGAATTCATTCAAGTTCAACCTTTGGTCAAGGAATTCATTCAATTCTAGTTAATTCAACTTTTAGTCAAGGAATTCATTCAATTCTAGTTAATTCAACTTTTAGTCAAGGAATTAAATTTATTTCGTTTAATTCCCTAAGGAATTAAATTTTTGTCGTTTAATTCCCTGAATTAAGTTTCAATTCCTAGGGAATTAAACGAAATAAATTTAATTCCCTGACTAAAAGTTGAATTAACTAGAATTGAATGAATTCCTTGACTAAAAGTTGAATTAACTAGAATTGAATGAATTCCTTGACCAAAAGTTGAACTTGAATGAATTCCTTGACCAAAAGTTGATTTAACTAGAATTGAATGAATTCCGTGACCAAAAGTTGAATTAACTAGAATTGAATGAATTCCTTGATCAAAAGTTGAATTAAGTGGACAATTGAATGAATTCCTTAGCCAAAAGTTTAATTAACTAGAATTGAATGAATTCCTTGTTGAATAAATTCATAAAATTTTATGAAGGCATTAAAACAAAAAATGAATGAATTCCTTTAATATAAATCGAATGAAAAAAAAGGAATTCATTCAATTCCTTAAGTTTGGTCAGGGAATTCATTCCCAAAATATAAATTTAGTTAAAAAAAAAGGGAATTAGGGAATTAATTCTTCGAAGCACTGATGCAGATATTGTTTTTCAGGCTTAAATTTAATAATGAAAAAATTAACTCGTTTCTTTATTGTACTGGGAGTTTATTTAGCGATATCCCTTCCATATGAGTTATTGCTTTCATATTGCCTGGAAGTATTGTTTTAGTGTAACAGTTGTTTCCGACGGAGGAAACTTCCGGAATACGAAATTGATATTGCCGGCAATAAATGTTTTCTTCCTTTTGAACATTAAGTTTGCATAAGTCGAGTTTACACGATTCAGAAGGTACATAAGAGGTTATATGAAAACCCCTGGTACTTTTTGAGACTACACAAAATTTATTTTTTCTGAGTCCTTTGCATGTAACAATTTCAGTATTTGGAAAATAGAAAATTTTTTGATTAACTATTGAGCTTGGTTGCTTTTTGTTATTTCAAGATTTATAAATATTTGGAGAACATTTCATCAAATTCTTTAACAGACCTAATTTGATCGACTTTAATTTAAAATAATACGCATATAATTTATACGAAAATTCTTCTTATTTTGGGCCTAAAACTAAATCTTTTAAAATTTACAAATTTTTTAATTTGTCCCCAAAACGAAGTCGAAATCCCTAATTTGGGACCAAATTCCCTTACCTAACAACTCTGTGAAACCTCATTTGACATAAAAAAATCCTCCCTTGAGAAAATTTCCCAAAATAAAATCCTCCTTTGACAAAATTCCCCACATGCTAGCGACATCTACAGTTTGTTTAGAAAAATTATCGATGTTGCATCTCTATATTATATGTCTCTGCATACAACAAGAATTATAGACCAATTTTTTTAAAATTCTGGGGTGGGCAAAAAGCAGTCTAGGGTGGGCTGTGCCCACCCCAGACCGGCCTAAGTCCGCCAATGGCTATTGAAGAAAACAACTAACGAAAAGTACTGTAATTTCGTAACAGTTGTTTAAACCAGTTACTTTTAATATCATTATAAACAACTACCAAAACAGTAATTTTTCAGTAAACAGTTATTTTTGGTAGTTATTTAAAAAATAAAAAATTTCTTTGAATTTTTTTTAAAAATTTTTGTTTAGTTTATATTTGTTATTATTGATACATTTCTAATTGCAAATAAAAATTAGAAATTTGTATCTCCAATGCTTAAAAGCATAATAACTAAATAACGGTAGGCTGAAGTAATAACACATATTTTTGTAATCGAAAGAAAAAAGAATTTTTTTTTTATTAAAATGTACTTTTATTTGACAGTAAAAAACAGTAATTTTTACCGATTTTGTCAGTTGTTTTGAAATTTTTGTAGTAAAAATTAAACAGTTCATTTTACGACATTAGTAGTTATTTTTAATGCATTTGTTAGTTATTTTTCAACAGTTAAAATTAACAAAACTTTTAGTGTTTTGTCGCCTTTTTAACTGCATATACCTTTGTTTTAATTGTCATTTTCAGTAGATTCTACCGACAAACTTTTGTGAGTGTACGAATACCCTGTATTGAAACACAGTGACTCAAAAACAATATTTAGGAAGCTTAACCCCTCCTTTCCAATTTCCAGTGCGAAAAAAACACTAATCGGATGAGTAGTTTAGAAGTTCTATATTTATTTACATTTTTTTTTGGAAAAGGCTCCACTGTACGAAGTCGAAAATCTTTTATACCTCATTCATACTGAATAGCGAATTTACATTACGATCGAAATCGAGTTAAAAGTAGATTTCGATAGATTTCTGAAATCCAATAAAAAATTGCAGATTTTCCATACGAAATGAAATCCCAATTTAATTTGGATTTCAGCGAAATCTCATCGAAATCCAAATTGAAATCCAATTTTTCTCCCATATTTGCAGAAAAGTAGGGAAGTTTGCATGAAAGTGGCAACATTTAGCAGCTATTTATGTCATAAAAAACTAATAAATAATAAATTTTAATAACTTTAAAAAATTAAGGAATAACATAATAAAGTCTGTTATTTTTAATTGAAAGAAATATTTAAAGTTGTAAACGGCTATTTTATTGTATCGCGACGAAGAGAAACTATGAAAAATCATTTGATGGCGCCGGCAAGACCATTGACGAAACATTGAATATTTTAGCTTTCTACTAATCATACCTATACTTAAACACATTTCTTAGCAAATATAACATTGTATCTTTTATAATATAAATGATTTTTGTGTTCCGCCATTAAATAAAATGGTTTTTAGAAAATCTTTTAATTTTGGTTATTTTTTGAGGTTAGTTTGTTTTGTTGTTGGCTGATCGAAATCCCATTCATCTGTCAAATATCTAATGTAAACTATATAGATTTCGAATTGGATTTCGAAACGAAATCTAGTGAATATTTTAACAATGTAAATTCGCTAGAAGCCAAAACTAGTAATTTTCAAATTTATTTATTTTTCGAGTGTCAAATCCCATACAAATTTTAAATCGAAAACTGGAAAAGAACGAAAACTGCTGGTTTTGGGTGCAGTATGAATAAGACTTTAGATATTTTCAAAAACATTTTCATTTTCTTGGAGCATGAATTTGTTGAGGTTAAAAATGAAAAGTGATATGTAGTGGTTTTTAGTTAATAACGGCATATCCCAGCAAAATCTTTCATTACCAAATAAGTGGTTATATAATAGAAATTCATAGCTCCACACAACTTATTTTTTGGCGTCTAAACTCATTATTTTTGTTTGGCGTGGTCGTTTTTATAAGTAGCCACGCTTACCCGCTCGCTTACGAAAAAATGAGAAGTAAGTAGTTATGAGATTCTGAATAATAAGAGGTTACAAACATGCTTACAAAAAGTTGAATTATAAGTGGTTATCCGACTGCTTACTTGATTCTTAAAAATAAGGAGTTACACAAATACTATTAGCTTCAGGATATACATTCAGAGAAATTAAAGTTTTTGCTAAAGTGTAATTTTAGAACTCGTCATAAAAATTTTAACATAAAACATATTTACATGTAATAAATATAAATGTATAAAATTTAACTTTGTAAAAAGTACTTATTTAAACTATTGCGAGCAAGTCATTATTTTATATTTAAAAGCAATGACTACAATAGGCCGTTATTAGGAAGTCATTATTTTATATTACAAAATAATGCAAAAGGTAATGATATATCATTATTGGTAATGCAGACAGCAATGAGGTGTCATTACCAACATTTTGCTGGGATAGAGCCAGAGGCGATCCAGCGATTATTTTAAAAAAAACTTTAATTTTTATTTTAGTAAATTCAATTTTGTTTAATGCGCATTTATTAAAGTTGATATTTCATTATTGCTGTTCTTTTCAGTACCTATATGGTTAGTATATTAAGTTGTTAGTTTAGGGCCCCAGGGTGTCTTAAATGAATCTGGTAGGAGCCACACTTTATGGATCTTAAAACAAAATGCATTTTTAAAATCGTGGAATTTGGGATTTTTTTAAATTTTCAAAGTAAAACTGTCACAACTTTTCCTCCTCTTTCATAAAGTGAATAACACAAATGGATTCCACGTGCATTAGTGTCACTTTATATTCTCATAACACGCTTTTAATGTGCCAACAAATTAGTGTTTCCAATTATTCGACATAGGCGGTTAACCGTTTAATGCATTATTCTAAAAATCACTAAAATTAATTAACCGGTTATTCGGGTCAGTTAATCGAGAAAATTGGCGATTAATCGGTTAATCGTTTAATGCAAAATTAAAGTATTTTCTTAACTTTTCTATTTGAAAATACCAATTTACTCTGCAAAAATCAGCAAAAAATTTTGTGAATATTAGTAGTCTGAGAATATCATAAATAATTGTTAAATTCTCAGTCTTTTCGAATTTTAAGGGCCATTAATAATAAAACAATTTTGAGTTAATTTATTCAGAGAGAATTTAATAGGACGAGTTTTAATGAAAGTTTTCACTAAACTTATGAAGTTTTCTTCACAGAGTTAATGCAAAACAAATTTTACGAAAAAGGTTTTTCATTGGGTGTATGTAATTTTCAATAAATAATACGAGATTTTTCATAAAACTGCAACAATTCAATGAAAAGTTTAGTAGTGTTGTTTTAACGTTCTATAGACAACTGCAATTAATATTGTAATTAATATGCAATTTTTTCAATTTTAGGTAATAGGTTTGAGGTTAAGAAGAAGAATGAACCTTTTTCTCTAAAAATTATAAACACATTAAGGTTGTTCACAAGGGGTGTGCTATTTGCTGTATCGTTGTATCGTCATAACAAAAAACAGAGTTGTTAGAATTTAAATTGAAAAAATACAACATTTAAGAATAGCACGATACAACATTTTTACGCAAGTTAAGTGTCCATGTTTGAGTGTGCTACAACGAAAGAAAATCGTTGTTAAAGCCAAATAAAAATTTTAAGAACTCTGTTTTTTGTTAGGACGATACCTCCTTGTAAATAACCTAATTATAATTTTCAAATCAGACTAGATCTTGTTTCTGCCTTTTTTTATGAACAGGTTTTGCAATTAAATTGTATTAATTATTTATATGTTTTTATTGTCAGATTGTCTCTATATGACAATTTTTTTCAACAAACCATCGGCTGTACGAATTGAATACATGCTCCCACATTATAAATGTAACTATACTAAAGTGCGACAGCTTAAACATCTCACCCGAGTAAGGCCTTGAGTGCAATGTAATTAATTCGTTGTTTTCCTTCCTATTCAGCTTTCTGTTATTGTTTTTACTCAGAAGTGATCAACGCAGACACATAGGGTGAGTTCCATAACGTCATTTGCAATGCAACTGAACAAAGTCATGCATTACTAAACGCAATTGATGCGCATAGAAAAAGCAAACTGTGCATCACAAATTTTGTTGATGCTTTGTTGACATGTTTTTATTACAAAGTAAACAACACACTTGTTTGATTTGTATCGAAACAGTAGTAAAACCGCATCACTGCAATGTATTTTGACGTTTAGGAACTCATCCATACATTCTATTTTTAGATTTTTGTTTATCTTCCAATCTCCTCCGTGTTTCAATGCACAAATTCCAGCGAAATTTTATTGAATCAATATAAAATTCATAAAAAGCATGTAGCCAATTCCTTCAATGTGCAGTAATAGATGTCAAATCCCAAACAGATTTGTTTGTTCCAACTTTATCATAGAATTTCAAAAGTGAGAGCAGTTTTCAGCCTTTCAAAATTCTATGTTTGCAATAATAAAATTTTAAAAATTAATACGCACTGTTTTTGTTAAAATAAATATAAATAAAATCATAGACTAGAGGCTGAAAAACTGCTCTCGCTTTTGAAAATTAATTTTACATTTTAAAAGAATTAAGATAGAAATGAAAAATTGTCTATTGTATTTCCTAAAGCCTGCTCCAGCCAGGCACATAGTGTTAAAGCATTTTTTTACAAATAGAAACTTTGTTATTTTATTTATTTTCAATGTCGACTTGCTTGGAGTTGCTCAAAAAATTGTATCTAAAGGCTTCTCTTTAAATCGATTTTAAAACAATTTGATCGTATTTTAGTTAATATTTGTCTTTTTCTAAGCATTTCTTGTAATTTTTTAGCCAAAGTAAAGAAAATTATGAAGTTTTGGGAAAAAATAAAGCAAAAAATTATATATAAAAATGTAACCGGTTAATCGACCTATTTTAACCGATTATTCGGGTCGAATAATTATTTGAGTTTTAAATTATTTGTTTTGACATTAACCGAAACAGAGGCGATTAATCGAGGAATCGGTTAATCGATTAACCGAATTGGAAAGACTACAACAAATATAACCTTTTAACAATTAAAAAAAAAACGTGAAAGCTATTTAACGGCAAAATTCAGTAGTTAAATTGACAAGTTTTCATAATAAACTGACAACATAACATAACTACCGAATTTTGTCGTTAAAAAGTTAGAGAATCCCACCACAGAACAGAATAACAGATAAAACTATATTAAATGTAGTTTTTGTAAAAAAGAAGCTTTTCTGCTTATTGAGGCCATGAGTTTCTTTAATTATTAATATTTTTTTTTGCGGCACGCGGGCTAAAAATGTTGGAGGCTTCTGATATAATTGCATTCGATGTGCTGAAAACAAATAATGATAACATAACAAATCACTCAAAAGATTATAATAATATACTGTATTTTTACTTATATTTTGTTTATGACTTTTAATTGTTTTTCTTTTATTTATATATTAAGAGCCTTTAACCCTCATGTACACACCCCTGATAAAAATGATACATTCTACTCTTTCTATTCCTTATTCTATTTGTTAAGTATTTAAAGCAAATCTACGTTAAACCGATTGTAGTATAACAAATTTTTAAACAGGTAGCAAAAGTTTTTTTTATGAGTTAACGGTTATAGTTAAGTCGAAAACACAGCTTCTATTAGAAAGGAACAAACTTCACTCTGCAGAGTGGAGTGCTCCAGCATTTTGAAAACAAATTTATTCACAACTTTTTAACTACTGGACCGATTTTTGTCGTTTCTAATACCGAACTCGGGAGGAAGTCCATTATGGAAAAATGACAACTGTGCCGTGATCGTCATTTTAGCAGAGAGGCGGACAGACAGAGAGACAAACGACAAAGTTGGGTTACATGCAAAAAATAATTCCTAAAAATGTCGGGAACTGCTAAAATGAAGCTGCTTTGTAGATCACCTTATAAACATTTTTTCTTCTACAGATAGTTAATTTCTTAGGCGCAGCAAAGAAATGTTACTTTAAAATAAATACTTTCGACAATATTTTCTTGTTGATGATATGGTTGTATCATGGGAATGTAAAGTTTTTTGGATGTTTAAATGACGATTAAAGTATTTAAACAGATAAAAACATGCATATATATGATTATATGCATATCATTATGTATGATCAATAATCTAAAAGAAAAACAAAAATATACTAAAATCTTAGAAAACAATAAATTTAATTTCATTTAAGTATTATCAAGCGAAGTATTAACATTTAAAAAGGATATATTATTCAGTTTAATTTCAATAAAAATAATATTCATTAAAAATGTTAACTGTAATATTATTGGTATTATGCGTATTAGTTTTTTTATACGCATTTTACAAATATGTTACATATAAACCGAATGGATTCCCACCTGGTTAGTGTTAAAACACCTCCAGTTAAATTATATTAAAAAAATATATGTGTATAATATAAATAATCAAAAAGTACTAATTCGTATATAAAAAAAATATTTACTACAGGACCTCCACGTATACCCTTATTTGGCAGTTACCTATTTATGATGTTATCCGATTTTCGTTATTTACATAAAGGTGTTTTAAAATTTACAAAATGGTATAACTCTGATATTGTCGGATTTTATATGGGTTCGTTTCCTGTTGTAGCAGTACACAATGCTGAAGGTGTACGAGAAGTTTTAAATAATTCTGATTTTGATGGGCGTCCAGAATCATATGTGGCACAGATGCGTGCACCAAATCTTAAACTATCAGGTATTACTTTTATGCACTCACGAAGCACTTTTTTACTGCTGAGTGATCAAAGTGCGATTCCCTAACTTTCTTAACGAATTTATCGATTTCGTGAACTGACGACAATTGTCGGTTGAGTTACCATAAAATCTATTCTGTATTTTTTTGTTTAAATAGTTGACAAACCCAGTGTAGAAACGGTAATGACATATCATTATTTTTTGGACTACCAGTAATGACACCCACTTACCTTCTGCATTATTTTAAAACATATAATAATGAGTTACTGATAATGAATTATTTTTATCATTATTTCAAATAGAAAATAATTTTCTAGATTTTTTAAAAAATTTTTTGAAATCTATTTTTAGACTCAATATTTTTAAACACTGGTAAGAATATATGTAACCACATATTTTTTGTATGTTGGCGAGTAAGCTTACTTGTGTGCCGCAGGTCAATTATGTTTTTATCTATTAAATATTACATGTCGATATAGCTCAGATGGTAGAGCTATTGACTGGCAATCTGAAGACCCAGGTTCGATTCCCGCACCTGCAAATTTTAATTATTTAAAAAAAACAACAACAAAAAATATTTTTTTTTATAATTTATTTTTTGAAAATCTTTTTTAGACTCATTATTTGTGTCAGTACTGGTAAGCATATAGGTAACGATATATTTTTTGATTTTTCGTATGCTGGTGTATAACCATAACTCATTATTTTTCGCGACATCGCCATATAAAGGTAATAAGAAATGTAATAACAAAAGTAACTAGTTACCACTACCAAGTATGTAGTTACATAACCACATATCTGGTAATGATTTTCTACACTGGGAGGTTCTTAAAAATTAGTTATAAATAATGTTGAAAATTAATACTCAAAATTAGTTAAACTACTGAGAATTTTTAGTATTGTGTTAAATGAAGATAATTTAAATACTTGTTGAAATCAGCGTTTCAATTTAAAATTTGTTAAAAATTAGTCAAATCGATTCCAAACCCGTTTGGCAGATTTTTCTACTGACGTATTATTTTAAGTGTAGGGAAGGAGGATAGAGATGGGCCGAAATCATTATCATTAATTTATGAAATGGAAACCGATGTTTTTTCTTCCATTTAATTTTTATATTAAAAAATGTGATTGGGAAGCACTAATGGGGCATTCGACAGTTTCAGACCCCAAAACTTTAGCTTATTTGCTGTTTTGGCTAGAAGCTAGGAATCGGCATACCAAAATATAAAATTAAAAGTTACGGAAACAGAAAAATATTTAACATTGTGTAAAAGTAATGTTAACAAAAGTAATGAACATTTACTCATTACAATTACTCTTATATAATGGTAATGCAATTTTTTTTATCTTTTTGGAATGCAGCGAATATATGTAAACAAATCCTAACAAAAACGACCTTGTCGAATAAAAGTAATGAGTTTTGACACTGAATTATATGTAGTAGACAGTAATTCTACTGCTTATTATTTAGGTATTAGTAAATGAGTACCCATTCCTGAGATTATGCTGGGTCTCTCTTCAAAATCGTATGTTGTACAACAAAAGAAGTAAATTATGTTTTCTATTGACATAATTGATTTTATAAAAATTGTTATTTAGCCAGACATTTATTTTTTTTGATCTGAAGACCGCTTTTTAGAGGCATTGTGCATAGAAGGATAATTTAGAAGTATGTATTAATGGAGCAAATGACATTGGTAAGCGATAAATTGGGTATATTTTAGATATGCCTATTAATATTTACGTGCATATTCAAAGTTGTGACTATAATTGCAACATTATTAAAGTCAAAAACCTTAACTTTCGAGAAGAAATAACTTGATTAAAAAAAAAAAATAACTTCACAAGCTATAAATTCTGGAAAAATAAAATCATTTATTTTAGTTTTTAAAACACTTTTTATAACCTATTAAACTTTAGTATAACTTTAAAAAATTACGAATGGTAGAGCTTTTTGAAACTCTATAATACCGATGTTCTCCCCACAAACATTCAAATATGGGTCCAATGAATCTTTAAAAATGAAAATCGAAAGGAAAAATTACAAATTTTTTAACGCTTTAAGTTTGATACTAAAAGCAAATATATGGATTTTGACAGAATGCGATTTCTTAAAATTCATAAAAGTATTTTTAACTTGGCAAATTATATTTTAGCCTGAAACTTGATAAGACCTAAAGTAAGTTGGCAGGAGATATATCATAGATTTTTATGACTTGATAAGAGAACTATTCCTAAGACTGAGAGTATTAACTTTTCATACAAAAGAACAATAAAATTTAAAAAATTCAAATTTTATTTGTCAATGTTATGATTGTGTCGATACCAGGTCTTAATTTTTTTGAAGTTTTCAAACAAAAATTTAAATAAATATAATTTATTGTGACTTTGGGACAACAAATACATGGGGATTACAGTCACATCTACACTCAACCAAAAAAGTCTGTAATGGCTACTGAAAATTTTGCTGTTATTACGGGAAATTTAACTGTTTTGAGGCCAGCGGTATTTTTTGCTAATTTTAGCAACACATGTCTGCTGATCTGTAGTACAATAAAATTAGTAGAAAAATTTAGTAGCCGCTACTAAATTTTAGTAAAATTTATGTAAAATGCAATTCAAAATCGGTTTGCTAAAATCAGTTAAAAAACTTACTAAATATCATAATTTTAGTACAATAAAATTAGTGTAAATATTTAGTTGCAGCTACTAAATTTCAGTAAATTGCTGTAAACTGTAATTTAAAATCAATCTGCTGAAATTAGCAAAAAATTGTACTAAAAAATAAAAAAACTGTAAAATCTAAAAAAATTTTTTTTCTTCCTTCGATTGTAACAAGCGTATAATTACTTCATCGTACATGAAATTTGGAGTCAAAATTGCAAACGGTTCTCCAGTTATTGCCGTTTTATGCATTGGAGATGCAATAAAAATTTCTGGGTATTATTTCTAAACTGAGAATATATCAATATGTAGTAACAAATATAAACTAAACAAGAATTGTAAAAAATCAAAAAAAAAAAATATTTTTCAATTAGTATATTTTTCTGCTAAATTTAGCACTCGGATTTGAAAAATTAGTAAAATGTTTTTCTGAAATCAGCAGCGAAAATTAGTAAAAAAATCCGTAATTTGTAATAAGAGAATAGCAAAAATGATTACTAAAAATAAAAATTGTACTAATAATCAGTATAAAAATAGTATAGTGCGATTGGAAACTGTTTACAAACTTTTTTATTTGAGTGTAAGTGTCACAGACTTTTCGTAGGAATAGGCACCTAATTGTCTTACAAAAGTAGACATTTAAACCAAAATTCATTATTTAAAATATTTCCATTCCTTCATTCTTAAAATTGACGTGCTTAATAAAACGCTTTCTATATTGATACAACAAATCAAAATAAAAAAAATGTTACCAAAAACTGATACTTTTCGATTTTCATGCCCGTTTCCTGGGAAACCCTAGACGAGTATGAAATTTTGCCATTTATTTTGTATTAAAAATACCTAAAAATATAAAGTCGCCTAAAACAATTACTGAAAATATGAATAAAAAGCCTAAAAAAGCGCTAACTCACCCAAAAATTTTATACACGCACATTCACTCACTCACGAACAATTTTAATCTACTCACACTCACTCACGTTCACGTGAGTAAATTAAGATTTCACTCACACTCACGCGTGATCACGCGTGATTCGCGTGAATCACGCAAAATTCTGCTCACGTGCCCATCTCTACTTTGAACTAAATACTTTGTGCAGTACTTTCTTGTTGGTGATAAAGTTGTATCATAGGTATATATATGGCAACGTTAAGATTTTGGATGTGTAAATGATGGTTAAAATAAGTGCATATTATAATATACATATACATATGTATGATGATCGACAATGTTAAAGAAAAACAAAAAAATACTTAAGTCTTGGAAAACAATAAGTTAAATTTCATTTAAGTATTATAAGGCAAAGTATTAACATTCAGTTTAATTTCAATAAAATTAATATTCATTAAAAATGTTAACTGAACTATTATTGGTATTATGCGTATTAATTTTTATATATGCATTTTACAAATATGCTACATATAAACCGAATGGATTCCCACCTGGTTAGTGTTAAAAAACCTCCAGTTAAATTATATTAAAAAAATGTATATCTGTAATTAATCGAAAAGTATCAATTCGTATATAAAAAAACTCTTTACTACAGGACCTCCACGTATACCCTTGTTTGGCAGTTATCTATTTATGATGTTGTCCGATTTTCGCTATTTACATAAAGGTGTTTTAAAATTTACAAAATGGTATAAATCTGATATTGTCGGTTTTTATATGGGTCCGTTTCCTGTTGTGGCAGTACACAATGCTGAAGCTGTACGAGAAGTTTTAAATAATTCCGATTTTAATGGACGTCCTGATATATATGTGGCACAGATACGTGAGCCAAATCTTCAAAGAGCAGGTATTACTTTATGCACTCACGAATTATTTTTTGCTTTACTGCTGAGTGATCAAAATGTGATTCTCTAACTTTCTTAATGAACTAACGACAACTGTAGGCTGAGTTACTGAAAAGGTTATTCTGAATTTTTTTTAATATTTGACAAAAGATACCTACAAAATTAGTTAATTTTAATTTTCTTCGCTTTGAAATTGTACGAAGTAACAACAAAAATCGTGAACTCTTTCACTACCCTTGTACACTACAGTGTACATTAGACCACCCAAATTTGCAAAAGTATTTTTTTTGTTCGCTCCACCGGTAGTTTCCGATAGTTTGGGCATAAAAAATAATATGTGTACAAAAATTTGATCTCTCGGGCGTATATAGGCCAGGCAGTTTGGACTTTTGACCCTAAAAATTACCTAAAAACAGTTCAAAGCTTTTTTGCGCCATAACTCCTAAATTTGCGGTTTTCCGAAAAAATACCATATAAGTGTTTTTATGCAGAATGAGAGGACAAACACTCTCTTCATACTAATCTTTGGTCTAAGCAGTGTTGCCATAAGACAAATGCGAAAAGGTGCTAGATCGTCGAAAAAAAAGTACTAAAAAGTGCTAGATTCAAAATAAAAAGTGCTAAAAAAGGTGCTAGATTTTTTTTTTGTTTTTAACATGCATTATTGGTTTTTATCAGTTGGCAACCGATTCATAAGGTTAAGGCCAGTTTACATTATAAGATTTTCGGTAGTATTTTGCTTTAGTACACATTAGGGTCTCCAGAAAAAAAAAAAATTGTGAGTTAATGTCTGCCCCCCCCCCCCCCCCTCAAAATATGTATTTGGGTGTAAAACAATGTCTCCCAAAAATTAGGACAATCGGATAAGAGGAACACGTTCCTCAACGGCCCTGAAGTTTGAAATACGATTTACAAGGCGAAATCGCCTTCTTTCAAAATACTGGCCCTTTAGTAACCGTATTTTTGGAAAATGTAAATAGAATCATAATCTAGACTGAATTATCTTTCTGGTAATGTATAAAAATCCAAAATCGGTTGGAAAATATTTTAGTAATTGCAATTTCCTCAGACCATTGTAGGGTTAAAATGAGATAAATTATGAAAATCGTAAAAAATAAAATATTTTTTTTTCAAAAATTTACAATGTTATACTCTAGTTTCATTTCTAAGATCCACAAATATTCATATAAAATTTTTTGTCTCTCTTGGCTTATGATAACATAGTTCCAGGTATGGCCAAAGATGGGATTTGTTTTTTTATAAATTTGCAAAACTCTATTTTTGAGTTTTTTAAAATTTTGTTCAACAAAATAGCGTAAAAAGTGGTCAACGTATAGGGGGTTATTAAATACACCTTAGAGAATAATTCTACTGAAAATTAGACATATCCCTCTTTTAACTTAACAGTGACGGCGTTTTAACTTTTTTGACCTTTACCAAGGTCAAAGTGAAATTTTTAAAATTTTTCGATTTTTCCTGGAAGTATATCAAAACAATGTATTGTTTCTTGCGGAATTTGGTAAAAGTTGTCCAAATAACTCTGTTAACACCAAATTTTATACATAGTAATAAAAAATTAGAAATTAACCCTTATAGGCACATGGGGTCAAAATGACCCGAAATTTTTGAAATGTAAATAAGTGTCATTTGACATGAAAATCGATATAAAAACTTTTAATTAAGCATTTTCTAGAAAAAAAATCAAAATTAACCTGTTTGAGAGCATGGCGTCAAAATGACCCATATTGTATGTCAAATAACGCTGGTTGGCTGAAAAATCATATTTCAAACTTCAGGGCCGTTGAGGCACGTGTTCCTCTTATCCGATTGTCCTAATTTTTTGGGAGACATTGTTTTACACCCAAATACATATTATGAGGGGGGGGGGGCCCAGACAATAACTGACATTTTTTTTTGCTCCATACAAGGTTGGAGAACCCTAGTACACATGCAAAACATATACACTCAACCAATAAAGTCTGTAATGGCTACTGAAAATTTTGCTGTTATTACGGGAAATTTAACTGTTTTGAGGCCAGCGGTATTTTTGCTAATTTTAGCAACACATGTCTGCTGATCTGTAGTACAATAAAATTAGTATAAAAAATTGGTAGTCGCTACTAAATTTTAGTAAAATTTATGTAAAGTGCAATTCAAAATCGATTTGCTAAAATCAGTTAAAAAACTTACTAAATATCATAATTTTAGTACAATGAAATTAGTATAAATAATTAGTTGCAGCTACTAAATTTCAGTAAATAGCTCTAAACTGTAATTTAAAGTCAATCTGCTGAAATTAGCAAAAAATTGTACTAAAAAATAAAAAAACTGTAAAATCTAAAAAAATTTTTTTTTTCTTTCGATTGTAAGAAGCGTATAATTACTTCATCGTACTTGAAATTTGGAGTCAAAATTGCAAACGGTTCTCCAGTTATTGCCGTTTTATCCATTGGAGATGCAATAAATTTTTCTGGGTGTTATTTCTAAACTAAGAATATATCAATTATAACAAATAAAAACTAAACAAGAATTGTAAAAAATCAAAAAAAAAATATTTTTAAATTAGTATATTTTTCTGCTAAATTTAGCACTTGGTTTTGAGAAATTAGTAAAATGTTTTGCTGAAATCAGCAGCGAAAATTAGTAAAAAAATCCGTAATTTGTAATAAGAGAATAGCAAAAATGATTACTAAAAATAAAAATTGTACTAATAATCAGTATAAAAATAGTATAGTGCGATTGGAAACTGTTTACAAATTTTTTTACAAACTTTTTTATCTGAGTGTAGACAAGGTTGCAAAATCTTTCCGTTAACGTTATTTCATAAATATTTCGTTAGGGTATTTTAAGGTTATTGGTATACTAAGTTATTTCGTTAAGTTGTTTTAGAGTTACCGGTATTTAAAGTTATTTCGTTTGATTATTTTAAGGCTTTTTAAGTTATGTCGTTATGGCTAGTTTACACTGTACGATTTTTGGTATGATTTTGCTTTAGTACACATGCAAAACATATAGGCTGGATTTCAAAATCACACCGAAAATCTTATAATGTAAACTACACTGTAATTAAATTCTGTTGAAATTTACCCAACTTATAGTAGGAAACTGAACTCCTACTATAAATTGGATAAATTTACTCTATGTGCGTAATTGAAAAAAAATACGCACATTGTGTTTAAGTTGGTGCACAAATAATTTGTAATTTTACATTGAAAGTGCGTAAAAATTAAATGAGATTTTGAAATTAGTGTGTTAATTTACTAAATTTGTGTGTAAAAAGCACGTTTCACGTGTAAATGTACGCATAAAATGCGTAAAAATCCACAAAAAATGCGCAAAAATCCACAGAAAGTGCGTAAAAATAAAATATAATGCGTACATTTACAACAGGTGTGCTAACTTAAGCACCACCCAAAAATTTTTTTAAATAAAATAACAAATTAATTTTTAGTACGTATTTTATTAATAATAATATCCGAGTCATTCTCTCATAATCGTTTATGTCCAAATTAGTCGTTTTGGGATCTTAAGGCATTTGTATAAAATTCATATAAAAATTTGTTATAACTATTGAATGGGTGCGATGACTCCTGCTCAACAAAATGCCTTCTTTGAAAGGGGGGCAGTAACCGTCAACAATAATGGGAGAAAACGCCTTAAGAGAGATATGGCCTACGCAGGAACAACGGAGTGCAATGACTCCTGCTCAACAAAGTCAGTATTCATTGAGTACTGCCTAACTTGCAAAGAAAGCATTTTGTTGAGCAGGAGTCATTGCACTCAGTTGTTCCTGCGTAGGCCATATCTCTCTTAAGGCGTTTTCTCCCGTTATTGATGACGGTTACTGCCTCCCTTTCAAAGAAGGCATTTTGTTGAGCAGGAGTCATCGCACCCAGTTGTTTTACCTAGGCCGTATCTCTCTTACGGCGTTTTCTCCCGTTATTGTTGACGGTTGTTGGTTGACTGCTTCCCTTGCAAAGAAGGCATTTTGTTGAGCAGGAGTTATTGCACCCAGTAGTTCCTGCGTAGGCCGTGTCTCTCTTACGGCGTTTTCAATTTTGAAATGAGGTTTAGACTACCACATGCGTTAATAATAATTACCAAAAACAATTTCATGCTTATGTTGCTATTTCCAGACTCTAATGTGTTTGTGGAAATGTTGTAATTCACAAAAAATAATCCGTTTTCGCTTTTTCTTTTTATTATTTATAATTTTTTTTTCAATTTTTTCCAATTTGAAATGTCAGAGTATTTATTACTATTATTGGATAGTATATTTACCAACTTTGTGCGTAAAAATTTTATTTAACAAAACAATAGTAATTTTAGGCACAATGTGTTTATTTATAAGCACATAATGTCTAAAAATACTTTGTGTGTGTATTATTGCGTATGAAAGTGTGTACAAAAAAAGTTTACGCATTTTTTGTTTATATTTACCGAATTTTCGTAAAATTAAACAAAATTTTACCCATTTTATAGTAGTAAATTTACAAACATTTTTTAGAGTGTAGCCATTAGTGGTATTTTAAGGTAATGATGGTCCCTAGGATATTTAAAATTTTTGAGTTAGGGTCTGTTAGGTTAAACGGTATTTTAAATAATTTCGTTTTAGTATTTTGCGGTTAGTGATATTTTAAGTTATTTCGTTAATGGTATTTTTAGGTTAATTGTAGTTATTTGAATTCATTTTAAATCGTTATTGATGTTTTGGGGTTAGTGTTGACAAACCATGGTTTTTATTGATAAATTGAATTATTAATAAAAAAAAAAACTATGCATTTCATACAGTCGCCATTTCAAAGGGTCATCATTTATTGCTAGCTTTAAATCAGTAAAGAAATTAAAAAATCATAATTTGGAGATATATTAGAAACGTTCTCCATAGAAATAATTTCAGATTTTGAGGCTAAAACATATCAGATTCTACAGAAAGTTTAGCTATTATACGAAATATTGTAGGTTTTGTTAACTATTTCTTTAGAAAAATCATCAATTATGTGAAATTTTTTCACAGAAATGCTTTCAGATTTTGAAAATATTTTTTTATATTGATAAATCTTCAGATTCTAATGCCTTTTGCGGTCAAGAAAATTATATTTATATAGAGAAACCATCTAATTTTAAATTCTTCCTGCTGTAGAAAAACTATTTAAGATTCAGAAAATTTTTACTGAACAATATTTTTTGTTAGTCCTATACTTTTGTAATATTAATATACATGCAGGAGCACCAGAGTCTTAGCAATATTTCTTTTCGAAACAGATTTTTACCATTCTTTCCAAAAGTTTAAAAATCTGCTAACAACCTCAGACAGGGTTTTCGGGCTGTACTTTAAGGTCATTTCGATTGCCGTTAACAATCAGATGTTGGTTTTCAAATTGTAACTCTTTTGGAAGTGATCTAGTGTGAACTTAAGTCAGAAATGCCAAACTAACTTTTCTTATTTCTTCTTTTTAGAAATTCGTAAATATTGTTATGCCAATATTTAACAAAAAGTTGGCATGACTGTTAAAGATATTTATTCACTTTAATTTAAATTTGTGTTTATTCGACCTTTCAACTTCTAATTAAATAAAATATTCGAGCTCGAGGCCAGTTGTTATTATAAAAATTAATTTATTTTATTTCTCAATATTTCGACATTCATCGAATGTCATCCTCAGGAGAATTGTCTAAAAGATTTTAATAAAAACAATAGAACAACATTTAGAATTACATTGAAGTATAAATATAGTTGCAATAAAAATGATAGTACACTCTAATTAAATTCTGTTGAAATTTACCCAACTTATAGTAGAAAACTGAACTCCTACTATAAATTGGGTAAATTTACTCTATGTGCGTAATTGAAAAAAAATACGCACATTGTGTTTAAGTTGGTGCACAAATAATTTGTAATTTTACATTGAAAGTGCGTAAAAATTAAATGAGATTTTGAAATTAGTGTGTTAATTTACTAAATTTGTGTGTAAAAAAGCACGTTTCACGTGTAAATGTACGCATAAAATGCGTAAAAATCCACAAAAAATTCGCAAAAATCCACAGAAAGTGCGTAAAAATAAAATATAATGCGTACATTTACAACAGGTGTGCTAACTTTAAGCACCACCCAAAAATTTTTTTAAATAAAATAACAAATTAATTTTTAGTACGTATTTTATTAATAATAATATCCGAGTCATTCTCTCATAATCGTTTATGTCCAAATTAGTCGTTTTGGGATCTTAAGGCATTTGTATAAAATTCATATAAAAATTTTGTTATAACTATTGAATGGGTGCGATGACTCCTGCTCAACAAAATGCCTTCTTTGAAAGGGGGCAGTAACCGTCAACAATAATGGGAGAAAACGCCTTAAGAGAGATATCGCCTACGCAGGAACAACTGAGTGCAATGACTCCTGCTCAACAAAGTCAGTATTCATTGAGTACTGCCTAACTTGCAAAGAAAGCATTTTGTTGAGCAGGAGTCATTGCACTCAGTTGTTCCTGCGTAGGCCATATCTCTCTTAAGGCGTTTTCTCCCGTTATTGTTGACGGTTACTGCCTCCCTTTCAAAGAAGGCATTTTGTTGAGCAGGAGTTATTGCACCCAGTAGTTCCTGCGTAGGCCATATCTCTCTTAAGGCGTTTTCTCCCGTTATTGTTGACGGTTACTGCCTCCCTTTCAAAGAAGGCATTTTGTTGAGCAGGAGTCATCGCACCCAGTTGTTTTACCTAGGCCGTATCTCTCTTACGGCGTTTTCTCCCGTTATTGTTGACGGTTGTTGGTTGACTGCCTCCCTTGCAAAGAAGGCATTTTGTTGAGCAGGAGTTATTGCAACCATTAGTTCCTGCGTAGGCCGTGTCTCTCTTACGGCGTTTTCAATTTTGAAATGAGGTTTAGACTACCACATGCGTTAATAATAATTACCAAAAACAATTTCATGCTTATATTGCTATTTCCAGACTCTAATGTGTTTGTGGAAATGTTGTAATTCACAAAAAATAATCCGTTTTCGCTTTTTCTTTTTATTATTTATAATTTTTTTAAAATTTTTTCCAATTTGAAATGTCAGAGTATTTATTACTATTATTGGATAGTATATTTACCAACTTTGTGCGTAAAAATTTTATTTAACAAAACAATAGTAATTTTAGGCACAATGTGTTTATTTATAAGCACATAATGTCTAAAAATACTTTGTGTGTGTATTATTGCGTATGGAAGTGTGTACAAAAAAAGTTTACGCATTTTTTGTTTATATTTACCGAATTTTCGTAAAATTAAACAAAATTTTACCCATTTTATAGTAGTAAATTTACAAACATTTTTTAGAGTGTATAAAAACAAAAACAGTCAAACGAAGTATTTACATATATGTACCCACAAACTTACATTTAATGTTTACATAAAAACACACAGCTTAGAACTATCGTTGCTTGTTGATCATCACTAGTTATTGCACTGAATGTACTTAAAACTAATTATTGCACACTACCCTTTATTCTTGTTTACCAAATGTTATTCACTATTCAACTTTAACCCAATTCAGAGAAGCTGTATATTTGTGTGTGGACTGTAATATTTGTAAATCTTGTTATTTCTTGAACTCGACAAGTGTTTCAAGACATTTTTCATATAAATATTGAATTATTTAAAAAAACGCTAAAAAATTTCAATATTTTTAAAAAGTGCTAAACTAGCACCTAGCACTTTTTTTAAATTTTTGGGTGCTAACTCCCAAAAAAAAGTGCTAGATCTAGCACCTAAAGGGCTAAAATGGCAAGCCTGGTATACAATAACAATTTTTACAAATATTAAAAGACATAAGATCAACCCCTTTTTGTTAATAGTAATTTCATATACAAACCCTTAAATATATCGATTCCGTCCGAAATCAACTATTCCCAACTGTTGAAAATAGATTTTTGTCGCTTTTTTATGTTTTTATTCCTTATTTTTTCCTTGAAATATATTTTTGTTTGTATTTTCCCTACGGGAAATTTTAACAAACTGTCACCGAACTGGCCCCTTTATATGAAATAGACTGGTCACTTTTACATGGCGTTGTCATAGGAGGCGGAAATTAACCCCTTGTGACATGTCACAAGACAAATCGTAGGACAGGTTACTGAACTCTCATAAAAAACAAAGTTCAGGGACCTTTCCTAGGATATGTCTTGTGACATGTCACAAGGGGTCAATTTCCCCCTCCTATGACAGCGCCATGTAAAAGTGACCAGTCTATTTCATATAAAGGGGCCAGTTCGGTGACAGTTTGTTAAAATTTCCCGTAGGGTTATTATTCACAAATATTTAAATGACAAATCCAGTTTTACTTTAAATATTTATACATTTACACACATTATGCTTAATATTTGTTTTTACGCACAAATTACTAGTTGTGTACACAAAATGTGTAATTATAAAAGAAAAATGCCTATTAACACATTTTATGTCTAATTTTGTAGAATAAAATATGTAAAAATGGATTTTACACATTTGGTGTCTAAATTTAGGCATTATGCGTTATATTACCCAAAAAATTACATGCTTGATAGTAGTGAATTTACAAGCAGTTTTTAGAGTGTACATAAAACTATTGTATTTGAGAACTAAATATTTATAATAAAATTCTAATTGTATGAAAATTTTTAAAAATTAATATAACGACAATATTTTATAAAAAAATTTAAAAAAGTATATAATATTGTCCAATTTTATTAAATTTATGAAATTCAATGAATTTTTTTAACGAAATTATAAAATTTTATGAAAGAAAAATTATGAAAAATTTCATAATATTAATTAAATTTTTTATACATAATGAAATTCTGCATTGATTCTACGAAAAAAAATCTATGAAATTATATCATTAATATCATGAAGGATAATTCTTTCTGTGTAGTAAAAAAATGTGTTTATTGCGATAACTTTTGCAAATGGAAACTGTTTTGTTTGAAATTTTGCTAGAACAGTTTTTAGAGGTGACCCCATATTATACTAAAAGTTGGACTTTGGGAAAAACTTGGAAAGCTATGCTATATAGAATTTTTGAAAAGTCGCGATTTTAATGTATAGGCCGCTATAGATGAATACATTTTTTTGTTGAAATATTTTCCTTTTAAATGCTTCTTTATTAAGCCACATCAGTTATTAAGGCCGATTTTGCTTTCAGCGATTCAATTGGCTAAAACCTTAAAAATCCATATAAAACGCGAACAGTAGTTTTAATATCAAGTTTTATGCATCAATTTTTAAGCCTAAATATGAATACAGGTCCTGTGCCTACATTTAACCACAAAAAATTTATATTGATTACATTTGAAAATTTTTGTATATAAAAAACTAAATGGAAAACCGCCAAACTTTAAAGACATTTGCGAAAAATCTGTACCTTAGATCGAAAAATAAAGTACGCCATTGTAATCAGCATGTCCGAAATATATAGAACTGATGGTCAGACCTCCATTAATTTTTTGAGTGAGATTCTTGAACACATAAAAAGATAATTTTTCCCATTTTCTTAAATGTTAGCTATCGCAGAAACCTAAATCCTAAATACAAAAAATTTGTGCACGATTTTAAGTAGGTACGGATGCAAGTTTTGGTAAAGTTGAGAAATGCTCATTGAAAATACTTATATTTATCATAAACAATTCTTAGTAAAAGTTTGGTTAAAGCTGAGCTTTAAATTTTTGTAATAATCATCATTACAAGTATAATTTATTAAAATATCTTATGTAGGGTGAATTGTTCTAAATTAGCCTTGAATTAATTAAAACAAAGTTGTGCGTAAGTTTAAAAACACTTTATTTCGATCAAATTACTTATCCGAAGATAATAGGCAAATGACCCAGAACTTTCTTTGTTTAGCTCTTTTATATGAAAATCTTGAGCCAGAGTAATTGAAGATAACAATAAGTAATATTAAAAACTAGGATAAATTACAAATTAAGCAAATAGGAAATAATATATCGTCGGCTAGCCTGCAAGTAGTGTCGTGTGTTATTTTGATAAATTTTTTTATTGTACCAAGCGGTTTTGCGATATCTTAAAGGGTTCAGGAGATAGCAAAAAGTGCTGTGTGTAACTCATATACAAAATATTCCTGCAAAAAGTGTTATGTGTTTAGTTATATATAATAATTTTTTGTTTATTTTATAAGAAGTTGTTAATAGAAGTTTTCCCGACCGCTTTGTTCACTTAAAATCTGTTACCATGCCTTCATTTGAGCAAACACCGCCAAAACATAACAATTCTAAGCTTTAAGCAAACAAAAAAATCATTTATACTTACAATTAATATTTTGGTTATAAAAAAATGGTGGCCATCGACGACCACCCACAAAATATTAAAAAAAGGAATATAGCTATGAATGCTATTTTCCAGCTGTTAATCGTGAAAAATTACGCGTTTGCAAACAATTTTTGTTTTTGGTGTCATTTGACTTAGACCGTAATGTTTTTAAAAGATGGATAAATCCTAAAAAACGGCAAGTCGGAATTTCTAATAAATCGGTTAAGGTGATGAAATCTAATTGGGTACACGTATGGCTAAAATATTTGGCGTATAACTTAACTTAGTGAAAATAAATGACAGATGTCTACCCTCCAAAATGCCGTATAAGTTATTAAAAACACAAACCATGTGTAAAACATGCGCTATCTGTTTTGAATCCCGCATTTTAAAGTGGGACAATCTTCCCACTTAAAATGGATTTATTTGATTTTTGTTTGTTCAATTTTCTTATTGATTTTATATTTTAAATAAAATGTTAATCAGTTTCAGTTTACATATTGTACCATTGATGTTACTTGGTTTACCGTACACAAAACAACAACAAATTTTTGGGTTAACTATTAATCTAAGTTTAAACCTGCAGTATGAGACCCACCGTTAGTCATTGAACGAAATAGTGTAAACAACATAGAAGTCACTCAAGTAACAATTTCAAAACATTTGGGACCAGCAGGCTTCATCCAAAAGCAAGGCTATTGGATACCACACGAGCTGAAGCCGAGAGACCTTGAAAGACGATTTTGCATGTCCGAAATGCTGCTTGAACGCCTTAAAAAGAAGTAATTTTTGCATCGAATCATTACTGGCGATGAAAAATGGAAGCATGAAGTCGTAATATTCCATGATGATAACGATGATGTTGCAAGGCCGGTTAAAAACTATTTAGAAAATAGTGATTGGGAAGTTTTGCTTCACCCGTCTTATAGTCCATACCTTGCCCCGTCGGACTACCATTTGTTTCGATCAATACAGAACTCTCTCACTGGAATACGCATCACTTCAGAACAGGGTATCCAAATTTCGCTTGATTCGTTCTCAGCCTCAAATAATTATCAGTTCTTTTGGCGCGGAATCCATATGTTGTCAGAAAGATGGGAAAAGGTCATAGCAATATTTCATAATAAATGCCCAAAATTTGCAAAAAATTCCGCATTTTCAAGTTATTAAATTTGTTGTCTATGAACAAAAGGTGTTATGTGTACAAACTGGTATGAACATATTTTGAAAAATTGCTCCTTCAAGTGGTGTTATGTGTAGTTTTTCTTAAAAACCAAGCACCGCTCTGTAACAGAGATTAAATCCGGATTTCAGTAATGCAGTATTTTAGTAAATGAGGTCATGAATGATTAAGGCATATGCTGTCAATAAAATATCTTAAAAGGATAATATAAATCAGTTTTTTCGCTCTCCTTAAAAATTTGTTAAAAACACATAGCATTAAAATTAAAATATTTGATAATTTTCAATACCCGAGTAAAAATAGTTATATAGGAAATTATATAATTTAATATGGACTAATATGTTTATATATAGTCAAGTTTAACACTATATCTTTGCGGATATAATTATGTATAGCTTTGAGTTTTTCAAAAATTTCTTATATGATGTCATATATAGATCAGTATAAATATACATGTCCCCATATATATTTGTATGTGCCATATCTATTTACATATGCTATGACAATTTTAATACATCGTCATATATAATTAAAAATGGCTTTATCGGAAAATATATAAAGTTTTATATAGCTCAATATTAAATTTTTTTCTAAGTTGTTTTAGATATGTTTAAGTATAGCGCAATGTAAAAAAAATTCTATGTTTTTTTGAGATATATTTATGTATGATTTCAAAATATAAAAGGCGTACTCAATATAACTCCTAAATTCCTTGTAAACCTTGTATAAATACAAGCCATATTTTTATGTATGGAATTTGACATTAAACTCATAAATATACCAGGTTTACACAGTTTACGGGTAGAATACAAGTTTATATGAGAAGGCTTAAAATGCTTGGTTACAATTATGTACAACTTCTTCTAAATTTTTAATTCTTAACTTAAGGGTGTTATTTTTCAGTATTTTTTAATAGTTTTTGTTTTGATCTTGAAGTATGAAGCGTTATATAATTATGTCTTTCTACATCAAATTAGATATAATTATATCGGGTCAAAATCCGGATAAGATTCTATATGATTCAATATATTTAGATCTTATCCGGTATAATTTTATCCACCATTTTTCGGATCATAGCATATCTCCGATTATATTAAATAAGATATTATTACATATGACATCATATTATTTTTTTTACCCGGGTAGCTGTGTTCGTGCAGCAAGCTATCAACGTTGGCTTATGTCATTCCCATACAAATTTGACATTAAGAGTTAACACTAAATGTTGGCTAGTGTCAAGTTTATATGGGTATGACATAAGCCAACGTTGATAGATTGCCGCACAAACACAGCTAATTTTAGAAAATATTCAAGGTTGGTTACCGAAACGAATAACGGTAAGGGTAACGGTAAAGGTATCGAATTTTGATTATTACGGTAACGGTATTTAAGACCGTTTCGATAACGGTATACCGTTACCGAAACGGCAATACCGGTACGTGCCGGTATTATAAATTGCGTTAAAAACATATCGTCGCTGCTTCGACGAATTTTGGTATGTGTTTTTTATGAGGTTTTCAGGAGAGCGAAAAAACTGTTTTATTTTGTCATTTTGCTATATTCTATAAAAGTCAAGCGTCTTAAAAATACATTAAGATATTTTAGAGAAGTGTACCATGAAAAAAATATTAATTAACTATCACGAAGATATTAACGAATTACATAAAAAACTACACATAACATATTTTGTTAAAACATTTTAAGTATTGTTTTTTTTATTTTTGGATATTTCTATACACACGACCGTTTTTTTCAAAGAACTTGCGTTTTAAAATTTGATTATAGTGCAAAATGATTATAACATTTATTAAAATAATAGCAATGCCACAATTTTTAGCCCCTTATTTTGTTTTTCTAACGAAAATAATTATTAAAATTAAATAATAATCAGGGCAAGTTTTTTTGGCATTTGCCAATAAATGACATTTTTGCCATTTTTGCACTTATTTTGTAAAAATGCCATTTTAACAAATCCTTGCCAAAAAAGCCATTTTGTCTATTTTTTTAGACTTTTCATAAAAAAATGCTATAATATTCAGTAAAAACTCAATCTTTGTAAATAATTTTTGTAAAAAATTTACAAAAAAAGCGATATTTTTTTTTATATTTTATAAAATTCCTGATTTTTTTTTAAATCATGCTAATATACGCACTGAGAGAATTATCTGCATTGTATTAATGAATTTGTGCATAAAACCAATGAAGTTTCACTGGAACTCGTCCATTGAAACTTTTAAATGAATTAATGGAATTTTTCATTAAATGTTGTGAAAAATTTTATTTTATTTATTAAAAGTTTCATACACTCAATGAAAAAGTTTCATTGAAACTGGATTCATAAAATATATGAAGCTTTTTCATGAAATTTAAGAAATTTTTAATTTTTTTTGTGAAGAAAACTTCATTAGTTCACTGAAAAATTTCATTAAAAATCGTCCAACAAAATTCTCTCTGTGCGGCGATTGCACTTTAGCAGTTCAACGGTTTTGGAATAAGCGTGCCATTTTTGCGATTTTGTTCCAATTTTACTTTTTTTTCGTGGCTCTCGCCTGCCAAATTTCAACTTTGTTTGTGCCATTTTAAACTTGCCCTGCTTATAACTTATTTTTAAAATATTTGATTGTCAGATAAGTAAATAAAGTTTTTTGTTAACCCTTAAATGCGCACTGTATCCTTAAAGATATAACCATGGAAACAGTAAAATATTGCAGCTTTCCTATGAGTTAAAATAAAATATTAAGTTAACGAACGCGTTAAGAAATTTAAAGCGCTATGTTATAAAAGTCATTTTTATAAAAATATTTTGAATTGTGTTTTAAATTAATTAAAATTAAAAGAAAAAATTAATTAAAAAATTAGAGATTTTAATTTGAAATTAGCAAATCGGATTTTTTATTAAAAAAAAAATTAAAAATAATTACAAAATAAATAATATAAATAAATACAATAATATATATACAATAAATGTGTTATTTTTGTTCGGTTTAGGATCAAATATGATCAATTCCAAATAGAATTTACATTTTATAAATAAGTATTTATTATCTGTTTTGCAATTCCTCCAACTCAGGTAAAATTTTGACTTGTTATTATAGTATTTTTCTGCATATTTCTAAGAAAAGAAATAAATATACATATATATTTGTCTAAAAATATTCATAAATATTTCCAGATCAGTAAGCTCAAATTAAAAAGTTTGTAGAAAAATTAGTAAGTAAAATATTTTACCTCCCACCTTACAACTTATTTTAGAAAAACCCTAGTAAAAATGATTTTTATATAATCAGATATGATTTTTATATAATCATTTATGATTTTGTACAATTATAACTTGTCGAGTATTGTGAAACATATATTTTTATATGATTATAATAAAAGATATTTAATTATATAAAATTATATTAACCAGATCCACCATTTTCCGGATCAAATCATGTATGGGTTAATATAATTATATAAAAAATATATTATCTGATCCGAAAAATGGTGGATCTGGTTAATATAATTTTATATTATTAAATATCTTTTGATATAATCATATAAAAATATATATTTTACAATACTCGACAAGTTATAATTGTATAAAATCATAAATGATTGTATAAAAATCATATATGAATATATAAAAATCATTTTTACTAGGGAATATTTAAAAAAATTTTTAAAGCCGATTTTGAAATTTTTTAACTTTTAATGTTGTTTCCATAATTGGGGCAAATACTTTTTACGGTGAAATTTCTAAAATCTAAAATATGTAGAAAAACTCAAACGATGATAAAAATTAATTAAATTATTAAAAATGGCATAAACTTAATAAAATTTTCTATAACAATTGTGTTGTAAGTAATTATGATGTTTTTATTCACAGAATTTTTATTAAATTTAAAATAAATCAAACACCCCTGTTCTGAGATTCGGATTTTTAGAGTGGATTTGTAAAATCACACGGAATTAAACATCTCGAAAATTTTCTGTTTTAGAATTTATAGACAAATTTTTAAACAATATTTTTATATTAAATTCATTTAGTTTGGAATAATAATTAGTATTTTAAATAATAACTGCAATTTCAAACTTTAATTAAAACTCAGGCTATTTGAGCCTATCAGCCCTATCCATAGGATTGCCACCATAATGAAAAAATAGACTTTCGGTAAAAATCCGCATAAAGTTCCCTAAAATTAAAAAAACAATTTTGTAGCAACTGTAAAACAACAAAACAGTACCAAAAAAACTACCATAAACTGCATTTTTTGACTTTTGACAAACGTCCAAGGGTTTTTCATTGAATTTTTTTTGTTTTATTTAATTGTACTCATTTTTTAATAAAAAATCGGTTTTTTTTCTAATATACATTAATTCGGTAACTCCTTAATTAAATTTAAAGAAACAAAAATTAAATAAAGATATGTTTTTGAATTTTGAACTTACAAAATTTTTTAGATATTTTTATTAATTGCAAAGGAGTAACAGGAGTATATACAGGTTGATTAAATCCAGGTAAAAAAATCTGTTCTCTTGAAATTTGCAAAACATGCCGCTAAAATTACAATCACTTTTATTCTTAATTGAACTCTTATTCAATTAAAAATAAAAATAATTGTAAATTTACGTAAATATTGTTAATTTTATTTCCGAATAAATTACACAATCGAAAAACATTACGACATTTGCACTAAACATCACTTTAATTTTTTTCCAATATGTGTGCCAAAAATATACGTTTTTTTAAACTAAATGCGTTGGCAACATCAATATCTTCATGTTCTGCTTTGAATACATACATACCAGGGTTGATAAATGGGTTTTTGGAAATAGTACCAACCAGCTTAAAAAATAGTACTTTTTCGGCCTCCACAGTACCAAAAAAAATTTTTTTTTATTTTCTAATTTTCTTGTTATGAATTAACAAAAAATGTAAATAGACATATGAAAGTTCTTTTGTATATTAAAAAGAAATTCAAAATATAATATAGATATAAAAACTGGATTCACAATGCTGAAGTACTCCACCCTGCTTAGTGCATTTTGTTCCTTTTTCCGCAGCGTAGAGTATTTCTGTATAATCACTTTTTAAAACACATTTGTATAAGAAATTTTTGTTAGTTGGGCTGAAGTCTTAAACTTTTCTGTTATTTGTCATCGTTAGGCTTTGAGGAAACTTCTCCCGAAAAGCATTTTCTACTTATATCTCAAATAAGTGGCAACTTGCATCCACAACATTTAACAATTCGCAAAAATCATTCTAAATCTCTTAAATTTTAAACAAGTTTAATACAAAAATGAGTTTGTTTCCCAACCCTAAACATGAGATTGGGTCACTAAATAAATACGTATGTGATCTGATCAACAAATCCAAATTATTTGAACTTTACTGAAAATTTGTTAAAATTTACTTAAAATGAAATTACCCTACAAATTAAATTAATTAACGCCAACCGAAAAAAAATAATTTAAGGCCCATTAACTTTTCTCGAGCAGTTAACTTTAACTTAACCATGGGTAACTAACCAATACTAAATATTTATCCCTATGAATATTTAACCATAATAACTTATCAATATTTTAACTCTGGGTAGTTAACCTTAGTATGAAATGTCAGAATAAAAACAAAAGGAAAAACAAAAATTAATAACAAACAAATTTGTTTTCAATACGGGAAAATTAAAAGTTTTTCTCGCGGTTTTTTGTGTGTTTGTGGTCATAAAAAAAGTAATACACTTGACCACGTCCTTTTTTTTAAGATTCGCGATCGCTAAATATTATAAAATGATTGTGTCTTTTTGCATACTACGCGAGGTAATTTAATAAAATCCATTTGGTAAGTCTATAAATTAAAAGTGGAATTATTTGAACTATTAATAAGTATTTCGTGCTTATAGAGGCAACCGCGGAAAGATTCGCGCATAAAATTACAAAAAAATAGTGGAAATTTTGTGATAGATTATTAAATTAAGGCAATTTATGCGATCAGCACATCAAAGTGAGTAGAAAAATAATCGCTGTGCATGATTTTGTATCTTTTTGTAATTGCGAGGCAAAACTGCGGGTTGTCCAGCGGTTCCTCACATACTTTTAAAATATTTAAAACATGATTGTTCACATTAAGTAATTCCAGAGTGATTTCTATGCGCTTTTTTATATTTAAGAATAAAATTCAGTAGTCTTGTACATCACGTGTACCAAAATTCTGCAAATCCTTGATATCACACCTCAACAAACTTTCAGAGGTTTGAGGTTTGATACATCATTAATTTTGAATTTGATACGCTGATTCCATATCCTTATATGCAAGTTACCCAAAATTGATGGAATAATTGTTTTTCTGAGAGTGGTTTTCAAAAGAATTTTTTCTATAACGGTACACAAATTAAAAAAATGTTGTCCTATAAATTTTAGAGAACAAAGTTCATTCTTTACTACCATCGTAACAAAAAGTCTTAAGCTATTAAAATGCGTTTTGTATAGTATTTTAAAATACGCTATTTTTCGCGTTTCTAATCACGATTTTCTTAAAATTGAGAGGTGATAGAGAATTCGGAATAGAGATTTGGAATCAGCAAGTAAAATACTAAAAGTATGTATCAAGCTTCTACCAACAGCGACTTTTCATTTTGTAGAGGTGTATAATTCGTGTCAAATTGTTCTAATATTGGTCTCCATTTTTGGTTTTAATTACTCAAGACAGATTTTGGCTCCTTGAACCCATAAAAAAATAAATTATTCCTATTTCCTTATATGAGGCCAATTTCTGTAAGCTATCGCAGAAACCTAAATCCTAAATAGCAAAAATTTGTGCACGATTTTAAGTACTGATGCAATTTTTGTAAGTTTTGGTAAAGTGGGGAAATGCACATTACAAGTATAATTTATTAAAATATCTTATGTAGGGTGAATTGTTCTAAAATAGCCTTGGTTAAGTTTCTTAACCACAGAAATTTCTAAGGTTAAATTTTAGCATCCCAGCAAACAAAGATGATCATTAATGACTCAGAAATGAGCTCCAAAAACATAAACATTTTTTCACTTTTTCCTATGAAAGTGGTCCGTCCAAAAGAGCCCCCTGTGTAATCAGAAATGACTCAGAAAAAAGAACGTATAAAATCGAAATTTTCCTCATAAATTTAAATAATTTTGGAATCTTTTTTGAGTTTGAAAAATTAACCCGCATTTTGAGACAGCTTTTTAGATTGTAGAGACAACTTTTTGGATTGTCTTTTGAGGGTTCATATTTTCTGCCAAAAAAGAGTGTTTTCAAAAAAACAATAATCATTTCTATGAGCTATTTAAGCATCTTATATATGAGCGCTCCGAATTTGCTGGCTGGGATTGGTTAGAAGAAATGGTTGGTTAAAATTTAGATAAGTTATTCAAAAAATATATTTACCAGTGGTTAAGGCTAGTATAGGTCTTAACCAGGGCATAAATTGAGATAAGTTAACGGGCCTAAATAAAATAAAACTCAGTGAGTAGAATAAGCAGGTAATTTTTTGGTTTAAGTTCTATATAAGAGTGGTATACAAAAATTACAACAATTTTTACAATTTCTTTTGAATTCGCTTAATTTTAAATATCTTTTGTAATATTTTAAAAATCTTTTCTTAGAAATACGTTTTTTTTAATTTTTTTATTTTGTATTTTGACAATTTAAAAATAGTACTAAATGAGTCTAAGGTAGAGTTGTGAAATTTCGGTATTTTTTGAGTACTCAATACTACTCAATACTTTTCAATTGAGTACTCGATACTACTCAATACTTTTAACGGTTTTTTTAATTTAAAAATAAAAATGTTATGAATTCGTATTTATTAGGAAAAATTATAACAATTCACATACACGTGTTAAATAACTACACTGTGAGACAAATGGTAGGGGTCAGTGATCGGGAAGGGTTCAAACTATCGGGGAAAGTTATATCGGTAAAAAAGAAGTTATACGCGTCCTGGCGTTTCGCTGGGTCACCTCTAGGAATCGAGATATATCGATTTGACCTTTGGTGGTCTTTTTTTTGACATAACTCGAGAACCACTAGTCCGATTTTGCTCAAACAATTTTAAAAAAATTAAAAATTACAATTTCTTTAATCTGTTCATATAACGTTTTTCTATATACTCAACAGTTTTGCCGGTAAAAATAAATGTATGAAGAAAAAAATATTTTTTGCCTAAAATATTAAAAAAAAGTAATAAACAAAAGGTTATTGATTTTTATGGTAGCGGTAACAAACATTTATTTTTACCGGCAAAACTGTTGAGTATATAGAAAAGCGTTATATGAACAGATTAAAGTAATTGTAATTTTTAATTTTTTTTTTGTTTGAGCAAAATCGGACTAGTGGTTCTCGAGCTATGTTAAAAAAAGATATATCTCGATTCCTAGGGTGACCCAGCGAAACGCCAGGACACGTATAACTTGTTTTTGACCGATATAACATTTCCCGTTGGTTTCATCCCATCCCGATTTTGACTGTCGCATAGTGCTATTGTTATTTACATTTTAATTAATTTAAAACATTTTAAATAAATTAATTAAATAATTTTTCCCAAAAATTCGTTACAAATTTCTTTACTTCACAAATAGAGTTGTATTTTCAGAGCTGTATTTTTAGAGTACTATTTTTAGAGTTGTATTTTTATACGAAAAATACACATTTCTACGGAAAATTGCATCTTTAAAAGTATTGAGTAGTACCGTTTTAGTATTGAGTACTCAAAAAAACAGTCAGTATTGAGTACTCAGTACCGGAATACTCAATACTTTTATAACTCTAGTCTAAGGAGTACCATAGTACTTTTGAGGTTCTAATAGTACCATAAAAAGTACAATAGTACCAACTTGATCATCCCTGAACATTCTGTTTCAAACAAAACAAAGCAGAATCAGTTATTGATCGTTTTTTGTTTTTAGCTTCCAGTTTTTCTTGTTACTTTTTTTTTAAGCTGCCAGCAGATAATTGAAAAGTGATTTTATTGCTACAGCAGTAAATATTGTTTTGTGCTTAAACTGTTTCGGCAGCAGTAGATTTTTTGTGTGGTTTAAGTTATAGCATATAACGAAAAACTTAAACCACTCAAAACAATTGCTGACTCTTTTAGAATAACTGAAAGTTATTCAATGACTTCTGCTGGTGTTTTTTAAATTATTTAAAGTTGTAGTTAAAGTTAAATGAAAAACTTCTTAGCGAATGCCAGTCTTTGAATCACTGACTTTGAGAGCCCACTGCAGAATAAGTAAACAACATAGACGATTGATTGTGACCAGTGTTGCCAACTCTTGAACGCAGGAAAGCACCGTGAGCATTTTGAAAACGGGTAAAAAGGGTAAAAATTTACCAAAAATGGGGTAAAAAGCACAAAATAATTTTTTGAAAAATATAAGTCAAGATTTTAAAAACACATTTTAGTTTTGTAAAATCGTGTAAACAAGGTTCAAAAAATTACCAAAAAAGGGGTAAAAAAGCACCAAACTAATATTTCAAAATTTTGAGGTTTAAATGTAACGAAGTTGTTATTTAAAATTGTACTACAAACATTGTGAAAAAATGTACTTTTTGTATAATTCGTATTATTTTTTCAACTTTGACAAAAACTTCAAGAAAAATTGAAAAAAGGAGAACAAATACCAAAAATATAAACTGTACAAAAAGCACTGCCAGAAATCTGAAAAAGCACTGTAAATACCCGCTTTTTATAAACGGGTATTTGTAAAAAAATCACCGGGTACGGGAAGGAAAAAAGCACCAAAAAATACACGAAAAGCACTGAAATGGCAACACTGATTGTGACAAATAGTGATACAGAACAGTGTTGCCAGAACTCTTAGATGGAAAGATGCTAGATTCCTAAAAAATTTCTGCTAAAATCTGTTAAATCCTAAAATAAAAAATATATGCTTAGGGGGCGCTGTGGTGTAATGGTTAGCGCGTTGGACTGTTACACGTAAGGTTGCGGGTTCGAGCCCCAACCAAGGCAACATCAATTTATGAAAAATAATAATATGCATGAGTTTTTTCTATCCCTCATACATATCGCAGCGTCCTCCTTCGGTGTTCCCATAGCACTTAACCCCACCGAAGTAAAATAATATAACAGGGCTATGAACTAAAAAGCTTCAACAAAGTCCGCCAACTCTTCATCAGATGGCGCGCAACAACTGTTCTAAGATTCAACATTTCGCGCAATTGCAGTGTTGCCATATTTGAAGCCCTTCATATTTCACCACTTTGCACTTCGCCTCTATCCCCTTTCCAAAGGAAGCAACACGTTAATTAATAGGAAGAATTTCCTGAGTGTTGCTTCTCTTAAAAAAAAAAAAAATTAAAAAATCCCAATTTTTTATTATATTCATTATGCTAAAGAGCTGCTAAATTTAATACAAAAAATATGCTGAAAATATTATTATATATTATATTTTCATACTTCTTTTAACTATCTTAGAATAAATATAAAAGTTTCCCCCTTAATTCATAAATACTTTCAAAAGTTATAGGAGGTTCATCGAACAAATTTTATGTGAAGAATTTGTTTTGTAAACCTCTTAGAACTTTGCAAAGTACCCGAGTAAAAAAAATTATATATAATCATATATGGCATATATTTCAATATATAATTATACATGTCGTTATGTATATCCATATATAATTATATATGACGTTTTTTCACAAAATTTTTCCTTATATTATGCCATATATAATTTCATCTAATTAGATATTGGCCTTCATAATATTAGATATGACATATATAATTATATATTACATGACATGGTTGATCTTATTGCATATATAGTTATATATAGAACTATATCTTAATATATCGTTAGCTGAAATGCAAAACCACGTAACTAACAAAAAATACAAAATCGGTTTTTTGATCGATTATGATGCATATCAACGAGGTCCACGTCTTCTCCAATTTTTACTGTCATATAATAAAAATTAGACATATTTTTAGCGAAAATCGAAAGCACGTAACTACATACTTGTTGCTTGAAAATTGTAACTAACACATATTTGTTTCTATTGAATTTTATTTATTCATAGTAGGATTTGAATTTTTATATTTCACTAGCGGATAGTGCTACTACGCTCCCCTCCCCTCGTAGTCCTATTTTCTCATAATTATAGTGATTATAGTTTGAAATTTTTACTTTGTTAATTATAATAAATTTTTTTTTTTTGGAGATCCCACAGTCAATATGATTCGTGTATTAGCGTATGATCCCTCTGGAGTAATTTATTTTAAATTAAGTGCAACAGATGTGTTTAAGGAATTTCCACAAAGAATTGGAAACAAATTAAAAGCGTTTGAAACTTTGAAGTTGCATTTACAAAGAATAAAAATTTCAAGCAAAAAATGGCAACATCAACATTCGAAATTTAGTATTTTTACACAAAATTATATATACGAAGGAACCTGATTATTTGTACCGGAAAATTAATATGTCCAGATCAAGTCGAACAAGCAATATTATTACGCCTGCTTATAATTACTTATCATCCTCAAGATTGTTCTTTGTTAGTGCTGTGAAATTGTGGAACTCTTTACCTAATCAAATTAAATCCGAACCCCGTGTATTGTTTTTTAAAATGGCAATTATGAATTTGTTCAAAGATTAATCGTTTATGTTGTTCTGTTTTTTTTTTTTAGGTTTGTTGTTATTATTACTGTCTATTTCTAAGATTTTATGTATCTTATTTAAGCATTTAATCACTGTGACTTAAAATGTTTGAGGTGCTTTAAGAGACTCTAAGTCTTATTTGTACCAATGATTGAAATAAATAAATTAAATTAAATCTTCAGGACCTTAAACCATTTCTTCCACCCGATTGTCATTATTATTACAATGAAATTCCATTTGAGAAGTAAAGGTTTAATTTTTTCCTTTATTTGTATTGCAGTTATTGTTGTTAATTATCTTTTGCTTTTGTAAATCATTTTTTATTTTCATATTTAAAAAATAAATAAATATATAAAGCGATATATTAAATAACAAGAGAACAACTTCTTTTATTCTACATTTTATGAATGCAAAACAAAATTTTCTTTGAAACTTAAAAAAACTTCATTGTAGTTACGTGTTTTTGTTTAAGAAAATACGAGTTCAAAAGCGCGTAACTAACTCAACTCTTTGAAACATTAATAAATTATTACTTTTATTCCAGAAATGAATAAATCAGTCTATATTTAGAAAATCTGCGATATTTGATTACCAAAATTCCATTTATTTTTCAATATACAACATTTTTTGTTTCTCCTGTAAAATAGTAAAAATGTTAGTTACGTGGTTTTGCATTTCAGCTAACGATATATGGTGGCATTTTAGCAATATATAATTATATATGGTATCATTTAAACAATATATAATTATATATGGTGACAGTTAAACTAGATATTATCATATATGGTGCCATTTAAACAATATATGGTCATATATGGTACCTCATAAACCAAATCTTTAATTCAGTTCCAGATATGATAATATATGGTACTATATATAGTGCGATATATATTTATATATGGTGTTATTTAAGCTATATATTATCATATATGGTGCCATTCAAACCATATATTATCATATATGGTGCCCTTCAAACCATATA
This sequence comes from Leucophora obtusa, assembly GCA_949987735.1. Lineage (NCBI taxonomy): Eukaryota > Metazoa > Arthropoda > Insecta > Diptera > Anthomyiidae > Leucophora > Leucophora obtusa. The sequence goes on along the minus strand of OX465295.1, from coordinate 114,414,793 downwards.
TTATCATATATGGTGCAATTTCAACAATATATGCCCATATATGGTACCTCATGAACAATATTTTTAATACAGTTCCACATATGATAATATATGCTACCATATATAGTGCCATATATATTTATATATGGTGTTATTTAAGCAATATATTACCATATATGGTGCCATTTAAACCATATATTGTCATATATGGTGCCATTTCAACAATATATGCTCATATATGGTACCTGATGAACGACATTTTTAATACAGATGCAGATATGATAATATATGCTACCATATATAGTCCCATATATATTGATATATGGTGTCATTTAAACAATATTAATATATAGACATATATGGTATCATTTAAACAATATATTGTCATATATGGCACAATTTAAACAATATATGGTCAAATTTGGTACCACATCAACATTTTGAATACAATTCCATATATGGTTTAATTTGAATAATGTAAAACTATGTATGGCGCTATAAAAAATATTATCAGATATGTTACTTCATTAACAATATTTATAATACAGTGTCATATATTGTAATATATGTATATCATTTAATATATATTGATGTATGGTAATGGTACAATAATTCCAATATCAGTTGAGATACAATTTGTGGGTCCATATCAACAATTTGTTCACGTACATTTAACATATATATTTGTACATTTAAGTTATAATTTATAAACACTTTATAAAGTTAAATAGTTCCATAAACCTCGTCTAACTGTATAGAATGTTTATGAATATACGATTTAATATATAATAATTACAACTACAAATTGGTGCCATTATCTAAAATTTAATTTAATGTTAACTTATAATAAAATAAAAATGTATTTCCTAAAAATAAAAATATAGTGTTAATTAATGCTAATATACAATAGGTTTAAGTTTAACATCCCAGACAGAAAAATATAATTCGGCACAATGCTGGCAAACCGTTGGCGATGGTCGGTTATGCGTTGGCAGAACGTTGCATTAACTATCTTGGCAAAAAAATAGATTTCAAAAAACATTTTTGAAAAAATTGAGAAAACTTTTTTTAATATTTGCTTTTAAAAACATGAAATTTAACCCAGTCCACCAGATTGTCAGCCAATACCTCTACACTCTTATCTAACGAGACTTGTTATAGATGTGTGATAGCTACAAATTAAATGAATGACAAAAGCATTTCGAGCTAACTTATAAGCATCGAAAAAACGTATTCCAGAAATTATTAAATGTATTTTAGAAAATTTTAATTGTATATCACAAAATATTATTTGCACTTCAGAAACTACAATATTACGCAAATTTAATTATTTATTTATTTAGTTGTGTCCAGAAATAATGAAATCTATTTCAGAATTTCATAGCTAATAGAGAAAAATTTCTCAAATACATTTCATAATTTCGGAAATACGATTGATAATTTCTGAAATACAGTTTGATAATTTCTGAAATACAGTTGTGAATTTCGGAAATACAATTAATAATTTCTGAAACACAATTGATAAAACTGAACTTCAATTGACTAGTTCTGAAATACAATTCATAAATGTGAAAAATAATTGATGAGTTCTGAAACACAATTGATAAAACTGAAATTCAATTGATTATTTCTGAAATACAATTGATAAATCTTAAAACAATTAATACAATTGGAAATGGTGTAGAGCGTCAAAAAGATGTAAATAAAATTATTTTATTCAAAGATTTCAATTTAATAAAAAATAAATATATAATTTTATAAAAAAATTTATAGAAAAAAAAATTTTAATTTTAGAAAAAGAAATTCATTTTGTAAAAGAAATGCATATTGAACTCGTTACCTTCTGAGTTTAAACCTTATTTTAACAAAATATTGTAATTTTTATACAATCAGTGCTCTGCCAGTCTATTATTTTTTGAACAGTTGGCAATATATGTCTGGGATCTTATTTAATCCCAAATAAATGGAGATCTTACGTAGTACCCAAATATAATGCGGCATCTAATTTTATCTGTCATTTTTATAGATACTTTTAAATGTCAATCCCCAAATATATTGCTGTTTCTAATTCGATCTGCCATTTTAATACCGAAATAAATTGCTGGATCTAATTCGATCTGCCATTTTTCGGATCAAATTAGGTCTTACTAAATCCCAAAATATATTGCTGGATCTAATTTTATCTGCCAATTTTCTATTTAATTTATATCCAAGTTTATCCACAAATATATTGCTGAATCTAATTCGATGTGCCATTTTTCGGATAAAATTAGATCTAAGTTAATCCACAAATATATTGCTGGATCTAATTTGATCTGCTATTTTTCAGATCAATTTATATCTAAGTTTATCCACAAATATATTGCTGGATCTAATTCGATGTGCCATTTTTCGGATCAAATTAGATCTAAGTTTATCCCCAAATATATAGCTAGATCTAATTCGATCTGCCACTTTTTCGGATCAAATTAGATATACGTTTATCCACAAATATATTGCCGGATCTAATTTGATCTGCCAAAATTGAGATCAAATTAGATCTAAGTTTATCCCCAAATATATAGCTGGATCTAATTGGATCCGCCATTTTTCGGATCAAATTAGATCTAAAAATATCCGCAAATATATAGCTGGATCCGCCAATTTTCGGATCAAAATAGATCTAGGTTTATCCCCAAAGATATCACTGGACCTCCCAATTTTGAGATATAACTTGATCTTAGTTTATCCCCATATATACAATGGGATCTAATACGATATGATTGGATACACCCAATTTTGAGATCTAATTGGATCAGCTAGATATTACAGCAGATCTTAAACAATATCAAATTGGATATAATTAGATATTGCGCGAGATCAATTTTTTTTACTCGGGTATGCATAAAGAAAGTTCATTAAACTTATAATTAGATTAATTAATATAAAATATATTCTTTGTTTATTATTAGCATTTGTATACACACAAAAGTTTTACAGTTGCTTCGAGCACAAAAAATACATAGTAGGGTATACTGCGGCTCTTTCTCCACTTTTTGTCACCAATATATTTTTAGGAAAACTATTTTTAATTCTAAAGCCCAGTATTATGTTGCATACTTGGGATTTTTTCATTGGCATTGAAATTTCGTTAGCATTAGTTGACTAATGCTAATGCCAAAAAAAATTTCATTACCATTTAATGCTACTGAAATTTTCTAGCATTAGAATTTGTCCTACTATTGCTAATGAAATCGCAATAATGCCTTAAAAACTAATTACAATTGAGCAAAAAAAGCATTTGGTTACTACAAAAAAGGGGATGCTAGATTGCTTTACATTGGCTGTTTTATAAAATTGGATCTCTTGGGATCTTTCCTGGACCTAGCCTATTTGTATTATCGGAGAGTGTTAATGCTCCAATGGAGCAAATATTTTGTCCATTTTGCACTATCTTTCAATCAATCAATGTTCACGCTCCTATTATTCACATGAATTAGGTCCGAATACGATTCCCAAGAATCAATTTTTATGAAACAGCCACGGGGTGACTAAATTTTTACCATTTGTAGGATAATAGAAATGATACACTAAGATAATAAGAATTTCGTTCCCCGTTTCATTTCATTTCGTTGCTTGCGGTAAGTATTCCAATTTCCCTCTTTCCCCGTTCCATTCCATATCGTTCCGATTTCCACCGATTTTCCAATCCATTGTCGGAGTGCGTTAATTTGTATTTTCAAGTAAATTGTTAAAAAAATAAAAATTTTAAATTTCACCCTGTGACTGTTTTATATAAATGGATCAATCGGAAGCTCTACAAGACCTGTACCCCGTTTCTGTATCCAATGCGAAAAGTTTTCTCATCGAGAAATGCATCGTCACCCTGCATTTCATAGGGTAATTTAAGAGATGATAAAATAGACTGGAGTTTTGGTCGTAATTCTTTCATATATCGCACATTGGGTTCAAATGATACCAAAGTGGCGATTAATTGAAATTTTAGAATCAACTTCTTTAAATAATATTTGGTAACGGGTAAAAGTGGATAAAATTCTGCATCAGTGTTGCCATTTTAGCATATTTTCTGCTAGATTTAGCAGATTGAGTTGTGCAATTGCATTTTTTTTTGTAAAAATATGCTAACTGGTTTTTAGCATATTCTGTTGGACAAAAGCAAATTTTTTAGCATATTTTGTTTTATTTAATAGAAGCATATTTTTATCATATTTTTTAACAAAATAATTTTTTCTGTAACAATATTTATAACAATAGCTGTATTTTCGCTCAGGCCTATCAACGTTAAGTATTTATAGCAAATCTACGTTAAACTGATTGGAGTATAAAAATTTGTTAAATAGTGTTCATGAAGTTTCGGTATAATCGAACGTACGTTAGCAAAACTTTACGCTAGGTGTGAAAATTTATAAGCGTTGAGTTTTAACGTTGATAATTATCCACGTTGTAAGTTTACGTGCATACGAAAAGTAATATGTTAGTTTTCGTCTAAAAAACATTTTTATGCCCTTTCAGATTTTTTAAAAGTTAACGGATTTAGTTAAGTCGAAAACACAGCTAATAACAATGTTTTCATAACTTTTTATTCATGCGTAATTATTCAATTCTTTTTTTAGTGTAAACTTTTTTAGTAAGTAGTATTGATATAGTACTATAATTTGAAAATGCTACAAAAACCATAAAAAATCTTGCAAAAATTTAAAATCAGTTATTTTTATTGTGAAAAAATTAAATGAGAAAGTTTATTTTTTTAGTCTCAAAGAAAGATTGAACAGTATTTACAAAAAATTATCTTTTCATACTTTTTTAAAGTATCTTAGAATAAATATAACAGTTTACCTCTCAATTCATAAATACCCGAGTAAAAAAAATTGATCTCGCGCAATATCTGATTATATCCAATTTGATATTGTTTAAGATATGCTGTAATATCTAGCTGATCCAATTAGATCTCAAAATTGGGTGTATCCAATCATATCGTATTAGATCCCATTGTATATATGGGGATAAACTAAGATCAAGTTATATCTCAAAATTGGGAGGTCCAGTGATATCTTTGGGGATAAACCTAGATCTATTTTGATCCGAAAATTGGCGGATCCAGCTATATATTTGCGGATATTTTTAGATCTAATTTGATCCGAAAAATGGCGGATCCAATTAGATCCAGCTATATATTTGGGTATAAACTTAGATCTAATTTGATCTCAATTTTGGCAGATCAAATTAGATCCCGCAATATATTTGTGGATAAACGTATATCTAATTTGATCCGAAAAAGTGGCAGATCGAATTAGATCTAGCTATATATTTGGGGATAAACTTAGATCTAATTTGATCCGAAAAATGGCACATCGAATTAGATCCAGCAATATATTTGTGGATAAACTTAGATATAAATTGATCTGAAAAATGGCAGATCTAATTAGATCCAGCAATATATTTGTGGATTAACTTAGATCTAATTTGATCCGAAAAATGGCACATCGAATTAGATTCAGCAATATATTTGTGGATAAACTTGGATATAAATTGAATAGAAAATTGGCAGATCAAATTAGATCCAGCAATATATTTTGGGATTTAGTAAGACCTAATTTGATCCAAAAAATGGCAGATCGAATTAGATCCAGCTATATATTTGTGGATAAACTTAGATCTAATTTGATCCGAAAAAGTGGCAGATCGAATTAGATCCAGCAATTTATTTCGGTATTAAAATGGCAGATCGAATTAGAAACAGCAATATATTTGGGGATTGACATCTAAAAGTATCCATAAAAATGACAGATAAAATTAGATGCCGCATTATATTTGGGTACTACGTAAGATCTCCATTTATTTTGGATTAAATAAGATCCCAGACATATATTGCCAACTGTTCAAAAAATAATAGACTGGCAGAGCACTGATTGTATAAAAATTACAATATTTTGTTAAAATAAGGTTTAAACTCAGAAGGTAACGAGTTCAATATGCATTTCTTTTACAAAATTAATTTCTTTTTATAAAATTAAAATTTTTTTTTCTATAAATTTTTTTATAAAATTATATATTTATTTTTTATTAAATTGAAATCTTTGAATAAAATAATTTTATTTACATCTTTTTGACGCTCTACACCATTTCCAATTGTATTAATTGTTTTAAGATTTATCAATTGTATTTCAGAAATAATCAATTGAATTTCAGTTTTATCAATTGTGTTTCAGAACTCATCAATTATTTTTCACATTTATGAATTGTATTTCAGAACTAGTCAATTGAAGTTCAGTTTTATCAATTGTGTTTCAGAAATTATTAATTGTATTTCCGAAATTCACAACTGTATTTCAGAAATTATCAAACTGTATTTCAGAAATTATCAATCGTATTTCCGAAATTATGAAATGTATTTGAGAAATTTTTCTCTATTAGCTATGAAATTCTGAAATAGATTTCATTATTTCTGGACACAACTAAATAAATAAATAATTAAATTTGCGTAATATTGTAGTTTCTGAAGTGCAAATAATATTTTGTGATATACAATTAAAATTTTCTAAAATACATTTAATAATTTCTGGAATACGTTTTTTCGATGCTTATAAGTTAGCTCGAAATGCTTTTGTCATTCATTTAATTTGTAGCTATCACACATCTATAACAAGTCTCGTTAGATAAGAGTGTAGAGGTATTGGCTGACAATCTGGTGGACTGGGTTAAATTTCATGTTTTTAAAAGCAAATATTAAAAAAAGTTTTCTCAATTTTTTCAAAAATGTTTTTTGAAATCTATTTTTTTGCCAAGATAGTTAATGCAACGTTCTGCCAACGCATAACCGACCATCGCCAACGGTTTGCCAGCATTGTGCCGAATTATATTTTTCTGTCTGGGATGTTAAACTTAAACCTATTGTATATTAGCATTAATTAACACTATATTTTTATTTTTAGGAAATACATTTTTATTTTATTATAAGTTAACATTAAATTAAATTTTAGATAATGGCACCAATTTGTAGTTGTAATTATTATATATTAAATCGTATATTCATAAACATTCTATACAGTTAGACGAGGTTTATGGAACTATTTAACTTTATAAAGTGTTTATAAATTATAACTTAAATGTACAAATATATATGTTAAATGTACGTGAACAAATTGTTGATATGGACCCACAAATTGTATCTCAACTGATATTGGAATTATTGTACCATTACCATACATCAATATATATTGAATGATATACATATATTACAATATATGACACTGTATTATAAATATTGTTAATGAAGTAACATATCTGATAATATTTTTTATAGCGCCATAGTTTTACATTATTCAAATTAAACCATATATGGATTTGTATTCCAAATGTTGTTGATGTGGTACCAAATTTGACCATATATTGTTTAAATTGTGCCATATATGACAATATATTGTTTAAATGATACCATATATGTCTATATATTAATATTGTTTAAATGACACCATATATCAATATATATGGGACTATATATGGTAGCATATATTATCATATCTGCATCTGTATTAAAAATGTCGTTCATTAGGTACCTTATATGAGCATATATTGTTGAAATGGCACCATATATGACAATATATGGTTTAAATGGCACCATATATGGTAATATATTGCTTAAATAACACCATATATAAATATATATGGCACTATATATGGTAGCATATATTATCATATGTGGAACTGTATTAAAAATATTGTTCATGAGGTACCATATATGGGCATATATTGTTGAAATTGCACCATTTATGATAATATATGGTTTAAATGGTACCATATATGATAATATATGGTTTGAATGGCACCTTATATGATAATATATGGTTTGAATGGCACCATATATGATAATATATAGCTTAAATAACACCATATATAAATATATATCGCACCATATATAGTACCATATATTATCATATCTGGAACTGAATTAAAGATTTGGTTTATGAGGTACCATATATGACCATATATTGTTTAAATAGCACCATATATGATAATATCTAGTTTAACTGTCACCATATATAATTATATATTGTTTAAATGATACCATATATAATTATATATTGCTAAAATGCCACCATATATATTAAGATATAGTTCTATATATAACTATATATGCAATAAGATCAACCATGTTATGTAATATATAATTATATATGCCATATCTAATATTATGAAGGCCGATGTCTAATTAGATGAAATTATATATGGCATAATATAAGGAAAATTTTTCGGAAAAAACCTCATATATAATTATATATGGATATACATAACCACATGTCTAATTATATATTGTAATATATGCCACATATGATTATATATAATTTTTTTTACTCGGGTATGTACATAAATATATATATATAACAGAGACCCAAAATAACTGTTATATTTATTAAAAGGTCACAACCCAAATTTGTATACCCGAGTAAAAAAATTTATATAAAATTATATGTGAATGGATATATTTGCAATATGTAACTGGATATAATTTCATCCGAAAAATGGTTTTATTAAATTGTACCAAATCGGATATAATTGTATTTACAAGGATACAAAGTTATATCAAATGATAAACTTATATCCGAATTTTGTCCCGATCAAATTGGATATAAGTTAATACAATACGATATGATTAAATTTAAATGATAAAAAAAACTTTGTATTGGTGGGCAGCAGGATTTCAGGTCCTACACACTCATGGGTGTTATGAAAATCGAAATCGAAAAATTTTTCAATCTAGAATAATTAGATTCGCGAAAATCAAATTATATATTTGTTCCTTTTACTCCTGCAAGGAGCATAGGGCCGCTTTGGGTTCAAATTATTATTTATCGTTTTATTTGACTCCGGACATCTAAATTAGGAAATGAAAAATAATTGCTATTGTACAGATCGTAAAATATTAACCATTGAAAATCAGATCGTTTTCGTTTTCGATATTCATCACATGCCTGACTATCAACCGAGGGCTACTGTTGATAATCAGTAACTATTAAAGACGTTAATGTATACATAAATCCGTTATTATTTAAAGACTAGATCATTTTTTATTAAATATGGAAATTTTCTTTGGACTTAGAATTTTTTTTTAAATATGGTAAGCTTTTTTATTTTAAATAAAATTTTAATGCACTTCTTTTTTGTTGGAGGCTCATAATTCCTGATTTATGGAGCTGAAGATGATCTACAACAATATTCAATGGCTTCCCTATAAACATTTTCACTGGAATTCAAGTTGAAATCAAGTTCAATTCCAGCCCTGTTTTCCAGTTTCAAGGCTTGAATTCAACATTTATTACATTTTATTTCAATAGCATACTCCAGCAAAAGGGAAACAAAAATTCAAGTTTGAAATATTTTTGTTAAATAAACAAGTGCTAGAATTTGAAATATACTTTACTTCAAGCAAAATTTAAAGCACTTGAATTTTTAAAACCTATGTGCTTATTGGGTTATATCTCCACTCAAAACTTATCGGACCAGGACAAAATATATATATCGTTGAAAAAGGTACTTGATATATGCAACATGCATAGACTTATTAACCCATTACGAACCGGGCCATGATTTTAAATGTTAATTTTTTTAAATTAGATTTTTTAAATTTAACAAAAGAACTTTTAGAAGTAGCAAAAAGCTCAGAAAATATTAATTCAATGAAAAAATTGAGTAAAACATATAAAAAAAAAATAGTTTTTGATAAAATATTATATTAATCTAGAATATATTAGTTAATCTCGAAATTGGGTCTGAGATTAACTAATATATCGTCGGCTTGCCTGCAAGTAGTGCTATGTTTTTGGTTATAATAAGTTTTCAGGAGAGCGAAAAACTGATCTATATTATCCTTTTAAGATATTTTATTTACATCATATGCCCTAATGATTCACGACCTCATTTACTTCAATCATTATTAAGGCATATGATGTCAATGAAATATATTAAAAGGATAATATAAATCAGTTTTTTCGCCCTCCTGAAAACCTGTTAAAGAACACATAACACTACTTGCAGGCAAGCCGACGATATTGTTATATAAAAAAATAAAATTAAAAATATTTTTCGTATCTATTTATATATAAAATTTTTAACGGTTTTATCAATAATATATTCCTATATATACAATTTGCAATAAAGTAAATATTGATATATGATTTAATATGATTACATATGAGAAAATTTCTAGAAAATTTTCTTATATATCATCATATAAAAACATATAAGGTCGCATACAATATCTTATATTATAATATATTTTAATATTAAAAAATATATGTTATATATACTCTTTTTTACTCGGGTAATTATAATATTTCAATAATGCACTATATTTTATAAATCATATTGCACAAAAAAACCACAAAGTTTGGCAAAGATTTCTATTTTTTTCAATTTTTATATTTTACTCTATAAATTTCTGTTGTTTTTTGATTTTTATTTTAAAACTTTTTATAAAAGTTACGGATTGATTTTTTTGAAAACTAACTTTTTTATTTGATAATAAAATAAAAATTAAAAATTGACCTAATATTTATTCACTTTAAATCACTGTTCAATCTTTTATTATCACTAGTTGACATCATCAGAATATTATAATTGTTTAAGTCGTTGGTTCTATGGCTTTTGATTTATATTCTTAATTGTTATTTTTTGATAAAAAAAAAAATCACAAAATAACTTTTATTATTTTTGAAAAAATAAAAATCGTGTTTGGATTGTTTTTGTTTGAATTAAAAATAAAAATCAAACAGATCAAATAAACAGAAAATTAAAAATATTGACCACTCAATTCATAAATGCTTTGTAAAGTTATAGCAGGTTTACAAAACGTCATTTTCATACGAAATTTGTTCAATAAACCTGCCATAATTTTAAAAAGCGTTTATGAATTTAGGGGTTATTAAACAAGAAATAATTGTAAAACAATCAGTTTTTTGAATAAAAGTTATAACTGTTACGTCCCTGATTTATAATATTTAGCAGATACAAATAATTTTATAAATACTTTTCATATTTTATAGGAATTTTCTTTCAGGAAGGTGTGATATGGAAAGAACAAAGACGTTTTATATTACGTTATTTAAGAGATTTTGGTTTTGGTCGACGTTTCCAAGAATTAGAAATGGTTATACAAGAAGAAATTACAGATATGCTGGATTTAATACGTAATGGACCAAAATATGAACATGAGACGGTCTATGTAAAAAATGGTGGTTTTCGTATTTTGTTGCCGTACTTCTTTAGTCCATTTTCGGCCAATAGTGTTTTCCATATAATGTTTAATGAAAGACGACCACGATCAGAACAAGCTCAGCTATGGCAATTAGTACGCATGGGTATGGTATTTCAACGTATGGCGGATGATTATGGTAAATTATTGAGTATAATGCCTTGGGTGCGTCACATATTTCCCAATTGGAGTGCTTATAAACCACTTATGGAGTCGAATATCTTCATGTTTAAATATTTTGAAGAAATTATTGATCGTTATCAACGAACATATGATGAAACATGTGAACGAAATTTTTTGGACTTGTATATACATGAAATGAAAAACGCCGAGTTGGAGGGAAATATGGAGAATACAACATTTACACGAAATCAGTTCATTTTAAGTATGATTGATTTTTCATTTCCAGCTTTTACTGCCGTGGGCACACAAATATCATTTTTAGTACAATATTTGCTTTTGTATCCCAAAGTACAAAAGAGGATACAAGAGGAAATTGATGATGTGGTTGGTAGTGGTCGTTTACCAACTCTAGAAGATCGTAAATTTTTACATTATACAGAAGCTTGCATAAGAGAAATTTTAAGAATTGAAACTTTAGTACCCTCTAATGTACCACATAAAGCAATGTATGACACCGAATTACTGGGATATAAAGTACCTAAAGTAAGTTTTAAAGCTAAATTAAGGTTGGTCATTACTAGGATGCGTCGTTTTACCACTTTTCTTTTGGAGCGAGGTGTAAAATAATAGGCAAAGATAATCGTAAAGGCTGGTTTACATTATAAGATTTTCGGTACGAATTTGCTTTAGTACACATGCAAAACATATACGCAAGGTTGCAAAATGTTACCGAAAACCCATAGGCGTACCTAGACAATTTTTCTGGGGTGGGCAAGGGACCCATTTACATTGGGCTGTTTATTTGCCCATTCTCAGACTCTTAGGCCGAGGTTTTGGGATGTTAGTTAAACTTGGTTTAGTTAAACTTGGTTTAGTAAAACCGAAAACGAATTATGTAAACAAATAAACCGAATTTTAGTAGGGGTATTCCAGTTAACAACTGCGTTAAACTAAGTTTAAAGATTATCTAAATCCTAAAAACTGGGCCTTAATCTTAAAAAACACTTTCGACTTAAAATTGTTTCATAAAAAAAAAAATTTTAAAAATGATAAAATTTTCATAATCATCTCCATGTTTTTATAGAAAACTATGAAAAAAGCATCTATTTTTTTAAGAGATGTTCATCTTAGATTTTTTGCTACTAGAACATATTGAAATTTTATCAAAATAGTAGTGTTTAGTTTGAAGTAACTTCCTTGTGAGATATGAACTAATTATTCCTCTAAAATACTATTAATTCTAAAATATTTATCTCAACAAAAAAGATTCTGATACATCTTCCTATTCAAAATTCTTTTCCATTTTCGTATCAAATGCCTTCAGATGCTTATTGAATAACTCTGTGATTCTAATAAATTTTCTTAAAGTAAAACTCTTAGGGCCAGTTTTACAATTAGAACTAGAATTAGAAGATCGATTTGTTTCTTAAATATTTCTTAGGTTAGAATTTTTCCAACAAAATTTCTAGATCTATTTTCTGACTATAAAACTGACCCTTAGATTCCAACAAATTATTTTTCCAGGAAACCACTACACATTTTCCCAACCAAAAATACGAGATTAAATGATATTAAAAAAAAAAATATTGTGATACTTTTTGCCATCAAACTCATAGATAAAAGAATTATAAACAATTATCCTAATTTTTGCATTAAAAATACAAAAACTGTTTTTTTGGGCTTTCTATATTCTCATATATTTAGTTAGAATATTCTTCTACCTCAAGTCCAAATTCTAATATGATATTGTCATATTAGATTTTTATTTGTTGTTTCAAAACAAACATATTGTCATATTAGAATTTCGACTTGAGGTAGAAGAATATTCTAACTAAATATATGAAAATATAGAAAGTCCGAAAAAACAATTTTTGTATTTTTAATGCAAAAATTAAGATAATTGTTGAAAATGAGCATACCACGGCTAAAATCTCATTCAAATATTTAATTTGTTTTGAGTTTAAAGTTAGTTGTTTTTACAAAATGTATTGACAACAAGCATACATACACACAGAAAATAAATTGGTTGGAATTCCATCGGAACCAACGAAATTTTTTCGTTATTCAATAATTTTAATTGCAGTTATTTAAAATTCATCATCAGGAAAGTTAAATTTATTTGTGAACAGAAAATATATACGATGAACCAAAACACTATCACGTTACCCAAAATATTGGCTTTTCTAACCAATATTTAAAAAATATTAACTTCTACATTACTTTCAATACCAACAACCACCAATTTATCGAAGATTAGTCATTTGAATAAAATATCGGCAGCAGAAATCTAGTATCAGTTGTGTTTCAATAAAATCGATCACTCTATCAAAAGTATTAGCTTTTCCAATCAATTTAAAAATTGTTTTTCAACTTTAGTAGCTTTAACCATTAATTTCCATTATTTTGGTAATTATAATAATATATTGAGACTAGGAACAGCAATTTTATTTATTATAATAAAATTTTGGAATGTTCAATATTTTTTTGTTTCATACATATGCATATTTAAATTCGAAGTTTTGTTTTTGAATAAAATTATATAAACAATAGAAAATTAGTTGTGTCTTTTAATTTGAATCAATAAAAAAATTATTTAAAAAAAAATATATAATGCCTTGATTGAGGTTTGAACTCAGATCTCTAAGGCTATAAGGCTGTGTCTCTATCTGCGCCACAGATACTTATATTTAGTTGTTGCATATTTAAATTCGAAGTTAGACAACAACTAAATATAAGTATCTGTGGCGCAGGGGGTAGAGACACAGCCTTATAGCCTTAGAGATCTGAGTTCAAACCTCAATCAAGGCATTATATATTTTTTTTTAAATAATTTTTTTATTGATTCAAATTAAAAGACACAACTAATTTTCTATTGTTTATATAATTTTATTCAAAAACAAAATATTCAAATTTTCAACCTAAAGAAATTCAAATTTGAAATTCGACAAAAAAAATTTATGTCGAGTTTAGCCTAGAGGAAAAGCAATGGGCTGACAAACGGAAGGTCGCCGGTTCAATCCCGGTTCGCGATATAATTTTTTTTTAAATTTTTTTTTATTCAAATTAAAAGACACAACTGATTTTCTGTTGTTGATATAATTTTATTTATAGACAAAATATTCAAACCTGAAGAAATTCAAATTTGAAATTTGACTAAAAGGACTTAAATAGAGCTTAGCTTAGAGGAAAAGCAATGGGCTGACAAGCGGTTCTATCCCAGTTAGCGACATAAAAAATTTTAATTTTTAAATAAATTTTGTGGAACGTGTTATTCTATTAATAGAATTTAAAATCCACAAACATTAAAGTAATCTATTAACAGAACAGAAATTCAAAAATTGTAAATAAATTTCGGTAATTACAACGGCATTAAAAATAAATAAAAGTGATTGTACCTGGAACTACAAAAATTCGGTTGGCGAAAAATTCGGTTGGAACTACGAATCTCTTTTCTGTGTGTATAAATAGTACCCAAAGGGTACTTTTATGTAATTGTTGCTTTCAAAAAGGAGTTAATTTATAGCTAGTTTTACCAAATCAGACAGTTCATATACGAAAGTACAAAATTCTCGTCCCGTTGATTTTTTGTACCTTATGTAATGTCTCGGTTTGAGCAAGAAAGTTATCATTTTTCTTATTGCGGACAACTGAAGAGTAGAGTGATGTCTACGAAACAATTGTATTGTCTATCATGAAAATGATCAACCCTTTTTAAAACAACAAATAAAATTTAATATGACAATATCATATTAAAATTTGGACTTGA
Source organism: Leucophora obtusa (assembly GCA_949987735.1). Taxonomy (NCBI): domain Eukaryota; kingdom Metazoa; phylum Arthropoda; class Insecta; order Diptera; family Anthomyiidae; genus Leucophora; species Leucophora obtusa. Next base: position 114,399,677 of record OX465295.1, on the reverse strand, counting down.
GGTAGAAGAATATTCTAACTAAAAATTATTTGGTAATGTTGTTTAATAACACTGCATGACAAAATCTTGACTTTTAAAAATTAATCAGCATGTTCGAAATATATCATCAATTAGATATATTTCGAACATGCTGATTACAATGGCGTACTTTATTTTTCGATCAATGGTACAGATTTTTCGCTAAATGTCTTTAAAGTTTGGCGGCTTTCCATTTAGTTTTTATATAGAAAAATTTTGAAATGCAATCAAAATAAATTTTTTGTGGTGAAATGTAGGCACAAGACCTGTATTCATATTTATGCTTAAAATTGGATGCATAAAACTTGATATTAAAACCACTGTTCGCGTTTTAGATGGATTTTTACGGTTTTTTAAGGTTTTAGCCAATTGAATCGCTGAAACCAAAATCGGACTTAATAAATGATATGGCTTAGTAAAAAAGCAATTAAAAGGAAAATATTTCAACAAAAAAAATGTATTCATCTATAGCGGCCTATACGTAAAAATTTCGTTTTTTCAGAAATTTTGTATGGCAGCATAGCTTTCCAAGATGTCCCCAAAGTCCAACTTTTAGTATAATATGGGGTCACCTCTAAAAGCTGTTGTTGCAAAATTTCAAGCAAAATCTTTCCATTTGCAAAAGTTATCGCAATAAATAAATAAAAAATAAGTCATTATCAGTAACTCATTATTATATGTTTTAAAATAATGCAGAAGGTAAGTGGGTGTCATTACTGGTAGTCCAAAAAATAATGCTATGTCATTACCGTTTCTACACTGGGAAGTTGAGTATGATTGGACATATTTTAAACACTGTTAAAAAGGTCTTTAAAATACCCTTTAATTTGATACCTAATACCATTTAATGGTAATGAAATATTTTTCATTAGAAAAATCATTACTAATGGTAATGAAATTACACTGATGTATAAAAAAAAACTAATTACAATTGATTAAAAACCATTTGTTTACAAAAAATTCAGACAAATGAAAACGAACAACTGGTTTGGCCAGGGAAGTTATAAAACATAATTCATTAAGGAGAATCCATTTAATTCCGTTAAACTTTACCTGGATACAAATAACTACGGAATGGAAAGTAATATTTAATTTCAAATGAGCATGAGCCTGAATGGGCATATTCCATCTTCGATTTAAGCGAGTTTTACTCTAGTTTTACGTTTTTCTGTCAATGGCAATTATTTTTTTTAATTTATTCATTATCAATGGTAATGAAATTTAAAATCATTGTCATTAAACAATTAAATTAAGTTTTAGAATCATTACCATTAATTAAAAAAATGGTAATGAAAATAATTTCATTACAATTGATATCAATGTAATGGTAATGAAATCATCAATTAATTAGTACACCTAATTAATTAGTCCCATGTGCGGTTTAACTCAATTTTTTCATTAAATTAATATTTTCTAAGCTTTTTTTTACTTTTAAAAGTTTTTTTTTTTAATTTGAAAAATCCAATTTGAAGAAATTAACATTTAAAATCATGACCCGGCTTGTAATGGGTTAATAAGTCTAGGCATGTTGCAGGCCAAGTACATTTCTAACGACATATATATTTTGTTCTTGTCCGATATGTTTTGAGTGGAAAATAAGCCATTGAATATTGTTATAGTTCATTTGCAGCTCCATAAATCGGAACTATGAGCCTCCAACAAAAAAGAAGTGCATTGCCGGGCTAATCATTCAATTTTTATTTAAAATAAAAAAAACTTAACATATTTTAAAAAAAATTCCAAGTCCAAAGAAAATTACCATATTTGATAAAAAATGATCTACACCCGTATTCAAAATGACAAAGTGTATACTAACTAACTTGCTGCTAACTTTTTACACACAAATTCCCATAAGGGAAGCTGGTAGCTACTTAGTTAGCATATGCTTTTTCATTTTGAATACGGGGGCTAATCTTTAAAGAATTCAACAAAAACGGATTTGTACAATAACGTCTTTAATAGTTATTTATTATCAACAGTAGCCTGCGTCTGGTAGTGTGTAGGACGTGGGACCCTGCTGCCCTCCAATTCAAAGTTTTTTTATCATTTAAATTTAATCATATCGTATTGTATTAACTTATATCCAATTTGATCGGGACAAAACTCGGATATAAGTTGATCACTTGATATAGCTTTGTATCCTTGTAAATACAATTATATCCGATTTTATACAATTTAATATAACCATTTTTCGGATGAAATTATATCCAGTTACATATTGCAAATATATCCATTCATATATAATTTTATATAAACTTTTTTACTCGGGTATTCACAAAAATACATTTTGTAAAAATAAGGCAGAAAAAGGCAACATTGGGTGCGTTCGGCAGAATTAATTTGACAGTCAACAGTTCTACAACAGTTGTGCAACTATCTGCTGAACGACCTGATCACTAACCGCTCAGTCTGAGCGCTGTCATATTTTGTTAGCGTAAAAAATGTTTGCTACTTTTGATCAAATAGTGATACATTTGTTGTTGTTGATTTAAAAAAAAATTTTGTTTTGTATGATTGACAAATATAAACATACAAATATAATTCAAAAACAAAAAATTTATAAAATCAAAGGAAAATATAGAAAAAATGTATTTAAAAACAAAACAAAGAAAACATCGTTCAGCAGAGTAAGTAATCACAAAGTGCTACAAGTCACCGGTATCCTTTTAAGGTTTCTCTGCCGAATGTTACCATTTTTTCAATAAAGAAAACGGCATAAAATATTTTGTGTTTATGATTTCTAATGACAATAAAACATTTTATTATTTGTAAACTCAGAATGTATTACATATTACAAACAAAGGAAGTATGTATTTCAAAACTCGTATTTAAATTCAATCTTTTGAAATCTCTGCACAGTTTCAATGAAACTATTAGGTATACAAATTGTTAAAGATTATTTTTTTTGGAAGAAAAACAAGAAGATGTACTGGTACTTATAAGAAATTTACTAAACTAGTTCTGGATTGACTCTTTGACACCAGTACTGTACCAATTGATTTACACCTCAGTTCAATTCACAATAAAAAATGAAGTGTTTATTTACAAACTCTGATTTTTGTATTAAATATAAATGCAAAAAAAATAATTCCAAATCTCATATTTTAATTAAGGTGATTTTTTTTTAAACAGTCTTTACATACAGTGTAAAGAAAAATTAATAGGAACGATTCAAATTTTTTCTAATTTTTTTTCGTTGCCTTTATTTTTAAAAATCAAAATAGTGGCTAAATTCGCCCAGGGAGGGAAATATGTGGTTTAGAATATTGTGCAGAATTTTAACATAATGTCTGTTTTTTTATTTTGTCACTTGTTTTAAGTGGGCGTGGCTTTCAGTGAAAAATTAGCGATATCGACCTGTTATCAAATTACAGAGTAAAGTTTAGCGAGTACTGATCGGATCTATACAAGCTGTATATTTTTGGAAATTCTTCAAAATTTCCTTAAGTCTTGCATTATTTTTATCCAGAAATGTTCGCCAGACTTAAAATGACAGTGCCTTAAACATGAGAAAAAATTTCTTTGTTTTTAGCAATTTTAAAATAAAGTTAACAACACTGAAATTTTAAAGCGAATAGTTTTATGCTATACTTGCTACGATATAACAAAAAAGTCAAGTTTTTTTCTATGTTAAGTATAAAGCATTTCCTATTAAAATTCCAGTGTGGTTAACTTTATTATAAAATCTCTAAAAACAAACAAATTTTTTTTATGTTTAAGGCACTGTCATTTCAAGTCTGGCGACTATTTCTAGATAAAAATAATGCAGAAGTTTAGGAAATTTTGTAGGATTTCCAAAAATCCGCTCAGTACTCGCTAAATTTTACTTTGTAATTTGATAACAGAATAAAATTTTATTTGCCCACTTAAAACAAGTGACAAAATAAAAAAACAGACATGTTAAAATTCTGCACAATATTCTAAACCACATATTCTAAACCATATATTTTGCATATAAAAGCAAAGAAAAAAAAAATTAGAAAAAACTTGAATCGTTCCTATTAAATTTGCCACCACTGTATATCGTATTCAACTAGTACACAACTGGTTCACAATGATTATTTTGAGAGCTAATTATGTAATTACTAGTCAAAAAACTAGTACGTTTTATAACTAGTTCGACCATTTGCTACTTGGTATATTCTGAAATTCGATTTTAATTCTTTTAAATTAAATTTTAGGACACTGTTGTTGTTACCAGTCTATATGCTTATCACAATGATAAACGTGTTTGGGGTGATCCAGAAAATTTCAGGCCGGAACGTTTTCTAGACGATGCGGGTAAACTGTGTTTAAAAAAAGATGTTTCTTTTCCTTTTGGTGCAGGTTTGTACAAAAAAAAACTATTTACGATGGGTTTCATACTGAAGGTTTTTGAGTTGAGTATTTTACTAATTACCCAAAAACCTGTTGTTGTTTTATATATAATATTTCGGCCTCCATATTCTTTTGTTTAATATTTAAGTTAAAGTTAAACCTGGAGTATGAAACCCAGCGTTAAAAAATAATAATTACCGAGAAGAATATAAATTTTTAAACAACATTTAGAAAATGTTCTACATTAAGGTCCGTCTAACATATCTAAAACTGCTCAATTTTCATACAAATTTTTGCTCATGGTTAAGGTAAAAGACCATATTCGCTACCTTACCCAAGAGTAAAATTTGCATTAAAATAATTCTGAATATTAAATTCAGATTAATTTCAGACTTTCAAATAAGTTAGCTGCCTAAGTATAAATGTATTAAACTAAATAAAAATATTGTTTTAACAAATTTCAGGAAAGCGTTTATGTGCTGGTGAAACATTTGCCAGAAATATGTTATTCTTGATGACAACAGCTTTATGCCAAAGTTTCAATTTTGTATTGGGTCCTAAAGATAAATTACCTGATTTAAGCACTAATTTAAGTGGCTTAATTACTTCACCTCAAGATTATTGGGTACAGTTGGAAGAGAGAAAATAATAACTATGTTGAAAAATGTGTTTCTAAACAGTTTTAAAGTATATTAATTTGACTGTTTCGTAAAAAAAATACTCGTAAATATTTTTATAAATTAAAAAAAAATATATTTTTTAAAAACTTTTTTAACTGTTAAAAATCAGGTGGCAAATGTAGTAAAAAAAAGCCACAAATGCAGATAAAACAACAGATACAAAAATCGTTGTAAAACTATAAGTACTGTTTTTGTAAGTTAAATTTGCTGTTAACATTACTAAGGGCTGGTATCTTATCTCCAATGTTTAGTTTACTTTAATCATTTATTTAGAAATTATTGATTAGCCTTAAACTATCTTAAGATAATATCGGTAACTTATAAAACGTTAATCAATGATTTGTTAATTTTAGATATTTTAATTTGACAATACGAATAAGAAATAAAAGAAAATAAAAAAAGTTTGGAAACTTGCGAAATAAGTTTTTTATTGAATTTTTCACATGATACGGGCCCGAGTAAAAAAGTTTTGATATAATCATATATTATTTTATGTAATTACATATAGTAACTTATAGTTAGATATGGCCACATATGCTTTTAAATTGAAGCATATAGACTTTTAAATTGAAGCATATAGACTTTTATATAGTCATATATTAAATATTTTTGCCTCAAAGGTTTTAATATTGAGACATATGTGATTTTATATTATTACATACTGGCCTGCATATAAGTGTATGTGCTATATATAAGTACACAAAGTAATATATAAAAGATATAATTACATATATGTTTATATATAATTTAGTATGACACTATACATAATAATATAAAACTATATATGGAGCCATTTAAGAAATATTATATAATAGGTGTTATATATGATTATATATTGACGCATATGAACCCATATATAACTTAGTATGGTTTCATATCTACAATATTTCATGATTTCTTTTATATATAACGATATAACATTCTTTATAAAATCATCTATAATTAGTAATTATTAATTACACTGTGAGACAAATGGTAGGGGTCAGTGATCGGGAAGGGTTCAAACTACCGGGGAAAGTTATATCGGTAAAAAAGAAGTTATACGTGTCCCGGCGTTCCGCTGGGTCACCCCTAGGAATCGAGATATATGGATTTGACCTTTGGTGGTCTTTTTTTTACATAACTCGAGAACCACTAGTCCGATTTTGCTCAAACAATTTTAAAAAAATTAAAAATTACAATTCCTTTATATAACGTGTTCATATAACGTTTTTCTATATACTCAACAGTTTTGCCGGTAAAAATAAATGTATGAAGAAAAAAATATTTTTTGCCTAAAATATTAAAAAAAAGTAATAAACAAAAGGTTATTGATTTTTATGGTAGCGGTAACAAACATTTATTTTTACCGGCAAAACTGTTGAGTATATAGAAAAACGTTATATGAACAGATTAAAGGAATTGTGATTTTTAATTTTTTTAAAATTGTTTGAGCAAAATCGGACTAGTGGTTCTCGAGTTATGTCAAAAAAAGATATATCTCGAGTCCTAGGGGTGACCCAGCGAAACGCCGGGACACGTATAACTTGTTTTTGACCGATATAACATTTCCCGTTGGTTTCATCCCATCCCGATTTTGACTGTCGCATAGTGTTATATATTATCCCACATTAGCAATTTTTTCAAAGTGATTTTATATAAAAATATATGTATAAGGTCCTTTTAAAACCGTATTGTATTAAATGTGGTTCCATATTAAAAATGATTTTGAACTAGTTTTAGATTTTGTAATTACTAGGGATTGGCGCATGACACGATCGTGAGTGAAGTTATTCACAAGTGATCGTGAGTAATAATTACTATACCAAAGTAATTCGCCCGTTAGAGTGAGAATATATAATACCCGTGCATGATTCGTGTGAGAGTTTATTTTTTGCATCATATGTTTTTTAGTAATTTTTACTGTTTTGCGTAAGAATTTTCTGATTGTGAGTAAGTTTTTAATATACTCATGTCTGCGTGAGTAAGACACGAAATGCTCGTGCTTGAGTAATTTGTTTTTGTTTAGGAGCGTGAGTTAAAATGGCTAACGCGCCCATAAAATTAACAATACTGAAGCTTTAATATGGAATTCTCTATACTATAACGCACACTTGACTGATCTCTTATATCTTGGTTGTATATCACAATCCTATTAAGTTAAAAATTTCAGTGTTGTTAACCTTATTTTAAAATTACTAAAAACAAAGAACATTTTTTTCATGTTTAATGCACCGTCATGGTAAATCTGGATAAAAGTAATGGAAGATTTATCGAAATTATAGGATATCCAGTAGACCTGGGGGTTAATTATTACATTTTGTAATTAATTACACATTCATTTACACAATTACATGTAATTGTAATTGAAAAAAACTCAATTACAATTACAAATTATTTGTAATTGTAATTCAAAATTCGTAATTCAAAAAAACTCAATTACAATTACAAATTATTTGTAATTGTAATTCAAACAAGCGGGCTAAAGCCCGCTCGATGGTTTGTATAAGTCCCCAGGTGACTGGGAACTTATACAAACCAAAGATTAAATTCGGCTGTGCCGAGTCTTTAGATACCCTCCATCCTGGTGTTTTTATTCGGGGATTCTACTAAGTACAAACAAGTATGAATTATTACCCATTTTGTATTCGGTCAATCCACTGTGCAACAAATGTGTATGGTTTTTTCCACCACTACAAGTAAATATTTCAGTTTAATCTTGTTTAATCTCAGTGCTGTCACAAGCAAGATTCAAAATTCCCAAAAGTGTAGACAAAATTACCCAAAAAATATGAAATTATAAATGACTTTAATTAACATATTATTACAATTTGAACTCCGAAAAAAAGTAATAACCTCATCAGTAAACTTAAAAAAAAAGTGATTTGGCCATTTCAATTGTCCCATCGTTCTGGGCGTTATATTATTACAAAGAAAAGTTCCTTAAATATGCAGCATTTATGATGAACTTTTGAGTCTTATATGAATCTTCATAAAATTTAGAGAAAAAATTAACTTTAGAACAAAACACTTAAAAAGCTTGTAAATAAGAGTCAGTTATGATCACATGTGAACGATTTAAAAATAATTTTATTTTAGTGTCTTTCAAAAATCAAGTTTTATTTGCGTTTTTAAATACACACAAAAAAAATCTTTGGCAAGCAATTGGGAGCACTTCAACTAAAATAATGTTTTTGTGGCATACACAATATAATAAATTATTCGATAAAACTTTGTTAGTTGAAATTTGCTTAATTACTTGATAACGATTTTTTTGTGTACGTTAATAGTATATTTGTATAACGAAAGAATTTCAAAGCATGTGTAGATTAATACACTTTCCTGATGTATCGGTTTAATTCGTGGATGATCAGTCGCTGTGAATCAATTCACTAACTCGTATGAATAAAAAATAGATATTGGAATTTTTATGCAAACTTCACAATTAAATGTTAAGTCATTCATAAGCCAAAAGTAATTACATACATTGAGGCAGGGTTGGTAGGCTCTATCGCTAAAATACTGTTATAGATTCAAATATCGATACATTTAAAATACCAGTACCGAAATTAATCAAATACCATTATCCCATTATCCTTACAACACCATTATTTTTTAGTCTAAACTTTTTGTAATTCCACGTCGTAATTGTGAATGTTACATACACTTAGTTAATAAATTTATTTTACTTTACTTTGTTTTTTCATAAAAAAAAAATTTGCGGAAATACAGTTAACCTTAAAATACCGTTATCGAAATACAATTATCCTTAAAATACTGTAACCGAAATAATCTATTATAGCGTTACTTACCCTCACCGATAATCACACCGTTTCTGCTACCAACAATGCTTTGAAGTAATTGCTAAGTTGTATTCATAGACCCACTATCTATTGGCTAGTTTATGAATTAAATTCTTTTTTTATGTATACTATATTTTTTTATTTACAAATTTGATAACTTTCTCAATTCATTCATTTGAATTGAAATTTAAGTGAAAAACTAAACAATTTAATAATTGCTGTCATCCATGCCCTACCCATAAAGTGGTAACACTGCTTATGTTATTCATATAGATGTGTGCAGACCTTTAAAAATATAATTCCTTAATTCGTATTTTAAATCTCAATTTTGCAATAAGTTGATCTCAGTGAATTTTTTTTTAGCCCGATGTAGTACTTTTCAAGCTGTTAACAAAAAAAAAAAAATCCGCGGAAAGACCTCTGTAGGGAGTTTATTTCTGTGAAAAGTTTGGAAATGGACTTGGCTACATATATCTAAGTCATTTATAGTCAGATTGGAACAATATATATATATCATTGAAAGATAGTAAAAATATCTTATGGACGACATTTTTTTTTGTTTGTTTACCCATTACCGGTGAATGAGATTTATTTTTAAGATTTTTTAAAATAAACCGTTTTTATAAAAACCACCGTATACTACCACATAATTTTTTACTTATTAATATATTCTCAAGATTAAAAACTTTTAAGATGTAGTTCAAATTTTATCACTTCAAACACCGAAGATATTAGAAGTCAAGCCTAATTTTTTTGCAGATGGTACAAAAGATACAACTTTGACTCTAACCAACAATTATACTGAATTAACTCATCGGGAATCGAACATATTTTGGGAGTAAACACATTTTAAACCTATTGTCGGTATTGAGATTTTTCATTTGTCAAAAGTTAGCCATACTTTGAAAGAAAAAAAAAATCTCACGATTTTGACCTCTAATATCTTCGGTGTTTGAAGTGATCAAAACTTGATGTATATATCAGATAAAAGCTTTTCGTCTTGATAACATTCTAATAAGCACAATTTTTGTTCTTATATAGGATTTTTATGGAATAAAAACATTAAAAAAACAAAAAAATTAAAATTCCTACGCCGAATCATAATGAGTCAACAAAAAATGCTATCCTAAAGATATTTTTATTACCTTTCCAATGATGTACATATTGTTCCAACCCTATCATAAATGAAGAAAATATAGTTAAGTTCATTTTTAAACTTTAAACCGAAGTAACTCCCCATACAGGCTTTTCGGTGAAAAAAAATTTCTTCGGGCCCCCAAAAGAGAGTTATATCAGTAGTAAAAATTTAGAATCAATCGGTGAGGTGCCTCTAAAGCCAACATACGTCCAAATTATTCAATCGAATCAAAATTGAATCAACACAAATAGGAACAAATCTTATCTCACTTTATTCAATGTCCAATCATTGATTTAAAGGCATTATGAATTATTCAGTAATTTTTAAAATGAATTCAATTTTATGCATATAAACTCAAAAAAAGAATTAACTCTTTCAAGGTCTGGGTGTGTATGTTTGTATTTTTTTCTTATTCAGTAACAACAACAACACACAGTTAATATATTTTTCATGTTAATATGGAAAATTCTAGAGGTACTTCTACATTTTCTTTCATAACTTTTAAACGTCTGGACCAAATATGCCCATTTCCAATAGCAAACTGCTTAAGAAATTGGACCATAATTTTGACTTAAAATTAACATCCTAGCACAACTATTTTGAGCGTGATCGTGATTTCAACAGACAGACAGACAGACAGACAGACAGACAGACAGACAGACAGACAGACGGACACGGCTATATCGGTTTCGCTATTGATAACGATCAGGAATATATATTTTTTTTATGTCCCAGATTTTTTTTTCGATGAGTTACAAACGGAATGACAAAATGATATATACCCTCCTGCACAGTGGGATGGAGGGTATAAAAAGAACAATTACAAGTAATTTGTAATTTGAAAAATGTCAATTACATTTTTTGGGAAAATAAATAATGACAAAAAGCACAAGTTAGGGGTAATCCCAACATGACGTATTCTTTTTATACGCATCCATGCCTATGCAACCTATCCCAGTCAGATTTTTATACAAAATTTTAACAAAAAACACTTTTTAATTCTAAATGTAATTGAAATCACTTTCAATTACAATTACTAGTAATTTGTAATTGAAAATTTTCAATTACAATTGCTTGTAATTTCAATTACAAGTAATTGTAATTGAAATCCCTCAGGGATGATCTCCAGATATTGTATATCTTTTTTTATTTAAAAATATAATTTTGTATATTGTTAGATATGGTCATATATATTATGGTAAAAATATAGGGTTAATATTTAGGTATAATTGTATCAAACTGTGTCCACTTTTATAACATTTTATATAATTTTATACAAAAAGATATAATTTTATGTAATTGGATGAGGACAAAATTCGGATACAATTGTATCATATTGTATCGAATTGTATCAAATTGTACCAAATTGTATACAATTGTATACAATTCGATACAATATGATACAATAAGACGTTCTCATTTTTCGGATATAATTATATCTAATTACATAGAAGATTATATATAATTAAATATAACTTTATATGGCTCCATATCATTTTTTTTTACTTGGGGGGTCATCTCTATATGTGACAGCGCATAGAGAAAGGGACCTAAGGGTAAAAAAATCAATTTTTTTTTTGATGTGGACAACATCTGAGCATCAAATGAGACCGATCCCATGCCCTTCTGAGAAAGGGACCTAAGGGGACCTTAGGTCCCTTTCTATTTTGCGCGTCACATATATTTTTCATTTATTTATTTTATTTATTTATCATTGGTAACCAAAGAAGCCTTAAGGCCAAAACTGATTACAGAGTTTAATCTTAACTCAATAGAGATTTTAATATAATACTTGAAAAAAACCTAATACACTTACAAAAAAAAAAAAATATTTTAGAAATTGCATTCCCAAGTACGAATATGGAGAAAGAGTAAAAAAAATATATGGCTAATAATAAGATTGGTGGTCAACAACGGCTGCTCTATTAGATAATCAAATAAGGTCCATTACCATTTTTTCAAAACTTTTGACAGAATAGGAAAAATTTATATTACGATATGGTATAACATGGTTCCATAAACGTATAACTCTTATCACAAATGATTTTTGCATAACTGTAGTATTAAACCCAGGAATTTCAAGAGAATAAGTACGTGTTGAATTTCCAAATATAAATTTTCCAGCAAGATAGGTAGGAGTGCCAAACTTAAGTGTTTTATAAAATAGAGTAAGGAGCTTAACACTTACAAAATCATCAAAACTACACCCTAAAAATTCCATAACATATTGTGATACATGTTCCCTAGGGCGTAAACGATATACATACCGAACAATCCTGTGGAAACATTTCCGCAATTTATCAAAATCAGTGGCACTGGTTCCGGAAAATACTTCTAACCCATACAAAATAATTGGCATAAGAAGTGTGTGAGCAACTTGTTTCCTGATTTTAATTGGTAAACTATAACATGAAGTGTGAATCCTTTTTAATGTGGAAACTATTCTTGAATTGAGAAAATTAATATGGTATTGAAATGAAAATTTATTGTCAACATATATTCCCAATACTTTAAAATGGGAAACAAAATCAATAATTTCACCATTAATTATAAAATTTGGGAGTAAAAATTGCCTCCTAAATCCAAACAACATTGCCTTCGACTTTGAAGCGTTTAAAAAAATTAAATTATTTGCGCACCATTGCTCTATTTTATACAGTTCATTGTTAATCATAACACCTAAGTCATGAGATGTTGCCGAAATAGCAATCAGTTGTAAATCATCTGCATAAAGGTAACCCTTTAAAGCAGACAATTGATCTAAGATATCGTTGATATAAATCAAAAACAACAGGGGTCCCAGAATAGAGCCCTGGGGTACCCCACGAAAAACATTTCTGGTAGAGGATATCTTATTCCGTATCTGAACATACTGTGACCTATCTGTTACGAATGTATCGATTAAACGACATGCTGATATTGAAAAACCATACGATAAAAATAATTTATTAAGTAAAACCTCATGAGAAATGGACTCAAATGCTCTACTAAAGTCCAAACTAATCAGAGAAACTAATTTGTATTGATCCACAGCGGATCTAACTTCATCAACCATATTTAAAACAAGATTAGTGGTGTTATGCCTTCTCCTAAAACCAGACTGATTCTGAGAAAGTAATCTCTCCTGGACTAAATAATCCGTTAACTGTTCATTCATCAAATGTTCTAGAATTTTAGAACACACTGACAAAACATTGATGGGACGGAAGTCAGAAAATGTACGTGGATTTTTAACTTTAGGAACTGGTACGACCCTAACGCTCTTCCAGATATCCGGATAATTAGAAGTAGTTAGAATAGAGTTGAAAATGTGTGTAAAATATCTTCCAAACATAGGAAAAATTAATTTCAAAAATTTGACTGACAAACCATCGGGTCCAATGCAGTTAGATTTAATTTTCAGCAAAGCAAACCTCCATTTCGTTGACATTTCGGAAAGAAAAACTATTGCGAGAACTACTTGTCACCTGAGCATATGAAACAGATGGGGGATTAGGTATGGAGGGTAAAATGAAAAAATCATTACACTGTTCAACATCAATATCATTAACATTATTTCTTCCATTATTACCAATACCTACTCTCCTTAACTCGTTCCATATCTCTCGAGTACCGCATGTAGAAAAAATACTCTGGCAGTATCTTGCACGGCTTTTTCTAATAGTCGATTTTAATTTATTACGATGTCTACAAAATGTGCTCCACCTTTGGGGGCTCTTCATCTCCATATATGCTCGGTAAGAAAAGTCTCTGTTCTCCCTAGCAACTATAACATCCCTGCTTTTCATCCAATCGAATTTTCTTCTAAATCTTACCCTCTTCCTCGGAACATGTCTATCGTATAAAGTTAATAAGTGATTAGTTAAATAAGTTACTTGAAAGTTGGTGTCAGAAGTATAATATATAGGACTGAAATCTATTAAAGCTATATCCCTTTCACAACCCTCCATATTAAAATTGCGAAAGTCCCTTATCATTATCTCGTTCGAACTTCTTGCCAACTCAATATTATATGAGATATAAATCGCCGCATGGTAAGAATTTAGCGCTGGAAACTGGAATTGAACTTTTTTACATATCAAATCATCGTAAGTAACCATAAAATAATCAATTAAAGAACAGCTATTGTATCGTAAATCCAAATGTGTTGGAATACTGTTATGAATTAAATTTAGCCCCCAAGAAGAACATTGCGTTCTCATCTCTTCGCCATCTTCAAACAAATTTACATTAATATCCCCCAACAATATAATTTGCTCATACCTTGATGCTAAATCACCTAACACATCCTCACAAAGGCCAAAATTACCACTAGGCAAATATATAACACCTAAAAGTACTGGCTCCGAACCACTGCCAGCCAACTCTACAAATAAACCTTCAAAATATACTTCATCATTAAACATATGTACTACTCTCGATCGAATACCATTTTTAATATAAACGCATACACCACCACCACGCCTTACTATCCTATCATTCCTATACATGTAATAACCTTCAATCGATACAGCGTTATCTAGTACAAATGGCTTCAACCAACTTTCAGACACAGCTATAATATCAAATGCTCCACCATCAAAAATATTCCTTATTTCATCTAATTTCGTAGAGTTATATCCCGGTACTATGCTCTGGGCATTAAAATGGATAATATTCAAGTTATTTGGATTCAAATTTAGATTTTCTAAAGCACCGCTGCCGATAACTTCGCCAAGATTACCAATAAATAGTGAAACCCCCCATATTCGTACTAAAACCTGCAATTTAAAAAATAAATTTTTATGATCGAACTTAAAATTAGATAATACTTTTAATTTGATAGTGTAATTCATAAAAATAACCATCCATAAAAAAAAAAAAAATTTATTTAACATAACATTGTGCAGAAAACTCTCAATATTATATAGTTTTTTTCTTTCTTACTTCATACAAAAAACATCTATATAAATATATGATAATATGAAAATATTTCAACAATTTTCCATTTTCTATATTAACTTTGCTTTATTTCAGATAACAAACAATTCTTAGTGCCATCAACAACAAACAAATAACCCAAGCCAACACAGAAAAAAAAAATAAAAGTAAAATTTATATGGAAACTTTAGGCCACTTTGTTTATTGTTAATGACCCTTAAGGCAACAATCTGGAGAACGATTTGATTAACTTACGCTACGTCAAAATGTTGAGATAGAGCTACCTTATTTTAGTAGCGTAAAAAATTGTATGCTACCTGTAATCAGTTAATGATACATCAGTTGTCGTTAGGTTTTCTTTATTTTTATTTTCCCTTTTTAAGAATAATGAACGGGTTTAAATATATTGTAATTAAAGAAAAAATAAAAGAATAAAAAAAAAAAAAATCAAAGAAAATACTATTAGGCATGTCACAGACTTCAATTTCACTTGAAAGTGAAATTGAAAACGCAAATTGCTTCTCCAGAAGTAAATGGTATTTTTGCATATTTAGACCAAATATAACAGATAAACATAATTAATTATATGTTAAACATAATTAATTATTATGCCTACTACTTTTATAATTCAATTTAAATTTCTACAAAACTATTTTATACTAAGAATATTCTATTATTTGTATTATTTTAATTATTTTTTAAATTATTCTTATTTGCCAATTTTTATCTAATCAATTTGTATTGCGTTGTGTCAGATCAATATGGAAATGAATCAAGATAATGGGTAGGTTCCAGAGTTTGTTTAAGTAGCATGGTTCGTGTCTTAGCTAAATATAGTAATGGGCTGAATATTTGCCACATTAATGCACAGAGTCTAAACAATAAGCTGGATGAGTTTCGTTTTGTATTTGAAAAGTCTGGTATAGATGTCATATGTGTATCTGAAACGTGGTTTCAACCTGATACAGGTGATACATAGATTATGTATCCTTAATGGGTATCGGCTGTTTCGCTCCGATAGAATAGCCCGATCTAACATAACAGGTCTTCCTGATAGAACAGGGCGTGCTGGTGGGGTTGCCATATTTCTTAGAAATAATATAAGTGGAAAGGTTATTGTTAGATCTGAAGTCGAAGATGATATGGAATACCTATTTCTGGATGTAACGTGTCATGGTAGTAAATTATTTCTTGGATGTGTTTATAGACCAAATAAGGACATTAAAATGGACACTCTAATTAAAAAACTTCAAACACTAACTGTGAGATATACCGATATTGTTATTGCTGGGGACTTTAATAGCAACATAATTGTTGAAGTCGAACTTACTGATCTAATGGGATCTATTGGTATGATATCGGTAAATACTATTACACCAACACACTTCACAAGTACCAGCAGCACACTACTGGATATTTTTCTTGTTAATGCCAAACAGAAGATAATGCATTATGACCAGTTATCCGCTCCAATGTTTTCTAAACACGATCTTATATTCTTAAATTACAATGTTCAGCCAAATATTATAAACCATACGTTTACATATCGTGATTTTAAGAATATAAACTTTGACCTTCTTCTATGTGATTTACAAACGATTGACTGGGAACAAATTTATTATATTCCAGATGTTGACGAACAGTTGCAATTACTGGAAAATAACATTCTTATTTTATATGATAAACATGTTCCAATAAGGACCAAAACAGTTCATCGCAAGGATAAAGCATGGTTTTCTAATGAAACTAAACGCTTGATAGAAGAACGTGATCATGCCTATGATAGATGGAAAAGGTTTAAGACTGATGAACTACACGAGGTTTATCGCAGACGAAGGAGGGCTGTTGTATCTAAAATTAGACTGGATAAGTCTTCTTATTACGAAGACAAATTCAATTCTGTTGTTGGAGGTAATAAAACTTGGAAGGAAATAAAAAAGATTGAACTTGTTAAACAAATGGATCGTGAATATCGTGACTTAAATACTGAGGAACTGAATGGAAAATTTGTTAATATAGAAATGCCTGATGTCAATTTTTCATTTTATAATAATCATATGATCGCTGAAATGAACGAAAATCAATTCCATTTTCAGCGTTTTAATCAAGCTGACGTTTTACAATGTTTTTTGTCTATTAAATCGAATTCTGTTGGATATGATGATATACATCCAAAGTTTCTGAAAATTTTACTGCCCCATCTAATTGGTTATATTACACATTTATTTAATTCCATTTTAACAACAAGTAATTATACCCTACACCACTATGTGGTCAGGGTATTATAAGTTTGTGCTGATGTTTGTAACACCAAAAAATATTGGTCGTAGACCCACCTTATAGTATACCGATCGGTTCAGAATTTTTTTTTATTTCGATTTAACGATGTCCGTCTGTCCGTCCGTCCGTCCGTCCCTCCGTCCGTCCGTCCGTCTGTCTGTCTGTCCATGCAATCTTGTACGCACTCTACAGGTCGCACCTATTAAGATATTTTGATGAAATTTGGTACGCAGACCTATGTTGGCCCAAGGACGAACAAGTTTGATTTTTTTGAACATCGGTCCATGTTTAGACCTAGTGCCCATATAAGGGTCCTACCAAAATTATATTGTTTATACGCTGCAGGTCGTAAATATTAAGATATTTGGACGAAATTTGGTACACAGACCTATGTTAGCCCAATAACGCAGCCCATTGATTTTGGTGAACATCGGTCCATGTTTAGACCTAGTGCCCATATAAGGGTCCTACCAAAATTATACTGTTTATACGCTGCAGGTCGTAAATATTAAGATATTTTGATGAAATTTGGTACACAGCCCTACATTGGCCCAATAACGCAGCCTATTGATTTTGGTGAACATCGGTCCATGTTTAGACCTAGTGCCCATATAAGGGTCCTACCAAAATTATACTGTTTATACGCTGCAGGTCGTAAATATTAAGATATTTTGATGAAATTTGGTACAGAGACCTATATTGGCCCAATAACGTAGCCTATTGATTTTGGTGAACATCGGTCCATGTTTAGACCTAGTGCCCATATCAGGGTCCTACCAAAATTATACTGTTTATACGCTGCAGGTCGTAAATATTAAGATATTTTGATGAAATTTGGTACACAGATCTACATTGGCCCAATAACGCAGCCTATTGATTTTGGTGAACATCGGTCCATGTTTAGACCTAGTGCCCATATAAGGGTCCTACCAAAATTATATTGTTTATACGCTGCAGGTCGTAAATATTAAGATATTTTAACGAAATTTGGTACACAGACCTATGTTAGCCCAATACCACAGCCTATTGATTTTGGTGAACATCGGTCCATGTTTAGACCTAGTGCCCATATAAGGGTCCAGGTAAAATTTGGTGCAGGTAAAATTTGGTACACAGACCTATGTTAGCCCAATAACGCAGACTATTGATTGTGGTGAACATCGGTCTATGTTTAGACCTAGTGCCCATATAAGGGTCCTACCAAAATTATAATGTTTATACGCTGCAGGTCGCAAATATTAAGATATTTTGATGAAATTTGGTACACAGACCTACATTGGCCCAATAACGCAGCCTATTGATTGTGGTGAACATCGGTCCATGTTTAGACCTAGTGCCCATATAAGGGTCCTACCAAAATTATAATGTTTATACGCTGCAGGTCGCAAATATTAAGATATTTTGATCAAATTTGGTACACAGACCTATGTTAGCCCAATAACGCAGCCTATTGATTGTGGTGAACATCGGTCCATGTTTAGACCTAGTGCCCATATAAGGGTCCTACCAAAATTATACTGTTTATACGCTGAAGGTCGTAAATATTAAGATATTTTGATGAAATTTGGTACACAGACCTACATTGGCCCAATAACGCAGCATATTGATTGTGGTGAACATCGGTCCATGTTTAGACCTAGTGCCCATATAAGGGTCCTACCAAAATTATACTGTTTATACGCTGCAGGTCGCAAATATTAAGATATTTTGATGAAATTTGGTACATAGACCTATGTTGGCCCAAGGACGAAGCCTATTGATTTTGGTGAACATCGGTCCATGTTTAGACCTAGTGCCCATATAAGGGTCCCCCCAAAATTGGCTTGGTTACAAACTGCAGGTCGCAAATATTAAGATATTTTAATTAAATTTGGTGCGCTGACTCACATTATAGAAAATTTTGACATAAGCCCCATTTTAACCCATTCGAATTTCGGATCCAAACAATACACCAGACTGGTGTAGGGTATTGTATAGTCGGCATGCCCGACTTTAACCTTTTTACTCGTTTTCCTTCTCTTTGGAAATATGCAAAAATTATACCGGTTCCAAAAGCTGGTAATGATTATCGTCCGATTGCTATTTTGCCATATATCTCAAAAGTATTTGAGAAACTTATTCATAAACAAATCCAGCAATATGTTCTTGATAAAGGGTTATTAACAAGTCGTCAGTCTGGCTTTAGACCAAAGCATTGTTGCTTAACTGCTCTTGCAGATGTAGTTGAGGATATTAGAAGCAAAATTGATGGTGATCAAATCACGTTTTTAGTACTGTTAGATCATTCAAAAGCCTTTGATACAGTTCATCATGCCACATTGTGTAAGAAGCTTAAACTTTTCTTCAATTTCTCATCAACTTCCACCAAGCTTATTTCAACATACTTAAGTGACAGATATCAAGCTGTATTTGATGGTACCAGACACTCATCTTGGTTGGGTGTGACAAGGGGGGTTCCACAAGGATCAATTCTTGGGCCACTTCTATATTCGATGTACTCAAATGATTTACCAAAACAATTGAAATTTATGAATGTACAAATGTATGCCGATGATGTACAGCTGTTTATAGGATGCAAGCTCTCTACAGTCAAAGATTGCATCATTAAGGTTAATTCAGACCTGTTAAAGATATATGAGTGGGCGATTGCAAATGGATTACGTTTAAACTCCACTAAGTCTAAGTGCATCCAGATTTCGAGAACTGCCATGGAACCTCTAAACAATATTAATGTGCTTCTTGGATCGTCTAAAATAGATATGGTGCCAACAGCCAAGAATCTAGGCGTCATTTTCAATACAACTCTCTCATGGTCTAACCAAATTAAAATAGCAACTGGTAAAACGTATGGGATGCTAAGAACTTTGTGGGCACATCAATATTTTACTCCCATTAAGATAAGAATGTTATTGGCAAAAACGTATTTGGTTCCTACGCTCCTATATGGTTGTGAGCTATTTGCCGGTTGTAACTCAACTGATAAACGGAAACTAAGGACAACGTATAATAATATCGCTAGATATATCTTTGGGTTAAAGAGCAGTGATAGAGTTTCTAATTTCTCGAAGAGGATATTTGGTGTGTCGTTTGACAATCTTTTAAAATGCAGAAGTCTTATTTTCTTGCAGAAAATAGTGTATACGGAACAACCCCCTTATTTGTTTGAAAAGTTACATTTTGCCAGATCAAATCGAGGCAAAATAATAACTCCGATTATGCGCCGATATCAATCATCTGATTGCCAATTTTTTATCTCTACTATAACTCTCTGGAACAAACTTCCCCATAATATTCAAAATTTAAGCAACGCAATACATTTTAGGAAAGCAATTTTTAGCTATTTTGAAAATAAATAACTTTACATGTATTTTTTACTTTATTTTTAATTTATTTTATTATTAATAATTTTTTTTTTTTTTACTTTTTATACTTTGATTATTAAATTTTAAAAGTCATTTAATGTTGTTATATAATAATTTTTTTTCTTAATTTTACTATAATATATTAATATGTATAACAATTTTAGTGTGCCACTATATGTTTACAGTGCTAAATTTAAAAGATAATTATATCTTACTGCACTGGTGTACAATTTAAATAAAATACAAATACAAATATGTTTTTAATAATTTCACTTAAAAAAGTTCTTGTTAGAGAGCATATTTAAAGTTTTAACACATATTTCGCATAAAATTAACATGATTTCGATGTACAATTTCGTAACTTTTTGTGGTAAATTCGTGTTCCAACTGCTAAATTTTGATATAAGTTGCCATTTGTAGTTAAAAAAGAGAAGATCGCCAATCAAAATTTAAAATTTTAATTTTCCATAAAAAAAATTACGTTTTGCTAATCAGTAAGAAAATTGTTGAATTTACCAACAAAAAGCGTTTTAAATGTAAATTTTCTAAAGTGAAATAATTAACGACACTTTAGGGAATACATACTAAGCACTATTGAAAAGCTTTTATGAGTTTAAGCTGCTCTAAATACCAATTCCACTTTGGTTTTTGAAAGTGGAATGAAAACGATTTCTTTTTTCGTTTTACGTTTTCTGGACTTTTAACGTTTTAAGTACCACAATAAAGCCTGTAGCATACTCGATACATACCAGAACGTTCTATTTTCAATACAAAATTATCTGTAGCACCCTAAACTGCAAATTCAGAAGGAAAAAAATTGTTTGCGATCGCTTTAGGAAAAAAAATTGCGGAAGTGAAATTGCGAAATCAAATCAATTCCTAAAAAACCTGTGACATGCCTGTATATTTCACTTTAAAATAAATCGTTCACCAGATTTAGGTAATCATAAGGCACTATAAGTAAATATACAGGTTGGAGCAAGAATTGATAAAGAGTAAAAATGAATTATTATTTACTACGGCTTACAATTTTTTTTTGCAAATATGTAAATAACAAAACAAGAAAAAAATAATAAATGTTAAAAAATTATTTATAAAATGAGAAACTTAAAACATTTAAAATGTATGTCGATGGTAATAAGTTGACATACAAAAATCCATGTATGTATAAATAAAAGCTGAACCATCCTTCATACAGGTTTTAGTCCAATGGCTAGTTACGAGTTATCAACCCATGACCATCGAAATATTAAATGCAAGATTAAGTAGATGAGAAAAATAAATGTGGGGATCAAATTTATTCAACAACGAATGATGAACTGGCGCACAGTTCTTAAACATCGAATAAATCTTTTCAAGATTGACCAACTTAGTGCTACCGTCCTGAAGGTATATTTTGGCTTCAGGAACATCTTTATTGTAGAATTTAAATTTAGTTATCTTTTCACTTTTACGTAATTGGCGACACATAAAGTTAAGTTTTGCTGCCGGAGGGGTTAGATTATCATTAAAGTATACTCTGGACTCAATATCTGATTCCCCATCAATCTCACAAAGCTTAAGCTCTTCAAGGCCAAAATATTTTTTCATGACAACATCTCTCTTGAATACACTGTTAAATTTCAGCAGGACAGACTTTTTGTTACGTATATACGTGCACACGTTGAGATCATTGTGATTTATTTCCACACCCAAGAATTTCCCAATATTAAAGACAGTGTTATGCAGCTTTTCAACAGTCATTGTTTCTGGAAGCCCAAATATAATAATGTCATTTCGATTAATTTGTCTACGTAGACTATTATTCTCTTGTTCTAGCTTATTTATTTTAGATGTGACGAATTCTTCTGTTTTTTTAGCTTTCAAAGAGCAACTGGTAACTTCAGATTTTATATCCTTTAGTTGAACAATGATGTCTTCTGATATTATTTTGGACAACTGTCTAATGCTTGCTTCCAACTCCGTTAATTTGAATGAAATTTCACTGTTGCCCGTTTTGGCTACCGGATTGTTGAGACACGCTTTACATTTGAAAACAATTCCACCATTACTTTTGTTTATAAGATCAATCATTGGTTCGGTCAAACTTGGAATTATTTTCGCTGCACAACTAGTGTGGAACTCTAAAGTACATTCAGTAATAAATTTTAATAAATTTAAATCATTTAATAAATTTTGCACTTTTTTTATTTATTTTACATTCAGCACATATATTTTGAGGAGCCATTGCCTATTATTTTATTTTTTTGTTTAATATTTGAATATATATGTTTTTAATTGTTGTGTATGTTTTCTATTATAAAACGTGAGTGACTGACCGACTGACTCAACATCGCCCAGCATAAACCGCTAGGAAGTTGAAATTTGGTATGTAGGTTCCTCCTCCGGCGTAGACGTCCGCTAAGACGGGATTTTTAGAAATTCCTACCGTAACGGCCAAAAAGGAGAAAAGTCTCCCCCTTGACGGCCTGCCAAAACCCCTTTGGTTAGAAACCTGAAATTGAAAACATGTGTTCCTTAGAGTATGGGCTAACTTATCTGGAAAGTACTTTTCGGAATTTTGGACAGGGACGATGTAAAAAGGTGGAAAAGATCCCCCCTTGACGGCCTGCCCAAACCGCTGGAGGTAGGAAGTTGAAATTTGGTATAAAGGTTCCTCCAATGTCATAGACATCCACTAAGACGGGATTTTTGAAAATTTTTACAAGGAGGGCAAAAAGAGAAAAAAATCTCCCCCTTGACGGCCTGCTCAAACTGTTGGAGCTATGAAGTTGAAATTTGGTATGTAGGTTCTTCGACCGGTGAAGACGTCCGCTGAGACGCCATTTTTGAAAATTCTTATCGACAGGGACAAAAAAAGTACCTTTTTTAGAAAAGTATCTTTTTTCCAAAAAAGTACCTTTTTCAAAATAAGTACCATTTTCCAAAAAAAAGTACCTTTTTCAGAAAAAGTACCTTTTTCAAAAAGTACCTTTTTCCAAAAAAGTACCTTTTTCCAAAAAAGTACCTTTTTCCAAAAAAGTACCTTTTTCCCAAAAAGTACCTTTTTCCAAAAAAGTACCTTTTTCCAAAAAAAAGTAGCTTTTGCCAAAAACAAGTACTTTTTTCTAAAAAAAAGTACCTTTTACAAAAATGTACCTTTTTCCAAAAAATACCTATTTCCAAAAAATGTACCTTTTCCAAAAAAGTACCTTTTTCCCAAAAAGTACATTTTTCCAAAAAAGTACCTTTTTCCAAAAAAGTACCATTTAAAAAAAATACCATTAAAGAAAATAGAATTTAAAAAAAAGGACTTTTTTTCCTCCCCTTTTCTGGATATTTTGCATAGACGTCCGCTTAGACGGGATTTTTGGAAATTCCTACCGGAATGGCCAAAAAGGGGGGAACGGCCTAGAAGGTCGCACAAAACCCCTTTGGCTAGAAATCTGAGAATTAAAATATTTGTTCCCTGGAGTATGGGAGAACTCATATGGAAAGTAATTTTTGGAATTTTGGATAGGAAAGGAGGACGCTGCGGGATAGAAAAGGAAGGAGGACGCCGCGGGATAGAAAAAACTCATACATATTACTATTTTTCATAAATTGATGTTGCCTTGGTTGGGGCTCGAACCCGCAACCTCACGTGTAACAGTCCAACACGTTAACCATTACACCACAGCGCCCACAGAAACCTAAATTTTTTAAATATGTATTCCCTGGAGGACTAAGTCACCGGCAAAGTACTTTTTCGATTTTGGAACATGAACATAGTAAAAATGGGGGTTGAAAGGGAAAATGTGCCTGCCCAAACCGCTGAGGCAACGAAGTTGAAATTTGGTATGAATGTTCCTTATCCATTGTAGAAGATGAAATTTTTGAAAATTCCTAAAGAGAGGGGCAAAAAGAAGAAAAGTTGGTGGCCCGTAAAAACTCCTTTGGCTAGAAACCTGAAATTTAAAATGTGGGTCCCTGGAGTAAGGGCTAACTTATTAGAAAGGTACTTTTTAGAATATTGGGCAAGGTCGTTATAAAAGGGGGGAAAAGGCTGGCCAAACTCCTGGAAAAAAAAGACCAAAATTTTGTATGTAGTAGGTTCCTCCTCCAACGCAGACGTCCTCCAAGACGGAATTTTTGGAAATTTCTACCGGGAGGGGTAAAAACGAATAATTCTCTGTCTTGATGGCCTAACCGAACCCTTTGGGTAGAAACCTGTAATTTTTATTGTGTTCCTTGGAGTATGGCCTCACTTATCGACAAGGTATTTTTTGGGACTTTAGACAGGAACGTGGTAAAAATGGTGGTTAAAAAGGGGAAAATTGCCGCCGTTAACGTCTGGCTCTGAGGCTAGGAACCTAAAATTTAAAGAACGAGTGTATATGGAACACTAAATTTAAGAAACTAAATGGAAAACGAGTGGAACTGAAACACTTCACAAGTGGCAGGAAATGGATATGAACTTTAAACGAGTGGAATTGAAATTATAGACAATGGAATGGAAAAGGGGACGAAATGGAATTGAATATGAAACAAAATGGAATGTGGAGCGAGAAGGCATAGAAAGGGGAACAAGTGGAATTGAAACATTACAGTTAAAATAGGAATGTAGCGTAGCAAGTGCAAAGAAATGGAATGGAAAGAGAAACGACTGATATCAATACCGATACGCAATACAGTAGGAACGAAATAGAATGAAACGGGGAACGAGTGGAATTGGAATAACAGATAATGGCAACGAAATGCAATGGAATGGTAAACAAAATGGAATCTGGGAACGAGTTGCATTTGAACACTAAAATTGTTAAACGAGATGGAATGGGGAATGAGTCAAATTGAAACATTAGATAACTGGGGGGAAATGGAATGGAATTTTAATGCCTCAAACTGGCGGAGTTTGGTACTTGAAATTTCGTACGCGATTGAGGCAGGATCATATACATATATTTGAGATTTTTACTGGGAGGAACAAAAAGGGGTGAAGAACCCCTTTTAATTACCTGTTCAAACACTTAATCCAAGGAATATGTTTAGAGTTAAAAAAAGACTTAAAAAAATGGAATTAACATATTCTGATATTTAAACCGCAGGTAACGAAGCATCGGTGGAAGAAACCGACGCAGTAAATTTTCCAACTCAATTTATGAATTTACTTGAATTAAATAAACTTTAAGGCACGCTAACAACGTAGCGGGCTTAGCCCGCTAGTAAAATTATAAAATAGATGACCAAATTTTTGTTTTCAAAATCATCAATCGATAAATGCCTCAAATAAGTAGTGTATTTTTGCATGCTATAATTTTTTTCTTTGGGTAAGTATGTATAACTATAAATTTATTTTTGGTTCAGGAAGGTGTTATTAAGAAATATTCAGGGTTGGCAGGCAAAACCGCTAAAATACCGTTGTCGATTCAAAACCCTTTCAACTGACTACCGTTACCCCTAAAATACCGTTACCGAAATAACGTATTCCGGTTATCCTTAAAACACCGTCACGGAAATAACTGAAATACCGTTATCATTTAAATACCGATACCGAAATACATGAAATAGCGTTATCCGTAAAATACCCTTACCGTTATTTTTAATTCTCTACTCTTGGTCATTGCGCGTTATTTTTGAGTAGGTATTTCACATAAATTAAGTCAATTAATTCGTTTTATTTTTACTGTAGTGTGGTTTTTGCAAAAAAAAAAAATGCGGTATGTACCGAAATAACTGACTACCGTGATCCTTAAAATACCGTTACCGAAATAACCCAAATATCGTTATCCTTAAAATACCGTTACCGAAATAACTCAAATACCGTTATCCTTAAAATACCGATACCGAAATAAATGAAATAGCGTTACCCTTAAAATACCGTTACCGAAATAACCTAAAATATCGTTACCCTAACGATAACCGCATTCGTTTCGGTTACCATCCATGGAAATATTTATGGAGGTTAAGATGATTTTTGATGTTGTATTTTTTTGGTTCTATAAAACAGTCACGTAGGTCACCGTGACTGTTTCATGGATCAATCGGAAACTTAACAAGACATGCCCTACTTGTATTATTAGGGTGAGTTAATATTCCGTAGGAGTAAACATTTTGTCCGTTTTGCTCTATCTCGCTTAGTTTTCGAGATACGGACCATTTTATAAAAATCGTCACTTTACAAAATGGCCTGTATCTCGAAAACTAAGCGAGATAGAGCAAAACGGACAAAACTTTTGCAACTTTTGGATTAATGTTAGGGTATTCAATCGATTAATCGTTATTCGTTTAATGGAACAATTTTGCTCACAAATTGTTTGAATAATTCGATTCAAAAGCCTTTCAACTGACTACCGTTAAACCCTAAAATATCGTTACCGAAATACCCGGAATACCGTTATCCTTAAAATACCGTTATCGAAATAACAGAAAAAATCTGTACCTTACCTTATTTTCCAATCTAAGGTACAGATTTTTCGCTAAATATCTTTAAAATTTGGCAGTTTTCCATTTAGTTTTTTATATACAAAAATTTTCAAATGCAATCAATATAAATTTTTTGTGGTGAAAAGTAGGCACAGGATCTGTATTCATATTTAGGCTTAAAATTTGATGCATAAAACTTAATATTAAAACCATTGTTCGCGTTTTGTATGCATTTTTACGATTTTTAAGGTTTTAGCTAATTGAATCGCTGAAAGCAAAATCGGCCTTAATAAATGATATGGCTTAGTATAGAAGCTATTATTAAAAGGATAATATTTTAACAAAAAATTGTATTCATCTATAGCGGCCTCATTGTGGTTTCTGTAATCTTAAAAATTTAAGATGAGTAGCTGATTGGGCTAAAGCATCCGATCCTGGAGCTGGGGCTGCCAGCAACGCCTCGTGGGCCTATGTTCCGTATAGGAACTACGGGAACTTATATATATATATATATATAGCGGCCTATACATTAAAATTGCGACTTTTCAAAAATTTTATATGGCAGCATAGCTTTCCAAGTTGTCCCCAAAGTCCAACTTTAAACAAATTTAGCGAAAAATCTGTACCTTAGATCGAAAAATAAAGTACGCTATTGTAATCAGCATGTTCTAAATATATAGAACTGAGGCTCAGATCTCCATTAATTTTTGAGTGTCATGCAGTGTTATTTATACCAATTTCACTGTACTAAAATGATTGATATTTAGTAATTTTTTTAACTTATTTAAGCAAATCGATTTTGAATTGCAGTTTACAACAATTTTTTTAAAATTTATTTAAAATCAGTAGACATATGTCGCCAAAATTAGCAAAAAAAATACCGCTGGACTCAAAACAGTTAAATTTCCCATAAAAACAACAAAATTTTCAGTAGCCATTACGGACTTTTTTGGTTGAGTGTAATAGCTAATGCCTACAAGCAAGAAACCTGTATCTTTTAAGGAAAACCAAAGGTTAATTCAACTTTATGTTTAAATTTTAACAAATATGAAAAAAAATATTAGTAGTAACAATAAAAAATAGCCGCTTATCAATTAAAAGGTGCGAACAAAATTTTAGTTTACTATTTGCAGGCACATTTTATAAAGTTTTTTTCAGTAAATTGGAGGATTGCATTCTCTTTATTTTCTAACCTCTTTGATTATGCCTAGCACACATAACTAATAAGCACACATAATTTTTACAAAACCAACTTTAAAAAAAACATTTTCTTTAGGTACCAAACAGCTTGAAAATGTTTTTAGAAAACAGTTTTCGCAATTGGATTTCGAGTCCATTTTATTTATGAAGCCCCCCCCCCCCCCCCTAGATACGTGCCTGATTCCCATCCACTGTTATTTTTCAGAAAATAAAAAGACAAAATTAAAAAAAAAATACTTAAAGCAAACAGTATTTTTTATTATAAAACATACATTTTTAAAATATACTTAATTTATTACTGATTTTATTTTTAAAATCTTAACCAGTCATCATCATTATTATCATCTTGTGATTGGGGCTGATGTTGCTGTTGCTGTTGCTGCAACTGTTGCTGCTGAAGTTGTATTTCATGCTGTTGTTGTTGTTGTTGATACTCCTCTTTTGTCACAATATCACCATAAGGTTGCATAGATATTTGTTCTTGTGATTGCTGCTGCATGTGCATATCCATTATAACTTGTTGTTGATTTTGACCACCGTCATCCATTTGATCAGCAAATATTTCACTTTTCACTCTAACTTTATTCTCATCTTCTTCATCACTTTCCGAAATGGCTAAATCATCATCGATGCCCATATTATCATTATTACCCATCATTAATGGCATTTGTTGCATACTATTTTCATGTGATTGCATATTATCATTTTGGATTTCATCATGTTGTAAATATTGCGACATATTAGACTGTTGCTGTTGGTTTGGTTCATTGCCAACACTACCTATACGATTGTGCATAGTTAAGAAATCAGATGGATCATAGTTTGGATCTAAATCCATAGAATCATCTAAAAAATAAATAATGCATTTTAAATTAAACATATTCATTAAAAACATTTTCCCTAAAGCTAAATTCATAATGCTGGAGTACTCCACTTTGCAGAGTGGATTTTGTTCCTTACTAGTTCGCCCTTACATAGATTTTGTATCACGCCATTCTTATTTTAGTACCCTCTACTGTGCAGAGTGGAGTAATTTAAAGTTGATTTTATTTTTAATCAAACGATTTTGTTCATTTTATATATGAAAACCCTACAAAACCCTATTTATATTTTTAAACATTTTGATTGGTTGAAAACAATTTAATCGGATTACTTAAAAAACAAACCTAGTCAAAGCACTCTCTTAGCTAAAATTTTAACTGAAGTCGACTTTAACACATTTGTATTAAATAAGTGCACTCACAATATTTTATCCTTAAAAACAACCTAAAATACATATTAAATTAATTGAAAACACAATTAAAAAAAGGACTACTGATTCTTAATTATATCGAAACCATTTTGCTATTTATTTTCAAACATTGTTCAAACAACCCATAAATTAAATAAAAATAATTAAAAAGTCTATTAAAACAATTATCAATTTTTAACTGACAAAACGTAAAAAAAAACGATTTTCTGGTTTGTTTTTTCATATTTGAAAGTTTTTTTTTTTGTTTGGATTTTCAAAACACTACACCATACACAACAGACACGTTCATATTTTTATTGGCTATGTTTGTGTGTATGAGTAAATAATTTCTTGTAATTTGAATTGAAATAATTTTGTATATAAACAAACTATTTTAACAAAAAAGAAAACCGAAAATATTTGAATTTTTTGTTTTAAAACAGCAAACAACGAAATTATTTACATTATTTTTTCTAAAAATAGAAATCTAAAAATAGAATATTTGACTGAAAATAACAACTCCTACAGACGATACATATTTTTTCTGGTTTGTTTTTTATTGGTTGACAAAAAAAGTTAAACAATATGTTTCAATGTATTTGAATTGGTTTTTCAATTGAAAACAAACTTTACCTATTACTTTCTAAATAAACCTCAATGGGTTATGGAAAATATATTGTTAGTGTGGATTCAAAGAAGTTATCTTACCTCCACCCATTTGCTGTGGCTCTATTTTCATTTCTGTCTTTATGTGAGCTGCATCTATTAAATCCGATCCTTGTCCTTCACTACCGCCATCTGCAGACATAGAATACATACGTTCACCTTGATCCAAAACACTGGCTGGATTATTTTCATCTTCGGAAACTTCTTGAAATTCATCTTCATCATCATCCGTTGAGCACTGAAGATCTAAACGAGTTTGAAAATTTTAAGAAAACCAATTAAATTTTAAAATTTGTTGAGATATGTTTTTAGGTTATAATATTTTTACAGAAAATTTACTTAAATTAATAATATGAAATCATTATTTAATATGATATGAATGATCATATAATTTTCAAATTAATTTTTTTTACACAAAAAATAGGAAATGGTGTATTTATAATTAATAAAATGTACACAACAATCAACACGCCAAATTTACGTACAAAAATAAATAATAGAAGAAAATTAACAATAGGTTTACCACGAGTTCTTATTTTTCCACAGATCTGTGCATGTTATTCCATGAAGTTTATTAATCAATTATATATTAAAAAACTGTATTATAAGTGATCAGAGTATTTTTATAAGTTTACACACAAATTATCTAGCCCATATAAAAATGTTTCCTGAAATGACATTTCGAATTGGCTCACAGCTAGAGATAACTGGTTCATAATATTCTTATCGAAAAACTACGGCACTAAGTGGTTTTTATTATGTTACGCCAAATATCACAAAGTCAAAAATAAGATACAATTTATTTTTTCGCTATTGCTTGAAGAACCGCTATTGTATTTCTTGACCATTTGTTTAAGCCCATCGACCCGAGCATCATTTTGAACCGTTGTTAAGTTATGAGGAATCCAACGAGAACAAATCGTTTTTACGGCTAAGTTTTGATGCAATATTATATTTATGCTGATGGTACTTATGGCAAAGGTAGCTTCAATCTCCGAGTACGTCACATGACGATCTTGCATTGTCAGTTTTTGCACAGCACCAATGTTGTGTGGCACAACAATTGGTTTTGGACGACCTTCTCGAGTTCGTCCTGGAGCGAAGGGCGTTGCAAAGGATGGAACTTTATCATTGAAAATTGAATTTGATTTGTCTATGCACTTTTTGCTGACACACAACTGTCACCTTTTTGTTAACAACACAAATAATGGTCAAATTACAAAAATTCTAAGCAAAGTTATGGTCAAAATAAATGATAAATTAAAATAAATGAAAAATCACTTGAAAACCTGTCACTAACCTTTCATTTACTTCAAAAGAACTTTTCATTTATTTTTAAATGTTGATAAATTAACTACAAAATCCAGTCAGTTACTGTAATAATATTTTCACTGTATGTAATCACTGTGATGAATAATAATACTTCAATAAAAAATTTATATTTTTTAAACATTTTTGTAATTTTTACTAATTTCGATTAATCGATTAATCGTATGAAATTATTCGAATTATTCGTTATTCGAAATTTGGACATTTTAAATTATTCGAACAATTTTTGAGAAAAATTGTTCGATTAATCGATTGAATATCCTAATAAAAATCCAAAATCGGTTGGAAAATGTTTTAGTAATTGCAATTTCCTCAGACCAATGTTATACTCTAATTTCATTTCTAAGATATTCAGATATAAATTTTTGTCTCTCTTGGGTTATTATAACCTAGTCCCAGGTATGGCTAAAGATGGGATTTTTTTTTTATAAATTTATAAAACTCTAGTTTTCAGTTTTTTAAAATTTTGTTCAACAAAATATAAAAAAAGTGGTCAACGCATAGAGGTTTATTAAATACACCTTAGAGACAAAAATTTATATCTGAATATTTGTAGATCTTAGAAATGAAACTAGAGTATCCCAAGTAAAAAAAAATGATATGGAGCCATATAAAGTTATATTTAATTATATATAATCTTTTATGTAATTAGATATAATTATATCCGAAAAATGAGAACGTCTTATTGTATCATATTGTATCGAATTGTATACAATTGTATACAATTTGGTACAATTTGATACAATTTTATGCAATTCGATACAATTGTATCCGAATTTTGTCCTCATCCAATTACATAAAACTATATCTTTTTGTATAAAATTATATAAAATGTTATAAAAGTGGACATAGTTTGATACAATTATACCTAAATATTGACCCTATATTTTTACCATAATATATATGACCATATCAAACAATATACAAAATTATATTTTTAAATAAAAAAAGATATACAATATCTGGAGATCAGACCTGAGGGATTTCAATTACAATTACTTGTAATTTGTAATTGAAATTACAAGTAATTGCAATTGAAAATTTTCAATTACAAATTACTAGTAATTGTAATTGAAAGTGATTTCAATTACAAATTTCAATTACATTTAGAATTAAAGTGTTTTTTGTTAAAATTTTGTAGAAAAATCTGACTGGGATAGGTTGCATAGGCTTGGATGCGTATAAAAAGAATACGTCATGTTGGGCTTACTTGTGCTTTTTGTCATTATTTATTTTCCCAAAAAATGTAATTGACATTTTTCAAATTACAAATTACTTGTAATTGTTCTTTTTTGAATTACAATTACAAATAATTTGTAATTGTAATTACAAATAATTTGTAATTGTAATTGAGTTTTTTTTCAATTACAATTACATGTAATTGTGTAAATGCATGTGTAATTAATTACAAATTGTAATGATTAACCCCCAGGTCTACTGGATATCCTATAATTTCGATAAATCTTCCATTACTTTTATCCATATTTACCATGACAGTGCATGAAACATGAACAAATTTTTATTTGTTTTTAGTAATTTTAAAATAAGGTTAACAACACTGAAATTTTTAACGTAATAGGATTGTGATATACAACCAAGATATAAGAGATCAGTCAAGTGTGCGTTATAGTATAGAGAATTCCATATTAAAGCTTCAGTATTGTTAATTTTATGGGCGCGTTAGCCATTTTGACTCACGCTCCTAAACAAAAACAAATTACTCACGCACGAGCATTTCGTGTCTTACTCACGCAGACATGAGTATATTAAAAACTTACTCACAATCAGAAAATTCTCACGCAAAACAGTAAAAATTTCTAAAAACACATGATGCAAAAAATAAACTCACACACGAATCATGCACGGGTTATATATTCTTACTCACGCTCACGTACGAATTATATATTCTCACGCTCACGCGCGAATTACTTTGGTATAGTAATTATTACTCACGATCACTTGTGAACAACTTCACTCACGATCGTGTCATGTGCCAATCGCTAGTAATTACTAAATCTTAAACTAGTTCAAAATCATTTTTAATATGGAACCACATTTAATACAATACGGTTTTAAAAGGACCTTATATATTTTTATATAAAATCACTTTGAAAAAATTGCTAATGTGGGATGATATATAATTATAGATGATTTTATAAAGAACGTTATATCGTTATATATAAAAGAAATCATGAAATATTGTAGATATGAAACCATACTAAGTTATATATGGGTTCATATCCGTCAATATATAATCATATATAACACCTATTATATAATATTTCTTAAATGGCTCCATATATAGTTTTATATTATTATGTGTAGTGTCATACTAAATTATATATAAACGTATATGTAATTATATCTTTTATATGTTACTTTATGTACTTATATATAGCACATACACTTATATGTAGGCCAGTATGTAATAATATAAAATCACATATGTCTCAATATTAAAACCTTTGAGGAAAAAATATTTAATAAATGACTATATAAAAGTATATATGCTGCAATTTAAAAGCATATGTGGCCATATGTAACTATAAGTTACTCTATATAATTACATAAAATAATATATGATTATATCAAAACTTTTTTACTCGGGATAACAATGCGAATTTTTGAAAAAAATAATTTATTTTTTACGATTTTCATATATTATCTCATTTTAACCCTACAATGGTCTGAGGAAATTGCAATTACTAAAACATTTTCCAACCGATTTTGGATTTTTATTAGGGTATTCAATCGATTAATCGTTATTCAAATCCAAATTTCGAATAACGAATAATTCGAATAATTTCATACGATTAATCGTTTAATCGAAATTAGTAGAAAATTACAAAAATGTTTAAAAAATATAAATTTATTATTAAAGTAAATGTGCTAAAACCTCAAAAATTTTTTAAAAAATTGTCATTCTGGCCTTAGAAAATAATTAAGGGACGACCTTTTAGAATTTCTAGAAATATTTGTTAGCTTCAACTCAATGAGAATTTCATGTTTTCAAGTAGGACCGTTAATAAACATCTTAAATCCCAAAGAAAAAACAAAAACAATATAAAATGATCACAGTTTGCTTTGTCATCTTCCAAATTACTACTCTGTTGTTGTGACTTATCTAGTAAAGAAGTGGTATCTATTTACGTATAATAAATTTTTAAATATTTTTTACGACTTTTTAAACGTTGATATTAAATGAAAGCATTAATAATTATTGTAATCAATAATTTTTAAAATTATTAATTATAATTAATGCTCAATGTAATAAAGCTTGTATAGTGAGCAGAGCTTCGAAGAATTAATTCCCTAAATCCCTTTTTTTGAACTGAATTTGTATTTTGGGAATGAATTCCCTGACCAAACTTAAGGAATTGAATGATTTCCTTTTTTTCATTCGATTTATCTTAAAGGAATTCATTCATTTTTTTCTAATTCCTTAATAAAATTTAATGCATTCGTTAACCAAGGAAATCATTGAATTCTATTTAATTCAACTTTTGGTCAAGGAATTCATTCCCTAAGTAATTCATTCCCTGGGAATTCACTCAATTCTAGTTAGTTCAAGTTTTAGTCAAGGAATTCATTGCCTTGCACATTTAATTCCCTAAGGAATTAAAATTTTCGTTTAATTCCCTAGGGAATTAAAATTTTCGTTTAAATTCCTAAGGAATTAAAATTTTCGTTTAATTCCCTACGGCATTAAATTTTTCTTTTAATTCCCTAAGAAATTTACTTTTTCGTTTAATTCCCTGAATTTAAGTTTTCACTTAATGCCCATATCTTAATGGTATTAAATGGCGGTGACCCACGTGACTGTTTTATAGAAGTAGGGATACCGATCTCGAAATCCCGGGATTGGTCTTCAAAAAATACCGGGATTTCCGATTTCATTATTTTTCATATTTTATCTCTTTTTGTATTTGTTTTTGTTGTTATAGTCGACCTAAATCACATAAATCTAATATCTTATTAAATGTTATTAAAGAACTAATTTTTCCCATTCATAAATGATAGATTAAAATATATTACAGATTAAATAAATCTGAATAACAACCTTAATAATTTAAAAACTTCAGCTGTGAAACTTTTGAAAATCGTAATTCAGCTTTATTTAATCTTTTAACGGACATGTTTTTATTTATTTTATTGATGATTTGCTAAAATCATAACTTCATGCAAAATAATTTTGCCGACTAAAAACAGCAAATTTTTGTTAAATTAAAAAAATCTAACAATCTGCCTTTCTGAAATCAGCAGAGGTATTTGCTTAATATTTTATGTTAGTTGATTTAAAAAAACTAATAGTCACTAAATATTTCTGATGATTTCAGCAGATAGATTTCATTTGTAGATATAGCAGTGTTTAGTTACTTTTGGTTAAAAAGTTTCTTCAGAGGTAAATTTTAATTTGCAATATTTAGCAAACAAGTTCTGCTGATTTCAGTAGTTGTAATCGCTGATTTCAGTTGTTTTAAATTTTGCTAATTTTTAGTAGGTCTTTCTGCTATTTTTACATACTTATTTCTATGAATGTAGTTTCTGTTTAAAGCCAGATTTCCAATGCTGTAATACTCCACTCTGAGTGGATTTTGTTGCTTTCTTTTTTGCACTTACATATTTTTTGTATCATGCTACCTCCATTTTACACACTCCACTCTGCAGCGTGGAGTACTCCAGCATTATTTCATCATACTACAAGAAATAATAAGTAGATTTATAATGAATTATTTTAATTGGTGGGGTTTATTTCAGCTATTTATTTTTAAAATTAAAAATATGATGAAACAAGAAAATCCCAAAACCCCGAAAAATCCCGGGATCCCGATAAATCCCGGGATTTAAATTTTCAAAATCCCGAATCCCGGGATTTGTATAAACCAGTCCCGTTCGGCATCCCTAATAGAAATGGATCAATCGGAAGCGTTACAAGACCTTATTTGTATTATTGGGGTGTGTTATTACTTCGTAGGAGCTCTATTTCGCTTAGTTTTCGAGATACGGGCCATTTTAAAAAAATCGCCATTTTACGAAATGGCCTGTATATAAATCGACATTTAATAACATTAAGAGATGGGCATTAAGTGAAAACTTAAATGCAGGGAATTAAACGAAAAATTAAATTCCTTAGGGAATTAAAAGAAAAATTTAATTCCTTAGGGAATTAAACGAAAAATTTAATTCCTTAGGGAATTAAACGAAAATTTTAATTCCTTAGGGAATTAAACGAAAAAGTTAATTCCTTTAGGGAATTAAATGTACAAGGGAATTAATTCCTTGACCAAAATTTAAATTAACTAGAATTGAATGAATTCCTTGACCTAAAATTGAATTAACTCGTGTTGAATGAATTCTTTAGTGAATGAATTCTTTAGTGAATGAATTCTTTAGTGAATGAATTCTTTAATTTTAATGCTTTGGTCAGGGAATTCATTCTATAAATTTGAATTCCTTGAATTCATTCACAGGAATTAATTCCTGTTTATGTCTTATTGATGAATTCATTCATTGAATTAAAAAATTGAATTAAAGTTTTAGGAATTCATTCCAAAAAGGAATTAATTCTTTAAAGCTCTGATAGTGAGCACTCTGAATTAATAAAATAAAATAAAATAAAAGGATGAAGGTACGAAAACGTAGAGGGAAAACAATTTCTCAACGGAATTCCTCTCTACATTTACGATTTTTATGTATTCAGTGCATACGAAAGAGATACAAATTAATGTACGGGGTTTTATATTCTTCTTTTGGGTTGGTTTTCCCCGATTTGGATAAAATTTTAATATGTGAAAGAGGGGACAGAAAAAATAAAAATATTGACAAAATCTGATCTCAATTATTACACTTTTTTATTTTTATGAATTTCAGAAGAGTTACTGAATTTATCGCCATTTTTTTCGTCCATATAATGAAGGACTGACGACATTAAGTCATAGTCGTATGTTCTAATTTAATTATTTGTAGTATTTATAAGTTACAAACTGAATTTGGAAATAAAGAACAATTAACTAACTAACTAACTAACTAATTAAGGTCGACCCTAATGGACATGAATGCATGTTTATGAGCATGCGCGAACATACATACATTCAATCTGTATGGATCCATATATCGAGGGCTTATATTCAATAAGGAATATCTACAAATCGTCATTTAAAATTTAAAACAACGTATAATCAAAAAACTCCAAATCGAGTTTTTGATTGATTACGATTCATGTGACATGTCTCTACGAAATTTTATATTTCTGCGTCCAAAAATAACGATTTTATAACCAAAATTGAAAATAACGTATCATTTAGTGCATGATTTACATAAAGCAAAATATTGTAACATCACACTTATACACAGTAGTTTCTAACCCAAAAATATGATAATAACTATGGATATTCTAAACTACTGACCCAATTGGGGAAAAGCTAAGAGTACGGAGTAGGGTGATCAATCGAGTAAGCCTTTTAATTATTTTAAATACGGACCAATAGAAACATTTAAACTTTTGGCAACATGGATAAAATAAAGAAACAACTGAAATAATTTAAATTATTAATCATTATTAATTTAATTGAGTAGTTTTGGTCCAGTGACGTTTTTTAATAAACAAAACTGATCTTCTTGTGTCGAGTAATTCTTACTCGAACAATTTTTCGAGTAAGGATAAAAATCGTTTAAAAGAATAGTAACAAAAAATTGGTTTCTCTTAAAATAAGTTGTATTTGATGGGTTCTACTATATATTAGAAAAGTTTTACATTTGAAAATTGATTGACAAAGTTAGAAGCAATTTATCTTCTACTCGGTTTACTCGATTTGAATACTCTAGTATACAGAATAAAGAGATTGGAGGACTCTCTATCACTGAAAAATTATTTGTTCTATAATGTGCCTTCGAACAGGGACATACTCAAACCAATAATAATGTACTATTATTGCCAGCAAGCATGGCATATCGCAAGGAATAAAACAGTTATTGCCGGCAATATCAATTTCGTATTGCGGAAGTTTCCTCCGTCGGGAACTGTTACCCGAAAGCATTACTTCCAAGCAATTCGAAAGCAATAACCTAGGAAGATAAATTGGCGATATCGCTAATTTATCACATGGAAGATAAAAAGGTGATATCGCTAAATAAACTCCCGGGTACAAAATAAACGATTTATTTTTTTCAATATTAAATTTAAGCCTGAAAAAGAATATATGCATACATAATCCACTGACAAACTTATAAATTATCTTGATTTCATCTTAGCCGATTTTTTCCACGCATTTAATCTTGATTTTTCAACGAGTTTATTTTCTATATATATTTTGATTGTTTTTGTACAAATTTTGTTTTAATTTTTTTTCCAAAATGATAAAAGATTTGCTTTATCTTCCAAATGATACAAAGGTGATATTGACGTAATATTATCATAAAAAAATATGACAAAAAATACGATTTTTGAATTACTTTTTTTCAAATATCGCCAAATTATATTCCAAATGATAAAAGGAAGACAATTTCAAAGTAGTACTTGAAATAGAAGAAATCGCTTTAATATCTTCTTCGAAGATATCTTTCAATACTTGCAGGGTCATTATGTGCGCCCTTTGTATGACTCAAAACATCGATTGTAACCAGGGATGGGAAAAAAGCTAAAGCGATCCATCCAAAATAATTTAGTTATTACAAAAATCTAGAATGGAACCTTAATTACGCTATTCCAACAGTATTATAGCCCTAGATTATAAATTTTAAAAACACGTAAAAAATTCCAAAATAATGGCGGAATGCAAAAAAAGGCTTTGTGGTTCAAAAAATTAATTTAAAGACCTAATTAGCGACTTACATTCTGCAAACGAATATATCGATGCCAAAATTTTCTTCTTTTTTTTGCAACTAACCACCAAACTTTGTTTTATGAAATGGACATTATACTCCCTAAATTATAAATTAAAAAACAAAACCGTACTTGAAAAATTACAAAATAATAGCGGAACGCGAAAAAAGACTTTGTGGTAGAAAAATATAATTAAAAAGCTCAACATTCTGCAAATGAATATAATGATGCAAAAATTTTCTTTTTTGCAAATATTTTTTTTTCGCATTTTTTTTTTGCAAACTAAGCACCAAACTTAAGTGAATAAAATTGGTAATGTAGTCCCTAGATAATGAATTTTAAAAAAACCACACTTAAAAAATCGCAAAATAATGGCGGAATACGAAAAAGGATTTGTAATGCAGAAAATGAATTAAAAGACTTAACCAGCGGTTAACATTCTGCAAACGAATATATTGATGCAAAAAAAATTTTTTTTCCAAACTAAACACCATATTTTGGTAGAAGATATGGGTCCCTTGTTTAGTTAAAATAATTTATGAAA
Source organism: Leucophora obtusa (assembly GCA_949987735.1). Taxonomy (NCBI): domain Eukaryota; kingdom Metazoa; phylum Arthropoda; class Insecta; order Diptera; family Anthomyiidae; genus Leucophora; species Leucophora obtusa. Next base: position 114,360,007 of record OX465295.1, on the reverse strand, counting down.
TGCTATTGGAAATGCTGTATTTAACCCTCTAACCGGCCTAAGCTTTTTTGCAATGAAATTTATACCATGTGTTCCTCACGAAAAATAAACAATAAGTTCTACAATATTTCTTTTCGTTGCCTACTTTAGGCGATATGGGCCAAAATAGTTTAAGGGTGAATCTCGAAAACCAGCGCATAAAAATTACTAGGTTTAAGCATAAATTCCCTACGGGAAATTTTAACAAACTCTCACCGAACTGGCCCCCTTATATGAAATAGACTGGTCACTTTTACATGGCGTTGTCATAGGAGGTGGAAATTGACCCCTTGTGACATGTCACAAGACAAATCCTAGGACAGGTTACTGAACTCTCATAAAAAACAAAGTTCAGGGACCTGTCCTGCGATTTGTCTTGTGACATGTCACAAGGGGTCAATTTCCAACTCTCATAAAAAACAAAGTTCAGGGACCTGTCCTGCGATTTGTCTTGTGACATGTCACAAGGGGTCAATTTCCACCTCCTATAACAACGCCATGTAAAAGTGACCAGTCTACTTCATATAAAGGGGCCAGTTCGGTGACAGTTTGTTAAAATTTCCCGAATTATTGTTTTTAGCTACTTACATTTTTAAATAAGAGCGAGCTAACATTTTTTGGTATAAGAGCCCGATCGAGCGAGCCTTTTCCTTCCCTGAGTAACCAGTCGGAGTTCGTTCCTCTTCAAAGGCACATAATATTTTTTCCCATAAAAAGTATCGAGAGAGTTACAAGGCTTCCAATGGCAAAGTCTTCACAAAAATTGGAGAGGAGTACCTAAGCTTTAAGAAAATTATCTTTATATTTACCCTGTTTTAAGACAGGGTGTGCTGCGTGGAGTCAAAGTTGACCTCGGATGTATGAGAGCTTTACGTTTGTATAAATTTTATAAATGTAGAATGATTTTCGACTTTCTGTAATCTAAGTTATGAGATAGAGAAAAAATTATGCTTTAAGTACCACCCAGCAAAAATATGTGTAAGTCATTCAAAACAAACAACTTTGAAATTGGTTACAATGGAGCGATAAGTGCTCTTTTTCTGTTTCGAAAGTATGTGCTTTAAAACAACTTTCAAAAATGTATATATAATGTTATTTTTTTCTTTGTAACTGCATTTGTTTCTAAATTTCGAATTTATTAGAGAGTCCATTTTTTATCTCTAAAAAAAAGAAAATAGTTAATTTTATTCACGTACTTTATTAATTTACGATTATTTACATATTTTTTAATTATTCGTACATATTTTAAAAAATACTTTAATTACAGTTCCCACTGAAAAAGAGAAGGAAATAAAGAATTGGATCCCATTGAATCTCCTGGAGTATGACCCAAATATGAATTCTTCTTTTCACTAAATGCAAATATATAAAAGTTAACAATTAAAATGTATTGTTGAAAATTTAGGTCGAAAAAGCAAACGAAATTCCCTAAAAATTATTAGTATGGCAAGCCATATGTAGCTGCGGCCAAAGAAGCCAGTTATTTGTGACATCTGGCTCTATAAACAGCGAAATTTATATCAAGGAGTGTTTGCAGAAGAGACTTCTTCCATTTTTTGAGTCACAAAAGCCACGCCCACTTAAAACAAATGATAAAATGAAAAAACAAACATTACGTTAAAATTCTGTACAATTTTTGAACCATGTCCTTGCCTTTCGTGGCGAATTTAGCCACTATTTTGATCTTTAAATAAAGGCAACAACAACAAAATTAAAAAAATGTCCTTAAATTCGTGGCCACCACTGTATGTACTTTTAAATTACTAACAAAATGCTCAAGATGAACTACTGACAGTATGGGACACCACTAGGGTTTGGGGTTCGGGAATTCCCGGGAAATCCCCGGAAAAGTTTGCCGGAAATTCCTGGGAAAATAATATATTTTTCCCGGGAAAACGGGAAATTTTAAAAATATTAAATTTTTTAAATTGTTTTTGTTTCGAATAGGATTTTTTAATTTTAGTCATAAAAAACATTTTAAATACCAAAACAAAAATGTCATTGTTAAAATCTTTTAAAAGGGAATACATTTAATTGACACACAAATAAAATCTTTGCCAAGTAATAAGGAGCATTTCAACTAATAGAGATTTTCCCATAACTTATTCAAAATTTAAGTAGTAAAACCTAAAAACTTGGTAAAATGTTTAAAAGAAATATGAAAAAAAGCTTTGTTTCTTACAAATAATCGCCCTTACTATCTAAATTTTTCAAATGTATAATTTAGGTAAAGTCGACTTTAATTAAAATATTGAGTGGCAGTATACCTTGACTTGGTTTATTTTTGGAGCATTCTGATTGGTTAATTTATTTTCATGTCAAGCCACAAGTTTTTATTCGAGATGGTTTGTGGCCAAAAAATATGTAGTATTCTACGAAGACATTTGTTTGCAAACACTTGTAGTGACTGGATATCTTTAGAGTTAGCATTCCAGGACTCACAACCGTATAGCAATGTTGACTTCACATGGGAGTTGAATATGTTCAATTTAACACGACGCGAGATGGAAGACGTTTTCCACACCCTAGTGAGCTGCCCAAAAGATGTAATGCTGATGAAATAAGAAGAATTGTAGAAATAAGACTAGAAGAGTTTTATTTGTCTTTGGAAAATAACATTGTGGCCACCATATCTAATGGGCCAAGTGTGATGAAACGGTTTGTTTCCGACAGTTCAGTAGTAGGTGCCTGCTGGAATCATGCAATTCATTTGGCAGTGCTGCGAGTAATTTATGTGAAATCAAATGTTCAACATTCTGATATTTTTTACTTTGAATTCTCACTACACAGACTGCATTTGTACTGAAATAGTGTTTTTTTTTTAACAAAAATTACTTATATAGGTTGTTTTCATTAACAATTTTGTTCAAAAATATTTTTTCATTCCCGTTTCCCGGGAAATAAAAATGTCCGGGAAATCCCAAACCCTAGACACCACGTGTAAAATAAATCAGTGTTAGAGCTAAATTGTAACTACTTCACCATCAGTTGATGCTATTCGGAGTGCTTTTAAAATAATTTTTTTGTAATGACTTTTTTTGCTGGGTATAGTATTCTCTTATAGTTTAAAAAATATTTAACTTCAAATTTCAAAATCTTAATTTTTTACCGTGACTTTTTTCGTTTTTTGCCAATAAGTTTTGTTTATTTTTATTATCAAAAACAAAATTGTTTGTGCAATTGCCATGACTTTTTCAAAAGCTAGAACGAAAATCCGTTTTATTTATCTCAAGCCGTTTAGCAGTGATCATTTTTTAAATCGAAACTTTCAGATATGTCCTGAAGATGATATTTTTTGCAAAAAAGGGTTTATTAATTTACTTTTATCTCCAATTTTTTAAAGCTTTTTTCACATTTCCTAAATTTACAGCATTTTTTAACATGTACGCTAAGAAATGGTAAAAAAGTCACGTACCTCTTTCCTCCGATTGCGATAATATTTAAACAATATATTTAGCACTACAAAGCTACTACGGAACAAATATTAAAATTTTAATTATCGCTTTATTTGGGCGATATAGTACAATAAAGGTTGAAGAGGAATCAAGAAGTCCAAAAGTCAAATAATTTCGGCTTTTTCTGGGCAATTCCACGTAAAACGGCTCAACTCCGGAAAAAAATAATTCACTAATTTCTAATAAAAATCGGTCACTTGATGTCTACAAGAGAATGACAATTATGCACAAATGGAAAAAATATATACAAATTGCATGCACTTGTACGTAAAACTCATACGTCAGTGTGGCAACATTTGACAAATAAGAATATAAACAAAAAATCTAAAGTAGAATGTTTGTATATGTCTGTTGGATCACTTCTGCAAGTATTCATATTATAGATGGGCGCGTGACACAAAATGTTCGTGTCACGCGTGATTCACGCGTGATCGTGAGTTAAAATGACAACACTCACGTGAGTCGTGCGTGAGCGTGAGTTAAAAAACTGTTCATGCGTGAGTCGTGCGTGAGTAAATTTCTGTGCGTGAGTTTGCGTGATTATATTTTTTTTTTTTTTTTACTATAGACCAACACTCAGGGGATGCCCCCTACTAATGCAATGCATTGCGTTGATATCAGGAAAATAGGTTATGGGAAGGAGGAAAGAGGGAGTAGTGTTTGTGAACGTTTGACTTGAATTTCCCTAAATTGTAAGTATCAGGAAAGACATCTGCGGGGACTTTATTCCACATACGTGCGGTTCGACTAATGAAGGAATTCTCTCTATAATGCGTTGTGCGACTAACTGGACAATCAACCACAAACGGATGAGATCTACTGTACAAGCGCGTGTTACGGCCAAAAACACGGGGCATCGGGATAAGTGCACTTATATCAGCAGAACACCTCCCATGGTAGTAACGATAGAACAGTGTTACACAAGCCACATTCCGACGATGCTCCAACGAGTCAATAGAGCTGGATACCCTACTGTCATTAAACCAGATATTAAACCAGATTGCGATAATTTACAATTTCGGAAAAATTCCAGAGATCTTCCCCTCCTTCAAATAGTGTGTATTCCAGTCAGTTCAGGAACTAGCGAAACGGGAGTTTTCTACTTCTGCCAGAATTCTTATGTAAAGAAGAAATCGACTTCTTTTACAAAACATTGAAAAATTTTGTTCCTCCACAAAAATTTGGAATAACCCCAGCAAAATATTGGTAATGACACCTCATTACTATCTGCATTACCAAAAACGATATATCATTACCTTTTGCATTATTTTATAATATAAAATAATGACTTCCTAATAACAGCCTATTGTATTCAATGTTTTTAAATATCAAATAATGACTTACTCGTAATAGTTTAAATAAGTACTTTTTACATAGCTAAATATTATACATTTTTATTTATTATATGTAAATATGTTTTATGTTCAAATTTTTATGACGAGTTACACACTAGAGAAAACTTAACTTTTTCTGAATATATTTCCTTAAGCTTATAGTATATGCCTAACTCCTTATTTTTAAGAATCAAGTAAGCAATCGGATAACCACTTATAATTAAACTTTTTGTAAGCATGTGTGTAACCACTTATTATTCAAAATCTCATAACTACTTATTTCTCATTTTTTCGTAAGCGAGCGGGTAAGCGTGACTACTTATAAAAACGACCACGCCAAACAAAAATAATGAGTTTAGAGTCCAAAAAATAAGTTGTGGGGAGCTATGAATTTCTTTTATATAACCACTTATTTGGTAATGAAAGATTTTGCTGGGACATTTAAAGATTTACAATGAATTTTTTAAGTTATTTAAAAATTTTAAATATGAAATTAAATTAAAGGAATTAAATGCGCTAAAATCCCAAAACCTAATTAACAAATTATGAAAAATAATTTGTTAAAAGCATGTCCCTATCCAAAATTTATTCTTGAATAAGGCAATCGTCAGGGGGCGAGGTTTTTAGTATTTCTAGAAATAGTTGTTAAGTTAAAGTGCAAACTCAATGAGAATTTCTTTTTCTCGTCTAGGAGCGTTTTTAAACATTTAAAATATCAAAGAAAAAAAACACAATTTGCTTTGTCATCTTCCAATATACTACTCTGTTGTTTTGACAGATCTAGGAATTTAGTGACATCCATTCAAGTATAACCAACAATAGAAAATAAAAGTTTTTCTAAAGTGTCAGCAATATTTATATTTGCACAAGGACTTGCATATTAGTTAAACTTTTAACAAAATTTTTTTTTGTTAAGCTAATTTTAATTCTAACAATAAACAAATAACCTGAAGTTAACACAAGCTGAAAGTTGAAAAATTCAAATTTGTATGGAATTTTACATCTATAACTCTAAGTTAGCTCAAACTTTAGGTTAATTTGTTTATTGTTCATGGTCCTAAATAAATAAAACTTATATTCAATAAAGAAAGTTTCTTTAAATAATTAAGATAAAAACAGGGTTGGCAGGCAATACCGCTAAAATACCGTTATCGATTCAAAACCCTTTCAACTGACTACCGTTACCCCTAAAATACCGTTACCGAAATAACCGAAATACCGTTATCTTTAAAATACTGTTACCGAAATAACTGAAATATCGTTACCCTTAAAATACCGATACCAAAATAAATTAAATATCGATACCCTTAAAATACCCTTACCGATATAAATGAAATACCGTTACCCCTAAAATACCGTTAACGATATTTTTAATTTTCTGTTTTTGGCAATTGCACTGGATTATTGAGTATTTTTCGTACATTAAGTTGGTAAATTGGTTGTTTTCAATCTCGTTTGTTTTTCGTAAAAAAAATTGAGGGATGCATCAAAAAAACTGACTACAGTTATCCTTAAAACACCGTTACCGAAATACTCGAAATACCGCTAATCTTAAAATACCGTTACCGAAATAGACAAAAAACCGTTATCCTTAAAATACCGTTACCGAAATAACTAAAAAACCGTTACCCTTAAAATACCGATACCGAAATAAATGAAATAGCATTACCCTTAAAATACCGTTACCGAAATAATCTAAAATAGCGTTACCCTTACCAATAACCGCATCGTTTCGGTTACCATCCATGGATAAAAACAAGTTTCATATTTTTCGTGGGTATTTCGTGAGAGTGAGTACTTCGTGAGCGTGATTCAAAGTGAGTGAGCGTGATTATAAAAAAATGTTCGTGAGCATGAATCAACTGATGAAGCCTGTCCATTATACCGTACCGCAAAAAAAAGTTAGCCGTACACCCTCCAATATGAAGTATTTTTGCAAGGCAATTTCAAAAAAAAAAATTTTTTTTTGCCGAACGTAGTGGTCGCCTTTTTTAATTTTTCGTTATAGCTTCGGCATTTAAAGTCGGATTTTAAAGTGTGATATATCGATTTTTTGCCTCTAGGAGACCAGTGTTTTGTTATAAAGGAAAAATCCAATGAAAAAAAAATTTAAAAAGGCGACCCCTACGTTCGGCAACCAAAATGTAAAAAAAATTCTACTGGGTTTATCGAAAAACTTCCTTAGCAAAAGTTTAAATTTTTTGCGAGCTTTAATTTCTGACATTAGGGTGGTAGCAACTGAGATCTGGTGGGTAACTACTAGAACGGGTCAATGGCCCCTTGAGCAAAACACTGGTCTCCTCGTGAGAAAAACATCATACTTTAAGATGAGACTGTAAATGCCAAAGATATAACGAAAAATGTAAAATGGCGACCCCTACGTTCGGCAAAAAAAAATTTTTTTAAACCTCCTTGCAAAAATACTTCATATTGGAGGGTGTACGGCGCACTTTTTCTTTTGCCTGTAAGGTGGTACGCTCTACTGTCCATAGAAAAAGGCAGAAACTGGATCTAGCTTGATTTGCAAATTTAATGTGTTTATAACTTTTGAAGAAAATGTTTATTCTTCTTCTTAACCTCAAACCTACTAAATTGGAAAAAATTGCATTTTTTGTATTTTTGGGCAATTTAACGTAAAACAGGAAACACAAAATTTACATATTTTTAGTAAAAATCAGTCAATTGATGTCTCAAAGAGAATGACGGTAGGTGATCAATTTGACAACACTGTGTAATGAGTAGAATCTGAACACTCTGATCTTCTTCTTTGTACGTTTGGAATTAATTTAAATGTTTTATTATTTTCCTATGTGTTTATCTTTATAGTGGTTATATAATTAAAGTAAAAAAAAAAAATTATTTCTTTAAACTTTTCGAGTTTGAAGAGTGCAAAGAGCATACATGAATCATATGTGAGCATATATGGTCATATATAAACATGTACGGTCATATACCCTCAAATTTCGGATCCGAAGATATATGGAAATATATGAGATAATGTATGGTCATACATTGAATTATGAATTGACGCATATGATCATATATGCCTATGCATGATCATATACTAGTCCATGTATGATCATGTACTTTCATATATATTTCGATTTTCACATGGGATGTGTAAAAGGAGCTCATATGGATAAATATGGAATTATATTTAATGTCATGAATAAAAAAAGGAACCTAATTTAAATGTCATACATAAATTTATATCTATAGTACAACCTTATAATAAAGGACAGCAACGTTCGCATGTATTCGCATATATTTAATAAATGTATATGTTCATATGTATGCATAGCGCATGGTACGGGGACATTTTTTCGATCAAGTGTTTAGTATGGAGACATATGGTTAGTTTGGGGACTGTCCTCAAACTCTTCCTAGGTCCTGCGCATAGTATAAAGACATTTCTGACTCATATACAGCATAGTTTGGGCACATTTTTGGCTATGTCTCCGAACTATGCGCACCACATACATATATATACATATGTCCAAATATGAACATATACTTAGGTGTTACCTCATTTTTCGGATCCCTACATATATGGTTGTACCATAAATGTTCATATATGGACATTTTTCACCGGGTAGTTATGGAGTGACTCTTTGGCACCAGTACTGTACCAGTTGATTTACACCTCAATTCAACCCACAATATAAAATTTTAAGTGTTTTCAAACTCTGATTTTTTTTTATTAAATATAAATGAAAAAAATAATAATAAGGATTTTCATATAAAATCGAAAATACCTTGTAGATCTTGGATAAATATAAATCATATTTTTTATGTATGGAGTTTGACATTAAACTCATAAACATACCAGGTTCACACCGTTTACGAGTAGTATACGAGTTTATATGAAAACCCCTAATAACACAATACAACAAAATGAGAAAAATTAGATGCATCGGGATTGCGACATATCATTTCTAATAGACTTTGGGACACAGATCACGAATATGGCACTAGAGTTTTAAAGTTAGCTATAGTTTACAAAATATTTGCAATAACATTCTTGTAGGAAAATTGAATTTTTTAAGAAACTTTTTGTAAAAAAAAATAAAATTAAAAGTAATAACGCTATTTTTTGCAACATTTTAAAATTATGAAATATGCCCTTTAATTTGATATATTGCACGTTTTGACAGCTGCGATAGTATTCCCTATATATGCATTTAAAATTGAAATTTCTCTTTTTTCACGATTTTGTTAATAAATAATCTGCGATGAAAGGAATATCTAATATTTGAATTTGAACCTTTAGCAAACATCTCATGTTACTTAATTTATCAAAAAAAGAATCGCATTTTTTGTTTTAATTTAAAGTTATTATTGACTAAACCTGAAAAAGACTGACTTTTTTAATACTAAAAAATAAAGAAGTCTGTGACAAATCTTAAAATATAAAACCCAGATAAAACCATTCAGACATATAAAACATATATTTTCTAATCAATTTCAACAAAGTTTGACATAATTGAAGTGCAAATTTTGAAAAAATAATGATTTTAAAATATGCATGTTCAAAAATGTACTTCATTTCCTTTTACCATAGCAAATTCATATAAAATTTATTTGAAATAAAAAAGATGTAAAATGTGTATTTCAGATTGAATTTTCTGCAATGTTGAAGCGGAAGTTGTGATTCTTTTGATGAAAAGAATTTAGTGGAATATGAATTTACGTCATGTGTGAAGATTTTGCTAATCCGATTAAGGGATTTTATTAGATTTGCAAAATAGGAAAATAAGTGAAGTTTTCACTTTAATTGCAATTATATCCTAGATCCTTTACCTAATCAAAATAAGTTGATATGTTAATAAAAGTTCAAAGTCTGTATTTTTAAAGCTTATAAAAAATTATCCGTGGTTTAGTCAGGTATATGAATAAATAAGAAATTTTAACAAAAAAAACTGTCTTTTTGCTAAAAGTTAAATTTGCAAATATTTCAAAAGCTAAAGCTAATTTTGAAATTTGGTGTTCACATTCGTGATACTCATCCTAAAATCTATCATAATTGATATGTCGCATGCCCTATGCATTTTTAGTGTTGTACTGTGTAATAATTTCAAATCTCATATTTTAATTCAGGTAAGTTTTTTAAACAGTCTACATAGATCGTATTCAACTAGTTCACAACTAGTACTTTTTAGAACTAGTTCGACCATTTGCTACTGGGTTATAACATTTAGGTTGTTCTCAAGGGGTGTGCTATCTGTTGTACCGTTGTATCTTCCTAACAAAAACAGAGTTGTTAAAATTTTTATTTGACTTTAACAACAACGATTTTCTTTTGGGTTTTCTATCTGTTAGCACACTCAAACATAGGCCACTAAACATACGTAGAAATGTTGTATCGTGCCATTCTCAAATATTGTATTTTTTCAATTTAAATTCTAACAACTCTGCATTTTGTTAAGACGATACAACAAATAGCACACCCCTTCTAAACAACCTTATTGTTAATAATTAATTTTAACTATCAATTTCTGAAATTTCTTTGTTGGAAAATAGAAAAAAATCGTATTTTTATATCCCAAGTAAAAAAGTTTTGATATAGTCAATATTATCATATGAAATTTTGTATAATTATATACTGAAACATACACTTGTGCTCACGAAATTAAGTCAATTCAAGTTTTTTTTTTAATTTTATTGTTGTTGCCTTTATTTTTAAAGATCAAAATTGTGGCTAAATTCGCCACGAAAGGCAAGGAGATGGTTCAGAAAATTATACAGAATTTTAACGTAATGTTTGTTTTTTCATCTTGTCACTTGTTTTAAGTGGGCGTGGCTTTTAACGGAAAATTAGCGATATCAACCTTTTATCAAAGTTCATAGTAAAATTTAGGCAGTACTGATCGGTTCTATACAAACTGTATATTTTTTGAAATCCTATAAAATTTCCGTAAGTCTTGCATTATTCTTATCTACAAATAGTCACCAGACTTAAAATTGCAGCACTTTAAACATGACCAAGTTTTTCTTTGTTTTTAGCGATTTTAAAAAAAAGTTAACAACACTGAAATTTTAACATGAAATGCTTTTTACTATAACGTAAAAAAAATCTTGACTGATTTGTTATATTGTGGTAAGAAAAGCATTTCTTACCACACTTACCGCATATTCACATTAAAATTTCAGTGCTGTTAACTTTATTAAAAATCGCCAAAAACAAGGAAAAATTTAGTCATGTTTTAAGTGCTGCAATTTTAAGTCTGGCGACACACGCGCCATCATCTTTTGCACGAGTGCATCATCGACTTTTCGCGACGCCGACAACCACTTGGTTTGGAATTCTGCAATATCTTTTACCAGTTCACATGTATTCTTCAATATTCCATTCACTATTGACCAATAACAAAAAAAAAAAAAATTCTTGGCCAGCAATATATTTGAAAGCAGTATGTTTCGTCGTTCATGACAATGCACTCATATTTCGTGATTTGGGATTCGTACAACTTGCGGCTGCGTGATTTCGCCGTAACATTCTGCTTTGCGTCTCGATCTGGTACTGTTTGAGCTTTAAAACTTCTCAGTAAAGCTTGCCGCTTTACCTTTTGTACGAAAGACTGCGATTTACGTACAGATTTTGCAACAGAACGTGACGAATTCTTCGGATCTTGCGAAAATGCTCTGAGGACTTTCCGAGCACTGTTTGTATCACTTTGGTCATGCTCACCTCCGCTACCAGGCTTTCTAGCAATTGTCAGACTTTCTCTGTAGCGATGTAAAACCCTGGAAACTGTCGAGTGGTGCACTTTTACATTTTTGACAATTTTACGCGCACTGAGAACCGGATTTTTTATATATTCGTGCAAAATAATTTGCCTCGTTTCTGACTCGGTGGTCATTTTTGACGAAACTAAAAGTCAAATTCGAATGAAATTTCGCATACATGAAATCTAGGTCATGGCCTACTCAGGGTATTTGAATTTCAAAATACATATATAAATTTTTTTGAGTAAGTTATACGTTTTCCAAAGTGTCACAATTTTGGTGTGTTCACCCTTTATATAATTCAACATATTACAATATTCAAGTACATATTGACCTATATATATTTACATATGCCAAATATAATTATGTGTAATTGTATCGAATTAAATACCATTATATCTAGTTGGATACGATTATATTATATTTGTTACATTTGGAGGAGGACAAAATCCGGATACAATTACCAGGTATGTATGTGGTTATGTAACTACATATATACCTGGTAATGGTAACTAGTTACTTTTCTTATTATATTTCTTATTACCTCTGTATGGGGATGTCGCGAAAAATAATGAGTTATGGTTACACACCAGCATACGAAAAATCTAAAAATATGTCATTACCTATATGCTTAACAGTACTGACAAAAAGAATGAGTCTAAAAATAGATTTTCAAAAAAATAAGTTTTCTAAAAAAAATATTTTTTATTGTAAATTTTTTGTAAATAAAATTTTCTAGTGCGGGAATCGAACCTGGGACTCCAGGTTGTCAGTCAATAGCTCTACCATCTGAGCTATATCGACATGTAATGTTTGATAGATAAAAACATAATTGAACTGCTGCACACAAGTCAGCTTACTCGCCAACATACAAAAAATCTAAAAATATGTGGTTACATATATCCTTACCAGTGTTGAAAAAATATTGAGTTTAAAAATAGATTTCAAAAAATTTTTAAAAAAATCTAGAAAATTACTTTCTATTTCAAATACCCTAGTAAAAATGATTTTTATATAATCAGATATGATTTTTATATAATCATTTATGATTTTATACAATTATAACTTGTCGAGTATTGTGAAACATATATTTTTATATGATTATATCAAAAGATATTTAATTATATAAAATTATATTAACCAGATCCACCATTTTTCGGATCAAATCATGTATGGATTAATATAATTATATAAAAAATATATTATTTGATCCGAAAAATGGTGGATCTGGTTAATATAATTTTATATAATTAAATATCTTTTGATATAATCATATAAAAATATATGTTTCACAATACTCGACAAGTTATAATTGTATAAAATCATAAATAATTGTATAAAAATCATATACGAATATATAAAAATCATTTTTACTAGGGTAATGATAAAAATAAGTCATTATCAGTAACTCATTATTATATGTTTTAAAATAATGCAGAAGGTAAGTGGTTGTCATTGCTGGTAGTGCAAAAAATAATGATATGTCATTGCCGTTTTTACACTAGGTTGTATCGAACAATATCTTATTCCATCAAATTAGATCTAATTGTATCAAAGTAGACTACTATGATCTAGTACGATTTAGTTTGATACATTTTTCGGATATAATTATAAATAATAGCAAAAGTCAAATAATTTTTTTTAGTAGGGATGTGAGCGTAAGTAGGTATATGGGCATTAGGGTGGGACGATTTAGCAATCGATATTGTGCCATCGATTTTTCCACTACGACATATCAAAAAAATCATTTTCGAGGCGCCCAAATTGCAATTTTTTGCAATTTTTAAATAAATGCTAGATTAGCGCCATCTTGCGTTGGCTTTTTGAAACAACTAATGAATATAACATTACAGCCTTTCCAGAAAGGTATTACTTATGAAAATCGGATAAAAATGTGGCAACTAGAGGTAAAAGTATATAAGTAAAATTATTTTCTGCTTGATGACGAAATGACGATAATGATGATGAAATGATGATGATGATGTTGATGAAAACAAGCAGAAAATAATTTTACTTACATATATACTTTTACCTCTAGTTGCCACATTTTTTATCCGATTGTTTTCCTCATGCCAAAAGCTATCGAAAAATCGATGGCACAATATCAAAAAATGTTTGTCCATACAAATCGCCCCACTCTAATGGGCATATATGAACTGACATATACCCATATATATGATCATATATGTTCATATACCCTCAAACTACTCATCCGAGCATATATAGATTCATATATGAACCCATATATTTGGCCATATATGATCATATATAATCGTTGTTAAAGCGTTCAAAATTGTTACCAATGGCTTTATTTAAAAGGCTGTGAATTTAAAAAACATGCATTCGGAAAGTTCTTTTGATGTCGTTGTCAAAAAGTTCATTATTTTAAGTATACCAATGGTTTTAGTTCATAAACAGTTGTACTGACAGGGCCCGCCAAGCACTTTGGCAAATCTTCGCAAATTAATCCTCTGCCACTGCTGTTTTTTTGTATCATCGGCGATTTTTAACTGGGTAGTCTCGCTGGCGCAGCGACAATATTTAAAATTCGTACGAAATCGGGTTATCAAAAACAAGTTCAAAATTCTGTGTTCAGATTATAAAAGAGTGGTAAATTTAAAGTGATCACATTTGGTAAACCTTGTGTCAAATTCTTAAAAAATTATCTAGAATTTTTTACACTATTTATAAACAAAAATTCAAAAAAACTATTTTTTATGTAAAATAATTTACACAAAGTTTATGTATTCTATTAAAAAAATAAAACAAGCTTAGATTTAAAATAATAACATTACAAAAAAGGATGATTCGACAAAAAAAAAGTATACAAAAAGGGTGTTTTATAACGTTAAAAAAGTGATATTTTCAAAACAGTTTCTAAAGTTAAAGTAGTATTAGTAATAATGTTCGTGTAAAATGTGTGTGTAATTAATTATGTTGCATTTTTTTAATTAAGCATAGATTAGATTATTTGAAAGTAGCAGAGTATAGAGTTATTAGTCTTACCTTCTTCCAGAAAGGAGGAATTATGTGGGTTACTTATATTTGAGGCTAGGCTGTCCTTACGGGGACGACCACGACCACGTTTAACAGCATTCGGATTAAATTTGACTAAAAGTATAGAATTTGTAACGCATTTTTGGTTTGGCTTGTTGTTGTTTTGTTTACTCATTTTTATATGAGATTATTTTTATTCGAATATGTTTTTAAAGGAATAAATTAAAAGAAAATTTGTTTTTTTTTTTAATTTCTTTTGAAATATTTAAATAAACTTATAAATCATAAAAAAAATTAAACACAAAAATTAAAATTAAAAATGATTAAAACGAAAAAAATAATTTACAATATTTAATCAACATGACGAGGACACAACCTAAATATTGAAAAGAAACAATGAAAAAAATTTACAAAATAAAATATAATTGTTTCTTTAATGAGGATTAAACCATTTTGAAAAATGGTCAATTTCCAAAACAGTATTTTTTATTTGTACGCGTTATTTATTGTGATGGCTTTGAAGGTAATATGGCTTTTAAGTTTTTTTTTTTTAAGTTTAATATATCGAGAAATTAAAGAAAGATCTCCCCACCCGAATTCTCAGATATCGAGAGAACATGGATATGTGGTAGAAGGCAAAAAATTAAAATACAAGTGTTTTTGAGGTGCACAACTTATGGTTAAGGGTTAAAAAGAGGGGTTAACAATTTACCAGTTTTTTTTTTGTTATCGCATGAACTACATCCTTTTCCATTGTAATATAGCACACAGCAATTGTATTTTTAAAAACTCAATTGGCTTTCATAAATTATCATTCGTTTTTCAAAACCTACAATTACACTTCAGATATAACCAATTGTGTTTTCAAATACTCAAATGATTTTAAGAAATTATCATTCGTGTTTCAGATCTTATAAAATACATTTGGATATAACCAATTGTATTTGTGAGTAATCAAATGATTTTATAAAACTATCATTTGTTTTCAGAACTTATCAATTTGAATTCAGATGAAATTTTCCAGAATAGTCACAATATTTTTAGAAACTATCAAATGTATTTCAATATTAAACGATTGAGTTTCAGATATTATCAATTGTTTTTAAGAAATAATGATTTGTATTCCAGAAATTATCAATTGTATTTCAGACTCAATACACGTTTTTAACATTAAGGGTCATATGTATAATCACTTTTAAAATTTAAAAGTGACTTACAAGACAAATTTTTCATACAAAATTCATTTTATAAACGTCCCATGTAAAAGTTTAGATATATGAGGCATTCCACACCAACTGCTCCGCTACCGTAAATCATATGTCGTATCAATGTCAAATTTTCGGTATATATAGGCCTGTGGGCTAGGTAGGCGTGGTCAAATGTTGAAAAAATTTAAGTGTTTTTAGTAAACAATTTGTTAAAATTTTTTGAAATATGCCAAGAGCCTAGAATTAAACACAATCCACAGAGTTTTTCACGGGCTATTTTCTGAATGAAAAAATTTTAATTTTCAGAACAAGTTCTGCATTTGGATTTTTTGTGTTTTTATGAAAAACTTAATTTATCAAAAAACACTACTATTTTTATTTTTTAAATATTTTTAAAAAAATCTCCAGATAATTTTCTATTGGTAAAAAAGAAATCGGAACAGTTTTCGAGAAAATTTACATTGAATATGTACAAACGTAGTTGTACCGTATTTTGGGAAATTTGTGCATGGGTGCGTATGAGTAATATATACATATGTGGTATAATACTAGCGATAATAAACCCAGGAAAATTTTCTGTTCCAAAGAATCGGTTGGACAATAGCTAATTTTCATTCACAACCCCTTCTACTGTCGATTCTAATGGGATGTAATGTGATAAAAGGAGTCAAATAACTTGTAAACTTTGTTGGCAAACACTAACCGCAAAACACCAATAACGATTTAAACCCCTTTCAAATGACTACCGTTAACCTTAAAATACCACTAACGAAATAATGTTAAATGCCGTTAACCTGAACATACCGTAACGAAGTAATCCAAAATAGCGTTAACACTGAAATAATTTATAAACATGAAATACTGACTTTCAGCTTTTATTGGACAGCTATTGCTGTTGTTTACACACACACAGATAATGTTTTAACAAAGTGACGGTCCGTAAAGTTGTCAAAAAATTCAAAAAAAGAACTATCGTTAACCTTAAAATACCAATAACGAAATAACTTAAAATACCATTAACCATAAACGCTAACTCGACCTGTTGTGTGATAAATTCCATGGATTTTAAACAAAGTAGGGGAATGTCGTGTACCTAGCATCGCGAATATCTTGAAACTTTACATTTCCCCCTGTTGGTTAATGTGTTATTGTAAAGTCTTCTTCTATGAGGTTTTTTATTTTGCCTAATGATCATTTTAAACTACACAAGGATTCAGAGTACCGATTCCGAATGGCTTGTGAAGCTGTGAAGCGGTGAAAAATATTTTTCACTCATTTAAAAGTAATAATAACAAATGACAGTTTTTATCACTTCACCGCTTGCAAACTATTCAGAATCGGTACCCAGATAAGTCTATAGGATACCCCAAAATTGGGTGTACCATGGAACGACAAAAAAAAAATTAAACAATTTAAGGTGCCTATTCCTACTTGTGACTCATTGTGACCGTCTTAAGCCTATTTTTAAGACTGAGAGTCATAACTTTTCATACAAAACAACAATAAAATTAAAAAAATTCAAATTTTATTTGTCAATGTTATGATTGTATCGATACCAGGTCTTAATTTTTTTGAAGTTTTCAAACCAAAATTTGAATAAATATAATTTATTAAGACTTTGCAACAACAAATACATGGGGAATACAGTCATAACTAAGAGTCACAGACTTTCCGTAGGAATAGGCACCTAAATCAGTTTAAAGTTTGTCATTTTCTAAACTCAGTAACCAGTAAATTTTTTTACTACTTTATACCAATAAGAAAAAATAAGTTTTTTTGCAAAAATTTCAATGCGTGCACCTTTGAAGTTTTTGAATATTTCCTCTTCCGAAAAATTTCATTCTTCATTTCTTCCAACATGATTAATTGAAGCTTCACAGGCTAACTGTGCTTTTTAAATTTAATTCGCCACGAAATAACCTTTGATTTAACATTTTCGTCTTTTCTTAAAAATTAATTTTTTTATGGAAATATTAAATTGCATTTCTAATTTCAAGTAAATATCAACTCTACTGCAAATAATGCAATAAATTTCATTATGTGGCAGTATATCTTTTACGAAATTCCCTTTATTTTTAACGAGTTGCAAGGTACACGTCAATTTATAAAAAAAAGTTCCATTTTTCACTTTTCTAAAAAAAATTATAATTTATTAAAATGCATAAAAATTATTAAAGTTTTTATTATTTGCAATCTATAGCAATAAGTACTAACACAAATATTTCTGCATTTAAAGATTTTTCGCATCTTAATCTTAGAGAAATTGCCACCAAATTTTCAAAAGTACCAACGCCCAGCAAAATATTGGTAATGACACCTCAGAAAGATTTTGCTGGGCGTACATTAAATTCCTCTTCTGCCTTAAAAACGTGCAGAAAATTATAATTTTTATTTGTTAGGACTTGGAATAACAAACACCGAATATAAAGGGAGGTCCAACCATAATTCACGATATTAATTGTGAGCCAAGTTTTTTGCCCAACTTAATTTGACATTTCTTTCTTTCAGTGTTTAACAAATTCAACCATGGAGAGGTACACAATTGAGCAGCGCGTTAAGATTGTTGAAGCCTTTTACGAAAATGGGCGTTCAAATCAAAATGCACTTCGTGCACTTCACTGGTCAGCATAATCGACCAAATGTGTTCACAATAGGGAGAATTGTACGCAAATTTCAGCAAACCGGGTCTGTAGAAAATGTGAAAACACATGTGCATGCTCGCCCAGTTCATTCTGCGGAAACATTGCTGTTGTTCGCGATAGTGTGGCAGAAGAGCCGTCAACCTCGACTCGTCGTCTGTGTTCGCTATCGCGAGATGATAACAGACTTCTTGCGGCCAGAAATTGAGGATATAGACCTGGACGATATGTGCTTCCAACAGGATGGTGCCACAATGCCAACGAAACAATGGCTCTTTTGCGCGAGAAATTCAATGGCCGTGTTACCTCACGTCGTGGCGAAGTTAACTGACCGCCACGATCATGTGATTTGACACCGTTGGACTTCTTTCTTTGGGGATATTTAAAATAAAAAGTGTACGTCAATAAGAAAAGAACAATTCAAGGGTACCGTGAAATAACTCCCAAATGAAATAAGTCCCAATGAAATAAGTCCCAAATGAAATAAGTCCCAATGAAATAACTCCCAATGAAATAAGCCACAACAAAAATGAAATAATTCCCAATTGCAAAAAATTAAGTAACTCCCAAAGAGGAAAATTAAATAAGTCCCAATATTTGGGTGTTATTTCCTAAAGTACTAAGGAGTGAGATCATAAAAATGTTAACACACATAAAGTTAAATAAAAAACAAACCACTAAATTTTAAGACTTCAACAAAATTTTTATTAAATGAAATTTAATACAAAATCAAACAAAAAAAACCGCAGGGAATTCTAACCACTACGAACAAAGATATCCACTTTTTCCGGAAACCCTCCCATTAAGGCTTTTATGGTAGTTTCTGTCACCTTTTTAGAGCAGGTGGTCCATCTACGTTTGAAATCTTGCATGTCCTGGGAGACCTTTTTTGTGCCCTTTAATTCTCTTTTATATGATATTGTCATATTAGATTTCTATTTGTTGTTTCAAAAAGGGGTTGATCATTTTCATGATAGACAATACAATTGTTTCGTAGACATCACTCTACTCTTCAGTTGTCCGCAATAAGAAAATGATAACTTTCTTATAAGTTATAATTTATTCTTATTGTTATAAGAAAATTATAAATTTAGTTATAAGAATATTCTAACTAAATATATGAAAATATAGAAAGTCCGAAAAAATAATTTTTGTATTTTTTAATGCAAAAATTAAAATAATTGTTGAAAATAAGCACACCACGGCTAAAATCTCATTCAAATATTTATTTTGTTTTTGTACCTTATGTAATGTCTCGCTTTGAATAAGAAAGTTATCATTTTCTTACTGCGGACAACTGAAGAGTAGAGTGATGTCTACGAAACAATTGTATTGTCTATCATGAAAATGATCAACCCCTTTTTGAAACAACAAATAGAAATCTAATATGAGAATATCATATAAGAATTTGGACTTGAGGTGGAAGAATATTCTAACTAAATATATGAAAATATAGAAAGTCCGAAAAAACAATTTTTGTATTTTTTAATGCAAAAATTAAAATAATTGTTAAATTTTTAATATTAAATTTTTAATATTAATTAAAATATTTTCCGCCTGCGACGCTGTGTCCCATAATATACAAAAGACCCCCTAAAATTCATAAAATTTCCACTTTTTCCTAAAAAAAAAATCCCACACTATTATCACCAAAAAGTTTACGCACATAGCATTTTTTTTTTCACCTAAATTGACAAAAATTCACATAGCCGGAATTCTATTTTCCGGATCTTAAAACAAAATGCATATTTGGAATCGTGAGAAAATTTCCTTTGATTTGAGCCATCACACGTGTTTCCTTTAATTTGAGCCATGGGAGTGTTTCCGTTTTTCGGGCCTGGCGGGTCCCGGGGTCCCCGGCCCCCTTAACACCATATAGAAAAAAATGTTCTTTTTTAATTCCAGAGGGGGTCATATTTTGTTTTTTGAGCGGTGCCCCATAAAGTGTACTTTTGCCGGAAATAATTGCGAATTCAAAAATATCGAATGCTATTTATTTAATGTTTGTAAATTCGCTGCTATAAAGTCAGTAAAATTTTATGTAATGTTACGTAAAATGCTTAAGTTTAGACATACAATTTTTAAAAATCTTGTGTACAAATTTTTACCCAAAAAATACGCATTTATTGTAAAATAGGCACTTTTAATTTAGAATTACACATATTGTGTGTGCGATTAAAATTTTGTGCTTAAGCACCGTAAGTTGTTTGAGTTTTACGTGAAAAAACTGTTATACTCCATATAAAAAAAAACAATTTTTCACGACAATGAGTTTCACGTGAAAATTGTGTAGAGTTTGTTTTCACGCAAATTTAATATATAAGACTATTATTTTTCTTGTGAAAAAATGACATTTTGTGTTTTTTGTGATTGCGTCTTTGTTATAAAATTAAAATATTGTCCATTTTTATAAATTAAATTGCAATTTGAGGCCTTTAAAATTCGAGTGAAATTTTTCCACGTGAAAAACAACTTACGGTGCTTTAAACATAAATATTTTTACTACAAAATTTTTGAAATGGAGTTAATTTTTAAAATTTATAAAGTAGTTGAAAAAAGCGCCACAGGGAAAAATTTGGTTTGGTTTAAAAAATCTCGAGATTTTTCAAACAATAGTCTTTTCATTCCTGAAAGTGTAGAGGTTTTTGAAAGCAAAAACTCTGTGAAGTATTTGTCAGGAGAGTATCCTGATGAAGAAAAATAGCAGTTTTTGAAAAAAAGTACTTTTACGTTAATTTATAATAAGGAAATTGGCCTCGAACTGAATTTATAAATTTCTAATTAATTAAATATTAAGATAACACTGTTCAAGTTGTAAAATGGTACTAACGTGAAAACCATATGGTTGTGTTTGGATGAGTCCCCTGACTACTACTCCACCGATGAAAGTGCCAATTTGGCTCATTGGGAAAAATTTATGGCGTTTTTTTTTTAATTTCGGTCAATTCGTCAATTTTTGACCATTTTCAGCCCATTTAAGTCGCTTTTCCTGTATTCAAAATTTCTTGTGTTATCTTTATACGGCTCACAATTACTATTTCCACCATTAGAACGCACATTTCAACTGAGAAAATCAAAATTTTTAGCCTATTTTCATGATTTTTGCCCATTTTTCATCGATTTTCCCCATTTTTGTGCTGTTTTTATGCGCTTTTTTGTAGTTCTTGCGCAAACTTATCGACATAATTCTTACCGTTCTCCTTTTCACAATATATTATGCAATATTATTGCCATTTCAAGCAACTCAACACACTTTTTAAATACAAAAACCATCGTTTTTTACGCTTTTTCGGATGATTTTCGGGTTTTTTATTGATTTACCACAAATTTCGTGTTAAAAACTTGAACAGTGTAATTATCTGAAAACTTTTTGTTTTGTTTACAATTACATCGTGCGTTTTGGTTGGACGATCCTTTATTTTATTATACTATTTATTATATTTGTTCAAAACATAATAAAATTATTTGTACAGTAGTGCTGGTAAAAATATGAGTAGTGGGTATCGAATATCGAGTATTTGTCTTTTTTTGGATACTCGATACTCAAAACTACTACTCGATATTTTCAGAGTTGCATTTTGGACAGACAAAATATATAAAAATGTGACTCCGCTAAAATATTTACCAAAAAATGTGACTGCTAAAATATTTTTCACAAAACTACAACTCTGCTAAACGCAATGAATAGTTGGTGAAAAAGTTTAGAAATATGTTTATAAATATAAATATTGAATTACCATAAACATTTTCAAAGAATTCTACCAAAAAAATTTTAAAAATTTCAAATTTAAAAACCGTTAAAAGTATCGAGTAATATCGAGTATCCAAATCAAAAATATCGAGTAGTATCGAGTATTGAAAAGTAACCGAATTTACCAGCACTATTGTACAGTAGCTAAAAATATATGTAGGCTCCTTTATAAAAAAAGTCTGATACTTATAAAAAATATTCATAAATAAAAAAAGCATAAAGATTGTCATAAGTTAACAACTCGTGCCTAAAATTAGTTAAGAGCATGGGAAGCCGCTTGCCATATATAAGTTATCTGAATCCTTTTATCACATAATATATATCAAATTCTGAATACATCGTCAGCAAAGGGATGGCTACGTATGACCATCGCCATGACCTTTAATAGGTTTAAACATTTTTAGAGTTGATATTCGGCTTCATTTTTGAAGAAATTACATTTATTATTGCTAACACTATAAAACATTCCAAAGTTACCCAAACTTTTTCTTCGGGTAACTTTGGTAAATTGTAAAACTACCCAGGAAAAAAAGTGAGGAAAAAGAAGTAGTAAAAACATAACAACAGTTGAATAGGGAGTTGTGATAATTTGTGGTTTTCACTGATGAATTTAACATTGGCTTGTCATAGGAGGGTAGTTGTTCGTTTTTGAAACAAATTATGTATATTTGAACCAATGAAAAGGAAGTTATTTTTCACTTGTTTTTATTTTAATTTAATTTAAAAAAAATCATCATGCATCGTATGTAGGGAATGCATCCCGGGATTTCCCGTCCCGGGATTCCCGGGAAATTAAGCATATTTCCGTTCCCGCATTCCCGGGAATTTTGGTCGGGAATCCCGGGATTTCAAGAAATGCAATTTAAAATAATAAAGTTAATTACTTGAAATGCAAAATTTTTCCAACGTTTTGAAAATAGTAAAAATTTTACATTAGGTTTGTTCGTTTACTTACAATTTGCTACTTTTACCACTAGTGAAAAATTCAAAAAGTAACCAAAACTTTCCAATTGTATACAATATAGAAAATGTAGTAAGATTTTCGAGTAAACGAAGACACTGATTAATTTGTGTACTAGATCCAGCCCAAAAAAAAAAAACACAAAATTAAATAGTTTGTATTACAAAAATTTGAATCGCAATCATTCTTTACAAAATTAGGACAAATTTTTCCATTGATTTTTAAAAATTTTCAAGTAAGTTAAAATTTATTTCGAAAATTTTTAAAAAATTTTCCAATTGGATAAAATTGTTTACTATATTAATTTTTGTATTTATTTTATTTTTTGACCTACAAGTTTTTTGGTCTAAAAATTTGTTTTATTTTATTAAATTTTTAAAAATATATAATTAAACTTATATAATTTCTAATATAAAATTAATTCTTTCCCACTGAAATTGAAAGAAAAGCCACTTACAGCTTTTTCACGATCCTGAAAATTTGAGGTATTTAAGACATTTTCTTTGTAAAATTATTTTAATTGTTATAAAATATTTTCTAATTTACTACCCTTGCGGGATCCCGGGATCCCGGGAATTCAAAATAAATTTCCCGCTTTCCCGGGAAATCAAAAAGTGCGGGATTTTGCATTCCCTAATCGTGTGGGGTTTGAACCCACACTCGTTGGCATTTCAAGCAGACGCTCTACCCCCTAAGCTATGGCTTGTTATAACTGATAGCTGACTTTTAGCAGTCTTGTTCAGTAAATTATTATCTTTATTTCTTTCTATTTTTATTAACAAAAATATACAACATATTGGAAAATATATAAAGATGTTTTTTTAAAATATTTTTTTATAAAAATAATACACTCTTAGAAAGAAATAAAGCTGTAAAAATAAGAGAAAAAGCTACTAAAAATTTGTAATTAAAAATGACCTTGCAAAAAAACTGCTGATATGAGCAGATTGTTTTTTGCTAAATACAAGTAAGATAAGAAGCAAAAATAAAACTGTTAAATTTATAAAATTTTGTTTACATTTAAGTTAACATTTAATACGAATTACATTGATAAAATCCGTAAAAAATTTTGCAGCATATTAGTAGATAAAAATAGTTTTTTCTGCAAGGTAATTTTTAACTTATTTTTACTAGTTCTAACTAAAATGTTTACAGGATTTTTCTTTTTTACAAATTTATTTAGAACTTTTATATTTCCATAAAATTTCATTAAAAATTAATAGAAAATTAAAAAAAAATTTTAAATCGTTTCAAAAATTAATTTTTGAGTGTACAAAAATAGAAAAAAATAAAAATTTTACAGTGAAAACTACAAAAAATTATTAATTGTGTAAAAAAGGTTCCAAAAATTTTTTTTCGACCTGGTGGGATTGGAACCCGCAACCCTCTGATTTCTGTGCCAGCACGGTCCTATGCAACCCCCATACAAAATATTAACTTCTTATCACCCATGAAAAAGAACTTCTGACTAGCATATATTTATTGCAGCATTAGATGTTGTTTAAAACCCATTCCTAAGGGAGTAATTCTTTGTGATGTAATGAAGGAAGTGATTCATTTAGAAGTCATTCCATTTATTTCTGCTGGGTAACAGCTGATGCAATGATAACCAAAAACAATTGTGAAAATAAATTGAAAAATTAAGTTAAACAAACCAATACACAAAAGAAATGTCTTATTTATAATAAATAATTAATTGAACAAAATCAATAAGAACTTTTAAATGCAAATAAATATGTCTGTTTATTCAATTTTTCAAACTAAAATTATACGCATTTTCACATTTTTCTTTAAAATGCATTTTGGGCTCGAAAAGTGGTTTTGTGCGTTCCTTTACTTTTGGGTAATTTTGTCATTTTGTGAGAGGATTTTTTGCTTACTCTCATTTTACTGAACTTTACCCAAAAAGTAAAGGAACGCACTTATCAAATGCCATGAAATTTGTGAGCTAATAAAGCCAAAATTTTGGACATTCCATTGAATTTGTTGTTTTATTTTTAAAAAAAAGTTATATGTCTCTAAAAAAACATCCTATATATCAGTATACTAGTTTTCAGCATTTTTTTTTTTTGCTGAAATTTCGATTTCAGCGAAAGTTTTAGCATTTATTGAAACTGCATTAGCCGATGCAGAAAGACATAGCATGTTGTATAACAACCAAAAAAGATATTTTGGAAAACTCCATTTTTTATACATTTTTGTACGGCGACATGTCTGAAATTTAATAAATTTAAACTTATTTTCACAAAACGGGAATGAGCTCTCAAAAAGAAAAAGTTGTATACCCATATTGCCTATATTGGAGTCACAGGTTTGCCACCGCAATGTAAAATATAGCGTTTCGGGAAAAACACGATAAAACCCGTAGTAGCCGGAATATCGAAAAACAAAAACATAAGGGTCCACTTAAACTTAAAAAGGATTAATATATGTGAATTTGACGATCGTACAAATAAACATGTCCATATAAAGTACCCTAAAATTAACACATTTCCTACAACACAACCACAAAAGAACAAAAAAGTACCAAAAAAGGGTCCTTCAAAATCCCTATCCGAAAATATAACATTTGTATATAGTTTCCTTGGATCAAATGACATATAAATGAAAAAAAAAAAACAAAAAATGGGTAATTTTAAACCCCAATTTTAACCCCTAAATGCCCGAGATGGCCGATTATCTCAGACATCCCAACCTTATAATTTTTTCTCTAAAAAATATCTGAATTTCATTAAGATTGGAGATTATAACATGAGATTCTTTCCTTGTGTTAGCAAAACTTTTGCTGAGAATACTATTTTATTGATAAAAAATAAGCTCGCTGATTTTCAGCAAACCCCTTTTGCTGAAATTACCATTTTTTTGCAAGCACGCTCCTGACTAAAAATTCGCTGACACGGCAACAATTTTTGCTGACTTTACTGACTTCTTTTTTTTTAGTGTATGATCTTTTTGAGAGAAAGAAATAAAAAATTTAAAGGTATTTCGTTAGTACATTTTAAGTTTAACGACATTTTATATTACTTCGATAGGGTAGTTTAGGCTTAACAGTATTTTAAACAATTTCGTTCTGGTATTTTAAGGTTAACGAAATTTTAAGTTATTCCATTAGTAATATTTTAAGGTTAACAGTCGTCATTTAAAACGGGTTGAAATCATTATTGGTATTTTAGGGTTAGTCTTTGCCAACAGTGCTTATAGCCGCTTCAGTCACTTAACCTCACATATAAGCTTAGATGAGATATTTCTACGGCGATTAAGTCAAAACATGGACCGATTTTAACCAATTTCGATAGGGTTTGTCTTTGAGGCACTACAAACTCATGTGCAAAATAACATCTAATTATCTGCAGTATTGCGACCTGTAGTTTAACTACAAGAGTCGTTCATTTTACATACCCAGACGGACGAACGTCAGTACAAACCGAATATACCCTGTTCGACGGAATGATGTAGGATATAAATCAAGGTTGGCAACCGATACCTTCATAATACCGTTATCCGTTTTAAAACCCTTTCAAATTGATAACCGATACCAATTCTGAAACTCTTAATTTAAAAAAATTCCTGTATTCAAAAACATTTTCCCTTGATACCGGTATCGGACCGGTATTGAATCAGTTCCTAATGAAATAATATTTTTTACTTTTTTCACAAAAAAATATAAATTTTTTCATACAAAATATGCAAAAATTAAAATTAATTGAACTCTATCTCTGTTTTTAATAAAAAATCATATTGCTGGCAAAAAAAAAAAAATATTGCTTGTGGGCGCTGTGGTGTAATGGTTAGCGCGTTGGACTGTTACACGTGAGGTTGTGGGTTCGAGCCCCAACCAATACAACATCAATTTATGAAAAATAGTAATATGTATGAGTTTTTTCTATCCCTCATACATATCGCAGCGTCCTCCTTCGGTGTTCCCATAGCACTTAACCACACCGAAGTAAAATAATATAACAGGGCTATGAACTAAAAAGCTTCAACAAAGTTCGCCAACTCACCATCAGATAGCGCGCAACAACTGTTCTAAAAATTCAACATCTCGCGCAATTACAGTGTTGCCATATTTGAAGCCCTTCATCTTTCACCACCTTTCACTTCTTCTCTATCTATTGCTTTCCAAAGGAAGCAACACGTTAATTAATAGGAAGAATTATAACTTATTCAAAATTTAAGTAGTAAAACCTAAAGACTTGGTAAAATGTTTAAAAGAAATATGAAAAAAAGCTTTGTTTCTTACAAATATCGCTCTATCTAAATTTTTCAAATGTATAATTTAGGTAAAGTCGACTTTAGTTAAAATATTGGGTGGCAGTATACCTTGACTTGGTTTATTTTTGGAGCATTCTGATTGGTTAATTTATTTTCAACCAATCAAAATATTTGAAAATATAAATATTTTTGTAAGGTTTTCATACACAAAATGAACAAAACCGTTTGATTAAAAATAAAGTCGACTTTAAATTTAAAATACGCCTTTATATTAAGGGCCAATAATTTTATAAGTAACGTTTTCATTAATAAATGTGAAAAGAAAAGACTAATGGTTAACGGCGGTATCTAAATTTGGTTATCCGACATCTAAATTTGGTTCACAAAAAAAAAAAAAAATTGATGGTCATGCTTGTCTTCAAGAAAACAACAAGAATAACGTTTCAGCTAAAATTAGCAAGTACTTGAAGAAAAACGTGTAAGCTGAATAGGCAGTAAAGGTTTTATGGTATCCAAATTAGCTGCAGTCAATCCGCACCATAACTAGATCTTCGTTTATTCGAGAAAGTTTTTATAATAAAAACCTGGCATTGCAAAAAAATGAAACCGATGTAAAGAACATTAAATTAATTTACAACAATCATGTAAAAGATATCATGATGAAAGAAATATCGAGCAATATTTCTAACAATAGGAGATTTACTATAATCTTAGATGAATGGACAAGAATATCACAAAAGAGATATTTAAACATATGTATAAACGGAAATAATTCATTTAATAACCTGGGGTTGGTTTATATATCAGGAAGATGTAATGCTGATAAAATAAGAAGAATTGTAGAAATAAGATTAGAAGAGTTTTATTTGTCTTTGGAAAATAACATTGTGGCCACCATATCTAATGGGCCAAGTGTGATGAAACGGTTTGTTTCCGACAGTCCAGTAGTAGGTGCTTTGTGCTAGAATCATGCAATTCATATGGCAGTGCTGCGAGTAATTTATGTGAAATCAAATATTCAACATTCTGATATTTTTACTTTGAATTCTCACTACAGACTGCATTTGTACTGAAATAGTGTTTTTTTTAACAAAAATTACTTATATAGGTGGTTTTCATTAACAATTTTATTCAAAAATATTCAAATTTTTTCATTCCCGTTTCCCGGGAAATAAAAAAGTCCGGGAAATCCCAAAAAATATCAGTAATACCAATACCGATACAAATGAAATAACGATACCGGTACCAATACCGAAACAAACAAAAAATCGATACCAATAGCTTTAAAAGAGAATTTACAGTTAATAATGCTCGTTATAGCCGTAGTGGCAATCCTTGCTCGGATAAATTAGAAAATTCGAATACATCCGAATCGTTCCGGTATATAGTCCGATTGCCGTGGGAACTGGGTTATACCGCCCATACTCGGTCGTCAGAGCCTCGTCAGCGTTAACAGGGGACACCATGTCCAAGGTGGACTGTGGGTAAGGTTGGCATTTGGAATTAATTTCCCTTGACCCCCACCAAAAACCGTTATTCGTTTCGGTTGCGAACCTTGATATAAATACGTCTCTTAGATTTTTTTTCCTCTACAACATATCCATGTTTCATTGTAATCTAACGCTCTAAGTAAGGAGACCTTCTTTGCAAGTGTATTTTTTCAATGTTTTAAATATGTTATTAAGTTGTTTTGAAATTCAAAGATCATAAGGCCTAGTTTTATAATCAGAACTAAGAACGACATTTGTCTTAAATATTTCTTAAGCTAGAATTTTTTTTTTACTGGGTGTTTTTATAAAAAGAATCAGACGTATTCGTTAACAAACTCGTGTGAAAAACAATAATTTAAAAACGTTTTTCTTCCAAAATGTTTGCACAACTTTGTTAGGGCTTCTATGAAAAACAAATGCGGCTAAAAAATTTAAAGATAAATCTTTTTAAGTTTGTGTTTTTTACACAAATGTTTTAACGAATTCTTCTGATTCTTTTTATAAAAACAGGCAGTTAATTTTCTGACTTAAGTAACATTTTAGAAAAAGTTCGTTTTTAGTTCTGACCATGGACGAAGTAAGGGCTGATTTTATGACGTAAACCAGAACAATAGCAATACTGACGTTTTCAAAATCAAAGGCAGTCGGCAAAAATGACTTCAATTATCCCTACATGTTTTGAGTCGTTCGAAGACGTTTAATTATTTTAAAAACACTATGAATACATAGATTTAATACCACATTTAGATCTGAATAAAATCTACCTGGTTTTGCTCTTCTTAGTTTTTACTTGTCAAATCCCAAAAACTAGTGTTGTACAAACACTAGGTAGTTTTTGTTCATGTCTAAATATAGCATTACTGTTAAATTAAAATTTCGTTTACAACTTTTTAATTTAAAGAGAAATTGTAAAGCTCTTCGGATGTTGTTTCGAAGAAAAATATTGTAGTGTGAATTCAAGTCGAAAATGACGGAAAAAGTTTTCTTATTTTCTTTTGAAAATTATATTAAATATTATTGTTCTGATATTTGTCAAAAAAGCAGTAATGGCGACAAAACAGTTTGCGAGTATCACTTCTTAGTAATTCCTCCATGTTCCTCCATAGTTCTGACTATAAAACTGGCTCTAGTTCTTTAAATTTGCTGCTTAAAAATATGAAAAAAATTTTTTCCTATTTGTTTTATTTTTGGTTGTCTTAAAAAACATGTTAAATATTTTATTTTAAGAATATTGTAAAATTTATAATATTTCTTAAGAGATTAGTAATATATATTCCGTTGGATTCAAAACAAAACGAAATTTCTAATAAAATATATTTTTCTCAATAGTTATGAATGTTAAGAAAGCAGTTTTTGACCTCAATACCTTCTCATATACTAGTTTTTTTTATATTTCATAAAACAATATTTTGAAGGAAATGGTTATTAAATGGAAATTATTTGCTAAAACTTGCCAAGTGTTTCTGTCTTTAATGGTTATTAAAAGAAAATTACGAAAAAACTATTTAGTTTTTAAAAAGAAAAATATAGGAATATTTCATGATTTTTCAAAAAAATAATAGTATGGAAAAAATAATAATAAATCAAAATAATATACCGCAACCCATAAAAATTAAATAATTGTTAAAATTGTTATATAGAGCTAATAGCAGCATAAAATTAAAAAAAGGAAAATTAAATTAAAACAAAGACAAGCTAAATTGTTAAAAATTCAAATACATAATTGGCTTTTAAATAAGTGCATAAGTAAAAAGTCTATCAAACTTACCTTCTTCAACAGTATCACGTTGCTTGCGTGGTCTACCACGACCACGTTTTATATCTACGGGCGGTGCCATATCCGGCGTTTGGGTTGGCCCTGTCGTAAGTGATATGTGACCACCAATACCACGCTGAAATGAAGCAGCCGATGAGGTTGAGGGTCTTTCATTTCCTTCAACATCAATAAAATCATTTTCAGGTGTACTAGAACGACTTGTACGCATAAAATCGTAATCTTGATCATCGCCACCCCATGTATCATCAAGTTCGGCATCAGCTCGTGCACGTTCTTGTACTTTGGCTATATTTTGTTCTAATTGTGTACAATGTTCAGCAAACTATAAAAGAAAATACATAATTAGGTAAAAGTTTAAATACACTACTTAAAAAACAGAAACACGGAGGAAATAAGAAGATAAACAGAAAATCTGAAGTAGAATGTTTGTATATGTCTGTTTGATTACTTCTGAAATTATTCATATAGAGACAATCTGACAATAAAAATATAAACAAAAATACAATTTAATGGAAAATCACTGATGAAGCCTGTCCATAAAAAGGCAGAAACTAGATCTAGTCTGATTTGCAAATTTGATGTGTTTATAACTTTTGAGGAAAAGGTTTATTCTTCTTCTTAACCTCAAACCTACCAAAAACTCTTTCATTTGAAACAATATTTAAAATAACTGCAATTCATATTAAAAAGATGTATGGTAGAAGGGAGAGCTTTCGCCAGTGGTACCCATTCGCTACTCCCTAAGAGAGTAATAGCGCCATTCACAAATCTAACGGCTAACATCTAGTGCACAACTTGGGCATTCGTTGTGCAGAAGATAAAAAAAAAGAGATATTGGGACTTAATTAGCTTTAAAATTGCCACCAATGATCTCCCGGATATTCTAACATACTGTAAAGTTAGAATGTATGCTGACGATGTTCAACTTTACATTAGTTACAATGAAACCTTGCTTGATCAGTGTGTAAGAACTTTGAATTTGGAACTTGATCGCATTCATGTGTGGGCAACGGCTAATGGTCTGGGGATTAACCCTAAAAAATCTAAGTGTCTTATTATACCAAAACGATTAGCGAAGAATTATTCCCAACATTTCAATAAATAATCAACGTATTGAAATTGTAAGTACCGCTAAGAATCTAGGAATCTATTTTTTTGTGACTCAATAAGTGAAAATAAATTAAATGTCGTTTTCAATAATATCGTTCGCTATGTATATGGTTTAAAAAGACGTGCACGAGTTTCTGCGTTTTCCAAAAAATTATATGGCCTCAGTCTCAACGATTTACTGAAAACTCGAATTTTGACTTTCTTAAATAAAATCATTTATTTGCATCAACCTGTACATCTTTATGAGAAACTAATTTTTTCAGACCCTATTTGTAGGGGTAAAAGACTGAAAGCATTTAAATATAAAAGCCTAATATCAACTTGGCAATTCTATATCAATGCCATCCATCTCTGGAACTCAATTCCTTATTGTTATCAAATCTTAAGTAACGCACTGCGGTTCAAAAAAACCATAATTACCTATTTTTCAAATGTTTTTGATTAAATTAAATTATATTCTTTTGTATTATGTTTATAATTTTTCAAATTGTTAGTTTTTAATTGTATGTCAAAAAACAAAAAAATATTATTTTTTTATTTTCTTTTTATTATTATTATTATTATTATTATTATTATTATTATTATTATTTGTGCCTTTGCTATTATAAATATAGGGTTATATGCATGACAACTTTTTGAACTTATAAATGGCTTATAAATCGAATTTTTCATATAGAGATCATTTTAAAAACGTGTTACAAAGTTTTGAAATTATTATGCATAGGTACCATATTATATATATGTTTGATTACTTTATTTTTTCTTCATAATTAGTTCTTAAGTTATTAAATTATAAAAAGTATATTTAACGAATAGTCAGTTCTACACTGCAATATAAGACTTTAAGTCTTGTGTGTGGAACAACAAAAAAATAAATAAATAAATAAATAAACAAACAAATAAATAAATAAATGAATGAATGAATGAATGAATGAATGAATGAATGAATGAATGAATGAATGAATGAATAAATCAATCGAACAGTATTCCATAACAATAATTTATATAACATTAGACCCAATTTATTTTGACCACTCTTAAATATTGCTATTTTATTTAAAATAATATCGAACTGGTACAAAAATGGATACATGTTGTTCGGAACTTCAATTGCATTTTCGGCAATTATTCAATTCTAATTGTTTCGGTTCTTTAACTACGAATAATGTACAGATTCTAAGGTTTTTGACACCATAGTTTTATTTTCCATAAGTTCAACTGGTCTGAGTTACAGCGTAATTAACCAAATTTTTCTACAACATGTTTCCATTAAAGTTTACCACTGTATATTTCACAATTACACAGGAAAATTTTCTCTTCCAAAGAATCGGTTGTAGAATAGCTACTTTTCATTTACAACCCTTCTACTGACGATTCTAACACCGATTCTTTTTATTGAAATTATCCCAAAAGCTCCAAAGTGGAACCGGTTGCCCTAGAATCAGTTCTGGAACTAGTTCTGGATTTGATTTTACGTCAATCACACCTTCCATATAGGAACCAGTTCCAGTGGAACCAGTTGCAGAATAGATGTGGTTGGCTACCTATTGTAAAAAATTTTCCAGGGTATTTATGTAAGAGAGACAATCCATTGTTTTTTATGGAATTCCGAAAGAATACATTAAAAATCTGTCATGTGCACAAAAGTAAATAAAGTACTAGCAAACTACTAAATTTTTTAATAAATGTCTAAAAAAATGACTTGACTTTGTTAGAATTAAAAGTGTAAATATTTGTTCTTGCATTTTTGTTGCAGATTTGTATTCTGCGTCATTAATATCATTATCAATATGTTTGGTTTTCTACACTGAAAATAATCCATGCAACATTTTACGAAAATGAATCGTAGTTTTTTTCGTAATATATGGGTGATATCAAAAAATGTGATAAAAACCGTGTAACCACCGAATTTCTAATGCATGGATTACATTTGAGTTACATATTTCGATATATATCAGCGCATTGGCACCTGTTTTACAAAATTTATACCAATCTGACCAATTTTTGGTTAATACATAAAATTTGTGACCAATTTTATAGGCCAAATGTAAACTCCGTAACAAGTAACTCATAAGGTTTTTTAACTTTAATAGCTTATATTTTAATAACCAATAAAGCTAAACACTAATTGTAAGAATTTTTATGAAGAGGAAAAGTGCCGTTTTTAATAAAAATTAATACATTTTACAAACTTTTTCGTATATCTTAGCTATCACGACTTCAACTCTGTAACGATTTTTCGTCATAATTTTTGATAAAAATGCATATACCAGAATTTTGGAGTTATCTATTATTTATATTGCGAAAAGTATAATGTTATTTATACTCAAATGATCGTTGGACTGTAACTAATCATTCAGTATAACAGACTTGAAGCTTTTCCGCAGCATGTAACATTTTCGAGATGAAAAAAGATGTCTTTAATAAGATTTGAAAAAATGTTGTAAACTCCGTTCCTAATTTTTACACCAAACTATTTAACGAGTAAGAAAAACAATGTCATATTTGGATTCACCTTGTAGGCATCATGCGATTTTGTTTCGTAAAAAAATTCTGACAAAGCGTTTCTGAAAGAAAACGAAAAAAGTAACCAAATGTAAACTCCGTAACCACAATTGTTTGCATCAGGTTTCATTCAAATAAATGTAGATAAATGTTTAAAATATTTTAAAATGACCATAAAACGAGGTGATTCAACTAATATTTATGAGTCAAAAGACGATTAAACTAATAATTTTGCGTCAAATCAAAAAAAGTTATCAGTTTTTTACCCTAAGCTGCTGGAGCGAAAAACGATTGATTTTACATTTCATTGGTTTTGAATTGATATTTCGAGTCATTACTGACATTAGTTTGACAAATTAAATTTGTTTCAAACAATTTAAGAATTTTTTGATCGTGAAATGTTATGTTTTTAATATAATATTTTGTAACAGCGCAACCGCTGTTTGGATTTTAAAAAATTTTATATTTTTGAAAAGCATTTAAAAGGACCAAAAATACAAAATTAAAAAAAAAATTAAATTTTTTTTCGCGGAATGAATTGTATTTTTATTCGCGAAACCGCCAATTTGATAAACACAAATTATATATCATTGGAAAGCAAGTTGAAAACCAAAATACGAAAAACTAATAAATTGAAGAAAATTCGTACCCAATTTTTTTTGTTATATCTTTTGCTTGCAGAAATGTAAACTTCGTTACAACAAAAAAAATTAAAATTGTGCAAAGAAAGTTATTGCGACAACTTGTAGAAGAGATTTTTTGCAATTAGGTTTATAATGACTAAACTTACTGATTCCATTAAGAAAAAACCGAAATATTAACACTTTTTGCTTCTCACAAATTTGGCCCAAAAATTTATCACATTTTTTGATTTCATCCATATACGAATATTTCGTATATTCTACGAAATTCAGGGGGGTTATTCGAATTCGAAAAATATTGTTCAAATTCGGAATTTTTAAAACTCTTGTAAAAAGATATCCGTTCTTGAAAGTCCAATTTTTTTTTTATTTTTCACTTTTACTAGACATTGTCTACACGTTCTCAACATTTTCCTTCACTAAAAACTATTTTCTCTTACTGAATTTTTAATGTAAAAATTCTGTTCGAAAGCGTTTTCTTTTCGAATCGAATTACATAATAAGAATTGAGTAAATTTACGAAACTAACGAAAATTTTTTGTAATTTTTTTATTCATGTTTATAATAATTTTTTATTTTAAAAAATTAACACTATTTTAAAATTTTTCAAAACCAACAAAACTTTTAAATATACTTTATTCTTCCACCTTCAAGTGATTATGAATTATTCACTGATTCATATCTTTTAAAAAAAGACTGCCTTTGTTATAATGTGTACTTTTTACATGTCATAGTATTTTGCAAAATGTTTATTTTTGTTAAAGGTAATTTTGATAAAAATTCACTTTTTAAAAAAGTTTTTTTAAAGGCTTCATTAGTCTAATCGTAAAGTAAAAAAACGCATCTGTAATCAATTCAATCCCAGTGTAGAAACGGTAATGACATATCATTATTTTTTGGACTACCAGTAATGACACCCACTTACCTTCTGCATTATTTTATAACATATAATAATGATTTACTGATAATGACTTATTTTTATCATTATTTCAAATAGAAAATAATTTTCTTGATTTTTTTTAAATCAATTTTTAGACTTAATATTTTTTAAACACTGGTAAGATTATATGTAACCACATATTTTTTTAATTTTTTGTATGTTGGCGAGTAAGCTTACTTGTGTGCAGCAGGCCAATTATGTTTTTATCTATTAAATATTACATGTCGATATAGATCAGATGGTAGAGCTATTGACTGGCAATCTGTAGACACAGGTTCGATTCCCGCACCAGCAAATTTTATTTAAAAAAAATACAATAAAAAATATTTTTTATATAATTTATATTTTTGAACATCTATTTTTAGACTCATTATTTTTGTCAATACTGGTAAGCACATAGGTAACGATATATTTTTTGATTTTTCGTATGCTGGTGTGTAACCATAACTCATTATTTTTCGCGACATCGCCATATAAAGGTAATAAGAAATGT
Source organism: Leucophora obtusa (assembly GCA_949987735.1). Lineage (NCBI taxonomy): Eukaryota > Metazoa > Arthropoda > Insecta > Diptera > Anthomyiidae > Leucophora > Leucophora obtusa. The sequence goes on along the minus strand of OX465295.1, from coordinate 114,323,747 downwards.
AATAACAAAAGTAACTAGTTACCATTACCAAGTATGTAGTTACATAACCACATATCTGGTAATGATTTTCTACACTGGGATGTGTTAAAATAATATAAGTAAACGAGTAAAAAGGTTAAAGTCGGGCATGCCGACTATACAATACCCTACACCAGTCTGGGTAAAAGCCAACTAATGTTTGGATCCGAAATTTGAATGGGTTAAAAGGGGCTTGTGTCAAAATTTTCTATAATGTGAGTCAGCGCACCAAATTTCATTAAAATATCTTAATATTTGCGATCTGCAGTTTGTAACCAAGCCAATTTTGGGGGGCCCTTATATGGGCACTAGGTCTAAACATGGACCGATGTTCACCAAAATCAATAGGCTTCGTCCTTGGGCCAACATAGCTCTGTGTACCAAATTTCATCAAAATATCTTAATATTTGCGACCTGCAGCGTATAAACAATATAATTTTGGTAGGACCCTTATATGGGCACTAGGTCTAAACATGGACCGATTTTAACCAAAATCAATAGGCGTCGTCCTTATGCCGACAAAAGTCGGTGTACCAAGTTTCATCAAAATATCTTAATATTTGCGACCTGTACTGTAGAGTGCGCACAAAAATGCATGGACAGACAGACAGACGGACGGACGGACAGACGGACATCGTTAAATCGAAATAAAAAAAAATTCTGAGCCGATCGGTATACTAAAAGGTGGGTCTAGGACCAATATTTTTTAGTGTTACAAACATCAGCACAAACTTATAATACCCTGAACACATAGTGGTGTAGGGTATAAAAAGTAAAATCGTAAAAAAGTTCTATTGAAAGTAGAAATGAACAAGAAAAAAATAAAAAAAAAACAAAAAAAAAATTTTATAATCGCGCGATTTTTCCAAAAAAAAAATTTTATATTTTTTATGTAAATGTCTAAATTTTTAATGCGTTTATCGATTATTGAAAAACAAAATAGTTTTTGAAGTGGTGGAGGGACATTTTTTATCATTTGAGTACCACTTTACCATACAAAAAAATTTCATCATTTTCAGTCCCCCTCTTAAGGGACTAAAATGGCTCTAGTTAGGGCTACGTTTTATGGATTAAAGCAAAAGAACATTTTTGAAATCGTGAGACAATTTTCTTTAATTTGAGTATCCAAACTTACATGTTACTATGTCCCCCCCCCCCCGTTTTTTGTCTCCCACGGGCCTACCGGGGCCGAGCCCCTCCCAAAATTAATTTCGGTTTTTTTTTTTTTTAATTCCAGAGCGGGTCATATTTTTTTTATATTTTTTTGACGAAACCCCATAAACTGCAGTTTAGCCAAAAATTCATTTTAATTGAATTTGAAAAATTTTTTATATAAAAAAACTGAATGGACAAACACCAAACTTTAAAGACATTTAGCGAAAAATCTGTACCATTGATCGAAAAATAAAGTACGCCATTGTAATCAGCATGTCCGAAATATTAGAACTGATGGTCAGATCTCCATTAATTTTTGAGTGTCATGCAGTGTAAACTTTACATTAAAAACAAGTTTAAAATGCACTTTTTAATCTTACTTTTTTTTTAAATATACTAATTAAGATATACAGGCATGTCACAGGTTTTTTCGGAATTGATTTGATTTCGCAATTTTACTTCCGCAATTTCACTTCCGCAATCGCTTTCGATCACTTTTTTCCTAAAGTGATCGAAAGCGATTTTTTCCAGTTTATGGTGCTACAGATAATTTTGTATTGAAAATAAAACGTTATGGTAAGTATCGAGTATGCTACAGGCTTTATAGTGGTATTTAAAACTTTAAAATTTTCTCCAGAAAACGTAAAACGAAAAAAAAAATCGTTTTCATTCCACTTTCAAAAACCAAAGTGGAATTGGTATTTAGAGCAGCTTAAACTCATTAAAGCTTTTCAATAGTGCTTCCCAGGAAAATTTTCTGTTCCAAAGAATCGGTTGTAGAATAGCTACCCAGGAAAATTTTCTGTTCCAAAGAATCGGTTGTACAATAGCTACTTTTCATTCACAACTCCTTCTACTGTCGATTCTAACACCGATTCTTTTTGTTTCAAATTGTCCCAAAAGCAACCCCTTCTATGGCTCCAAAGTGGAACCGGTTGCTCTAGAATCAGTTCTGGAACTAGTTATGGAACTGATTCTACGTCACCCACACCTTCCATATAGGATCCCAAGAAATGGTTCCGGAACCAGTTCAATGGAATCGGTTGCAGTGGAACCAGTTGTAGAATGGGTATGGTTGGCTACCGATTGTAAAAAATTTTCCTGGGACTTTTCATTCACTACCCCTTCTACTTTCGATTCTAACACCGATTCTTTTTGTTTGAAATTGTCCCAAAAGCAACCCCTTCTATAGCTCCAAAGTGGAACCGGTTGCTCTAGAATCACACTCAGATAAAAAAGTTTGTAAAAAAATTTGTAAACAGTTCCCAATCGCACTATACTATTTTTATACTGATTATTAGTACAATTTTTATTTTTAGTAATCATTTTTGCTATGCTCTTATTACAAATAACGGATTTTTTTTTTACTAATTTTCGCTGCTGATTTTAGCAAAACATTTTACTAATTTTTCAAAACCGAGTGCTAAAGTTAGCAGAAAAATATACTAATTTAAAAATATTTTTTTTTTTTGATTTTTTACAATTCTTGTTTAGTTTATATTTGTTACTATTGATATATTCTTAGTTTAGAAATAACACCCAGAAAATTTTGTTGCATCTCCAATGCATAAAACGGCAATAACTGGAGAACCGTTTGCAATTTTGACTCCAAATTTCAAGTAAGATGAATTTACGATTAGATTTTACATTTTTTTTATTTTTTTAGTACAATTTTTTGCTAATTTTAGCAGATGGATTTTAAATTACAGTTTACAGGAATTTACTGAAATTTAGTAGCTGCAACTAATTATTTATACTAATTTCATTGTACTAAAATTATGATATTTAGTAAGTTTTTTTTTACTGATTTTAGCAAATCGATTTTGATTTGCATTTTACATAAATTTTACTAAAATTTAGTAGCGGCTACTAATTTTTTCTACTAATTTTATTGCACTACAGATCAGCAGACATGTGTTGCTAAAGTTAGCAAAAAATACCGCTGGCCTCAAAACAGTTAAATTTCCCGTAATAACAGCAAAATTTTCAGCAGCCATTACAGACTTTTTTGGTTGAGTGCAGTTCTGGAACTGATTCTATGTCACCCACACCTTCCATATAGGATCCCAGGAACTGGTTCCGGAACCAGTTCCATGGAATCGGTTGCAGTGGAACCAGTTGTAGAATGGGTGTGGTTGGCTACCGATTGTAAAAAATTTTCCTGGGTTGTTATGTATTCCCTTTTAAGTATCGTATTGAATTTAATTTTTTCTGAAAAATTAAAATTTTAAATTTTGATCAACGATCTTCTCTTTTTTAACTACAAATGGCAACTTATATCAAAATTTAGCAGTTGGAACACGAATTTACCACAAAAAGTCTTTTTTTAAGATTTTAGAATTTACGAAAACGCAAAAAACCTGAAGAAGCAAAAGTAAAACGTTACGAAATTGTACATCGAAATCATACTAATTTTATGCGAAATATGTGTTAAAAATTTAAATATGCTCTCTAACAAAAACTTTTCTAAGTGAAATTATTTAAAACAGCATTCTTAATTTATAACAAGCGGGCTAAAGCCCGCTCGATGGTTTGTATAAGTCCCCAGGTGACTGGGAACTTATACAAACCAAAGATTAAATTCGGCTGTGCCGAGTCTTTAGATACCCTTCATCCTGGTGTTTTTATTCGGGGATTCTACTAAGTACAAACAAGTATGAATTATTACCCATTTTCTATTCGGTCAATCCACTGTGCAACAAATGTGTATGATTTTTTCCACCACTACAAGTAAATATTTTAGTTTAATCTTGTTTAATCTCAGTGCTGCCACAAGCAAGATTCAAAATTCCCAAAAGTGTAGACAAAATTACCCAAAAAATATGAAATTATAAATGACTTCAATTAACATATTATTACAATTTGTACTCCGAAAAAAGGTAATAACCTCATCAGTAAACTTAAAAAAAAAGTGATTTGGCCATTTCAATTGTCCCATCGTTCTGGGCGTTATATTATTACAAAGAAAAGTTCCTTAAATATGCAGCATATGAATCTTCATAAAATTTAGAGTCTTATATGAATCTTCATAAAATTTAGAGAAAAAATTAACTTTAGAACAAAACACTTAAAAAGCTTGTAAATAAGAGTCAGTTATGATCTTATTTTAGAGTCATTCAAAAATCAAGTTTTATTTGCGTTTTTAAATACACACAAAAAATCTTTGGCAAGCAATTGGGAGCACTTCAACTAAAATAATGTTTTTGTGGCATACACAATATAATAAATTATTCGATAAAACTTTATTAGTTGAAATTTGCTTAATTACTTGGTAACGATTTTTTTGTGTACGTTAATAGCTTATTTGTATAACGAAAGAATTTCAAAGCATGTATAGATTAATACACTTTCCTGATGTATCGGTTTAATTCGTGGATGATAAGTTGCTGTGAATCAATTCATTAACTCGTATGAATAAAAAATAGATATTGGAATTTTTATGCAAACTTCACAATTAGATGTTAAGTCATTCATAAGCCAAAAGTAATTACATACATTGAGGCAGGGTTGGTAGGCTCTATCGCTAAAATACTGTTATAGATTCAAATATCGATACAAGGGGGTCAATTTCCCGCTCCTATGACAACGCCATGTAAAAGTGACCAGTCTATTTCATATAAAGGGGCCAGTTCGGTGACAGTTTGTTAAAATTTCCAGTAGGGTATTGAGATTTTTCATTTGTCAAAAGTTAGCCATACTTTGAAAGAAATAAAATCTCACGATTTTGACCTCTAATATCTTCGGTGTTTGAAGTGATAAAAACTTGATATATCAAATGAAAGCTTTTCGTCTTGATAACATACTTATAAGCACAATTTTTGTTCTTATATAGGTTTTCTATGGAATAAAAACATTAAAAAAACAAAAAAAAATAAAATTCCTACGCCGAATCATAATGGGTCAATAAAAAAATGCTATCCTAAAGCTATTTTTATTACCTACATATTGTTCCAACCCTATCATAAATGAAGAAAATATAGTTAAGTTCATTTTTAAACTTTAAACCGGGCCCCCAAAAGAGAGTTATATCAGTAGTAAAAATTTAGAATCAATCGGTGAGGTGCCTCTAAAGCCAACATATTCAATCGAATCAAAATTGAATCAACACAAATAGGAACAAATCTTATCTCACTTTATTCAATGTCCAATCATTAATTTAAAGGTGCAATAAATAAAAAAGCGAATTTTTTTAAATTCGCTTTTTTATTTAAAGTATAGTTTTTATAATAAAAGCCTTCACCCAGCCACCACAAGTAAATAATTCTGCACAACAATGGGTTTAAAATAAATAAATATTTGATCACTTTTTCTAATGAAAGTGGATTGTTAGTAATGAATCCATTATAAATTGCAATATACGTGTGTATGTCAAGATAATTTGGTAAAGTGCGAGCTTAGGTAGATAGACCCGTAAGTACTTTTCTTCATTTGTGTTTTCAATGAAAATAAATAACGTAAAGCAGGGTTGGAAAGCATTTTATAATATTAAAGATAGCGTGCAAAGCCCGCTACGGTTAGCGTGCCTTAAAGTTTTTTTTTTAATTTCAGTTTATGTAAAGGTAGACCTGGCAATTCAAGTAAATTCATAAATTCAGTTGGAAAATTTACTGCGTCGGTTTCTTCCACCGGTGCTTCATTGCCTGTAGTTTAAATATCAGAATATATAAGTTCCATTCCTTTTCTAAGGTTTTTTTTCTTTTAGAAAATTTGTTTAACTTTTTGGAGAGTATGTTTCAATGCTACATAAGTTTCATATTCCGTGGATAGTGTTTGAACAGGTAATTAAAAGGGGTTCTTCACCCCTTTCTCCTTTTGAACTACCATTTTTACCACGTTCCTGTCCAAAGTCTTAAAAATACCTTGTCGATAACTTAGCCCATACTCCAAGGAAAACATATTATAGATTACAGGTTTCTAGCCGAACGGTTCGGTTAGGCCATCAAGGGGGAGATTAATTCCGTTTTTACCCCTCCCGGTAGGAATTTCCAAAAATTCCGTCTTAGAGGACGTCTGCGTTGGAGGAGGAACCTACTACATACAGAATTTTAGGTCTCTATATCCAGCAGTTTGGCCAGCCCGTCAAGGTGGAAGTTTTTTCCGTTTTTACCCCTCCCGGTATGAATTTCTAAAAATACCGTCTTAGGGGACGTCTACGTTAGAGAAGGAAGGAACCGAATCGAATTTAAGCTCCCATTTCCAACAGTTTGGGCAGGCGGTTAAGGGGGAGACTTTTCCTGTTTTGACCCTACCTGTGGAAATTTCCAAAAATCTCATCTTAGCGGATGTCTACAATAGAGGAGGAATTTAATACCAAATTTCAACTTCCTTTCGCTTCCTTAATCCCCATTTTTGCAATGTCCCTGTCCAAAATTCCAAAAAGCACCTTCCCGATAAGTGAGCCCATACTCCAAAGAACACATGTTTTACATATCAGTTTTCTAGCCAAATTTTACTATTTGTGCCCCTCTCGGTAGGAATTTCCGAAAATGCATCAACAGGGAATTTCAGCTTCCTAGTTCCAGCAGTTTGAGCAGGCTGTCAAGGGGGACACTTTTTTCTTTTTTTGTCCCTCCCGATTGAAATTAGGCTGGAAGAGGAACCTAAGTACCGAATTTCAGTTTCCTAGTTCCAGCAGTGTGGACAGTTCGTTAAGGGACCACTTTCCCTTTTTGAGCCCCCATTTTACAACAACTCTGTCCAAATTTCAAAACAGTATCTTTCTAATAAGTTAGCCCATACTCCAGGGACCCACATTTTAAATTTCAGGTTTCTAGTCGAAGGGGTTTTTACAGGCCACCAAGGGGAGACTTTTCTTCTTTTTGCCCCTCCCTTTAGGAATTTACAAAAATTCCATCTTCCATGGATGAGGAACATTCATACCAAATTTCAACTTCATTGCCTCAGCGGTTTGGGCAGGCCGTTATTGGGTACAGTTTTCCCTTTCAACCACCATTTTTACTATGCTCCTGTTCCAAAATAGAAAAATTACGTTGCCGGTGAGTTAGTCCTACTCCAAGGAATACATATTTAAAATTTTGGGTGGGCCAAAAGGGATTGGGCAGGTCGTCAAGGAGGAGACTTTTTACCTTATTTCCCCTCCCGATAGGAATTTCAAAAATTCCGTCTAAGCAGATGCCTACACAGAAGGAGGAACTCACATACCGAATACAAACTTAGTCGATGTCTACTACAGTGGAGGAACCTTTATACCAAATTTCAACTTCTTACCTCCAGGAGTTTGGGCAGACTTTTCCCCTTTTGTTCTGGTAGGAATAAAAATCCCGTCTTAGCGCATGTCTATGCCGAATATCAAGAAACCTTGTTTTAGTGGAGATATCCGTGGGGGGAGGAAAAAAAGTACTATTTTTGAAATTATATTTTTTTAAATGAATTTTTTTAAATGGTACTTTTTGGAATAAGCGAAATTTTTTGGAAAAAGATCCTTTTTTTTACAAAGTGCTTTATTTGTACTTTTTTTGAAAATTGTATTTTTTTTTTGGAAACAGGTACTTTTTTTGGAAAAGGTACTTTTTTTGAAAAAGGTATTTTTTTGGAAAAATGTATGTTTTTTGGAAAAGGGTACTTTTTTTGGAAAAGGTACATTTTTTAGAAAGTTACTTTTTTTGGAAAAAGGTACTTTTTTCTGAAAAAGGTACTTCTTTGGAAAACTGTACCTTTTTTGGAAAACGGTACATTTTTTTGGAAAAAGGTACTTTTTTTGGAAACAGGTACTTTTTTTGGAAAAAGGTACTTTTTTTGGAAAAAGGTACTTGTTTTGGAAAAAGGTACTTTTTTTGGAAAAAGGTACTTTTTTGGAAAAAGGTACTTTTTTTGGAAAAGGTACATTTTTTAGAAAAAGGTACTTTTTGGGAAAAAGGTAGTGTTTTGGAAAAGGGTACTTTTTTTGGAAAGAGGTACTTTTTTGGAAAAGGGTACTTCTTTTGGAAAAAGGTACTTTTTTTGGAAAAAGGTACTTTTTTGGAAAAAGGTACTTTTTTGGAAAAAGGTACTTTTTTGGAAAAAGGTACTTTTTTGGAAAAAGGTACTTTTTTGGAAAAAGGTACTTTTTTGGAAAAAGGTACTTTTTTTTGGAAAAAGGTACTTTTTTGGACTTTCAACGGACGTCTACACCGGGCGAGGAACCTACATACCAAATTTCAACTTCATAGCTCCAGCAGTTTGAGCAGGCCGTCAGGGGGAGACTTTTTGCCACTCCCTGTAAAAATTTCCAAAAATCCCGTCTTGGTGGATGTCTACGATAGTGGAGGAACCTTTATAGCAAATTTCAACTTCCTACCTCCAGCGGTTTGGGCAGGCCGTCAAGGGGGGCTCGTTTTCCCCTTTTAACCCCCATTTTTACAACGTCCCTGTCCAAAATTCTAGAAAGTACTTTCCAGAAAAGTTAGCCCCTACTCCAAGGAACACATATCTTAAATTTCAGCTTTCTAGCCAAAGGGGTTTGGGCAGGCCGTCAAGGGGGAGACTTTCCCCCTTTTTGCCCGTTCCGGTAGGAATTTCCAAATCCCCTCTTAGCGGACATCTACGCCGAAAGAGGAACCTACATACCAAATGTCAACTTCCTAGCTTCAGCGGTTTGGCCTGGGCGATGTTGAGTCAGTCAGTCAGTCAGTTAGTAACGTTATTCTTTTATATACAGCGCATAGAGAAAGGGACCTAAGGGTAAAAAAATCAATTTTTTTTTTGATGTGGACAACATCTGAGCATCGAATGAGACCGATCCCATGCCCTCCTGAGAAAGGGACCTTAGGTCCCTTTCTATTTTGCGCGTCACATATAGAGATTGTGTTTATCTGTTATATTTGGTCTAAATATGCAAAAATACCATTTACTTCTGGAGAAGCAATTTGCGTTTTCAATTTCACTTTCAAGTGAGATTGAAGTCTGTGACATGCCTGATAATAAGAATTTTGTACGAAAAGTTACAAAAAAAAATTCTGATACAAACACATATTTTGAACAAAAAAGATAACCATTTATTTAAAAGACAAACTTCTTCTTAAAGCACCGTAAGTTTGGATGAGTTTCACGTGAAAAAACTGTTATACTCCATATAAAAAATCTACAATAATTTTTCACGACAATGAGTTTCACGTGAAAATTGTGTAGACTTTGTTTTCACGCAAATTTAATATACAAGACTATTATTTTTGTTGTCAAAAAGTGACATTTTGTGTTTATTGTGATTTTTGCTTTCTAATTACATAAAAAAATTCATTTTCAGAATTTAGTGTGGGTGCGAACTGACTAAACAAATTCTAAACTAAATTCAGGTTTACAAGTTTCTTTGAAATTAGAAAACTTTTTAAAACAATTTTTAAAGAAATTTTAAGCCCTTTTGTCAATTAGTATATTTTACGAAAGATTTTCGTGGTGCGAAACTACGAAATTCTTTCGTAAATATATAAAAATATTTCGTAAAGTGCTCACAAAAATTTCGTAGATTTCGTATACATATTTTACGAAAAATGTTCGTGGTGCGAAACAATGAAATTCTCTTGTAAAATATAAAAATATTTCGTAAAATTCACACAAAAATTTCGTAATTTCGTATATTTTACGAAAGATTTTCGTGGTGCGAAACAACGAAATTCTTTCGTAAGATATAAAAAATATTTCGTAAAATTGCGAAACTACCGAAATATTTCGTACAATTTACGAAGGGTTTCGTATAAATGTTACATTGTTTTGGGTGACTTGTTTGGTACCAAAGGTTTAAAAAGCTTAATTCTTCAGTTCACTTTTCAAAAATTAATGAAATTTGGGTTAAATTTCATTCCGTAATAGCATTCTTATGGAATTAATTCGATAGCTTAATTCTCGATAGCTCTAAATTATATGAATTAATTCTATTATTATTGCATTCTAATTGAATGGAACCAAATTTACCTGAATTCATTTAGTTAAAAGGTGAATGATAAGTGATTTTTTTTTCATTCATTTAGTCAAATGAAAAATTTTAATTTGCAGTTAAATGCTGAAATATTGGCATAATACAAATGAAAAACATTTAAAATTCATCTAACATAAATAAATAGTATTGTATGCTTTGTTATAGCTTGTGTGCTTTGGTTTTCATTATGTGTTAGTTTCAAACTACACTGCACTAAGTGAATGGTAATAAAATTTTTTCATTCAATTAGTAAAATGATGAATGAACATGAGGTTGTTAATGATTCAAGTTGGGAATTCATTCAATACTTATTAAAGCTTTGGGAATGAAGCTTATGAATGCATTCTTTACGAATGGTTTAACGGAATGGTATATGCACCTTTTTTAAATTATGAATTCAATTGTTCGCGATTTAAGCTTAAATTGAATTAAGTCCTTCGAAGCTCTGTTTGGTACCAGCTGTCCATTTGTATCGAAAATTGGCAATGGTTTTAGTCATTTTAGTTCATTTGCGAACAGAGCCAAATATCTTTCTATTAACCGAAGATCTGTGGCAGTTTGGTGGGTTGGCCTTTTTTGGTGCAAAAATAACATTATTTTTTATTGTATGTACCATTCCATGTGCTTTTACTGTTACTTTATTATGCCAAATCTGGCCAGAAAAAATAGAGAAACGTTGTGCTGTTTTAGAAATGGGAGTCATCTCTTTCAAGAGCCGTTCATTGATTGAGTCATATGATTTTAAGTAAAAGAAATCATAACACTGGAAATATAATCCTAATTAAAATCTTAAAGACTTTAAATGTGAGAGGGCTAACTTAACAGAGATGACTTTGTGTGTGCAAATCTTATCAGAGAGAATTATTTTTTGAAAAAAGTCTAAAAATGAGAAATCCGATAAGAAATCTTATGACTGCCAAAAAAATATTAAGCACGTGGTTTTTTTGACAGATCCTAGCACTCAATCCTATAATGTAAACTACTCTTTAAGAATACGCTTTAACATAAAAATCGGGATTTACTCTAACCCTTTCGACCCCGGATTTTAATGGCTGGGAATTTTCCAACCAAACTTCGTGGAATTATAGATCAATGCCAAAAAAATATTTTTTATTACTTTTATGGCTTTGCAACCCCCCCTAGCGGAGATATTTGAAATGAAAGTCTTGTCTTCGGCAAATGTCCGAGGCTGTGTGACAGGAGACTCAGATTTCTGGGTGACCGTTTCTTGTCGCCTTCTGACATTTGGGATAATTCTCCTAATAGGATTATTGGCTCTAGGTAGCACAAAAGACATATACTGGACGCGGTGCGTAGTGCCTTTTTGATCTAACCTAATCCCTTTATTCATTTTGTCATTCCTATGACGTACATTAGTGGACTATTGGCAAAATAATATATTTTTGGTTTTTTTTTGCAGAATTCTATATTTTCTCTCTAGTTTAAAAAAAATATTTTTTTTCACCATAAGTTTAAAAGGAAAGATCAAAAGTATTGACCTAAAATACATATAAGTTCCGTGTTTTTTTTCATTTTCCTCAATAATTAAAAGGAGTTCTGTCTTATTTTTTAGCTTTTCTTCCCCTGTGATAAAATATTTTGCGATTTGGAACCCTTAAATTGTAATAAAAATTTTAAGTCACAAATTTTTGACATCCATTGGCGAGAATCTTCATAAGACCAAACTTATTTTTTGCCACATTTTCAAATGGTCCTGTCTGTTAAATTGATGCGAAAAAAAAATTCCAACGCAATTCTGCAACAATTTCAGAGCAAGTGAAAATTTTTTAGAACAAAATACTGGTCTTTTAGATCTTTCCGAAACTGTTTTATTTAGAAAACAGAGCCTTTAGAAAGAATAACTTTTAGTTTTAAAGGTGGATTCGCACTAATGAAATAATTTACTAATGGAATAGTTTTAAGATTTTAGCAATTTTTTCTGTAAGTTTTATATAAAAAATTTCCACACAGCAATACTGTTGAAGAATGAGAGTGAACACCCATAATATATACTTTGTATATGTTTTTGTTTTGAAAACTTTTTGTTTTAAATAATATAATTTGTATTTTCTGTAATTCATAAAATAAAATTTTCTAAGTTCGTTGTCAAACTTTCAAACTAATAACAGGTTATGGGCCCCTAACGCGGAAAAAGCGTGGAAATATTAGCGTAATAAATAATCTGTGCGAAAAAAAAAAGAACAATAAGTGTGTTGTGCCAAACAATTAAAAAAAGTGAAAGGAAAATAACGTGCTTCAAAATGGCATCAAATCTACAAATTGAAAAGCTTCGTGGAAGCGAAAATTTTGAAGACTGGAAGTTTGCTATTGAAGCCTATTTCCAGATGAAGGGCTTATGGAATGCTGTTCAAGGTACGGAACAGAAAGATGAAAAGAAAGTTCAGGCAAAGGCAGAACTAATTTTAACGATCGATAAATCCATATACCCACACATACGAGAATGCAAAAGTGCTAATGAAATTTGGTGTACATTGAGTCAAATATTTGAAGACAGCGGTTTGGTAAGACGAGTTGGGCTAATTCAAAAGTTTTGCTCAACAAAGCTTAATGATTGTAAAACCGTTGAAGAATACGTAAATGAAATTTTGACAACAGCACACAAACTAAGAGCTGCTGGTTTGAAAATTGATGAAGAATGGGTAGGATCAATGATGCTAGCAGGACTACCAGAAGAATACAAACCGATGATAATGGGGATTCAAAGTTCAGGTATTCGAATTACTAGTGATGCTATAAAATTAAAATTACTACAAGATGTCAAGACTGATTCAAAAGATTTAGCGTTGGCTAGTCATAAAAAAGGTTTTAAGACTAAAGGTCCGAAATGTTTTAATTGCAACAAGTATGGTCATATCGCAGCTAAATGTCCTATTAAAACAACAAAACCCAATTTCAAGAAAAATGGTAATGCAATGATGGGGGTTTTTTCAGTACGTCAGTTATACAAAGATGATTGGTTTTTTGATTCAGGCGCTACTGCTCATATGTGCTCAAATTCAACATGTTTCAACAATGGTTATGTAGATCAAAATTCAGAGGTAACTATTGCCAATAATGCTATAATGAAAGTCAGAGGAGTTGGTGAAGTTGATATGGTTGTAAAGGCAAACAATAATAAGAACGAAAATGTGACATTTAAAGAAGTTTTGCATATTCCTGATTTATATATCAACTTGCTATCAGTGTCCAAGATTGTTGATAATGGTTACAAGGTCGAATTCAACAAAAGAGGATGCAAAGTTTTAAATAGTCATGGTGATACTATTGTGACAGGCGACCATGTGAATGGCATGTTTCGAATGAATATAGCAAACAATAACGCACTTGTATCTGAATTAAAAATTCAAGAATCTGAGCTATGGCATAAACGTGTTGGTCATGCTAACAATGAAGCTTTGAAGATTATGAGTTCCGGTTCAGTAATTGGAGTGAAATGCGATGTCAATAAAGAAAGCTGTGTAACATGTTTAAAAGGTAAATTGTCAAGAATGCCATTTAAAGATCATGGAACTAGATCCACAGAAGTACTAGGTCTTATACACACAGATCTTTGTGGTCCGATGGAAATGAATTCAATAAGTGGTTCACGATACATGCTGATATTCATAGACGATTATAGCCGAAAAGTTTTTCCATACTTTATTAAAACAAAAGATGAAGTTGTTGATAAATTTTTAGAATTTAAAAATTGTGTGGAAAATCAAACAGGCAAAACCATAAAAGCCTTAAGAAGTGATAATGGAACTGAATATTGCAACAAAAGATTGAAGAAGATAATGATTCAAAGTGGCATCGAACATCAAACCACAGTACCATACAGTCCACAACAAAACGGTATGTCTGAGAGGATGAACAGAACGATTATTGAGAAAACAAGATGTCTTTTAATTGATTCTGGTTTGCACAAAAAGTTTTGGGCTGAAGCGGCTAATACAGCAGTGTATTTAATAAATCGAACTCCATGCAAATCGCTTAAAGATGCTACACCTGAAGAAGTTTGGTCAGGTAAGAAACCTTGTTTAAAATATCTTAAAGTTTTTGGATGTAAAGCTCTAATACATATACCAAAAGAGAAGAGAAGAAAGCTTGATTCTAAAGCCTAGGAAGTTATTTTTGTTGGTTATTGTGCTAACACGAGAACTTACCGTTTTTATGATCCTGTTCGAGATAAAGTAACGTTAAGTAGGGATGCAAAGTTTTTAGAAAATCAGTTTTTTGATGGCAAATATAGTAACGATCCGAATTTTTATATATACCCCGGATGTGATTCAGTGGAGGAAATGCAAGAAATGCGTTCAGATGATGCTATTAATATACAATCAAATGATAATGATATATATTCAGAGGTAAATACACGTACAGAAGATGCCATTGAGATAAACTCAGAAATCGCAACGGAAGATACCGAAAGTGTACGCGTAGAAAATGAAGCAGAGGAAGAGCAATATTTTTCTGATGAAACCGATGTTACACTTTTTCAGGGCTTTGAAAGCGAAAGTGGCGTACAAGCCGACTCATCTGATACTGGAATCACATCACATAACATAAGAAAATCATCAAGAGCTCGAAAACCAATACAAAGGTATGGTTATGAATGTAATGTAGTATATAATGAAGAAGAGCCGAAGACTGTAAAGCAGGCCCTTGAAAGTAAACATAAAGAACACTGGCAAAAGGCCATGAACGAAGAACTTAATGCTCTGGTTGAAAATAGTACTTGGGATGTCATTAGTCTACCTAAAGGAAAGAAACCCATAGATAGTAAGTGGTGTTTTAAAATTAAAAGAGACTCAAACGGCAACATTGAAAGATATAAAGCAAGATTAGTTATAAAAGGCTATTCGCAGCGTTATGGTATAGACTATGAAGAAACATTTTCTCCAGTGGTTAGATACTCATCAATACGTCTATTACTTAGTCTAGCAGTGCAACATGATTTGGATATCGATCAAATGGATGTTGTTACAGCATTTCTACAAAGTGATCTTGATGAAGAGATCTACATGAAGATTCCTGAAGGCTTAGATATAAATAGCAACATGGTATGTAAACTCAAGAAATCCTTATATGGTCTAAAGCAAGCAAGTCGAGTTTGGAATAAGAAATTAGACAGTACTTTAAAAAAGATAGGTCTTATTCAATCAAAAACGGAACCTTGCATTTATTTCAAGTTAAAAGATAATGAAATAACTTACGTAGCAATATATGTTGATGACATACTAATTTTTACAAACAAACCTGAAAGCAAATTGTTTATTAAAAACAGTTTGGCTAAAAACTTTAAGATGAAGGACATCGGGGAGGCGCACTATGTTCTAGATATGAAAGTCACTCGAGATCGTAAACACGGCAAATTGTGGTTAGATCAAGAGCTGTATATCGATAATGTATTACAAAAGTTTAATATGCTTGATTCTAAACCAGTTGCAACACCGTTAGATGCAAATCAAAGGATTTCTAAGGATATGTGTTCTAAATCAGAAGATGAAATAAATGAAATAAAGCCGATACCATATCAAGAAGCAATTGGCAGTTTAATGTATGCTGCACAAGTTAGTCGACCTGACATTTCGTTTGCAGTGGGGGCTCTAGCCAGATATAACAATAACCCTGGCAAAGCTCACTGGCAAGCAGTTAAACGCATAATGAGGTATCTTAAAGGTACAAAACATTATAAGCTACAATTTTCAAAAGATTCACAAGAATGTATAGAAGGATTCTCAGATGCTGATTGGGCAGGTGACCTTGACGACAGAAAGTCAACATCTGGTTACGTTTTTAAGTTTCAAGGTGGCTGTATATCGTGGAACTCTAAAAAGCAACAAACAACTGCATTATCCACAACTGAGGCGGAGTATATGGCGTTGTCAGCCGCAGGTCAAGAAGCATTATGGTTACGGTCATTGTTTACTGAACTTGGTAAACCATCATCGATCAAAATCAAATGTGATAATAAAAGTGCTATCAATTTAACCCAAAATAGTACTTATCATTCCCGATCAAAACACATTGATATAAGGCATCATTTTATAAGAGGTCTAGTTGCAGATAACAAAGTCACTATTGAATACCTTAATACTGAGGAAATGGTTGCAGATATTCTGACAAAGTCTTTAACAAGTATGAAGCATTCCCATTGCTGTGATCTTATGTGTGTAGGTGTTCAATCTAGTGGGGGTGTTGAAGAATGAGAGTGAACACCCATAATATATACTTTGTATATGTTTTTGTTTTGAAAACTTTTTGTTTTAAATAATATAATTTGTATTTTCTGTAATTCATAAAATAAAATTTTCTAAGTTCGTTGTCAAACTTTCAAACTAATAACAAATACAAAATGATTATTTACAAAAATCAAAAAACCCGGTTATTCGAACCGGTTTGGAATTAAAAAACAAAAAACCGATTTTCAAAAAGGCGGGTTTTAGAAGTATTCGAAAACCGGTTTTTCAAATAGGTTGAATACTTGACATCTCTAGTGTGGACACTATTAAAACTCGCAAATGAACACTATCAAAGCCTGCTATATGAAATTACACACTGGCATTGTGAAACTGCAATGCTACTGAGTAAAACAAATCGTTATAAAAAAATATATGTATAGGAAAATCTACGAAACAGGTCGATTTCAGATTTTAAAAATGAAAAATTTCAAATTAGTGGCACACATTTTTTTCTAGATTTACTTATTTAAAATACATTAAAAGGAAGTAATCTGTTCGCGTGAATAAATTTTTTTGAGTGCTGAAAAAGTTATAAACAAAAAACCGCACACATTTTCGCTAGTAAATATTTAAATTTTTTGGATTTTTCGGGCATGCGACCACACATTTTCCGTGCTGAATCCGAATTTGGTTTCCAAATTTTCCCAGCACATCTGGTTTTTGAGCAAATTGAAGTCAAAGTTACCAAAAACCTTTTTTGGCTATTTTTGAGTCGTTTTTACACAATTTTACCTCGATTTAATGAAAAAACATTACACAAATCACGGTAATTTTATTCGAAAATGCATAGTCGCGCTATATTTCCATTATTGATTATAAGTAATGTTTTTTTAACTTTCCGTCCGTCCGTCTGCCTCTCCACGTATTCTTGTGCGACCGCTACAGGTCGCAAATATTAAGATTTTTTGATAAAATTTGGTAGACCGATTTATATCAGCCCAAGGACGAAGTCTATAGATTTTGGTTTAAATCGGTCTATGTTTGGACTTGTGCCCATATAAATTTCCCTCAAAACTGCAGCACGAAATTGAATGGCACATCCACGGTTTAAAGAATTATGGGATCAAATATGTCTTGAATGGTACATATCTTCATTACTATTATTATCTGAAAGTGCTAAACGGATCGCACGAATTTCGTATTCTCTACTACATATCTTTCTCCAAAATTCGCTAAAAGATTAAATTCAAATTGAAGGCACATCCACAGTTTTAAGAATTATGGAGTCCAATCTATCTGGAACGGTAGATCTTATCATAGCTGTCATTATGTGAAAGTGCTAAACAGATCGGATTTTATTTTTAGGCTTTACATCAATTTTCGCTGTACAATACGCTAAAAATCCAACTTTAAATTGACTAGCACATCCACAGATAAAAGAATTAATGGCTGGCTTATATGATATATAGCGCAATTAATATTGTTGTGTGTAAGTGCTAAAACGATCGGATCATCCGTTTGGTTTCTACATCACTTTTAGCTTCAAAAATCTATGAAAAGCCTAAA
The DNA here is from genome assembly GCA_949987735.1 of Leucophora obtusa. Classification (NCBI taxonomy): domain Eukaryota; kingdom Metazoa; phylum Arthropoda; class Insecta; order Diptera; family Anthomyiidae; genus Leucophora; species Leucophora obtusa. The sequence goes on along the minus strand of OX465295.1, from coordinate 114,305,912 downwards.
ATGGGTCTGGACACCAAACTAATAGTACGATCCATTTAGCACTTACACACAATAATAGTATCACCGATATATACCGATCACGCAGAACTGCAACTAATTATTTCTCAAACTGCGGATGTGCCCTTCAAAAAATATAAATTTTTAAGTTGTTCATGCATAGAGGTGAAGAGATTATTATTGTCATATTTTCTTTATTTTTGAAGGCACACTTATTAATTTGATCTCAATTTTTTTGGTTACTTGTCAGTTATATGTCAGTATCAAAAAATGTTCAATTGCATTGAAGCTGAAAGGGCAAAAATTAAAAATGTCTGAAATTACTCTTTATTCAAAAAACAGAGTTACAGATTTTACAGAACTACCATTTGTTCCTAATTGAGGGCACCTATTTTTTTCAACAAGTGAGAGACTTTCTAACATCATAATTATTATCCACCAAAGGTTTTTTTTAGGGTAAATTAGGGTAGTTTTTGAGTAGAGCACATTAGCAGTATAAATATTAGAATTTAAGATGTTCGCCTGATTAAATTCGTTGCCTCGAAAGTGCTGATACCATCAAAAATATTATATATTGTTATTAAAATGGTTTAAATCCTGAGTAACATGGAATCGCCCGGTTCCGTAGATTTGCGTATATAACGGGAGTTACAGGCACATATTGACAATGTTGCCTTTAGGCAACGTTGGGGCTGAAAGGGCTAACAAAAGATTGGGCTCAATTTATAGCTACAAATAGCTTGCCAGACAATGGCAAGCTATTTCTAGCTATACAATCCAAAATTATGGGTAATTTTGGATTGTTTTTTCGCTCGATACTCTGTGAGAACATTGCTTCTACTATCCAATTCATAAAATATTGACCAGGAAGCTTCGAAAATGCTGCTAAAACATAAATTTTGTCATCCATTTCACAATATCCGAAGTTTTGAAGAAAATTCTTTTTGAGATTTGCTTTTTTTTGGTATCAACGTTTTTCTAGCATTTCTATACCTCCTGAGCTTTTAAATGCTTTACGCTCACCCCTAGCTTTAATTCGGCGCTCATAGGTTTCCGAACACTGCTCGCGGGGATATTCCGAAATTGTGAAATCTTACGTAATAACGTACAAACAACGCGTATTAACAAGCTGATTATGGCAAATCCAAACAAAATTTTCGAGCGTACTTACAGTTCGCTACCCGCGTTTGAAGTTAGTAGGTTTTGGGTAAATTTTTCTCAAATTTTGGACAAAATAGGGCTCAAGCGTATTATGGGAAAAATATTTTTAAAATTTCCGTATAGTAATTTTGGTATAACAGCACAGCATCATATAGTTTGAAAGAATTAATTTTTGTTTTGTTTTAGAAATGGGCAATTCCACGTAAAACGGCCCAACACAGGAAATAATAATTAACTTATGTAGAAAAAGTTATTCAGAAAAATATGTGTTACAGTTTTTAATGGCGCCCTCCTTGTTAAAAATTGTGTTTGGCATTTTTTAAGCAAAACTTTTCAATCATTTCTTTATGTATATTGTTAGGAATTTGGGTTGGCTTAGTATCGAAAACTCCCAAGAGACGGGATGTACAAAATACGTCAATCTGGCAGCGTAACACTACATTTAACTATACACCTAACCATATGCTAAGGTTAATTGCCATAAATAATGTTAAGTAGTTGGTTGATTTTAAGAGTGTGTGTATATAGTGTTTAAGAGTAATGTAGAATTAAGTAAGATAAGTGTAATAATTATAGCAAGCTAGAATTTTCTAACTTTTGTAGAAACATGCCTGTTACCTTTGGTGTCCGCGTTGGGACTGTTTATTTTGATTGCAATAGAAAAGAATCCGGTTTATTTAAGGGAAATAAACCAACGTTTTTAAAAGGTAAAAAAGTAACAATTGGTGTCAGAAGTGGAAATGCGAAATATAAGTAACCAGGAGATTGCAAAATAAAAATATGTAAGGTTTGAAGAGCTTAAAGTGGAACAGTTCAAGCAAGAATTGAAAATGGAGGTATACACCCGTTCAGCGGCAAGCAGTATGGACATTAATGCAATGTTCACCGCCATGATGGGGTATATTAAAGAAGCTTGGGAAATTATTAGAGCAAATAATGATGAAACATCTAGATGAGGTTCATGAAACTTATAAAACTACAAATGATATACCGCTAATTGAAGATCAAGATACTTCTAGAGTTAGAAATGAGAAACTAGATGAAGTTCGGGAAACTTTTAGAGCAAACGAGAAACTTGTAGATAAAGCTGTGGAATACAAATAAGGAACTTTTAGAAGAAGTTAGAGCTACAAATGAGAAAAGTTTAGATTATTTTCACGAAACTTCTAAAGCTGCAAATGAGAAACTTCTGGGTGAAGCACATGAGACTTCTAGAGGCATAAATGAGAAACCGCTGATAAAGTTGGGGAAATTTCTAGAGCCACAAAAGAGAACCTACTGATCTGCTGAGTGTTTACTCTGATGATGTTCAGGTTAAAGAAGGTAATGGCTTGAATCCAACCCAAGTGCAAAATAAACCTCAATTAAGCTGGAATGCAGACGCCATTTTATAGCGCGCATATGACATATGCGGGATCAATGAGGGTAAGTTGGTTCTATTTTTTACCCTCAACGACTTGTCACCTAAACCACAAACTCATCGGGACGGCCCCTACGAATTAATCAAGAAAGAAACTAAAAGACGTGGTTGATACAATACACAAGTACAGCAGCCTTAGACTTGAAGTGAAGGGTGAACATCTGAAGAAACTAACCAACTATGGAAGGGGAACATCTGTGCCTATTCGGGACGAACAGGCTTAAGTGGGCGGCAGTGTTACGAATTTGGATTAGCTTAGTATCGAAAACTCTGGAATTTTCTGGGAAAAAATAGCCCAAGAGACGGGATGCACAAAATACGTCAATCTGGCAACGTAACACTACATTTAATTATACACAAGCATATGCTAAGGTTAGTTGCCATAAATAATGTTAAGTAGTTGATTGATTATAAGAGTTTGTGTGTGTGCATAGTGTTTAAGAGTAATGCAAAGTTAATTAAGATAAGTGTAATAATTATAGCATGCTAGAATTTTCTATACTTTTGTAGAAACCAAGTTTACGAACTTGTCTAGAAGACCATCATTAGATTAGATATATCACCAATTGTCGCATCTTTGTGTGTAATGAAAATGTTGATCTTTTTGAACTACTTCGCTATTTTTTTGCTGGTATATAAGGCGCGCATTAACATTAGTGGTAGAGAAGTTATTATTAGCATTCGTGCTGTTAAGACTGCGCTAAGAGTTTGTAAAGTTAGTGTCGTGTTAAAGTTAGTAGCGCTCTAGTAATCGTCATATAAAGAGAGATAGTGTATAAGTAATAGTGTGTAAATAAATACGAGTGTTTAAGCTATTTCAAACTTAAGTGTATAGATTTGTGTTTGGTTATTTAAGTGGTGGTTATTATTGTTGAGAGAGCACCAGGCCGGTTTATCTAAAGAAGATAAACGAACGTTTTTATAAGGTAAACCGTAACAATTAGTGTCAGCGTTGGGAATGTTTATTTTGGTTGCAATAGAATAGAATCCGGTTTATTTAAGGGAAATAAACCAACGTTTTTAAAAAGTAAAAACGTAACAGCATTTTAGAATCAAAATCTTTTTACACCAAATAGTTTCTTTTACCTCATAAAAATTTATTTCATCTATATAGTGTTTTTCTGTTTGTACCAAAAACACTCCAATGAGTATATAAAAACTGTAAATCCGAATTAAAAAATTTTCTTGTTCTTACCTCATCCAATTGTGAACGAGCGTAGTCCAAAATATGTTTAGCGTTGTTAGTAAAACGAGATTCACTGCCATTATATTGTTCACAATTTGCAGCAATCAATTCAATATCGCCCAAAAATTCAGCACGCGAATGATAACGATGAGCTTAAATCACACAAATACAATATTTCAATTAAAATATAGATAGATCAATTGAAAAAAACGTCTCTTATTACCTTCAACATTTTTACCAATCGTTTCCAAATCCATTGGTCTCTTAATAATCGTATAATAGTCTTTAACTTGTTTTTTATTGACCGGTTTAAGAAATGGCCAACTTTCTTGCATAAGCTTAATTTTGCCATGTAATTTTTCAAAAATAAATGACAAAGCTACCTGATCATCATCATCCAATAGGGGATTAATAGCCTTTTCTAAACGCATTAGTTTATCTTCTTTTTCGGCCAATAATTCAAAACAACTTTTAAACATGCGTTGCGCCGCATTGGTAAATGAGCTATTTGGACCATTGTAAAGAGTCGAATTTTCTACAATTTGATTTAGGTCTGCTAGAAATTCTTCTCGGCTATGATAACGTTTCTGACGTATATTATCACGCATAGTTTGTAAATCCATAGGTTTACTAACAATACGGTAATAATCTGGTACCAACTAGGGAGGGGAAAAGGATTATTATTCAATTACTGTATTTCATTGAGACACTACCTTTGCATTAACAGCAAACATAAATGGTGTTACATCTGGCATTGCTCGTAAATCATTTAGAATTTCTTCTAGTATAGACGATAATACCACCACAGGATCTGTTCTCCTACGATTAGCTGTTTTATTGTGTCGTTGTAGATAATCGCAGTGTAAATCACTGGCCATTCTTCTTTTCTTTTTACCCATAACATCTTTGGGTACTTTCAGCAATAATGTTTTCTTACGACTACTTTCATCGTGACGTTTTAAAATTTTACTACTTAATGTGACTTTGGTACCATCAACATTAACTAAGTCGTCATCTTCATAATTCTTTTCGCGTTCTCGTTCCCTTTCTTGCCGTTCTGGCTGTATTTGTTGTTGCTGTTGTTGTTGTTGTTGCTGTATTTGTTGATGCTGCATTTGTTCTTCTTCCTCTTGCTCTTCAGTCACAGAAGAATTCATAGAAGACGATGGAGGACCTTGTGTACCCGTATAAAGGGGACAGGCCTTATTTGTTCGCATATGGCCAACCTGCCCACAGGCGCCACATTTTAATTTCAAATCAGGTTTCAATTTGAATTTCTTTCTTGAAGGACTAACTTCTTTATGACTGGTATCCCTTTCCTTGTGAGATGTGCTTTGAGATGATTTTGGATCACCTAAAGATGTAGGCATTCCACCAGGCTGTAATTTTTGATTTTGAGCCAATTGTGCCAAACGTTCTCTTTCCTGATTACGTTTGATACGCCGTAATTGTTCCTGAATTCTTCTTTTCTCACGTTTCATTTCTTCCTTTTGTTGCTCATCCAACGTAGCAAACTGTTTAATGAATTGTTCATCTTTTGTAGTCCTTATCTTTACATATGCATCGATAATTGGTTGCCTCCTCACAGTTTCCACCCGGGTAAATTCTTTGCCCTCACAGTCTTTAAAAGTTCGAGTTATTTTAAGAATTCTTCCTTGATTAGCATTTTGTAGTGATTGTTGTTGAGCTTCGGTTGTGGCATCTTTATTTTTATCACCCTTATTTTTATTACCCTCTTCATCTTCCATAATTTTTTTTAACAGCTCTTGCCTTTCTTGTTCTTCTCTTTCCATTGTCAGCTGGGTAGATGTTTTCTTGTTTGACAACATATTTTCTAAATTTTTACCTAACTCTTCTAAATCAGATTCTTCTGAAGCCGATGATTCATCTTCATCTGTGGACAAGACTTCGGAACTTGCCAAAACGCGATTTTGTAAATCAAATATTCGTTGACATTCTTCTTTATACCGTTCTTGATGTTCGGCTATGGAAAATCTATTACCCCTAGAGAATTTATCCATACCTTGTTCACCAGCTTTAGCTTTTTCAGTAGAGAGCGTACGAACAACATCAATAACCTCCCATCTAGATAGTTTTTTAATTTCTTCTTCTGGAACCTTAAATTTACGCAATAATTCCTTGGCTCTTTGTAGAGGTAGACGACGTAAATCAGCATCAGTACCAGTGACTGTACGTTTAGGTTGTGATTCTTGTTCTTCTTTTGTTTGCTAAAAAGAAAGAATAATTCAATTATTTCATCCTAAATATAATGAATATATATATATTCCCATCGTTCCTATAAGGAGCATAGGGTCTCATAATGAATATATGCTTCATATTTAAAAAATCCAATTTTCCGTAGAAAAGTATTCTAAAGTTGGGATTACCTTTTTTTAATATCGACTTAATTCCTCGGGTTTCGCTTTCTTCGAGTAACCGATTAACTCGATTTTAAGGTTTTGAACTTACTCGATCAATTGTGTAAGGTTTCAAAATTACTCGAGTAACTCGATTAATCGTGAAGGTTTTAAAATTACTCGAATAATAATTTTATTTTATTATTTCTTCGTAAAAATTACCCGTTTTTTTGTAGGTTTTATAGTTTATTAGTAACAAAACACAACAAATTAACAACTTAAATGAACCCATTCATTTGTGTAAATTTTTAAATCTAAGAGAGATCTGTTAAATACTCCTTTAAAAACAATTTGTAGTGCAGTTTTCTAAAAAACTAAAAATTTTTGGATGGCTTAATTTAAACCTATCCTAACTTGATTTTTATTTCTTTAGAGGAAAAGGAAAATCTTAATAAAATCTAAAAACTGTGTATATGTGTGAATGTAATTTTTTAAGAATAAGGAATGTATTCAAATAAATTTTAGATTCAAAGTTATTCAGTTTTTATTAAGTTTTTTCCTACTCCTCTAATTAAATAAAAAATAAATTTATGGGCTTTTTAAAGTAAACCCTGGATTTGGAAGTTTTGTATTAAATCAAAGTTCATAACTGTTTTTATTAAAAGTTTTTATTTAAAGTAGTGTTTCCAATTATTCGACATAGGCGGTTAACCGGTTAATGCATTATTCGAAAAATCACTAAAATTAATTAACCGGTTATTCGGGTCGGTTAATCGAGAAAATTGGCGATTAATCGATTAATCGTTTAATAAAAAGAAATGGATTTTCTTAACATTTTATCAATAAAAACACAAAGGGCTGACTTTTTTTAACATTAAAAACTAGAAGAGCCTTTCGCATTGAGCCATCAATATAAAAAATGTTAAGATTTATTTGAAAATACCAATTTGCTCTGTAAAAATCAGCAAAAAATTTTTTTAATATTGTAATTAATATAGGGTGACCATTTTTTCTGACTTCAGATAAGTACAAATTTTAAAAAAATATTGTCATCATCAAAAAAATTATTATGCAGCCAACCTAATTTGTTGTCAACCGAATGGTTTGGTTAAAACAAAATTTTTCGGTTAACCATCATACCATCCTAAAAAACCTTACATATTTCTTCCTATACAGACCCCAAAACAAAACAATTTTTTTGGCATGAAAAATTCCAGTTTTTTAAGTACAGGAAACGGACCCATTATTTATGAATTTCAATGATCTGTTACCATTCCTTTTCTAGTTTTTTTTTTTGTAACAGAACGATGAAATATAGCTATGCTACGAATGGAGTCAAATATGACACCAGTACCCCGTTTCTGTATCTAATGCGAGAAGTTTTCGCATCGAGAAATGCATGGTCACCCTGCATTATACAGGCTGATTAAAGACGTGATAAAATGGACTGCAATTTTTGTTGTAATTCGTTCAGATAATGTAACTTTAAGAACTGTTGACACATGTTGTTTTATAAAACACCTAATTAAATTAGAAATAACTTATTATGCAACGTATTACTACCTGATTTGGTTTCATATATATTTTATTGTCTGCGACTCACCCTATATAAAGCAGAGCAGGGTTGCATTTCACATGTTTTTTCTGCAAACTTTTTCGATGCGAGAAATACAGAAACGGGGTGCAGGATAGTATGAACGTTAATGCTTCTGAATTTTTATTCAGGCCAACAAATTTCTGTCGTCACGATCAAATTGCATTGTCTAAACTAATTTTCTGTAGATACAAATTAACCAATTGATTGGCTACAAATTTAGTTGTCAGAACAAATCTTTTTTCTCTCTGCTAGTTTCTGCATGATTTCTGAAATAGAAAACCTTCACGTTTTGGCTACGTTTTTCTACAAAAACACGTAAAATTTTCAAAAATGATTCGAAAATTTTTTCATAGAAATACCCACATACGATATACATATATCTTCAGATTTTAAAGATTTTTGTACGAAAAAATCTTCAGCTTTTGAGGTCGTTTCCCACACTCAGAAAACAGAATCATTCTGACAGTAGCTGACAACCGGATAATTAAAATATTTTTATCACAATCAAATAACTGTTGTATCAACTGATTTTCTATTATCGCAATGTAACCAATTGATGGATTCGGTTGTCACCACAAATCTTCTCTATGTATGAAACTACATATTAGATTAAGAAATTTACATATAGAAAAATCATTTTGAATGCTTTCTGGTAGAGAAAACCGCTCACATTCATAAAAATGTATCCTATAAAAAAAACTACATTGTACTTGTATTTTGGCTTTTTTTTTACTAAAAAAAATTTAATATTTTTTTAAATGCGAAAAATCAGTACAATCAGTACAAATTTTAAAAAATTAGTACAAATCCGTACACGACGTTTTCATCAGTACACGTGACCAAAAATCAGTACATGTATTGATCAAATCAGTACGAACGGTCACCCTAAATTAATATGCAATTTTATCAATTTTAATTAATAGATTTGAGGTTAAGAAAAAGAATAAACCTTTTTCTCTAAAAATTATGAACACATTATAATTTTCAGACTAGATCTAGTTTCTGAATTTTTTTTTTTGTATGGACAGGCGTCGTCAGTGGTTTTCCATTAAATTTTATTAATTATTTATATGTTTTTATTCTCAGATTGTCTCTATATGATAATTTTTTTCAACAACCCGTCACCCAAGTAAGTCATTGAATGCAATGTAACTAATTCGATGTTTTCTTTCCTATTCAGCTTTTGGTTATTGTTTTTACTCAGAAGTGATCAATACAAACACATACAAACATTCTGTTTTAAATTTTTGTTTATCTTCCAATCTCCTCCGTGTTTCAATGGACGAATTTGTGCGAAATTTCATTGAATCAATATAAAAATTCATAAAAAGCATGTAGACAATTCCCTCAGTGTGCAGATGTCAAATCTTAGGCAGATTTGTTTGTTCGAACTTTATCACAGATTTTCGGCTTTTCAAAATTATATGTATGTTTGCAATAATAAAATTTTAAAAATTAATACGCACTGTTTTTGTTAAAATAAATATAAATAAATTCATCAACTAGAGGCTGAAAAACTGCTCTCACTTTAGAAAATTAATTTTACATTTTAAAAGAATTGAAAAATTGTCTATTGCATTTCCTAAAGCCTGCTCCAGCCAGCACAATGTTAAAGCATTTTTTTACAAATAGAAACTTTATTATTTTGTTTAAAAAATTCAAAAAAATTTTATTAAAAATTAATTGCGATTAAATGAATGTTCTTTTTAGTTTGACTCTAGATCATAAATTAATATGAATTTCTGTTTAAATTATTTTCAAATCAAAGAAAGATGATACAATTTTTACAAGTAAATTACAAAGAATAAAAATATATTTGAAAGAATTCGATAAGACCAGCATACAGAATACGTATTTTCGGCTTTCGCTACAAAACCATCACAGTGTATTTCGTCTTGTGTGGGCTAATATTTTAATGTTGTCTACTTATGTGACCGCTGAATGCGATAATGTAAAACAAATCCGTTTTAAGAGTATCTTTAAACCCATGACGTGTCTCGCTGGTTCAATGTCGACTTGCTTGGAGCTGCTCAAAAAATTGTATCTAAAGGTTTCTCCTTCAATCGATTTCAAAACAATTTGATCGTATTTTAGTTAGTATTTGTTTTTTAAGCGTTTCTTATAATTTTTTAGCCAAAGTTAAGACAATTTGAAGTTTTGGGCAAAAATAAAGCTAAAAATTACATATTAAAAATGTAACCGGTTAATCGACCTATTTTAACCGATTATTCGGGTCGAATAATTATTTGAGTTCTAAATTATTTGTTTCGACATTAACCGAAATAGAGGCGATTAATCGAGGAATCGGTTAATCGATTAACCGAATTGGAAACACTAATTTAAAGTAGAGATGGGCGCGTGAGTGAATTTTGACTCACGCTGACGCATGCTCACGAAAGAAAAATAATAATTACGCCCGACGCTCGCACAAACATTTTTTATAATCACGCTCACTCACACTCGCGTGATTAATTTTAATTTGAATCACGCTCACGAAGTACTCACGCTCAGGAAATATTCCCGAAAAATATGAAATTTGTTTTTTATGAATGAGGGGTATGTATAGTTGATATTTCATTTGGTAAATGTTTTTTAGTTTGACTACAGATCATAAATTAATATCACTTTCTGTTTTAAATTATTTTTCAAATTAAAGAAAGATGATACAATTTTCACAAGTAAATTACAAAGAATAAAAAATTTGAAAGAATAGGTATTTTCGGATTTCGCTTTCGTTTTTTATCTTAATTCTTTAGGGAAACTTTCTTTATTAAATATACATAAGTTTTATTTATTTAGCTTAACTCTAAAAAAGTTTTGTTAAAAATTTAACTAATATGCAAGTGCTTGTGCAAATATAAATATTACTGACACTTTAGAAAACATATTATTTTCTCTTGTTGATTATACTTCCCTACGTCCCTACATTACTACACTCATAAAAAAAATTAGGTGCAAATAAGTCAAAATTGTGCTGGTGCAAATACATGTACTATTTTCTCTTATTTTAGCAGAATTTTCACCTATTTGTACGGACTTTTTTAGTGAAAATAACAGAAAAATTAGTTCAATTTATTCAGAACGCGTTTAACAGACTTTTGTACTAACTTTTTTTAATAAGTGTAGATTTGTCAAAACAACAGAGTAGTATATTGGAAGATGACAAAGCAAATTGTGGTATTTTTTGTTTGTTTTTTCTTTGAAATTTCAAATGTTTAGAAACGCTCCTAGACGAGAACAAGAAATTCTCATTGAGTTTGCACTTTAACTTAACAAATATTTCTAGAAATACTAAAAACGTCGTCCCCTGACGATTGCCTTATTCAAGAATAAAATTTTGGATAGGGACATGCTTTTAACAGATTATTTTTCATAATTTGTTAATTAGGTTTTGGGATTTTAGCGCATTTAATTCCTTTAATTTAATTTTATAAAATAATTTTTAAATAACTTAAAAAATTCACTGTAAATCTTTAAATGTTATTAAAAATTTTTGTGCAGGAACAAAATTTTTCAATGTTTTGTACAAGAAGTCGATTTCTTCTTTACATAAGAATTTTGGCAGAAGTAGAAAACACCCGTTCGCTATTACCTGAACTGAATACACATTATTTTAAGGAGGGGAAGATCTCTGGAATTTTTCCAAAATTGTAAAGTATCGTAATCTGTTTTAATATAATCACGCAAACTCACGCACAAAAATTTACTCACTCACGAATAGTTTTTTATGACACTCACGCACGACTCACGTGAGTGCTATCATTTTAACTCACGAAAATTTAAATTAAACGTAAAATCAATTTAATATATTAACAAGTTAAATTAAAGAAGAAATTTTTTATTTAAATAATAACTTTTTAAAAGAAAAATTAAAAAAATTTAATGCACTGGGTATTTTACAACTTGTGGAAAAACACACTATACATAAAATGAAAATTTTCACTGACACCTTGATTTTATGAGACAATAATTGTTTTATTATTACAAGATTTAATTTTTTTGATTATTTTATGAACACAATACAAAAATAAATGAAATATTTCATTTTCTTATAATCTCTGTCGTATATTTTACACAATACCAAAATATAATAAAAACGACAACGAGAACTGCAATAAGGCTGAATATATAGTTAAGGCGTTTTAAAGCGAATTTTATCTGTTCCCTTCTATCAAAAGCGCCTGAAGAAGCAATCAATCGGTTTAAAATATACGTTTCTGAGATACCAAGTACATATTGGACTAAATGCTGGTTTTTTAGAATACAAGAGTGTACTAATTATAATAGAGAATATATTAAAAAAAAAAATAAGCAATAAAAGACGTAATAAATTATTTTATTTCTATGGGATGACCCTCGTATATAAAACTTACAGTTGGTTTATTTGGCACTCGCACGTAAGAAAAGCCTTCTCCACAACCAGTTGGATCAGCGGGGCCAGTAAGTTGTAGCAAACACTTTCCACGCATAGCCTGGATATAAGCTCTAAAGGAATAAAGTAAATAAATAGAATCTATATGGCTGTGTTATTTTCGTATAATCGCTTTAGTCGATATTCTTAGTTTTCAGATATCACTGTTTTTATCTAACTTATGGCGTTTTCTTTTCTGAAAAAAATTTTGCCTTTTTTCTGTCCTTTTTTTACAAAATGACTTTTTGTGTATAGTAATAAAAGGTAAACATAGACAAATTTGATATCAAATTAAAGGTATTTCAGATATCAATCTAAGCGTGTATAAAATATGTCTAATTATTCCCTAATTTTCGTGCAATTTAACAAAATGTCACATTTTTCTATATTTTGGTGTTTTGTTAAATAAGTTGAATATTGTTGGACATTTTTGAAGCATAGTTAAACAGGTCTTTAAAATACCTTTAATTTTATATCTAATATGCCTATATTTACTTATTATTTCTATGCACAAAAATACATTTTTTAAAAAAAGGGCAGAAAAAATGCAACACTTTTTTCAGAAAAGAAAACGGCATTAGTTTCTGTTTGATTTTTGTACTAATAAAAGTTGATTTATAGCTGGTTTACCAAATTAGACAGTTCATATACGAAAGTAAAAAAATTCTCGTCCCGTTGAGTTTTTGTACCTTATGTATGTCTCGGTTTGAGTAATAAAGTTATCATTTTCTTATTGCGGACAACTGAAGAGTTAAGGGCGGATTATGGGACCGTAAACGTAAATGTGATGTAACTGTACCGTGCCGTAGCTAAAAAGTACACTTATAGATTATCGTAAACGACATTACTATTTAGCATATATTTCATGTGGTTTTATATTTTATTCTAAATTTTTCCATTTATTTGTTAATTTTTATTCCTTATTTGTTGTTTGAATCAATTTTCTTTATTCATTTCATATTTTTTCCGACTAAAATCATACAGCTGTTTCGATGCCGGATGGAAAATTCTGATTTCAACAGAATGATCCGGCAAGTTCGTTTACATTTACGTGTTAGTAACCATTCGTATACATTTCTACAGCTGATTCGTTACAGATACGTTTACGGTTGGGTAACTCAGCCTTTAGCGTGATGGCTACGAAACAATTGTATAGTCTATCAGGAAAATGATCAACCTTTTCTGAAACAACAAATAAAATCTAATATAACAATATCATATTAGAATTTGGACTTGAGGTAGAAGAATATTCTAACTAAATACACTTAACTCTCTTTTTATGCGGTTTTTTTATGCGGTTTTTTTATGCGGATTTGAAGTTATGCGGTTTTAAAATCGACTTGTGTTGCGTTTTTTTTTTCCAACTTTTATAACACTTTTTATTTAATTTTTTTTACCATTTTTAGCATTTTTAAATATTGGCATAACTCATTTTTCAAAATAAGAAAGCTTTTTTATTTCTTTCTTATGATATGTGTACTGCGAAATAAATTGGGATTTCCCGTTCTAGATTTTATGAAAAGCTGAACAAAAGATATGCTGATATTGGAAAATATTTTAAACCTGGAGAATCTTCAATAAGAGCAATTAAAATGAATGAGTCTCAAATAAGAAAATCTGTTATTTCTGGCTCACAACTGAGTTCAAAATTGTCATCGAATTCTCGGGAATGTGATCGTATTCTGCTTAATCCACATGTGTGGACATATATGGATGCATGTATGGAAATTTATATATCCATGTATGGAAAAGCATTCATGTTTATGATCATGCACAAACATACATTAAACCTGTATGAATACATATATGTATATAGATTTTTAGCCGCGGTATTATTTTATTTTTATTGATTTTATGTTTTTTTGCTATGTACCGTACCAAAGTGTACCAAAAGTGTTATTTTGTGTTAAAAGTAAAAATAAATGAAAATTTTTTTAAAACTTTTTTATTCTATAGTTTTTTTTATGCGATTTTAGTCCAATTTTCACACCTTGTTTCAAAGTTATGCGGTTTTTGAAATATTCAGAACGCATCTCCCGTTTTTGTATGGAAGTAGAGTTTTTTTTATGCGGATTTTTTTTATGCGGTTTTTTTTTTTGAACGTGTATATGAAAATATAGAAAGTCCGGGAAAACAATTTTTGTATTTTTAATGCAAAAATTAAAATAATTGTTGTTAATAAATATATTTATGTATTATTCAAATAAACCAACTGAGCCCTTAGGGCCACATATAGTTGGTAGACTAACAAGAATAAGTTATTTTATAATATCCCTTAAAACTATAGTCTTAAAAAGTAATTAAATTTGTATATAAGAGCAAAATATATATTTTTTTTATAGTATGGCAAAAATAAAATATATATGATAAAATGTATTGCATTCTAAAATTGGAGGAATTTAAAGTAAACACCCCATAACTTGAACAAAACAAGAAATAAGTTAAATATGTAAGAGTAAAATCAAATTAAAATAAACGAAGATTTGGCAACTTAAATGTCATGGACAGAAGCATATTCTACAAATTTATTCTTGAAAGTTTTCAAAGATAGATAGATCAAAGGGTCTAAGGGACGGGTTAAATGGTTCCAACCCTTTGCAACACGAACAAGAAAATATCGTTCTTGAATAACGTAATTTCTAATAGGATGCAGAAGTTGAGGGTTCCTGTCAGCGTTCAATAATACAAAATATCTTGTGTATATTCGGGACAATCAGTGAGCATTACCTTATGATAGAATAATAGCAATCGGATTTGCACAAAATTTTTAAAACTGCATCCAAAAAAAGGGAAATATACCACGATATACATATATAGCAAGTTTCAATTTGTAAAAAAACGTATTACTTTATTTAAAAGCAAACTACACCTATTGAAGTCCTCAGCACTACATCCAGAGAAAACTTCAATACAAATATATTAGGGCCAAATGAGAAATTAAAAGCAAAACTACTTGTTCAAAAGAAGCGACACTCAAGAAATTCTTCTTATTAATTAACTTCGTCTTCTTTCCTACGAATTAATGTGTTGCTTGGAAATGGGATAGATAAGAGATGGAAGACGAAGGAGTTTAAATATGGCAGCTCTGTAACTGCGCAATTGTGTTGAATCTTAGAACAGTTGTTGCGCGCCATCTGATGAAAAATTAGCGAACTTTATTGAAGCTTTTTTATTTTGTAGTCATGTTATGTTATTTTATTTCGGTGAGTGCTATGGACACTCCGAAAGAGGACGCTATGGTATGTATGAGGAATAGAAAAGTTATACATATTATTTTTCTAAATTTATGTTGCCGTCGCTGGGGATCGAACCCACAACCTTATGTGTAGCAGTCCAACGCGCTAACCATTTCACCACATCGCCCACAGATTTACTTATTCCTGACCTCTACGTGACGAAACGTAAAGTGGCTCAGCATAAGCCACTAGTAAACTGAAGCTAAAAAGAATTTTGGAAAATGTCTGGAAAAATGATGTGGTACAAACATAAGCTGAGAAATTTCAAAGCTACTGCGAAAAATGAAGTGGTAAGATGTGTGTGACCGCAGGTGTATAAGAGTAAGTAGGTATATGAGCATATATGAACTCATATAAAGCTATGGACATATAATTGGCACAAATTTAAATTGCGCATAAATTTAAGTATTTTCCAACTAAATATATTTAAAAATGCAAGTTTTATATCTTCTGATTGTTGTTGAAAAAGATGTTTGTCTTAACCTTCGCACTCCTGAAACCCACCCGAGCGGGTTTTTTAGATTTTCAATAATCGATAACTTTACAATTTTTGGTCAAAACAAAAAATGCTTTCGACTCTGTGACTAATTTTTTTACTTTTATCAGAAACTGTTAAATTATTCAAGATTCGAATATTCTTTATAATTTTTTTCTTCAGTTTTTCAATTTTTCTACGTTGTCGCCTGAAACCCACCCAGGGGCTTGTTTCAGAATATTGGGTTTTTTAACACTATTTACTACAAAAATAGTACAGAAAGCATAATTACTTTTTTAAAATATTGTTTTTATTAATTTATTTTTCAAAATACAATAATATTTTGACAAATTTATCTAAAAGAAGTTTGAACAAGAAATTATGCATATTTATGCTTATTAGAGCGTACCACCTTACAGGCAAACAAAAAAAGTGCGCCCTACACCCTCCAATATGAAGTTTTTTGCAAGGAGGTTTCAAAAAAAAATTTTTATTTTTTTTTTTTGCCGAACGTAGGGGTCGCCATTTTACATTTTTCGTTATATCTTTGGTATTTACAGTCGGATCTTAAAGTATGATACATTGATGTTTTTCTCTCGAGCAGACCAGTGTTTTGCTCTAAGGACATTTTGACCTCCAGTATCCCGTTCTAGTAGTTACCCACCAGATCTCAGTTGCTACCACCATAATGTACGACCCTAATGTCAGGGGGTCAAGGGAAATTATTTCCAAATGCCAACCTCACCCACAGTCCACCTTGGGCATGGTGTCCCCTGTTAACGCTGACGAGGCTCTGGCGACCGAGTATGGGCGGTATAACCCGGTTCCCGCGGCAATCGGACTATGTGCCGGAACGTTTCGGATGTATTCCAATTTTCGAATTTATCCGAGCAAGGATTGCCACTCCGGCTTTAAATGAGAATTATTAACTAAAAATTCTATTTTTAAAGCTGTTACAACAACAACAACAACCCTAATGTCAGAAAATTAAAGCTCGCAAAAAATCATTAAACTTTTCCTAAGGAAGTTTTTCGCTAAACCCAGTAGAAGTTTTTTTTATATATTGGTTGCCGAACGTAGGGGTCGCCTTTTTAAATTTTTTTAATCGGATTTTTCCTTTATAGCAAAATCGATATATCACACTTTAAAATCCGATTTTAAATACCGAAGCTATAACGAAAAATTGAAAAAGGCGACACCTACGGTCGGCAAAAAAAAAATTATTTTGAAATCGCCTTCCAAAAATACATCATATTGGAGGGTGTACGGGGAACTTTTTTTTGAGGTACGGTCTAATGCTTATGCTTCACGGTATGTATTGTTAGCCATACTTTCTATAGTTTTTTGTTATTATTCTTTTTTTTCATCTCTTCTTCATTAACCCATTATGTAACCCATTATATGTTGGAGTAAATGCATTTTTTTTTATTTAAAATGTGTGTAAAATATGAAGAACCCACCCGGGTGGGTTTCAGTATACTAGGTATGTAAAAAGCTTTAGGAGTGCGAAGGTTAATAGTGCTCAAATGTTCCATTATGTTTTGTTTATTATTTACCGTTGTCATTTCTGCGTTAACAATGCTGATTTAAAGTGGAAATATAACTGGCACAATTTACTTAAAATAGGCAGTAGTCGTGTAGATTTAATTCAAAGCAATAAATATTTTTCGTAGTTCAAAAATAAATATAAAAAGTTAAAAAATTTTTAAAATGGGATCAGGAAAACATACCACAGGTGAGGAAAGGCGGATCATATGGAAAATGTATGAAGATGGCAAATTTCTGACAAGTCAGAAGAAGACTAAACGAGGCAAATTTGTTTGGGCGTATTTCCAGAAAAAAGCCCCTACTCTCAAAAAAAAATATTTCAAAACGACTAACCTTCGCCAGAACCCATAAGGAAAATCCCATTAGTTTTTGGAAAAACGTGTTATGGAGTGACGAAACAAAAATTAACCGGATAGGACCAGATGGCAGAATCTTTGTTCGTCGTCCTGAAGGGCAAGAGTTTAATACTCGGTACACTCAGAAGACGGTAAAACATGGAGGTGGCAGTATTATGGTTTGGGGTGCATTTTCTTGGCATGGCGTAGGTCTGCTTATAAAAATCAGTGGAAAAATGGCCAAGTTTCAGTATTTAGATATTTTAAAAAACCATATGGAGCCATATGCCTTCAACTCCATGCCAATAAAATGGAAATTCATGCAAGAAAATGACCCCAAACACTCCTCCAAACTAGTAAAAAAATGGTTTTGTGCGGAGAAGATTGATGTTTTGGATTGGCCAGACCAGAGCCCTGACTTAAATCCAATAGAGAACCTGTGGAATGAAGTCAAGGTTGAAATCGCCAAGAAAAATTACAAAAATATGGACGAACTGTGGTCGGCCGCACAGGAAGCTTGGTACGTCATCCCCAAAACAAAATGCCAAAAACTAGTGGAAAGTATGGGTCGCAGGTGCGAAGCTGTCATCAGAAACAAAGGCCACAGCACTAAATATTAACGGTAAAATATTTGTACATTCCAAAAAATTTAACAAATGTAATATTAAAACCATTTCTTCTCTTTTTTTAAGATTGTGCCATTTATGTGTCCAGCTCATTTCATAATGATAATATTTTATTTGCATTAATGAATTTCAATTAAAATTTATAGCAATATTAAATATACATAATACACATTTGGAAAAACAAAAACTTGTTGGTTGTTAATAGTATTTGCAATATAGTAGCATAAGAAAGAATTCATGGTAAAATGTGCCATTTATATGTCCATAGCTGTATGTCCATTTGGGTGCTCCAAGCTTGTATGGAGGAAAATAAATTTTGAGTTTTTCACCGGGCTACCCCCTGGAAATATTTATTTGGGTATAAAACTACGTCCCCCAAAAAATTAGGATAATCGGATATGGGGAAGACTTGCCGGATCGGCCCTGAAATTTGGAACACGAATTACAAGGGGTAAATATGACTTTTTGTGGATTTTCTCTAAAACATTGATATTTTGAAACTAATTCGAATTAAAAACATTAAATAATCGTGATTTCGAGTGAATTCTTTTTGTAAAAAAGCAATAAAAAACTTAAATCGGTTAAAAAACCGATTAAAAAATTTAAAATTGTAGATTTGAAAATAGTGTTTAAGAATTCTGACCTTCTTGGCACTAATTTAAAACGAGTTAGAAATACACAATAGAAAAAAAATACTTCTTATTTTATAGAATAAAAAAATTGTTTCTGTAGTAGATTATTTCAATAATCTATAATAATGATGCGACACATCATTTGCCTGAGGAAATTGTAATAACTCGGCTGTTTTTCAACCGATATAAGTTTTTATTGCTTTATTACAAAAGAATTCACTCGAAATCACGATTCTTTAATGTTTTTAATTCGAATTAGTTCTTAAATATACACAATCATATTTTCCCCTTATAATCCGTGTTCCGAAATTCACGGCCGATGCGGCACGCCTTCCCGATGTTCGATTATCCTAATTTTTTGGGGGACGTAGTTTTACACCCAAATAAATATTTCCAGGGGATAGCCCAATCAAAAACTCAAAAAAAAAATTTTTAGAGACCCTAATGTCCATATATGATCGTATAAGGTCAAATTACGGATCCAAGCATATATGGAATCATATATGAACCCATATATTCGATAATATATCATCCCGGTTATATGGAATTTCGAAGTACGGGCTGGAAGCATATATACGTTCTAATCAGGACATCAACAATAAACAATAAACTCGGTTCAAGCTAAAGTCGACTTAAGCGATTATGACGCAGATATAATACACATTATTTAAATTTTGTTACCTTGTCGTATTCCAGGGAGCTACCTTAACTTCATCATCAAGTTTTAACTGAGACTCTTCATCATCATCTTCTTGAGGGGCAAATAGGAATTTCTCACCATAACCAGCATCCTAAAAATAATATAAATTTAAAATAATCTTTTACAGTGAAGACGGAATTTCTAGTCAACATCTACCTTTAACCTTTGTTCTGCCGCAATCATACTAAAATAAGCACAACATTGTTCGGGAGAAACCATAGAACGGATTTCTTCTTCTGATGGCAAACGAAATTCAGGTTTAATAACCCACCAATTAGAATCCATACCAGTCCGTTTAAAGTCAGCACACTGTTTTAATCTTTTACGTATACTACTCTCAGAATGGGCTGGGAAAGCCCGTTTAATATCGTCCATACGTATACGTCTAGGATTATCTCTGCTTTTCCAAAACAAACGATATATAAATACTTGTAAGAAATCTCGGGTAAAATTATTAGCTCTTTTTGAATTAGGTCCTGGTACCTCATATAGAGGACATTCTTGACCTACTGTAAATAGAGCATTAAATTCTCTTATCCAATAGTTATTACGAGTACGTATGACTAAAAAGTCTGTTTGATTGACATTATGTGGATAAATAGGGGCACGATACATATTATTTTCCAAAGCCTGTATACATTGACCTGGATGTAAAATACCCAAGAAAGGGCTGGTGTGTGCAATTGCAGTTTCACCATATTTAAAATCTTGAGGAGCATTATCCTTTGTTGCTTTACGTTTATAGTAATTTTTTATTTTGGAACACATACCAACTTGATTCATTAATGGAGGATGTTCTTCACAAAATTCTACCAATATAATATCACCATCTTTACCACTTAAATCTTCCGGATTACGCATAAAGAAAACATCACCACCTCCGGACGCAATACGTTCAGCATCTCGTTGTTTGGCTTTTTTAATAATATGCTTAAGCAAAGGTAACACCGAATGCGATACCGATTGCGATTGAGCACCATATGAATATTTCTTTAAAGGAGGACGATGGAATGCTCTTAATTTCATAGGTCCCATATGTGTGGGTACAAATGGTGATCTCAGTTCCACCACGGGCGTTGAATGTTGTATTAAACTGCCACCTCCCACTTTTAGACGTAGTGTAGGCTCAGTCTTAGGCATATAATAACTATCATTAGATATATTAAATGGATCTCTATCAGGAGATTTTGGTGGCGGAGGTGGTGTGTCTTCAGCTAATACATTTATAACACCAGCCTTACCCAGTAGAATTTTAGACTTCTTAACATGAGGATGTGGTATTTTTATTTTAGGTGGAGGTCCAGTATTTTTATTAATCTTTGAAGGATCAATATCATCGGGTATACCCAAAATTATATTTTCATCATTTGGATCTAGTGTTAAAACTTTAGGCTTTGGTATTTTTGTCATTTCCTCAGCATCCCAAATAATTTCATCTTCCCATTTACTGTATATTAATTCTTCATTTTCGACTGGGAAAATACTATACCATGTGTCATCAACAGCTTCTGGTGGTTTCGTGGGTAAACTGAAGATAAACAAATGACATTTATTATATTGAAAACAGACAAAAAGTTTCGGCAAAAGTGCAGTTTATGGGGTTACGTCAAAAAAATAAATATATACATACATTAGACTGTCCCTTAAAATAGCGATTTGTCGATTTTCGTTCATTACACCCCCCAGTTTTATTGGAAATGGTCCCAAATGGAACAAATCGATTTTTTTTTTTTTGGAAAACGTTAACCCGTGCCGATAGTTGGACGAAAATGGCCCATTTTGGAAAAAAAGTATATTACTATTAAAAATTCCCAAAATTCTAAATTTCGAAAAAAAATTATTTTTTATTTCACTTATTCATTAAATGTAGTCAAAATTATTCAGATAGGGAATTGTGACTTCATCGGATATCATTAACCCACTTTTGCCTGGAATCAAAAATGACCCACGAATTTGATAAAAATGCAAAAACGTGTTTTTTTAAAATTAATTTTAAAGATTTTTTAAAATGCCCAATTTGGAGATGTCGATTGATATTTGTATCATGCAATAGTTGATATGAAAGAAAAAAAAATAAATTGGAAAAATGATAATTCGAATTTGTGTTTGGAGCGACTGCTTTCCAGGACATTTTACAAAAATTGCTCATTTTATCAAAAATTTAAAAAAATTTGAATGTTTTCATCAAATTTTACACAGTTTTCGGAAAAGCTTCACTTAAATTTGTTTAGACTATAATTATCTTTATATTTGTTTGAAAAATCTTTAACCCTTAGTGGTCTAGGGTCAGAAAAGACCCATGAAACCTAATATTAATTATGACTACGACATTGTAAAGACATCAAATTGATTAAAAAAAAATCTCAACTGGATAAAATTAATTATTTTATATAACGTGATCCATATGGGGTTATTTTTTATACTTTTGGCAAAAAACGACCCACTAGGAAATTTACAGAATAACACCTTTCATAATTTTCGGAAAAATATCACTTCCAATGGATCAAAAAAATATTTTTCCCACATGATAAAAATTATTACTTTGTGTAACTTGATCCATATAGGGTTAATGTTTTCACTTTTGGGGAAAAAATACCCACTTGGAATTTTACAGAATAACGTCTTTCCGAATAGAAAACAATAAATGCATAATAAACAAAGCTTTTAATTTGAATCTAATATGATTACAAAACAAAAATTGCTATTGACATACGGACACTTTCTACCCCACCTTTTTAACCCTTAAAAATAAGATTGGGTCTATAGAGAATTATGTTTGTTCGTTAACTTTGTACCCTCTATCGCATATCCCAATTTAATAAAAATCTGATAAATGTTATTCTGTAAATTTCCTAGTGGGTCTTTTTCTGTGAAAGGTGAGAAAATTAATCCTATATGGATCAAGTTACACAAAATAATAATTTTTATCAAGTGGGAAAAAGATTTTTTTGATCCATTGGAAGTGATATTTTTCCGAAAATTATGAAAGGTGTTATTCTGTAAATTTCCTAATGGGTCGTTTTTGGCCAAAATTATAAAAATTAACCCCATATGGATCACGTTACATAAAATAATTATTTTTATCTATTTGAGATTTTTTTAATCAATTTGATGGCTTTACAATCTCATAGTCATAATTAATATTAAGTTTCATGGGTCTTTTCTGACCCCAGGTCACTAAGGGTTAACGATTTTTTAAGCAGATGTAAAGATAATTATACTCTAGCTAAATTTAAGTGATATTTATCCGAAAACTTTGTAAAATTTGATGAAAACATTGAAATTTTTTATATTTTTGACAAAATAAGCAATTTTTGTAAAATGGCCTGGAAAGCCGTCGCTCCAAACACAAACTCGAATTATCATTTTTCCAATTTATTTTTTTTCTTTAATATCAACTATATGGTTGATTATATGGTACAAATAGCAATCGACATCTCGAAATTGGGCATTTTAAAAATCTTTAAAATTAATTTAAAAAAAAAAAAGTTTTTGCATTTTTATCAAATTTGTGGGTCATATTGGATTCCAGGCTAAAGTGGGTTAATGATATCCGATGAAGTCAAAATTCCATATCTGAATCATTTCGGCTATATTAAATGAATAAACGAAATAAAAAATAATTTTTTTCGAGATTTAGAATTTTGGGAATTTTTAATATTAGTAATACACTTTTTTTTCCAAAATGGGCCATTTTAGACCAACTTTCGGCACGGGTTAACGTTTTCCAAAAAAAAATTAATTTCTTCGATTTTGGACCATTTCCAATAAAACTGGGGGGTGTAATGACAAATCTATTTTTAAGGGACACTCTAAAAATAGAGTGTCCCTTAAAAATAAATAAGGGGGTCATATACATATGTATATAACCCCCTCTGAAATTAACTGCCTGATTTTATAAAAAGAATCACACGAATTCGTTGAAACATTTTTGTGAAAAACACAAACTTAGAAACATTTATCTTTAAATTTTTTTAACCGCATTTGTTTTACATAGAAGTCCTAACAATTTTGTGTAAAAATTTTGAATCAAAAACGTTTTTAAATTAGTGTTTTTCACACAAATTGTTATTTTTTACACAATACTTTATTTTTCGATCAATGGTATAGATTTTTCGCTAAATTTCTTTAAAGTTTGGCGGTTTACCATTTAGTTTTTTATATACAAAAATTTTGAAATGCAATCAAAATAATTTTTTGTGGTGAATTGTAGGCACAGGACCTGTATTCATATTTAGGCTTAAAATTTGATGCATAAAACTTGATATTAAAACCACTGTTCGCGTTTTAGATGGATTTTTACAGTTTTTTAAGGTTTTAGCAATTGAATTGCTGAAAGCAAAATCGACCTTAATAAATGATATGGCTTAGTAAAGAAGCATTTAAAAGGAAAATATGTCAACAAAAAAATGTAATCACCCCGTGAAAAAACGATTAGATTCAAAGAAGTTAGGTTTGATCCAATTGTATCTATTCATATTAGAGAGTGAATAACAACGTATAAAATTAGATTTGAGTTTCTCTGCGATTCCGATTTTCAAAATTTTCGTGTTCGTTGTCTTATATATTAATATCCCAAAATATCTTTTCTCTTATATCATTTTACATGCCATATACAAATACATATACTTGATCAAATTATATCTTGTTGAAGATAAATTTGTATATTGCTTTGAACAACATTTTATAAAACTAAATGTGACCCACGACCAAAAATATTTTAGATAAAATTATTTACTATCTCGAATCGAACAAAATGTGTATTGATTTAAATCAGGGATGGAAAAGCTCGCTCGCTCGGGCTCTTGCTCTTTTCAAAAAAAGAGCAGAGCCCAAAAAAAGCTCGCTCTTTTTTTTTAAACGAGCTAAAAAAATTTAGCTCCTCAATTTTTTAAAACAAGCGAGCTCAATGATTACGCTCAAAAAATGAAAAAGAGCTTCACAAAAAACAAAACGCTCTTTTCCAAAAAATAAATCGAGTATTATGAAAACGTAAGCTCTTTTCAAGTAAATTTGAAAACTCTTTTGGCTTGTTTACAAAAAAAAAAAATAAATTAAATATTTAGATATTAAATACAGCATTTCCAATAGAATTTCAAAATAAATGTTAAAAATTGTTAACTAAATAGATATGTAAGGGACTAAAATACAATATAGTTGTTTGCAGAATGTAAGTTGCTGATTAAGTTTTTAATTCAATTTTTGCACCATAAGGTATTTTTTCGCGTTCCGCCATTATTTTGCAATTTTGTAAGTTCGGTTTTTTAAAATTTATAATCTTGCGACTATAATACCCACTTCATAAAATAAAGTTTGGCGGCTAGTTGAAAAAAATAAAAATCGCGAAAAAAATTTCCAAAAGGGAAAATTTTTCCATCAATATATTTGCTTGCAGAATCTAAATCGCTGATTAAGTTTTTTAATTAAATTTTTGCACCACAAAGTCTTTTTTCGCGTTCTGCCATTATTTTGCAATTTTTTAAGTTTCGTTTTTTTTAATTTATAATTTAGGGACTATAAACCTACTTCGTAAAACAAAGTTTGGCGGCTAGCTGCAAAAAAAAGAAATCGCGAAGAAATATTTGCAAAAAGAAAATGTTTTCATAAATATATTTGTTTGCAGAATGTAAGTTGCTGATTAAGTTTTAAATAAAAATAAGTTTTAAATAAAAGGTCTTTTTTTAGCGTTCCCCATTATTTTGCAATTTTTTAAGTTCGGTTTTTTAAAATTTATAATTTAGGGACTAAAATACCCATTTCATGAAACAAAGTTTGGTGGCTAGGTGCAAAAAATAATCGCGAAAATAATCGGGAAAAAAAAATTTGCAAAAAAGAAAATTTTTCCATCAACATATTTGTTTGCAGAAAGTAAATAGATGATTAAGTTTTTTAATAAAATTTTTGCACCATGAAGTCTTTTTTCGCGTTCCGCCATTATTTTGCAATTTTTTAAGTTCGCTTCTTTTAAATTTATAATTTAGGGACTATAACACCTATTTCGTAAAACAAAGTTTGGCGGCTACTTGCAAAAAAAATCGTTAAAATAATCGGGAAAAAAAAAATGCAAAAAGGAAAATTTTTGCATCAACATATTTGTTTGCAGAATGTAATTTGCTGATTAATTTTTTTAATAAACTTTTTGCATCTAAAGTCTTTTTTCGCGTTCCGCCATTATTTTGCAATTTTTTAAGTGTGTTTTATTTGAATTCATAATCCAGGGAATACAATACCAATTTCATAAACCAAAATTAAATTCTCAGTTTAAAAAACAAAATCGCGAAAAAAAATTTTTACAAAAAAGAAAATTTTTCCATCATTGTATTCGTTTGCAGAATGTTAAGCGCTGATTCAGTCTTTTAATTAACTTTTTCTACCATAAAGTCTTTTTTTGCGTTCCACCATAATTTTGCAATTTTTTAAGTGCGGTTTTTTAAAATTTGAAATCTGGGGACGTTAACACCCAACAAAGTTTGATGGTTTGTTGCAAAGAAGAAAAATTGCATTTTTTTGAACCACAAAGCACATTCCGCCATTATTTTGTAATTTTTTACGTGTGGGTTTCTAAAATTCAAAATCTAGAGACTATAATACTGCTGGATATAGTGTAACTAAGTTACCGTTTTTGTTTTTTATAATAAGTAACTTATTTTAATGGGAGCGAGCTTTTTTAGCGGCTCGATTTCAAAAAACTCAATTAAATTTCTTTAAAGAGCTGCTCGATAAAAAAAGCTCTATGAAATTTTTTATACGAGCTGCTCGATTTAAAAAACTCTATTCAGTTTTGTAAACTAGCCTTTTCATTTTTATAAGCTCTTTATTTTTTTTAGTTGCGAGCTTTTTTTATTTGAGCAGCTCTTTTAATTTTGGCTTCCGAGCTTTTTAAAAAAATGTATATATTTTTGGCTCGCTCCGAGCTTTCTTTCCATCCCTGATTTAAATACAATTATATACTTTTGCGTAAAATAATAAATAATAAAGTTTTCTTCACAAGGTAAATGAAAAATTTTCTTAAACTAGATGAAAAAGCTTCATATAATTTATGAATCCAGTTTTCATGAAACTTTTTCATTAAGTGTATGAAACTGTTAGTAAATAAAATGAATATTTTCACAACATTTTATGAAAAATTCCATTAATTCAATAAAAAGTTTCAGTTGCCGAGGCCCAGTGAAAATTCATCGGTTTTATACAAAAATTTATTAATATCATTCAGATAATTCTCTCAGTTAATTAATTGGTTGTTTTTTTCCTACACTACAAAATTTAATGCAGTTGAATAAGACCAAAACTCCTATAAAATTGGATGAAATTATATCCATTCAAATATCTTTTTTATTCTTTTATATACAATTTGATTAATCCATTTTCAGGATGAAATTTTATATAGTTTAGTATGATGCCAAATAAAAAAAGATATGCTACCGAATAAATTTTTTTTCACGGGACGTTAAAATCTCGATTTTTAAAAAATTTTGTATGGCAGCAATTTTAGCTTTCAAAGCAAGCATAGCTTTCCAAGATGTCCCCAAGTCCAACTTTTAGTATAATATGGGGTCACCTCTAAAAACTGTTGTTGCAAAATTTCAAAAAAGTTTTCATTTGCAAAAGTTATGGCAATAAATACATTTTTTACTAAGGTTAGTATCGTACTAAAGACACTTTACTATCTTAAAATGTCGTTTAGTACCTAATCATGTGGACAATGTTCAAGCATGTCCTATTTTCAAGGATATTCAATAAAAAAAACAAATCTTTGAATCTTTTTTAAAGAGATGTTTGTGATTGAAATGTCAAACTTACATATCTTAATCTAGAGTCGCTTTAAGTGACCACGTGTTACAGATTTTTTTAGAAATTCAATGTGGTGGAAACAATCTGGCATGTGATGAAAATCGATCGTTTTTGAAATTTCAATCCTGAATATTTCGCATTATTTTTAATTTAAAAGCAATAAAAAGACGTAAATCGATATACCTGATACAAATAAAGCTGTTAAAAACAATTTTAAACCTCTTTGCCTTTTCTATTCATCATTTAATTTTTGATTTTTAACCAAATCGATCGAAATCAAAACATTATCACACAAGTGCTTATACTTTTCTGCACACAAGTATGACAAAAAGTATGCTGAAATTGTCTGGTTGTCATAAAAGTATAAAAAAAAATCTTTTCAGTGTTCAGACTGTTATCGACACATACAACAAATAAATTAAAGCAGTTATTTTTTCTTCTATTATTACTTTTTTTCACCACTAGTTGTTTTTAATCTTTGTTTAACATTTATTTGTGAATAACACAATACTTGTGTTGAGACAAGTGGTAACTTTATGAAATATTTCAAAAAATAAATCTTGTCAAAAAAGTGTGACCGTATTTTAAAATGTGTGCACATATTTTGACATGTGTGTAACGAACAGTGTTCACACTATTATACATTTTCGTTATACAACACATTTCTGACATGTATAACACACTTGTGTGATAATCTAAACGGGGCTTAAGTGGATATAGTTTGGAATTTTGCAAATTTCATAAATTTTGCACGGTGCTCTGGACCAAACTTTGTCACACGCTTTTTTGTCGGAATAACTTTTTTTGCGAAAAAAAAAAGTTACTATAAAATTTTATTTAGGATCAGCCTATATTTACATTTTTCTTAAAAAAATTACAGACACGCGTATTTCAATAAAATATTTTATTTAATAATAAACCTACAAAAAAACTTTTATTGAATTGGGGTAACTCAAAAATTTTATTAAAATTTGGTCCAGAGCACTGTGAAAAATGTATTAAATTTGCAAAATTCTAACCTATATCCACTCAGCGATGATCTATTTGTCAAAAGAAAAGTTTGGTATCAATATTGCCCTATTTAGAATATATTGTTTCCACCACATTGAAACTCGTGTTCACTTAAATCGACCATATAAAGGGTTTTTCAACAAGAGCGCTACAAAAGTTTTTTTAAATAAAACAAAAACGGTTTTGGATATCAATGAAATTCTTTATTTCTGTGAAAGTACGTTCGATGCCATTAGTATGGAAATCGATCTCTTTTGCATGGCCACCACGGGCACGCTTGCAGAAGTCCAGACGCTGAACCCAATTTTCGACGGTTTTCAAGCATAAATCGGCCGATACTGCTGCAATTTCACTTTCGATATTAGTACGAAGTTCATCAATCGTCGCTGGCTTGTTGGCATAGACCATAGATTTGACGTAGCCCCACAGCAAATAGTCCAACGGCGTCAAATCGCACGACCGAGGCGGCCAATCGACTGGACCATTTCGTGAGATAACACGTTCTCCAAACTTGGTTTGCAATAAATTGATTGTGACATTCGCTGTGTGGCTTGTGGCGCCGTCCTGTTGGAACCACATATCCTCCAAGTCCATATCATCCAATTGGGGCCAAAAATATTCGGTTATCATTGAACGGTAGCGATTCCCATTCACAGTAACGTGCCGGTCTTGATAATCACGGAAGAAGTACGGCCCAATGACGCCGCCGGCCCATAAACCGTTTATTGACGAAGCCATTCAGCCAGAAATGAGGCTCATCGCTGAAGATGATTTTTCGATGAAAATCCGAATCATTTTCAAGTTGTTGCTCAGCCCAATTCACGAACATACGACGCTTCTGGTGGTCAAGCGGCTTCAGTTCTTGCGTCAATTTGATCTTGTAAGGATGTAGGCCAAGATCTTTTCGCAAAATTCGCCACAACGACGTCACAGAGATGCCCAACGCTTGAGAACGACGTGTGAGAGACACATTTGGGCTTTCTTCAACTGAAGCCTTAGCGGCAGCAATATTCTCGACACTACGGGCACTTCTTTGCTCACTGGCACGGGAACATTTTGTACTGTGCCTGTGGATTCAAATTTTTCCACTAGACGCTCAATTGTTGATCTGCTAGGACGATTATGACAACCATAAATTGGACGTAGCGCTCTTAACGTTGAGGCCACTGACTCCGAATTTCGGTAGTAAATTTTAATAATTTCGACTAGTTGTTAGCTCGTATATCATTCCATCATGAAATGGCAAACCTTACTGAAGAGAAATGTCAAAAGAGCGGCAAGAAATATGGCGTCGTTTGCTGTCCCTGTCTTTCTACTTTTGTAGCGTCCCTGTTGAAAAACCCTTTATTATGATATGTAAGTTTGACATTTCAATCACAAACTTCTCCGACCAAAAGAGTAAAAAATTTGTTTTTTTATAGAATAACCTTGAAAGTAGGACATGTCTGGATATGCTTGAACATGTAATATATGTATAGTATATTAATAAAAATGTTCACTTATTTCCAATCAGCTGTTTAATGTTGATAAATAACACTCTGCTAGTTGAAAAATCCTACAAAATCCGGGACACCCGGTGCGTAAACCTAATTTGAGTACGCTGACTCCAGTGGTGCAAGCCATTTTTCTAGATTAGCTCTTGTGCTTGGAAATTATGGTTCCAAGGACCCCAAAAAACCCGATTTTTCTAAATGTTCGACCATTTATTTTTATCCGGGTTGTTTGTTATTCTCCCAATCAACATTGGGTTAAAAATGATCAATATCGGTGCAGCGGTTCAAAAGTTGTGAGTGAAAATATAAGGATACTTCGAAATTTCCTATACAAAATGATACATTTTATTGCTTTGTTAAATGGTTGTAAAATGTATTGAACTTTGTATTGAAATAGTTGTATGGAGATTTTTAAGGTATCCTTACATTTTCAATCACAATTTTTGAACCGCCGTAGAGGAACAAATAACCTCCCGATTAAAAAAGATGATGTGGTGACATATATAATTTGATATAATACAATAACTAATCGGATACAATTTAGTCCGAAAAATGGTGAATGCAATTGTATCTACGTGGATCAAATTGGATTTAATTTAATTTCTTTATTTATAACAATAACCTAGCCTGAAGGCCATAATCGGTACAAAATTCTACTAAAAGTAACAAAACAAGCAATAAAATTTGTTTAAAATAAAAATAAAAAAATAAACATTATATGTATAATTTTATAACAATGCAAATATAAAATTACGTTGTTAGCGTGCCTTAAAGTTTTTTTAAATTCGCTTTTTATTTAAAGTACAGTTTTTATATAGTAAAAGCCTTCACCCAGTCACCATAAATAAATAATTCTGCACAACAATGGGTTTAAAATAAATAAATAAATATTTGATCACTTTTTCTCATGAAAGTGGATTGTTAGTAATGAATCCATAATAAATTGCAATATACGTGTGTATGTTAAGATAATTTGGTAAAGTGCGAACTTAGGTAGATAGACCCGTAAGTAGTTTTGTTCATTTGTGTTTTGAATGAAAATAAATAACGTAAAGCAGGGTTGTTACCGTGCCTTAAAGTTTTTTTTTTAATTCCAGTTTATGTAAAGGTAGACCTGGCAATTCAAGTAAATTCACAAATTCAGTTGGAAAATTTACTGCGTCGGTTTCTTCCACCTGTGCTTCGTTACATGAAGTTTAAATATCGGAATATATAAGTTCCATTCCTTTTCTAAGGTTTTTTCTCTTTTAGAAAATTTGTTTAACTTTTTCGAGAGTATGTTTCAATGCTACATAAGTTTCATATTCCGTGGATAGTGTTTGAACAGGTAATTCCCTCTTCTAATCCATTTGCATTGTCTATAATTTCAATTCCACTCGTTCAACGTTTATATCCATTTCGTTCCACTTGTGTAGTGTTTCAATTCCACTCGTTTCCTATTTAGTTTCTTAATTTTAGTGTTCCATATACACTTGTTCTTTAAGTTTTAGGTTTCTAGCTAAAGACGCAGACGTTAAGAGGGGGGCAATTTTCCCCTTTTGAACCACCATTTTTACCACGTTCCTGTCCAAAGTCCTAGAGATGCCTTGTTGATAAGTTAGCCCACACTCCAAGGAAAACATATTATATATTACAGGTTTCTAGCCGAGGGGTTCGATTAGGCCATCAAGGGGGCCATCATTATTCCATTTTTACCCCTCCCGGTAGGAATTTCCAAAAATTCCGTCTTAGAGGACGTCTGCGTTGGAGGAGGAACCTACTACATGCATAATTTTAGGTCTCTATATCCAGCAGTTTGGCCAGTTTTCTCCCTTTTTACCCCTCCCGCTATGAATTTCCAAAAATACCGTCTTAGGGGACGTCTACGTTGGAGAAGGAACCCAAATACTGCTCCCTAGATCCAGCAGTTTGGCCAGGCGCTTAAGGGGGAGACTTTTCCTGTTTTTGACCCTACCTGTGGAAATTTCCAAAAATCTCATCTTAGCGGATGTCTACAATAGAGGAGGAACTTTAATACCAAACTTCAACTTCCTACCTCCAGCGGTTTGGGCAGGCCTTTAAGCGGCACTTTTCGCTTCATTAATCCCCATTTTTGCAATGTCCCTGTCCAAAAAGCACCTTCCCGGTAAGTGAGCCCATACTCCAAGTAACATATGTTTTACATTTCAGGTTTCTAGCCAACTTTTACTATTTGTGCCCCTCTCGGTAGGAATTTCCGAAAATCCATCGACAGGGAATTTCAGCTTCCTAGTTCCAGCAGTTTGAGCAGGCTGTCAAGGGGGACACTTTTTCTTTTTTTGTCCCTCCCGGTTGGAATTAGGCTGGAAGAGGAACCTAAGTACCGAATTTCAGCTTCCTAGTTCCAGCAGTTTGGACAGGTCGTTAAGGGGCAACTTTCCCTTTTTGAGCCCCCATTTTATAACGACCCTGTCCAAAATTAAAAAAAGTATCTTTCTAATAAGTTTGCCCTTACTCCAGGGACCCACATTTTAAGCTTCAGGTT
This sequence comes from Leucophora obtusa, assembly GCA_949987735.1. Lineage (NCBI taxonomy): Eukaryota > Metazoa > Arthropoda > Insecta > Diptera > Anthomyiidae > Leucophora > Leucophora obtusa. Next base: position 114,273,433 of record OX465295.1, on the reverse strand, counting down.
TCTAAACGAAGGGGTTTTTACCGGCCCCCAAGGTGAGGCTTTTCTTCTTTTTGCCCCTCCCTTTAGGAATTTACAAAAATTCCATCTTCGCGGCTATCTGCGATGGATGAGGAACATTCATACCAAATTTCAACTGCATTGCCTAAGCGGTTTGGGCAGGCCGTTAGTGGGGACATTTTTCCCTTTCAACCACCATTTTTACTATGTTCCTGTTCCAAAATAGAAAAATTACGTTACCGGGAAGTTAGTCCTACTCCAAGGAATACATATTTAAAATTTTAGGTTGGCCAAAAGGGATTGGGCAGGCCGTCATGGAGGAGACTTTCCCCTTATTTCCCCTCCCGATAGGAATTTCAAAAATTCTGTCTAAGCGGACGCCTACACAGAAGGAAGAACTCACATTCCGAATTTGCTTTTGGGATATCCTATAGGGAATTAGTCGATGTCTACTACAGTGGAGGAACCTTTATACCAAATTTCAACTTCTTACCTCCAGGGGTTTGGGCAGGCACTTTTCCATTTGTGAGACTGTTTATTGGGAGACTTTTCCCCTTTTTGCCCGTTCCGGTAGGAATTTCCAAAAATCCCGTCTTAGCGCACGTCTATGCCGAATATCAAGAAACCTTGTTTTAGTGGAGATATCCGTGGGGGTTTTTTTGAAATTATACATATATTATTTTAAATGGTACTTTTTGGAAAAACGAAATTTTTTGGAAAAAGATACTTTGTTTTTACAAAGTCTTTATTTGTACTTTTTTTAGAAAAGGTATTTTTTTTTTAAAAAGGTATTTTTTTTGGAAAAAGGTACTTTTTTTGGAAAAAGGTACTTTTTTTGGAAAAAGGTACTTTTTTTGGAAAAAGGTACTTTTTTTGGAAAAAGGTAGGTTTTTTGGGAAAAGGTACTTTTTTTGAAAAAGGTACTTTTTTTGGAAAAAGGTACTTTTTTGGAAAAAGGTACTTTTTTGGAAAAAGGTACTTTTTTGGAAAAAGGTACTTTTTTTGGAGAAACGTACTTTTTTTGGAAAAAGGTACTTTTTTTTGGAAAAAGGTACTTTTTTTGGAAAAAGGTACATTTTTTGGAAAAAGGTACTTTTTTTGGAAAAAGGTACTTTTTTGGAAAAAGGTACTTTTTTTTGGAAAAATGTACTTTTTTGGAAAAAGGTACTTTTTTTGGAAAAAGGTACTTTTTTGGAAAAAGGTACTTTTTTTGGAAAAATAATGCCTGAAAAATTAAGCATTAAGTGAAATTACTTCAAAAAGTTTCTTCTTGAACGTATCAATCGATAAATTAAAAGTCTTTAAGTTAGGTGGTAATTTGTTGTATATTCGAGCAACACTTACAAAAAAAGATCGGCCTAACAACGGTGTAAGCTTTGGAATAACTAATTGTCTATTCCTATTAGATCTACCAAATTCAAACATATCAACCAAGAACAACGGCATTTGCAATTGAAACACTTTATAGAAATGCATAATATTCCTAATTTGAACAAGGTTATCAAATGAACATCCTAAAAATTCCAAAACATACGACAAAATATGATGACGCAATCTAAGAGAGTATAAATATCTCATAACACGATTGAAAGCCAACTTTATCTTCTTCATTACATAAACCAAAGCCCCCGAATAGACTTCCATATAAAAAAATTGTCATAATTAAGGCATGGACAATAGACCGTACCTCAAAAAAAAAGTTCGCCGTACACCCTCCAATATAATGTATTTTTGGAAGGCGATTTCAAAAAAAAAATTTTTTTTTTTTGCCTACCGTAGTGGTCGCCTTTTTTAATTTTTTGTGTGATATATCGATTTTTTTGCCGCGAGGAGACCAGTGTTTTGCTCTAAGGTTTTTTGCATCAGTATATGTGACGCGCAAAATAGAAAGGGACCTGAGGTTAAAAAAATCAATTTTTTTTTTTTGGTACACCAAAGATACACGTATTTAAATCTTTAAAATGGCTCTCCTGAACAAAACCCTTTTTTTTACCCTTAGGTCCCTTTCTATTTTGCGCGTCACATATACTGATGCAAAAAGTTTCGTTTTGGCAAATTTTTTTCGCGAATCGCCCAAATTTGTTATATGAAATAGGCATTATAGTCCCTAGATTACAAATTTAAGGAAACCGCTCTTAAAAAATTCAAAAACAATGGTGGGACGCGAAAAAAGACTTTATGGTAAAAAATTTAATCAAAACACTTATTTAGCGATTTACATTCTGCAAACAAATATATTGATGTAAGAATTTTCCTTTTTGAAAATTTTTTTTCGCGATTTTTTTCGCGGTTTTTTTTTAACTAGCTCCCAAACTTGCTTGTATGAAATGGGCATTATAGTCCCTAGATTACAAATTTTAAGAAACCGCACTTAAAAAATTCAAAAATAATGGTGGGACGCGAAAAAGACTTTATGGTAAAAAAATTTAATTAAAACACTTATTCAGCGATTTACATTCTGCTAACAAATCTATTGATGTAAGAATTTTCCTCTTTGAAATTTTTTTTTTCGCGATTTTTTTCGCGGTTTTTTTTTAACTAGCTCCCAAACGTTCTTGTAAGAAACGGGTTTTATAATCACTAGAATATAAATTTTAAGAAACCGCACTTAAAAAACTCCAAAATAACGGCGGGACGCGAAAAAGACTTTATGGTAAAAAAATTTAATTAAAACACTTATTCAGCGATTTACATTCTGCAAACAAATCTATTGATGTAAGAATTTTCCTTTTCGGTTTTTTTTAACCCTCGAAGTGGCACATGGTTCTGGCCAGACATATTTCATTTTCATGCTTCAATTTAGCATACTTCTATTTTAGGTACATGGCTGTAATTTCAGGTAATCTCCCAAAATATTGTTGGCTTTCGATGTATAAATTAATAATTGAAAAAAAGTCCTTGGAACAGGACAAAAAAGCCAAATAAAAAATCTTCACCTTACTTTTGGTACATGGTGTCTGGCCAGACCCCTATGCATTTTGTATGAACGCATAGGCAAAGCACATGGCACGAGTTGGAAATTTGTATTTACTTTATTCTTTTATGCTTCTTTCTTTCTTCTGATTTTGTTTGTGAGTTAGTTATTCATTGAACGTTGAACAGTGAAGAAGTAATCTAGTTTTTGTGCGGTAATTTTGAACTTGTGAATAATTTTACGCAGGTAGATTTGTTGCGTTGTTAGTATATTATGGCTGATGAACTGGAATTTATTTATAATACACGCTTGCGTAGCGCGAATTTGCAACCCCAATTGTCAGAGGCATTAGTGCGTGATTTTCAAAGTCAGGTAGAAGCTGATAAAAATGATGATGTTTTTGAAAACGATGGTGACGACACTGCTGATTATGTGCCAGAAGATGATGCATCAGACATAGAAAATGATTTGGAAATTGAACCTAACGAACTTTATGATAGTGATGAAGACGTAGATGAAGAAGAAGAAAGTGGAAATGATGCTGAAGCAGCAAATGAAGTCGACTCAGGCTGTTTTTATGGTAAAGACGGTACTAAATGGAAAGAAACTGAACCCCCTGCTTCTCGTTTGCGCCAGCATAATATCATGCGTTTTCAATCTGGAACAAAAACTAGGCTCACCAATCAAGCTATTTTTCTCATTCAATATTACGTTCGTCATCATTAGTGAAACAAATCGGCATGGGCGAGAATCAATTAGAAAATGGAATGAAGAACATCCAGAGTCTACCCAAAGAAAATGGATTGATTTGACAAGCTCTGAGCTAGATGCATTCATTGGGATTTTGTTGGCTTCTGGTCTCAGCCATAATAATATGCAAGACTCCAGTATATTGTGGCGTTCTGATTCGCTGCCCATATTCCGTGCGGCTATGTCGCACAAACGATTCATTACTCTGTCCAGATATATTCGTTTCGATAATAGTCGTACGCGGGCATTCCGACAGCAAACAGATAAAGCAGCTCCTATCCGGGACCTTTGGAATTTTCTCAATGAAAATCTGCAAAATTATTATGAATCTTATGAAAATATCACCATCGATGAGCAGTTGTTTCCGTATCGTGGGCGCACAAAGTTCACCCAATATATCCTATCAAAACCTGCAAGGTATGGGATCAAAGTTTGGTGGGCATGCGATGCTAAGACTAAATTTCCATTGAAAGGAAAACTATACACTGGAAAGGAAGGAGACAATCGGGAGATAAATCAAGGTGAAAACGTTCTAATGTATTTCGCAAATTGTTACGCAAACAGCGGCAGAACAATTATTTCTGATAATTTTTTCACCTCATTGAACGGCGCTAAACGACTTGCTGCTATGGGACTGGCATTTGTTGGCACCATTCGAGCAAACCAAAGATGTCTTCCTAAGGAAGTTATGAAGAGCACCAGACGACCAATTCTTTCAAGTGTGTTTGGTTTTCATGAAAATCTTGTTGCACTTTGCAGCTACGTGCCCAAAAAAAATAAGGCAGTCAATTTAATTTCAACCGTGCATTACACGAAACATGTTGAAGGCGTAGCCATGAAACCGGAAGCAATTTTATTTTATAATTATAACGATGGATCAAATGCTAACTCATTACACAACAAAACGGTCAACCATACGCTGGACATACGCGTTTTTCTGCAACATGATTGATGTGATGGCATTGGCAAGTTACATTATATGTAAGCTAAATGATGAAAATACAAGAAAAGAAAGAAGACGCATATTTTTATATAAACTTGCAAAGCAATTGGTACTGGCCAACGTTGAAAATCGCATCAATAATCCGCACATTGTGGCTCAACCAACAACTCGTATAGCATTTGAAGCGTTCTTTGGGAGACCTCTCAATATAGCAAACCTTAATGAGGCTTCACGCAGTGGTCCAGACACATTAGCTGCCAAAAAAGATTGCAGAATTTGCCTGCAGCAAGGTGACAAAATACGCCGTAAGACACGCTTTTTTTGCTGCAAATGCAACAATCCTGTTTGTCAGCAACATTCAAAAGTAGATTATTTATGTTTTTGTTGCCTTCCGCAAAATTCTGAATAAAAAAATCAATGTATTCTTCATAATAATTTTCTATTTTGTCATAAACATTTATTACTTTACCCATAATAAAGAGAAATATATATAGAACAAAAAAAATGTTGCCCTTTTCATTCCAAAGATTTTTTCAGGTCTATTTTTTCTTCCTCAGGTAGCTAATAACATAGTAAAAAGAAATAGAAACACAAAATATAACAAATATTTTCCTATCTTAGTAAAAAATTTAACGGCAAACAGCCCTTATTTCCATACAAATGCATGTAAATGTATAGGGGTCTGGCCAGACACCATGTGCCAGAACTAAGGGCTCAAAATATGTGCCACTTCGAGGGTTAACTAGCCCCCAAACTTTGTTGTATGAAACGGGTATTATAGTCACTAGAATATAAATTTTAAGAAACCGCACTTAAAAAACTCCAAAATAATGGCAGGACGCGAAAAAAGACTTTATGGTAAAAGAATTGAATCAAAACACTTAATCACGATTTACATTCTGCAAGCAAATATATTAATGCAAAAATGTTCCTTTTTGAATTTTTTTTGTTTGCGATTTTTTTTTTTGCAATTTTTTTTTTTTCAACTAGCCACCAAACTTTGTTATACGTAATGAGTATTATAGTCCTTAGATTATAAATTAAAAAAAAACCGCACTTACAAAATTGCAAAATAATGGCGGATCGCGAAAAAAGACTATGGTACTAGAATTGAATTAAAAAACTTAATCAGCTAATTATGTTCTGCAAACAAATGTATTGATGCAAGAATTTTCCTTTACGCAATTTCTTTTCGCGATTTTTTTTTTGCAACTAGCCACCAAAACTTGGTATCAAATATGGATACCATAGGCCTCGGATTATGAACTAAAAAATGCTTTTAGTAATTTGTAAACCTAATATTTTTAAAATAAAAAACTTCGACAAAAACGGCATGTAATGAAAAACAAATGGGTGTTTCATTACTATGTAAAATTAGGTAAAAGTAATGAAAATTAAAAAAAGGTTAATTTTAATTTTCAAAACAAATGAAAATTAAAAAAAATATTCATTACCAATTTTTAACGCAATGGTATTAAAAAAAAAACGTTACCATTTCTTCAAAAAATGGTAATGATAAAAAAAGCTCCATTACCATTACATCAAGTAATGGTAATGAAAATGTAATGGTAATGATTTTAGCCCATCTCTGGGTACACCACTGAAAACAGGAAGAATCCAAGAACAAGAGCCATTACTGGACAAATATTGCTTTCTATCTGAAAGATAAGACGAGATTAATTTGCACGCAGAACCAGAAAAACCAAAATATCTGATTAACTTTCGAATCAAAAGCGAATGACTAATCCTATCGAAAGCTTTTGCTAAGTCCAAAGACAATAAAACACAAAGACCTCTGTCCGCTATTTTTCGCCTAATATTATCAGTTAGACCAATAGGCAACGATGTAGTACTATGGTTACATCTAAACCCAGATTGACAATCATGGAGCAGAAGATTATTATTAACATGGAACATTAATTGATCCTTCATATGGTATTCAACCATTTTCGATACGATTGGTAAAATAGAAATCGGCCTAAAGTTATCAGTATTACTAACCCCATTATTCTTCTTTATAGGAACAATTTTAGCAACTTTCCATAACATTGGGAAAGCAGACGTTTTTAAAATAGTGTTAACCAGATGTAAAATGTAATTTCCAATTATAGGCATCAACAATTTAAGAAACTTAAGTGCAAAACCATCATAACCAACAGCTTTTGACTTAATAATGTTAAAGGCAAAGATAATTTCATAAAAATAATTTTTTTTGAAATCGCCTTCCAAAAATACATCATATTGGAGGGTGTACGGCGAATTTTTTTTTTTTTTTTGAGGTCTAATGTACAACCTTCTGTTTTATATTTTCAGAAATAAAAGAGCCACACCACTACCTTTGGCACACGGTGGATCATTCCTGTGACAAACATAGCCGGAAATATTTGTGGCATTAGCAGAGATGGTATCCTTTAACCATGTTTCACTAAAACCAACTACTTGCAATAAACCACCCTCCAATATGCTCTTAATTTCACTAAATTTAGAAGTATTCGGCTTCAAATTAAAGCTTGTACAGTTCAAGTGACCAAAATTAAGATTTTGTTTCAAATTAAATAACTCGGATTGTAAGAAACTATTATCACTAAGAACATTCCCTAGATTATGTCTTAAATTCATTTCGAACACAACAACAAAAAAACAAAAAGCGGCAAAATGTAAAAAGTACCATAAAAATGCTATTAAGAAAAAAATTAATAAAAAATAAAAAACGAGAATAAGTTACCAAATGGTTAAATAAATCCTTAAAAATTTCATTACAAAAAAGAAAATAACCACAGCAGTGCATAACTATAACCCAAATCAGCACATTATCATGCCAAACAAAATACAAAAAAAGCAATAAGAGAATTTTCCAAAAAAAATAAATAAAAAAAAAATGATGTGAGGACCAGGTACCTACTAGCCATGAAAGCTACTTAATTACTTTAAATTATATACAATTTTATCCGAATTTTGACCAGACATTATTGTATAAAATAATATCTTAATATTTAAAATTTGATGCAATTAGGATAAAATTTTCGTATTGCAGTTCTGTGATTGATCTCAAAGTGTAAAGACGTGTGTGTTCTCGTTAGTACAAGTATTATTGAAAAATCAAAACAAAAACTTGCATTCCCTTCAACAATAACAATTGTTAATAGACCGTAAAAACAAACAATAATAAAAAATAAAAACAACATAAAGCGTACATTATCTAAAGATGTTGATAACGCATTATGCGTTAGCAATATGAGTAAAAAACCCAAACCCAATAACAATTCGTTTAGAACGAATTATTTCTTATCGGTACAAACTATTAAAGATAATGATGAAGATGAAATAATTATACAAAAACCAATTAAAGTCTCTATACCTCCAATTACAATATTAAAAATTAAAATAGAAGAACTTCATGAAATATGCAGAAAGTTTGAAATTTCTGATTATTCCATACGGAAAATTTCAATCGGCCTGAAATTGTTTTGCCGTACTAAAGAAAATTTTGATAAGTTATGTACCACACTTACAGGCTCGTATGAATTTTTTACTTACGCAACTAAAAGTGAAAAACCCTATAAGGCTTTAATTTTTGGTCTTGATAAATATGACCCTATGTTAATTAAGAAAAAGCTTATAGATGTGGGTTTAATATGCTTAGACGTAAAATTAGTGGTTAAAAAGAATAACAACAATATCGAATATTTCATTTATGTTGTTTATTTGGAGCGACTGTCTGTAACAATGAAAGAATTAAGACAAAACTATTCTGTTATAGATTATGTAAAAATTAAGTGGGAGTTCCAGCAAACCAAAAAAAAACAAAATTACCCAATGCTAAAATTGCCAGATGTTTCGCCATGGTTCTAGCAGGTGTAAGGTAAAAACTTTCTGTGCTAACTACGCCGGTCCGCACAAAACATCCGAGTGTAAGGAGTCCACCATAAAGTGTGCCAATTGTCAGGGAGACCACAAATCTTTTGCTAATGAGTGTCCAAGTAGGACTACATACGTAGAAATAAGACAACGTTTGCAACCAACACCAAGACATTCCTTTCAACGAAACCGTAGCTCGATAAATCCAGCCAACTACAACAGAAATTTTCCAAACACTACGCCAAAATGCAACTGATGCTGCTGGTGTATGGCAACTAAATAACAACAATAATAGTAACAATGATTCGTTCACGTTTGAAGAAATAAAAAGTCTAAGCTTAGAGCTTATTACAAACCTTCGTAACTGCAGGAGAAAAGCAGATCAATTTGAGGCAATAACAAACCTCGCTTGCAAATTTATTTCATAATGCACTCAAAATTACACACAGAAAAAAGAGATTGTTGGATATATTTACAGGCAATTATATATATGTTTATAAACTACTATACTTATGTTTGAGGTGTGTTTCCAATTATTTTATTTTTATCGTTATAATACGTATGTCTCCAGGCAAACACTGTAATGTTTGAATGTTAGTCATATTTTCCCACTTAAACAAAAATATATTTGCATTTTTATTTTATCATTATTATGCTTGTAGAGTGTAAATATAATAATGATAAATATATATATGTTTGCCTGCAAACATTTATATATTTGCGAGTAGATGTATTTCATATGATTCAAACATACATATGTTTACAGGCAAAAATATTATATTTGCTGGCAAACATATTATATTAAAAACACGGTAAATATATTTTGACAGTTCTTCCAAACATATATATATCACCAGCAAATATGTTTCCTGCAGGGCGATTTTTGTCAGCGTGTATAACTTGGAATACTAGAGGCATTCGCAACAAAAGTTTAGAACTGTTCCAGTTCTTAAAAACCCATAACGTGGATATATATTTAGTTACGGAAACATGGCTTAAATCAAATATTTCAATAAGACATCAAGACTTTTTTGTATACAAAAACGATAGAGAACCCAACAGAGCGGGTGGCGGAGTTGCCATTATTATTAAAAAGATCATTCACCACAATGTGTTACCAATTATTAATACTAACCTTATTGAAAATATTGGAATCAAAATTTTGACTAACAGTGGTAGCGTTAACATTTTTTCTTGTTATTTTCCAGGGGGTGCATCTGATGTTGAAAACAACAAAAAACGACACTTTGCTTCAGATATACGTAGGCTTGTTAGTACAAGCGATAGTTATGTTCTTGGCGGCGATTTTAATAGTAGGCATCGAAATTGGGGTTGTTTAAGAGGAAACTGCTGGGGAAACATCTTATTTGAGAAACTTATATCTTATAACGTTAATATTATTTAACCGTGTGATCATACATATGTGTCTGCTAGTTCCAGTAGACAAGGTTCTACACTTGATTTTTTCTTGACCAATATACCAGATATAATTTCTCCTGCGGTCGTCTTAAATAACCTTAGTTCCGATCACCTTCCAGTTCAAGTGAAACTGACTAGTGAAGTAAATAGAGCGAATTTAGTTAGCTTTGACTATAAAGATGCAAATTGGCTATCCTTTCAAAGCCATCTTACAAGAAATACGAACATACCGGATATGATGGACATTACTTCTAATGAACAAATTGATTTAGCGGTTATGCAATTTAGAAACCTAATAAACGAGGCCATTGACATTAGCGTTCCAAGGAAATCTCCTTCTTTTAGGCAAAAGCCTATACCTAATTATGTGAAAATACATATACAGCAAAGAAATGCTTGTCGGCGAAATTGGCAACGATATCACAATTTGTCCGATTTTTACGAGATGAAAACTCTCAGTAGGAAAATAGGAGAGGAATTGGAAAAACTAAGAAATAAGTATTGGACTAACTTACTGGCAACGTTAGACAAAGGTTCTGCTCCGTTTTGGAATCTGACAAAGATAACCAGAAATAAATGTAAATCAATACCTATCTTGAAACACAACAATATTAGATTCACCACCAATATTGAAAAGTGTAATATTATGGCTCAGACTCTTGCATCTCAACATTTAATTGCTTCTAATTTGGGTGATTCTAAAACAACCACGCAAGTTAGTGAAATACTTCAATCCTTTAGATCAAACACTCCTAACATCTCTGATGATATGTTAGTAACTAGATCTCAAATAAGCGATATTATAAAAAATATGAAATCGAAAAAGGCACCTGGAATTGACGGAATAAGGAACAAATGCCTTAAGTATATTCCAAAAAAATCTCTCAAATTTTTAACAGTTATTCTTAATGCATGCCTAAAACAAGGTTACTTTCCTCGCGAATTCAGGATTGCGAAAGTAATCCCGATTCGAAAACCAAATAAACCTCCAGATAGTCCATCATCGTTGCGACCAATAAGTCTCCTATCCTCTATTGGTAAGATTCTTGAGAAAATTATAAATCAAAAATTTATATTTTTTATTTAATCAAGAGGCATCTTTCCTCGCCATCAATATTGCTTCCGTAGAGAATATAATACGGTACAGTCCTTGGTTCGTATTAGAAATTTGGTAACCAAAAACTTTGAACTTCAAAAATCAACTGGTATGGTATTACTAGACGTCAAAGCCGCCTTCGATTCTGTTTGGCACGACGGCCTAATATATAAAATGATTCGTTTTGGTGTCCCCAACTATTTAATTAAAATAATTGAAAGTTTCCTTTGTATGCGCTCATTTAAAGTTCACATTGGATCATCATGTTCCGAAACTTTAGATATACCAGCAGGGTGCCCCCAGTGATCCTGTCTGTCTCCCATTTTGTATAACCTCTATAGCTCTGACTTACCCCAACTGGAAAACTGTACCATGTCTATTTTTGCTGACGACACAGCAATATTATGCTCAGATATACTATCTGCTAATGTTATTATAAATTTACAAATGGATTTGGAAAAATTAGCTAATTATTACAAAAAGTGGAGAATAACATTAAATGCTGATAAAACTCAGGCAATATATTTTACAAGAAAACGAAAATCTTGCTATATTATTATTATTATTATTATTATTATTATTATTATTATTCTTTATTCAGTCTATGGAACATCATTTCCTTACAGACTATGATTAAACTATAAAATAATTATAAATAGTAATTATTATTATACATGTTTTAAGATATAGGCTTTTGAAAGAACAAGAACGGACGCACTTTTACATTAGTAGGCCACAAGGAAGGCTCAAATAGATTATCATATAATTCAGCGGAGATCCCAATTTTAAAAGAAACGCTCCTCAATGTGTTCTGCTCAATTTCCTTTTTAACCAATTTAAAACATTTTAGATGGGTTTTGGAAATATTAGCACCTTTTGCAACATAACTCAGGATTTGTTCTGCTGTTACGCTGGGCTTAAATGAGGAAATATGCACCCATTTTTGATTAGCAATAACTTCTAAGTCTTTGGAATTATTATCTCCAAACACCACAGGCTTACGTTGCTTTTTTTTGTAGTTAACATTAGTCCATCCAGCATTGTTAACTGGGATATTACTTTCTGCTTGAGAGTATGCAATTGAAGCTGAGCTAACAGTATTGTCAGAGTTTTGAGAACAACAAATGCTAGATCTTCGTTTAGAATTTAAAACGGCATTTGGCTCAGTAGCAGCAATAACATCATTTGGTTTAATTGTAGCAATAACATCATTATGAATATCATCATCATCATGTAAAGAAAGACAAAGACTAGCTCTACGTATTCGCATATTAGAATTTAAAACATTTTTACTTGGTTCAGTAGTATCAACAACATTTTTACGAAAAGCATAATTAGCAGAACTTGAAGAAAAGGAATCACTCAGAGTTGAACAACCTTTTTGTTGTAAATCATTATTTTTTGAATTTAAGCTTGACTCAGCATGTATGTTTTTATTTTTAATGGAGGCACTCTCAACTGCATTGTTGTTGTATATACAGGCATTGAATAACTTTTTTAATTCTCTTACTTCATTTGACAAAATTGTTATTATAGCAATTAAATTATTAGATCTTTTAGCGCATTTATTGCAGTTATAAACAATATTATTTGATGAAATTAAAACATTAAAATCACGATCACTATTGACACCAGAGCACCCTTTATGGAATAGACCACTGCATGTTATGCATCTAATAAATATACTACCAACAGCTCTAAAGCAACTAACACAATCAGTATTAGACTGCATTAGGAAGAAAAAATAAAAATGAACTTGTTTAAACGACAATCACTACTGAACTTCCTCAAAGCAATATAATTTTTTTAAATACAGAAGTACAATGGGAACAAAAGGTAAAATATTTAGGAGTAATACTGGATCCAAAAATGAAATTTAAAGAGCATATACAATACATAGCAAACAAAGTGAATATTCTCACTCGTATACTGTACCGTTTCATAAACCGGAACTTAGGTCTAAGTATTGAAAACAAAATACTAATTTTCAAATTAATCTTTCATGCTGTAATTTTTTATGCAGCTCCTATGTGGACAAAAAGTGCAGCTTGTCATATTAAAAAACTTCAGATTGCTTAAAAAAAATTGTTAAAACTCATATACAATCTCCCTTGGTTCTTTTCGACTTCCAGACTTCATACTATTTCAAATATAGAACTTGTTAATTATAGGTTAATTAAACTGACTACGAATTTTTATTCCAGATGTTCTGTATGTGAATATCCCCATATCAATGAGTTAACATCAGCTTAGCTAGCTAGTAGGTAGATTTGTAAGTGGTTTTATTAAAAAAATAAAAATTTTCAAATAGGTTTTTTTAAAATTTTTCCTCCAATAAAAAATTTTAATGTATGTATATATGTATGTATAAAATTTTGTAAATAACTATTAATTATTAAGAAGAAAAAGTGCAAAAACTTGAACTATTTGTATATAATTTTTCAGATGAAAATGTAAATATTATTTGGTAGAAATAAATAAATTGAAATTTAAAAATAAAAAAAAAATTCGTATTTCTGTTTTTATTAAATATTGTACTGAAAAACAAAGGGGGATTCACGTAAGGTTACGTGTATCGTGTGAACTAAGCAAATTTAGTAAGTTTTCGAGTCTTGATGTGTAACTGCATACATAAAAAGTATCTACACATTAATCAGTACTTATACGAGCTATAGTATATGTTAATTTAACTTGCAACGATTATACAAACTTTTAAGAGCGCTTGATTTATTAGCTCTGTTTCTTTACTTTTTGGGTAAAGTTCGGTAAAATGAGAGTTAACAAGAAATACTCTCCCGAAATAACAAAAATGCACAAAAGTAAACGAACGCGAAAAACCACATTTGAAGCCCGAAAAACAAATGTCAATAGATTTGTGCATTATAGTTCGTTTTGGTGAGCGCTCTTTCTAGTTCTTGTTCAATTTGTTGTAAAAATCTAGATAGCTTTTCTAGTTAAACCCCTTTTTAAATCAAAAATTTAATAAAAATTTCCTTTTTAGGCATTTCTATTTACAAAAAGGAATAAATAGTTTATTAAATTTGAAAAGATTTTAATATTAAACAAAAGCTTCGATTTATTTACATATTTAACTCTTTAATACATTTAAACAAGCGTCTTCACAAAATTGTCGGTAATTTTATGGAGTTGTAAAATCACCGATAGGCTTTTGCAACTATTATACTAATTTTTGTAAATGATAAACCTATTTTCTGAATGAATGAAATGATCGATTGAACTGAAAGAGCTATTAGTTGTGAACTAGGTCTTTGGTTCAAATCAGTGAAGAGTTCAATTGAACTAGTTGCACCCAACTGATGATATAACAGCTGATTAAAACAATTTACCCAAATTTACACGAAAAAAAAGTGTGGGCTTTCTCGTGCAAGAAGAACAAGAATATTACTCTCATATGACAGCTCTCATTTACCCAATTGTGTAGTAAGAAAACGCTTTTTGGTAAAATTGGGATCCCGCGGGATCCCAATGTTGAGTACCCGACCACAGCTATTATAAAATAACAACACTAGATTTGTATAATTAAAATAATACAAATGTTTTATTTTATTAGTTCACTTTTTAGTTTTAATTATTACTATACGGGATAGCCGGCACGTTAATAAAGTTAACAAAATACAAAGGCGCTTTAAAAATATTTGTATTTTACTTATCGTCCAGTGCTGCCAACCCATTTTGGTGAAAAATCGTCATATTTTGTGAAAAAAATCGTCATTTTCTAAATAAGAAATCGTGAAAAAATCGTCAGTCAAAAACCATCTAATGTTTGAATTAAAGACGGAAAAGGTTTACTTAAAAATCAGTTAATATTACTTTATTTGTAACAATTTAAGATTTTTATACAAAAATGTGTTTTTATTACTGCATTCGCAAAAAAAATTCCATTGTGACAACCGAATTTTTTCCAACCGAATTGATTCGGTTGCTGCAAACTCGTAATTCTGTTGCGCCAACCGAATTCATCTGTGGCAGGCGATAACCGAATTGAAATAGAATTCGGTTGCCACAACGGAATTGTTCTGAGAGTGTGGCTATTTCAATACCAATAATATCCGGTTAGTGAGAGTCTTGACACTCTGTGGTAATAGAATAACTCCTCACATTACACCATACCAGGCTTGCCAGATACTTTTTTTCGTTGTCCCCAAATAAATCTAAAAATATCCCCAAAAAATCCCCAACTTGAAAAAATGTTGAAAAAAGTAGTACAGCCTTTTTAATTAGCTCAAATTGAACATTATCCGCATAAAAACTACAATTACATATAAAAAAAAGGATAACAATAATTGTTTTTAAAAATTCTTGGATTGCTTTTGTATAAATGTCTAGAAAAATTCTCAGAATTTAGGGACTTTTACAGAGAAATTGTTTAATTTTTATTAAATTATTTAAAAAAAACAATCGAACCCTAAACATATGTATTTTATTTTGAAATTTTCAAGAATTTAAGGCATTTTTTAAAGAATTTTTAGATTTGAATTTTTAAACTTTGTTTAATACAATAGACCATTATCCATAATCGATATGTTTTTTTTTTTGTATAAACAATATTTTAGATTCTGGGACATTAATCATATAAAACTCTCAGGTTTATCGAAAATCCATAAAAGGGTGAATTTGTAACTTTTTTTGAAATTATGCGAACAAACTTGACTTATGTTTTCTGAAAACTATACAAAGTTAATATAATCTTGAAAATTTTAAATATCCCCAAAAAATCCCCAAAATATTTTTAAAATCCCCAAAAAATTCCCCTGTTCCCAAATGAACATTTTTGTCCGCAAGACCAACAAAAAATCCCCAAATTTGGGGACAAAACCCCAAGTCTGGCCAGACTGCACCATACTCTCCTACTAATAAACCGTAATTGAAAAACAGTAATTTCACCGACCCAAATTCCATGACGAAATATTTCATATTTATGTTTCATTCGGTCTAAAATATTTCAATTCTTTCAAGAAAAGCATTAGTAAAATTCAAAACTATGAATGAGTTTAATAATGAAACTCTGGAATTCTCTCCGAAGAAATAATTTTGAGCCCTTTAAATTTTTCCTACTTTTAAGAAAATTGTATTTTTTATCAATAAACTATAAAAACTATTTAATTTTTAAAAAATCGTCATTTTTCATACATAAAATTTTGCAAAATCGTCAATCGTCATTTCATCAAATTTTACTTAAAAAATCGTCAAAATGGAGACAAATCGTCAAAGTTGGCAGCGCTGTTATCGTCGCTTTGATATAGACTGAACAGCAAAATATTTTCTTTACCGAATTTACTTTTTAAAATTATAAAATGAATACGTGACTTTAAGCCGTGAATCATTATCCCTTTCATATACATTTGTTATTCAAATATATAGAAAGAGAAACTACAAAATATACAAAAAATTAGACATATGTATGTGACAGCGCATAGAGAAAGGGACCTAAGGGTAAAAAAACAATTTTTTTTTTTTGTGGACAACATCTGAGCATCGAATGAGACCGTCCCATGCTCTCCTGACCTTAGGTCCCTTTCTATCCTTAGGTCCCTTTCTATTTTGCGTGTCACATATATAAAAATCAGGGACGTGCGGTGAAGTTTTTAATTGGGTGTTCTCTAGAGATGAGCGATATTTTCATACCGGTGATTTAATCACAGTTATTGATAAATCACTGGTAACGGCAGTGATCAAATATTTCAAGTCGCAGTTACTCGGAATGTCGTTCTTTTAATATTTTTGTACTATTATTTTTTGCAAACTTCATTATGCACAGTAATACATGTTTTTTTTTCAATAATAGTGACTTGCTTTCACACTCTTCTGAATAAAATGCCTCCTTCTATCATGTCTTTGTTACCGGTCGCAACTATTCTTCTTTTAAGGCCCAGTTTTTAGGAAGTGGATTATCTTAAAACTTAGTTTAAGGCAGTTTGAATACTGCTTTTAAAATGTGGTTTATTTTGTTTTATTTCAATAAAGAAATAAATTATACTCGAGAAAAAGTTTTTCGGCAAATTTTTGTTAATAAACTTTGAAATGGCTGTCAAAATTCGTTTTCGGTTTAACTAAACCAAGTTTAACTGACATCTTAAAAACTCGCCATAAATATTATTTCGTTTATTTATCAGAAAATCGCAGTCTTTTCCATAGAAAAACCGTGATCACAATCACAGTTTAAAAGAACAACGATTTGAACATTTCACGATTTCACTGAGAACAATGTTACTGAAAAATCGCCGGATCGCCCATCTCTATCGCACAAACCGATCACGGTCACTGTTTAAAAGAACGGTGATTTGAAAATCACGATCACTGGTAGCAGCGTTATTCAAAAATCACCGGATCGCTCATCTCTAGTGTTCTCCACAAATATTTGAGAACAGTGCAAATCTATGGTCATAGGAAAATTACACAAGTGCAAAAAGTACAAAACAATAAACGGTAAAAAATTTTAACTTTAATGCTGCGTTCATTTCTATTTTTAAATCCCGAGATTTCAATGGAAATCTCGACCAGAATTCTTAACCGTTTACATTTGCACTTTATGACAGTAGCGAGATTTCTATTTGACAACCGCATTTTTTTTTTGTAAATAAAGTACCATAAAAAATAACCTTAAAATAAAAATATTACTAAAAGCCATTTTATTCATTGGCGGAGTACAATTTACATTATTTTATGAAAAGATCTAACGCCAATTATGTTAGTAAATTCGTTTTTTTGTAAGGACGACAAGCTAGATGCCGGATTTTTCGATACTTTGATGGAAGAAAGACATGCACGCAGTATTGTATTATATGAAAGTCTAAACATTTGTGAGATTTCTTACACATCTTGCGAATTTACGGGATTTCATTTGTATGGGGAATCTCAGGATTTCACATGAGATTTTGATTGAAGTCTAAATTTTAGTCGAAATCTCGGGATTTGGTTGCAGATGTAAATGCAACTTAAAATTACATTTACCCCCTTGTTTTTATAAAGCGAGCGGAATAATTCCGCCAGAGGAATTATTAACAAAAATAAAATACATTCCGCTGGAAGAATATTTCCTTTCGCTTTAGAAAAACAGGGAATCAGTAATTGATTGTTGAGAATATTGTAAATTTTCTAAGTTTTTCTCTGTTTCTAGCGTTTTTTCCGTGTTTGTAACGATTTTTAATCATTTTTAGCGATTTTCCGTTCGAAAAAACTTTGTATATAAATTATATTTTTTACTCTCTCTAATATTTGTTGTTTCATTTCATCAATCCTATATCCATTCAATACAAAATTAAGCAAGTGTCATACGGGTTTAAATAAGTCTATTCTTGGTTTCTTCCAATACCAATACCAGATCGTTATAGATGGGGTGCCGTTTTTTTTGTTCTTTTAATTTAATTTTATTGTTTTGTTTTATTTTTTACCTTCCATTTTTTATGGTTTTTAATTAATTATTTTTAAATTTTCATTATCTTTTTTTACATTACAAAAAGTACGATTTTTTAATGAAATTTTTAAAATTGAAAACCTGAAATTCATAAAATTCAAAAGCTACCGTTTGAAATTCAAGAAATATCAAATAAAATTTAAAAGTAAAAACTACCAAATAAAGCCAAAAAAATTCCAATTGACATAAAAAAAATCGAAATAAAAAAGCTCAAAACACCCAAATTAAATTCAGTTTACATTTATTTAATTTCAATTGATATTTTTTTATTTCATTTTGTATGTTTTGAATTTAAATTTATATTTTTTTATTTATTTGGTATTTTTTTGAATTGCAATTGATATTTTTCAAGTTCATTTGGTTTTTTGCTTTCTAATTGATATATTTTTTAATTTCAATTGGTATTTTTTTAATAGCAAATCGTGTAAATCGTGTTTTTTCATTTCGAATTGATATTTTTTTAATATTAAACGGTATTGGTATTTTTTTATTTTATTTGAAATTTTGTAAATAAAAATTTGTATTTTTTAAATTTCATTTGTGTTTTTTTATTTCGGTTTTTTTTTAATTTCAAATGGTGTTTTTTTAATTTGAAATGATATTTTTTAATTTCAATTTGGTATTTTTTGAACTTCAAAATACATTTTTTCATTTAAAATTGCTAGTTACAAAATACAAAAGCTGTTCTTTGGTTATTGTGTATATTTGATTAATTTCAAATAAAGCTTTAAAAAGAAATTGCAATTTTTTAATTTGCAGAAAGAATCATTTGAGTTTAATTTACATTTTGAAATTAATTGTTATTTTTTGGATAACAAGTAGTGTATTATTTTTAGGTTTTTTCAGTTACAATAGAACAGAGATGAAAAATTAGGAAGTTAATTTTTGTTTGAAATATTTCCTTTTATTTAATTCTTAAGTATTTAGCATTTACTTTTCCGCAAAATGAAGAAAATTTTTAAAAAAAATTAAATTAATTAACAAATTAATAGCAAAAATTTCATATCTGCAATGAGGCAATACTATTTAATTTGTTTGCTATTTTGATTTCCTATATTTTGTAGTCAGATTTTTTCTTAGATTTTACTTACTTACTATGACTATAAATTATTCACTGATTCATAAAATGAATACATTTTTATACGAATTGATTCAAAAAATAAATATTTCTTGCAAGCTCTTATTTATGTAATTATGTTTCTAATTTTTTTTTTGCATATGTAAAAATATTTTTTTTTTATAATTTAAATTATATTTATTATTTGCTGTTAATTTGAATTTTTATTTAAACAATTTAACTCATTTAAATAAACAACATTTCATTTCAAAAATTGCTTTATTAATTTAAAAATAATGCGCTTGTATTAAGCAATAGCTGTGTTTGTGCGGCAAGTTATCAACGTTGGTTTATGTCATTCTCATATAAATTTGACATAAGGCCACGTTTAGTGTTAACTCTTAAAGTTACTAATGGCAAATTTGTATGAAAATGACATAAGCAAACGTTGATAGCGTGTCGCACAAACACAGCTAATGTTAATACTAAAAGTTAATATCAAAGTTTTATATTTAAGCAATAAAATCATGAACTAAATCAGAATTTCTAAAAATAACACATCTAAAGACATTGTCGCTCATCTTGTCGTCAACGGAGTCGTAAGACGACAGTAATAATATTTTGTCGCTCTCCATTTCGTCAACATAGTGGGTTATACAACAAATACATTATAATGTCGCTGAACTTGACTCCAACAGAATGTTATACACGATCAGCTAATATTTTGTTCATGTAGCTAATCGTTAAAGATGATTTCCTTTACATAGTCTTTCAAGACAATTTCAACGACAAATGTCGTTAGCGAAAAATTCGAAAATGTCTTAAAGAAATCGTTGAAGACCATTTCATAGATGATGATTGGCCAACTGGGAATGTATGTTTTGTAATCGGAAGAGCCAGAATTAACCAATGCATGAGCAATTTATTTCTCAATTAAATGTTAGAGTAAAAAAAAGGGAACGCTAAAATTTATAATTTTCTTAAAAGAATGTTGAACGCTAACTTAGATTTTTGGGCGAGAAACAATCGACTGTGCATTCTTGGACAAAGCACTCCCTTTCAAGCTATTTTTCTAAAAGGATTTATGTTTTAAAAAACATAAGCTATTATAATTTTGTTTATAAATTTTCGAATATACGGAATTTGGAAATATGGATTAGACGCATTTAATATGTGCATTCTAAAGAAAATATTTTTAATTTTATACACCGCCAACAAGATGTTTGTACTATTAATAATTTTCTTTAATAAAAATTGATTTTGTTAACAATTAGAACATAAAAATTTAAAACTTTAAAAATAAGTCAATTTTACTTACTTTTGATTTGATTTCTGCTTACTGGATGAAGTGCTACTCGAACCAGAAATTTTACCACCTGTCGCACCAGTTACTGGCAAAGTTTTACCAGCCGGCGTAAAAGCCCTAGAACCACTCGATGGTAACCAACCGGCTGCATTAGTTTTTGAATTTAGTTTTTGTAAAACTTTAGCCTTTATTTCATTACCATCCCAAACAACTTCATCTTCCCAGTGTAACTGAGAAACCATAAGAAAAGCATCTTCTGCCACTGGTTCTTCTTTAATAACTTCCAGTTTAGGTTCCTCCTTTTTAATATGTTGCATAGATTTAGAATGCTTATGTTCTAGTCGTGTCTTAAAACCATAATTGAAACCATCACCCGAATCGGGTACATCCAACATATCATACCATATTTGTGCTGGGCCATAGCGCCAATCAGCAATTTTTGGTTTATTTTCATTATTATCACCACTTTCCGGCTCTTGTTTTATATCCTCATCATTGAAAATACTTACGAGTCTATCTTCATCATCCGATAGGCACTGGGTGGGATTTGGTTCCAACCCATAGTGTATACCAAAACCTTTTTTACGAGGTTCTTCTGAGTCACTTGTAGAATCTGAACCAGGATTCAGAATTTTGTGATCACGGGATTGTTTACGCTTACGTCTTCTTTTTTTTACATGACGCCAAATTTGTGGAAGACTAGATGGTTTGCCAGGTCCAAAAAGGCGAGAAAATCTTAAAACTTTATCGGGACGAAAATCAGGAAATAATTCACGAACATCTACGTTGGCATATTTGGAAGGTAGCATATCAGCTAATGGTGTATCCAATTTACGTTCTGGTGCTGAAAGTGTAAAATAAAATTACAATATTGAAAAATCAACAAAAATCTGGAATCAAAACAGTTCTATAGAACCACATTTCCGAGTCGTGAGACTTTATTTAACAGATCAGACAGGGAAAAATTCTTTGAGTCAATATTGTGAAGTAATTAAAATACTTTGTTTTTATGGATATGAATTCCAAAAAAAAAACTAACTCTTAAAAACTACACTTTTTGGTTGAAGATTCATGGATAGCAGACTGCAATACTTCAAAAAAGTCTACATAGAATCTACATAGAAGTCTGCAAAAATCTTGTCGAGTAGTGTTATATGAAATGATCTTTTACGCGCTAAACAAAAACATACCTTTATCAGTTTTGGGATCAGAATCTATGCCAATGTCCGAACCACTTTTACCATATGAATCTTGCACACCTTGATTCCTTATTGGTACACTTGGGGGAGGCATAAGTTCCTTATCATCTTTGTTTACTGATGTAGAACCTGCAGCAGCTTGTACTTTAGATGCTGGTATAGCTTCTTCTAAATCTTCTAAATCATTTGAGGATGAACTCTTTTCTTCTGAATTTTGTGATGTAGTTGGAGGTGTTTTGGGACAATCTTCCGAAAGCTCCGTGATATCGGAATAATCTACTGCATCAACATCTTTAATAATCTCACCATTTTCATCTTGTTCATCTGTAGGATCTAAAAGACCAGATTTTAATGCATCAAAATCACTCATAGTCTTTTTCTCTTCTTTCTCCTTTTCCTGCTCTTCCTCCTCTTCATCTTCTTCCACTTCGTCTGTTTCAATAACTTCATTTAACATTGAATGTAAGCCCATTCTTAAAAAAAAACAAATTTAAAAATTTACATATTTATAAAAATTTATAAACCTACTTAGCCAAGGAACCCAAATGTTCCCGAAACTCGGAATCAAAAGCACCGCCTCCATCATCATCCATTAATTTACCCTCCGAATCAATATTACCAAAAAGAATACCCGTCAAGTCTATACCATACCCATCTCCTTGCTGACTACTTTGGCTACCGCCATCACCATTACCAATGGAACCGTCATCATCACTGTCGGTATCCATATTTTATTTATTATTTTACAATTTTAGTTTACTGTTTTACGCTTTATTCTTTTTACAAATTTGCATAACAGAAGTATTAAACTAGCTTTCGATAATATTTTTAATTTTTTAGAAAAATTGTATGTAAAAAGTTAACAAAAAGCGATGTTCACACGACCATAACAAGAAAAATGAATATAAAACAATAAAAATTAGATGTCAAATTTTCTGGGTTTACATATTGCTGGAATAGTTTATTGCCACTGTTGCCAACGTTGTGCTTTTTCGCTAGTCTACGCTTTTTTATTGTTCATGGCGGGAAAAATGTGTGTTTGTACACACAAAAACCTAGCGTATGTAATACTACATTTGTACTTGTGCAAAAACTACCTTGTTTTTGGCTCATATAGTTTTTAACTTGTCAAAACGCATACAAAAAACTAGCAAAAACTAGTTTTAGATGAATGGGGGAAATGTTTTTAGTTGATCTGTTATTTTAAACTAGTTTTGTACAAAAACTAAATGGTTTTTGCTTAGGTGAAATACCCCTAAAGTTGCGTTTACATCTGTTTTCAAATCCCGAGATTTCAATGGAAATCTCGAACCGAAATCTTGACCGTTTACATTTGCACTTTATGACAGTAGCGAGATTTCGATTTGACAGCTGTACTATTTTTGTAAACAAAGTATTTAAAAAAAAAATAACTTCAAATTAACAATATTTCTAAAAACCATTTTATTCATTGGCTGAGTACAATTTACATTATTTTGTGTAAAGATCTAACGCTAAATATGTTAGTAAATTTGTTTTTGTATAAGGACGACAAGCTAGGAGCCAGATTTTGCAATATTTTGGCGGAAGGAAGACATGCACTTCCCAATGCTTTCTTCATAGTTATGCTTCGCGGGAAGCAAAAATTAGAACCACGCAACACTTCTTATAATCATTAGTAAATTTCCATTGGGTCTAAAGTCATATTTATTAAATTAATAATAATTTTTTTATTTCATTATTTTGTGTTATTTTTAGGTTATTTTTTTTAGTCAGCTGTTGACAATCGTTGCCACTTTTTCATGCAAAAACTCTACAAATTAAGCGAAACACAGTGTTGTATTCTGCAAAAGTCTCCAGATTTGTGAGATTTTCATGAGATTTCTTCGAAATCTCGCAAATTTACGGGATTTCCTTTGTATGGGGAATCTCGGGATTTCACATGAGATTTTCACTGAAATCTCAATTTCAGTCGAAATCTCGAGATTTGGGTGCAGATGTAAATGCAACATAACTAATATATAGTTGAATTGATTTAATTGATTTCAAATAAGTTCAATTAATACCAACAATTCAACTACGGGTGTAGTTATTGGTAGCAATTTACTAGTAAAAATTAAATATCATTTGACGATGCAAATAAATAAAAATTAACGAAATTCACACATGCTTAAAAGCTTTACATTTGAATTTATAAAAAATTTGTTATTTATTTTATATATTACAATCAGAGCTTTGAAGAATTAATTCCTTAATTCAATTTTTCAATTCTGAATTAAAAATTGGATGAATTAATTCACTAAGCAATATATATTGAATGGAATTAATTCATATTTGCTTTCGTTCGATTTATTTTGTTACGAATTAATTCAATTGCAATAGTTCTTTTTATTAAATCAAATGAATTAATTCACTGGTGAATTAATTCTTTACTGAATTAATTCACTACTGAATTCGTTCAATTTCATTTTCGTTCAGTGAATTAAAAAAAATAAAATTACGTTCAGTGAATAAAAAAAAAATAAAATTACGTTCAGTGAATTAAAAAAAAATAATAATAAGTTCACTGAATTGAAAAAAAAATAAAATTAGTTCACTGAATTGAAAAAAAATAAAATAAGTTCACTGAATTCAAAGCCTGTTTTCTGCCGTTCAGTAGAAGAAAACAATAATCTAAAGGGTTGTTCAACAGGGACGCTACAAAAGTAGAAAGACAGGGACAGCAAACGACGCCATATTTCTTGCCGCTCTTTTGACATTTCTCTTCAGTAAGGTTTGCGATTTCATGATGGAAAGATATACGAGCCAACAACGAGTCGAAATTATTAAAATTTACTACCTACATTCGGAGTCAGTGGCCTCAACGTTAAGAGCGCTACGTCCAATTTATGGTCGTCATAATCGTCCTAGCAGATCAATAATTGAGCGTGGGGCTACATCAAATCTATGGTCTATGCCAACAAGTCAGCGACGATTGATGAACTTCGTACGAATATCGAACGTGAAATTGCAGCAGTATCGGCCGATTTATGCTTGCAAACCGTCGAAAATTGGGTTCAGCGTCTGGACTTCTGCAAGCGTGCCCGTGGTGGCCATGCAAAAGAGATCGATTTCCATACATAATGGCATCGAACGTACTTTCACAGGAATAAAGAATTTCATTGATATCCAAAACCGTTTTTGTTTTATTTAAACTTTTTTACTTTTGTAGCGCTCTTTTCAATAAGAACCCTATACAAATAAATTTTTTAAATAAGCAATTTTACAGCGTGTGCTAGTAAAAATAAACAAAATAGAAACCGGATGCTGTTTATCAACCTACAGGATTCAAAAATAAAGCCTTTTACTATTAAAAATAAAAACTTTACAGATATAGTTTAAATAGTTTAAAAAATTTTTTATATATATATAACTAGTTTGAAAAATTAATACCCAAGAAACATTTTAACGGACTCTCCGGCACGTACGGATTCATGAATCCGGCTTTTACGGCACGTTAACTGTCCGTAAGGTACGTATCCAATGCTTGTACGTATACGGACATTAACGGACCGTATAAATGGATTTTCGAACACAATACGTTTTAACTCCGTATTGGTGTATCCGTTTCCGTACCTTTAAATACGGATTTCATCGGTTTGTTTACAAAATAAAAATTTTTTGTAATGGGAATATATGGAGAATATGCAATAGAGGGAATCCTTTCTATCACACCATTAATCAAACAACATCAAGTAACAAGGTAAGATTTATAAAACTTAATGTTTCACAATGTTTTGTGTATAACATATGAGAATTTGCATCGTGTACACAGTCAATTAAACCATAACTAATTTATTGTTTCTTTTCCATATAGACGTTGGGTTTTCCTCCGGGTCCCTAAGCGCTGGATAGATAGGTAAACCGAGCTAGATGTGCTAAATATTGTAATTATAAATAATAATTATTAATGAATTTATAAAAAAGAAAAAAAAGTACTTTGTATTGAAAATAATAAACATATGGTCTATTTTTTTGAAAAAATTGGTAGGATATGGACAAGGAAATACTCCGTTATTACACGACATATCGGTCCGGAAACGGTCCGGCATTGACGGACTTTCAGCGGACTAGTCCGTTTTTTACATGACATAACGGTCCGTAAACGGTCCGTCATTGACGGACTTTAAACGGACTTGTCCGTTTTTAACACGACATACCGGTCCGTAAACGGTCCGTCATTGACGGATTTTCAACGGATTCGAATCAGTTTCGATGTTCCTTATGTTCCGTTTTCTGGTCCGTATACGGATCCAGAAAATGGTACGTGTACGGAGTTGGATTCCGTTTATGACGGACCGAAAACGGTGCGTAAACGGAACTAATTGTTTGTTGGGTAGTTATATTTTTTTTCCAAATTTATCTATATCTGTAAAGTTTTTATTTTTAATAGTAAAAGGCTTTAATTTTGAATCATATAGGTTGATAAACAGCATCGGGTTTCTAATTTGTTCATTTTTACTAGCACACGCTGTAAAATTGCTTATTTAAAAATTTTATTTGTACACTATTGTTTTCTTTTACTGAACGGCAGAAAACAGGCTTTGAATTCAGTGAACTTATTTTATTTTTTTTTTTCAATTCAGTGAACTTATTTTATTTTTTTTCAATTCAGTGAGCTTATTTTATTTTTTTTCAATTCAGTGAACTTATTATTTTTTTTTTAATTCACTGAACGTAATTTTATTTTTTTTTAATTCACTGAACGAAAATGAAATTGAACGCGTTCACCGGTGAATTAATTCATTTGATTTAATAAAAAGAACTATTGCATTTGAATTAATTCTTTGAATTTTTTGTTTGATGAGCGCATTCAGTTGAACGAATTCAGTGAATTACTTAAGAAAAGGAATTCATTCAATTGTAGAGAAAATTGAATTCGATTGGTAGTGAATTCATTGAAAAAGGAATTAATTCTTTAAAGCTCTGTCTTGCAGTGATGACAGAGATCAAATGTCAGTTTTAGTTTTCATTTTAATTTTGTAATAGAAAAACAGCAAAAAATTTGGTAAAAAAGAATGGAAAAGTGTTTAGTTTTTTATTATTTGTCGGTACTAGAAAAATTAATGTTTCATAAAATTTGGTATTTTTCGAAGAAAAATCTATTATATTTCTTATCCATGAAATGGTCAAGTGTTCTCCACCACTTTGCAATTGATATCATTTTGACGTTTCGCTGCAATGGTTTTGACATTTCAAATCATATAATTTATTGCATTTAAATACACCGGGTTAGCACGCGTCAAATTTACAGTTGTTTATAAGTATTATATATGGGCATTTCCACCGAAAGGTCCACCGAGACTAAAATATTAAAAGTTCTTGAAACACATTTGCATTTATTCATAACCCATTTCGAGGTATTCGAATGCAAAGTCGAACAAGCGCATCTTTTCTTATTTGGATATTTCTATTGCACATTTTGTTTTGATAAAAGTTTTTAAACAGAGACGTTATGCATTGACTTTTGCTCTCTAAAATATTTCTAAAGGTACAAAGAGTCATAAAAAAATGCATAAGAAACAATGCGATTGAAAATAACTGTAAGTTTTTGATTTGCATTGTCGCATATTTCGATGTCCCGTGCGACATTGAAAAACAACATTTGTTATCAGTGCGTTGAAAGTACACGCAGAAAGCTCATCAAATATTGATTACAACAGAGATTTTATTTTAGTTTATTTATTAACGTTATCCCTTTTTTTGTTACAAAAAAACTAATTAAAAATGTAAAATTCCCTAATGTTTGATGAATTTTTCCATTACACTGTAAAGCGTGTTTGTCTAATCTGCCGAAAAATCAAAAAAATTTGTTTTTCGTCCAACATGTTTGACAAGCTGTCAAATTAGACACTACATGTCAAATTCATACAGCCGTCCAGCATGCTGTACAGCATGCTTGATTTTCTATAGGTCGCTATACACGAAGGGCATTTTGTGACGAATGTTCCTTCGTGTGTAGGCAGCTTTAGAATAGAAAACAATTGTACCATTTACAGTAAAATTCTTTTAAGCTAAACATGGTTAAGACGAATTATCGGTTAATACGAACTAATTTGAAAGACGCTTTGGCATCAATTTTCGTATAAAAAACATGTTTATTGAAGATGAACGATTTATGATGCAGTTTCATCAATATGATAACTCTTTTTTTCACCGAGTGTACGAATATGGATGAAAAAAATACATATTGAAAAAATTGGAAAACTAATTGTATTTATAGCAAAGAAATATTCGAAAAAAGCAGAAAAAAGCGTGGAAATATAAACATTAAAAAACAACAAAAAAATTTAGAGAACAAATCTATTTTTATTATAAATGGAAAAAACCCTTAAAAACAACTTGGTCTTTCTGGTAATCATATTGCAACAAAAATTTCTATCAGGTTGTGTATATTTTCAAAAAACAAAAATTTTAAACTTCCAAAATAAAAAAGATTAGTAATTTTTTTGCTAATTTTAGCTAATCTGGTTTCAAAATTTAGTAAAATTAAATTTGCAGATTTAGCAACTCAAAATTGTAAAAAATTCTGTAATTTGTAAAATGAGAATACCAAATTATTTTACTAAAAAACAACTTTATACTAAAAATTAGTATAATACTAGTATAATAAAATTGGAAACCGTTTTACTAATTTTTTATACTAACTTTTTTTTTTAGTGTAAGTGATTCAGAATATGACGCGATTTTTAGCGATGATAGTAACGACATTTATGAATCTTCTGAGCATACAAGTGATAGTGAAGATGAAGTCATCTCCGAACCTGAAGACGTCTCCGAACCTGATGATAATGACGATGATTTCCAAGCAACAACGTCAAATGCGAATGATGATTTGTGGATAGAAGTTCAACACAATCCTGAATTATTTCTCTTTCAAGAAAATGTTGGTGTGAAATTAGATACATCAAATTTTACAGTACAAACGCTGGTGGATTTATTTTTTTCGGATGAGTTTCTTGCATTACTGCACCGATAAAATTTCGTAGTTACATAGTTACCAAAATTTGTAGTTGAATTAAAATTAAATAAAATCAACTATTATAATCATAAACAGCTATGGGTATAGTTAAAAAAAACAATATTATAGTAACCCTACTAAAAATTATTTCAACTAATTTCAAATTGACAAATATATTTGGAAAACAAATTCATAAAAAAAACGTCAGAGAAGAAATATATATTTTTTAAAATTATTATGAAAAATTACAAAACATATAAAAAGTGTTAAAACTTAGATGGATACAGCTGAAATTAGTAATGGCGTTTTCTTTTCTGGAAAAAAATGTTGCCTTGTTAAAAGGCAAAATTTTAAAAATGTTGCCCTCACCCCATTAAAATGTTACATTTTTCCAATCAGAATAGAACAAAATAAAATCACTGCTGTATTTTTCTAAACATATGTTTGTGTATTGTATACTCGTATGCAATATTGTTCACGCAAACTATTACTAATTGTAGCCTAGTGGTTGTGATGCCTGCCTTTGACATGGGCTGGACGGGTTCAAATTCCAGACAAAGTAAAAAATAATTTTTTTTATGTATTTTCTTTTTTCAATTAAATTTTTTTTTTCATATTTAAAGCAAATTGTATAATTTTTTATTTATATTTAGCCTAAAAAATTGTTAAATACTAAATAACAGCAAAACTATAAAAATCTAATTAAAATTTTATAAAAACAAAAAAAACCAAAAAAAATATTGTGCTCCAACCGGGGTTTGAACCTGCGACCTACTGCATCAGAAGCCATGATAGTACCCCCTAGGCAACCAAGTTGCGAGTTAGCTGGCAAAAAACATTACAGTATATACACATGGCGTTGACATAAATAAAAAAACAGGGCAACATTCTACCCCGTAAATTTTTTGAGGGCGAAAAATGTTGCACTTTTGCCCTTTATTTAGGCAACATTTTTAGAAAAGAACACCTAGCCCTCTTAGAATGTTACCCTTAATTTAGAAAAGAACACAAAAAAGGCAATTCAAAAGCAAAATGCAAAAAAAGGGTAACATTTTTTCAGAAAAGAAAACGCCATAAGTCTTTATTAATTTGCTTACATCTTTTACAAGATTACATATATTAACATATCATGTATAAATGTATATTTTACAGAATTTTCACAAAAATGGTTTAAAGGTAAACGAAAATATAATTGAGGACAATTTAGGACAAAATTCAAAACTATTAATCATTGATGTTTCAGACCATCGCAACCATCTAAATGGAACAAGCTCATGAAAAAACAAATGTATTGCACTCAACATGAACTTTTTTAAAATTATAAACTATTGTTAATTGCATTATATTTCTCATGATGTTAAAAATTAAAATTAAAAAGAATACAAACTTTAGGCATAAATTCATTTCAAATCAAAATATTTCTGGTGATAAGCAACTAGCTTCAACTATTTACAAAATTTCAGCTACTAATAACTAAACTGATAGTTGAATCATTTGTATTTTAAAAACTTAGTTAATATCAACGAAATCAATTTAACTATATATTAGTTAGAGGTATTTCACCTATGAGATAGTTGAAATATTCGTTGTAATCAACTAAGGATTTTTTTGGGTGTGTTAGAACAAACTAATTTATATGTTGCGCAAGAAATTGTAAAATGGGAAAATGGGTATGGAAATGCTATAAACAACTAAAAGGTTATCAAATTGGCAAGACGTAAGTGCTGCCGAGATGAAAGTTTTTATTGCACTTTTATTGCAATTGGGTCCTTGTACTTTTCCATCAATAGAACATTACTGGAGCAAAATTTTAATTATGGCGATTTTTTCCGCTCCAATGTGTAATTGCATTTTTCAGTTCTGGCAACACAAGAGTAAGTAAAAAGAGCTTTTTCGAATATTCCTTGAAATGAGATAAAAGCTGTGCCTTGAAATGAGATAATTTTCGAATTTATCTATTTTATTCTTCGCGAACAGCGCCATCTTCTCAAAATGGGTGAACCTCATTTGGTGGGGGTTTGCTAAAGTTTAAAGCTGAAGTATGAGACCCACCGTAAATGTGCTAAAATCCCAAACGTATTTTACAAATTGTGAAAAATAATCTGTTGGAGGCATGTCCCTATCCGGATTTCATTCTTGCCTTAGGAAATATTTGTTAAGTTAAATTACAAACTCAATGAGAATTTCTTGTTCTAGTCTAGGAGCGTTATTAAGCATTCAAAATATCAAAGAAAAAACAAAAAGAACAACAAAAAATTTACCACAATTTGCTTTGTCATCTTCCAATATACTACTCTGTTGTTTTGACAGATCCATCAATGTAGTGACATCCATTCATGTATAAACACCAATAGAAAACAATATTCTCTAAAATGTCAGTAACATTTAAATTTGCACAAGCACTTGCATATTAACTGCAACTAATTAATTTTTTACTTTTCATTGATTTTATTTTGTGTAACAATTGCACTGACAAGGAAAGTGAATTTAGTATTTCATAAAATTGAATTATTCGATTGTTACGGACATCGCTAGTGTTATATGTTTTGTCATTTTCCTTAACATTTCTGTAAACAAATCTATAAAGAAAAATTAATTTCTATGAAAATAAAAATAGTAGGGTCAATTTAACATACGTAGATATACTATGGATATACCACCCCATTTTTGTTAAAAATATTGGTACGAATACGGACCGGATATGGCACCATAAAAACTAAATCAAGCCCGACAAAACGGCCCGTAAACGGTTCTTCATTGACGGACTTTCAGTAGATCCTATTCCGTTTTTTACCCGACATAATGGTCCGTTAACGGTCCGTCACTGACAGACTTTCACCGTATTCGAATCAGATTCGATGTTCCTGAAAATCCGTTTTTGTCCGTATACGGATCCGAAAAACGGTACGTAGACAGAGTTGCATTCCGTTTATGATGTACCGAAAACAGTACATAAACGGAGGGTATTGCTTATGGAAAGTCACCAAACGGGTTTGAAATTCGCCACGTTTGGCGAGAAATCGTTGTACCTGACAACCCTGGCACTGGCCGATTGTCAGTAAACAGTATGGCATCTCTTTGTCATCCAAAGTGACACTTGTTTTGATAAAGGCGTCTGATTTAAAAAAATTAAAGTTTGGTGAAAAGTTATAAAATTGTAAATAATATTAAATATGAATAAATACGATATGGCTCGACGTATAAAACGTATTGTGAATGAAGAATGTAAAATTAGTGAATTAGATGCGAAAATCGCACGTAAAACTGCAAAATATTACCAACATATGTGTAAGTTTTTATTGAAATTTCAAAATGTTTAAAAAATCATTTCATCACATTTTAGCTGATTTAAAGACTTCCCTAAATAAACAAGAACTAGAATTATTGGCATGTCGTAAAGATATTAATTATTTAAAACGGTGTAATACTAAATTAGAAGTAAATATACAAGAGGAAGAAGCGCGATTATGTGCCACCATACAAAAAGTAGAACAAATGCAAATGGACTACCAACAGACATTACAAAATCAAATTGAAGAAAACAGAGCAGCATCAAGGAAATCGGACTGGTATTTATTAAACCAATCTAAATAATCACAAATTATTAACATTTTATATTTTCAGTAGCATACGAAGTTTAAAACAGTCTACACAAACATATATCAATTTGCCTGCTTTGCCTCACACGATACAGGGAGTAACATTGTGTGACAAAGAAATATCAACTGATTGGAAACCCTTTTGCATTGATCCTTTAAAACATACGAAAAAAGAAGTTCAAGATAAAATATGGCATGATACTCAATTGGATTCTGTCTATCGCGAAAAATGGGAAAAGTTAGTTTTAGGTGATCTGTTAGAACATAATCTAGGTATGGAAACTGAAAGTGGTAATGTTACAGTTTTTATTTAAGTTAAAAATAATACTATATAAATAATCTCTTAATTTTTATTTCAAAAACATTTTATGAGATTCCAAATAATTACTAGAACTAGAATAAAAGATAGTTTTTCTAATGGCGTGTCTCATCCTGAAATAATTTTAACTATTAACTCCTTCACTACACTTGTACACTACAGTGTACACATCTTTAAAAGAATGTATACAATTCGATAATGCAAAAAAAAACTATACTTTTTGTAAATAAGTTTATTAGGCTCTTGGCCTTCTAATACTAATCATTATATGTATAAGCAGTTCAACATGGCAATATAGTCGCTATTATTGTTAATGAAGTCAAATTTTTGAATATATCACAATCTCTGAGAAAAAGGGCTTCGTTTTATGACGAGAAGAAACCCAACCAAAGGGGATGAGAAGTTTAAAAAATCTGTTTTCGATCGTCATTTTTGGTGGATGGAGGGGGCAAACATGTTACATATTTTTTTCTAATTTGAGGACTTAACAAGAATCTGAAGTCAAAATAATGATACATTCGCAAACAAAAGGTCGTTAGTGAAAGGGTTAAGCAAAAGAAAATGTCAACAAATTATATTTTTAAGTGAATTAACACTAAAAAAATTATTCTTATATTAATGTGTTGCTGAAAAGTGGTTAAAGATATTTAGGTCTTCAAACATACAAAACAAAAATCTTGAGTAAGAATCATTGTTTAAATATATGCCCCCTGATTATGTAAGGCGTTGGCGTATTTAGTAAAAACGCCTCCATACAAATCGAATTTTTCAAAATCGAAATTAACAAAAATTGAAATTTTTACTCGACTGTTAAATATTGTAAAAATAGTTGTTCTAGCGACTTTGCTGTAAAAACGACTAAAAACGCCTACGCCTTACATAATCAGGGGGATTTTCTTTATTGAAAATCTTCAGAGAATTGAAATAATTCTAAAACTTAATTAAAATGGTATACAAATAAAAATTATAGTAATTTGAGATGCCCTGTAACTTGATCAATAGCCTCAACAGCTGCAGGTCCAATAGCTAAAACAGTCTTTGAATTGGGTTCAATTTGAGTACGGCCGGCGTCGCGTATTAAACAAGTATTCAAATTTATGGTGTCTGCCGCTCGTTTGATGGCCATCATTTCTGCCTCACTTTCTACTTTTAAGGCAATTTTAGCACACCCTGAATTTTCCCAAGCTCTAACAACACTGGGCATACTTCTTACTGCCTTTTGATAAGCGCCAACGGCGCCATGTCCGCATTGGGCAGCTACTTTACCCTTTCCCATTTTCAAATCGTTGCGTACAACCAAAACCATTTTGTAATTAAAACTAAAGCTGGTGTAAAGCTAAAATGAAGAAGTATTAAAATTTTGTAAATAAAATATTGTAAGAACTTACTGGATCTTCTTTTGTATTACCATAACACGAAACGGCAGTTGCAGCACCTTTTTGATCATCCGTCTTTTTTGCAGCATCAATCTCTTTGTCATCATGTCTTTTTAGGGCGTATTTATAGCCCACGAAAAATGATAACAATACTGCCAGACCATTAACTATTTGTGTTGTATCCAATAGTTTATTATCACCCATATTTTCATTTAGTTTTATTAAATTACAGCAAGAGTTTCACAAACCACATTGAAATAAATATGCAATTACTTTGAGGATGGTGAAATCAGCCGCTTACTTCAGTGATGGGATTAAAAAAAAAAAAAAAAATTGTATCGATTCGTAAACAGTATTGCCAGAACTCTTAAGGCTCATTTAGCCATACGTGGACGTAACGTGACGTATCTCCTTATGGAAAATCTAATGAGTTAGAAGAGTATAGCTGACAGTCTTTTTCTTTTTTACCCATTATTTTAGATTGAATCAGCTGATTCGTCACGTTACGTTACACATGGCTAAATGGAAATATGCTAGATTCCTAAAAAATTTCTGCTAAATCCTAAAATAAAAAATATATGCTTAGAATATGCTAAATTAAAAAATCGCAATTTTTTTATTATATTCATTATGCTAAAGATCTGCTAAATTTAATACAAAAAATATGCTGAGAATCTGCTAAAGCTGGTTTCACACGACATGTATTTGCCATGTCACTTTAAGGACCCATATGTAATTCTGTATGTCTGTCAAAATGAGCAATACATAAGGTTTATAATTTTTGCGTTTAAACGTACATGTGTAATTACGCCCGACATTGGTTGCTTTTAACAGCTTTTATCAAATTTTTCCAGTTTTTACTTTGTTTTTTTTTTTTTTTTTTGCCGCCAGTTTCTTTTTTGTTTTGCCAAAAACAGCTGATTACATTTGGTTTGTAAGGTCAACATAGAACGCTCTATTTAAATATTGTCTATTTAAAATATTGTCATATGACTTTTGCATATGGGTTTTACACACACAATGTTTGAGGGTTCACACGGCATGTATAAATTTTACAATGTAAAAAGTGACAAGTCATAAGACAAATACATGTCGTGTAAAACCAGCTTAAATAATTTTTTTAGTATTATTTAATAAAGTCTTATTAATGGAAAAATACTTTTTTTAAACAATGTTTATAAAAAATTATATTTTAATACTTTATTAAACTATCTTAGAATAAATATAAAAGTTTACCACTTAATTCATAAATGCTTTCGAAAGTTATAGGAGGTTTACCGAACAAATTTTATGTGAAGAATTTGTTTTGTAAACCTCCTAGAACTTTGCAAAATGTTTATGAATTGAGAGGTAAACTTTTACATTTATTAAGATACTTTAAAAATGTATGAAAAGATAATTTTTTGTAAATACTTTTTAATCTTTCTTTGAGACTAAAAAAATAAACGTTCTCATTTAATTTTTTCACAATAAGCATAACTGATTTTAAGATTTTGCAAGATTTTTAATGGTTTTTGTAGCATTTTCAAATTATACAATACTACTAAAAAAGTTTACATTCAGAAAAGAATTTAATAATTACGCATGAAATAAAAAGTTATGAAAACATTAGAATTTTCTGTCCGACCCTTCTTTCACCCTAATTTTTAATACCGAATTCGATGATGAAGGATTTTACTTTAACTTTTAAGTTTTAATTATATTTTATATAAAACAGCGATAGACAGTCTGCCTTTTCGGTTTTATCACTTCAATTTATATTTTTACACAATTGAAAAATTCCATTGCAATATTTAACATTCACTAATTGGATGTAATTAAATCACTTACAGTAGAGTGAACAATTGCCATTTCTATTTCAGCTATTTCTCCATATCCAAGATGAAAAATATGTATTTGGAGAGGTGTAGTTTTTTTTCTAAACATATTTCATAAAAAAAATTAAAAACCTTTTATTTGTTAATTTTTTAATTTTATTTGTTTTTCTTTTAATTTTCATTCGTTTTTTTTTTGACATTAAACTAATAGGCTCTTTCATATATTTGTGCTTATATTAAATCCACATTTTTTTTTTGATTTAATAAATCCCCTTTTTGTATGAAAAATTCTAAATCCAGGTGATTAAAAAAACGCTAATTGTTATTGTTATAAATATTGTTACAGAAAAAATTATTTTGTTAAAAAATATGCTAAAAATA
The DNA here is from genome assembly GCA_949987735.1 of Leucophora obtusa. Lineage (NCBI taxonomy): Eukaryota > Metazoa > Arthropoda > Insecta > Diptera > Anthomyiidae > Leucophora > Leucophora obtusa. Next base: position 114,236,988 of record OX465295.1, on the reverse strand, counting down.
TATATCTTATCTTCTCAGAGCTTTGAAGAATTAATTCCTTTTTGAATGAATTCACTACCAATCGAATTCAATTTTCTCTACAATTGAATGAATTCCTTTTCTTAAGTAATTCACTGAATTCGTTCAACTGAATGCGTTCATCAAACAACAAATTCAAAGAATTAATTCAAATGCAATAGTTCTTTTTATTAAATCAAATGAATTAATTCACCGGTGAACGCGTTCAATTTCATTTTCGTTCAGTGAATTAAAAAAAAATAAAATTACGTTCAGTAAATTAAAAAAAAAAATAATAAGTTCACTGAATTGAAAAAAAATAAAATAAGTTCACTGAATTGAAAAAAAAAAATAAAATAAGTTCACTGAATTCAAAGCCTGTTTTCTGCCGTTCAGTAGAAGAAAACAATAGTGTACAAATAAAATTTTTAAATAAGCAATTTTACAGCGTATGCTAGTAAAAATGAACAAATTAGAAACCGGATGCTGTTTATCAACCTATATGATTCAAAAATAAAGCCTTTTACTATTAAAAATAAAAACTTTACAGATATAGATAAATTTGGAAAAAAAATATAACTATTAATTTTTCAAACTAGTTATATATATATAAAAAATTTTTTAAACTATTTAAACTATATCTGTAAAGTTTTTATTTTTAATAGTAAAAGGCTTTATTTTTGAATCATGTAGGTTGATAAACAGCATCCGGTTTCTATTTTGTTTATTTTTACTAGCACACGCTGTAAAATTGCTTATTTAAAAAATTTATTTGTATAGGGTTTTTCAATAAGAGCGCTACAAAAGTAAAAAAGTTTAAATAAAACAAAAACGGTTTTGGATATCAATGAAATTCTTTATTCCTGTGAAAGTACGTTCGATGCCATTATGTATGGAAATCGATCTCTTTTGCATGGCCACCACGGGCACGCTTGCAGAAGTCCAGACGCTGAACCCAATTTTCGACGGTTTGCAAGCATAAATCGGCCGATACTGCTGCAATTTCACGTTCGATATTCGTACGAAGTTCATCAATCGTCGCTGACTTGTTGGCATAGACCATAGATTTGATGTAGCCCCACGCTCAATTGTTGATCTGCTAGGACGATTATGACGACCATAAATTGGACGTAGCGCTCTTAACGTTGAGGCCACTGACTCCGAATGTAGGTAGTAAATTTTAATAATTTCGACTCGTTGTTGGCTCGTATATCTTTCCATCATGAAATGGCAAACCTTACTGAAGAGAAATGTCAAAAGAGCGGCAAGAAATATGGCGTCGTTTGCTGTCCCTGTCTTTCTACTTTTGTAGCGTCCCTGTTGAACAACCCTTTAGATTATTGTTTTCTTCTACTGAACGGCAGAAAACAGGCTTTGAATACAGTGAACTTATTTTATTTTTTTTCAATTCAGTGAACTGATTTTATTTTTTTTTCAATTCAGTGAACTTATTATTTTTTTTTTTAATTCACTGAATGTAATTTTATTTTTTTTTAATTCACTGAACGTAATTTTATTTTTTTTAATTCACTGAACGAAAATGAAATTGAACGAATTCAGTAGTGAATTAATTCAGTAAAGAATTAATTCACCAGTGAATTAATTCATTTGATTTAATAAAAAGAACTATTGCAATTGAATTAATTCGTAACAAAATAAATCGAACGAAAGCAAATATGAATTAATTCCATTCAATATATATTGCTTAGTGAATTAATTCATCGAATTTTTAATTCAGAATTGAAAAATTGAATTAAGGAATTAATTCTTCAAAGCTCTGTATCTTCTGATTGTTGTTGAAAAAGATGTTTGTCTTAATAGTGCTCACATGTTCCATTATGTTTTGCTTATTATTTACCGTTATCATTTTTGCGTTAACAATGCTGATTTAAAGTGGACATATAAATGGCACAATTTAGGCACAATAGGCAGTAGTCGTGTAGATTTAATTCAAAGCAATAAATATTTTTCGTAGTTCAAAAATAAATATAAAAAGTTAAAAAATTTTTAAAATGGGATCAGGAAAACGTACCACAGGTGAGGAAAGGCGGATCATATGGAAAAAAAGTAGCGGAAATTGCTGAGATAATGCAAATTTCTCGCAAAAAAGTCTACAATGCAATTAATTCTTGTGTTGAGGATCCCGATATATTGACTAAGGCTAAAATTCGGAAGCCAAGGCCACGAAAAACAGATGAGCGTACGGATGCAGCTATAGTACGAATGGTGAAAATTGATCCATTCAAGTCATCAAGGCAGATAGCATCGGATATTAATGAAAATTTTAACATGGAAATATTAAGCAGACTTGTCAGAAGAAGACTAAACGAGGCAAATTTGTTTGGGCGCATTTCCAGAAAAAAGCCCCTACTATCAAAAAAAAAATATTTCAAAACGACTAACCTTCGCCAGAACCCATAAGGAAAATCCCATTAGTTTTTGGAAAAACGTCCCAGTCAGAAATCGCCAGTGGTACAAAAAATCAAGCACTGGCATACCACTGGGTAACCATGGTATTAAAAATAAATGACTGGCAGAACACTCATTTGGGACGCTTTGCCAGCGTTTGCGAAAAGCGTTTTACCAGTATTTTTTTTACAAAAATTTCGGTGGTTTATAAAAAAAACCACTGGCAAATAATTGGTTTAGAGTGATATGCCAAGGTTTGCAACAAGTGGTTATCCAGTGCTACCTAGCCAATGCTACCAGGCATACAAAAATCAATTCACTGGAAAACCAATGATTTTATAAAAATGATGACGCTTCGTTAAAAAATGTTTGTAGTCGGAAGGTTCCGAGTTCAAATCCGGTTGCAAGTAAACAAATTTTTTTGGATTTTTTTTAATTTAAAATTTTTTTTGTTTCATTAAATTAATTTTTTTGTTTGTGGGAAAGCTCCTTCAAGACCAACTTTCTTTTTGCCCTCCAAACACTGGCATACTAGTTACTAAAAATTGGTTGCCAGTACTAGCATTTTGGCACAGCCAGTAGTTGTCCAGCTATTATCACTCATTTATGTGTTTAGCCATTAAATATTATATGTCTCGTTAGCTCAGTGGGTAGAGCAATCGTCTGCCAATCTGACGGCCTGGGTTCAAATCACGGCAGGGTCAAAAAAATACATATGAACTTTTTTTTAATTTTATTTTGGAAAATATATTTCCAGACCACCTATTTATTGGTTTTGCCAGCGGTTTGCCAACGTTTAAAAATTTTGTTCCTCCAGTGCTTTTCCGGCGCTTTTTGAACAGCCGGTCCTTTTGTCTAATGATGTTATCATTTTGGGAAAGGGACTTTTGCCAATACTTGTACCACCTGTTAAAGTGCTTTGCCACCGCTTTCCCGTTTGTATTTTTCTGACTGGGGTGTTATGGAGTGGCGAAAGAAAAATTAACAGGATAGGACCAGATGGCAGAATCTTTGTTCGTCGTCCTGAAGGCCAAGAGTTTAATCCTGGGTTCACTCAGAAGACGGTAAAACATGGAGGTGGCAGTATTATGGTTTGGGGTGCATTTACTTGGCATGGCGTAGGTCCGCTTATAAAAATCAATGGAAAAATGGACAAGTTTCAGTATTTAGATATTTGAAAAAACCATATGGAGCCATATGCCTTCAACTCCATGCCAATAAAATGGAAATTCATGCAAGATAATGCCCCCAAACACTCCTCCAAACTAGTAAAAAATGGTTTTGTGCGGAGAAGATTGATGTTTTGGATTGGCCAGCCCAGAGCCCTGACTTAAATACAATAGAGAACCTGTGAAATGAAGTCAAGGTTGAAATCGCCAAGAAAAATTACAAAAATATGGACGAACTGTAGTCGGCTGCACAGGAAGCTTGGTACGCCATCCCCAAAACAAAATGCCAAAAACTAGTATGAGCCGCAGGTGCGAAGCTGTCATCAGAAACAAAGGCCACAGCACTAAATATTAACGGTGAAATATTTGTACATACCAAAAAATTTAACAAATGCAATATTAAAACCATTTCTTCTCTTTTTTTAAGATTGTGCCATTTATGTGTCCAGCAAAATATCTGTGTATTTATTTTGTCAAACAAAGCGACATAGACCCACTTTGTTGACAGCAGACGTGCAACTAATGATTTTTTTTTTTATTTTTACGTTCTCAGTTTGTTGTTTCGTTGACGTTCGGGTTGTGTACGTGTAAAAAGCCGATTAATCTTCGTCGTTCTAACAAGTTTTTGGGCGACACTGGTTTAGATAATGTAATTTGTTTGTGACAACTGAAATTCGCTGGCCAGAATAAAAATTCGGTAGTATTAACCGAAGAATTTTAATATAATTCTTTTTTCTTTTGGTGAATATATTTAAAAAAAATTTGTACTGATTTGAAGTCAGAAAGAAATGGTCACCCTATATATATGGTATATTCTTATGTGCTAATTCATACACAAAATTTATTTGGTATTTGAAGCTTTCTATAGTTAAAGTACATATTTCGCTTAATAGGTCCATTCGATTACTGGATAATTTGTACAAATTTGTACAAATTTTTACTGGATGGCGTTCGTTTACATAAATACTCAGTAAACAGAAAGAAAAAAGAGAGAATAAAGATACAGTTCTATATTGAGAGTTTCTAAGTCTTCTTCTTTTTCTTGCAAATTTTTACTGGATAAATTTTTGCCAGTAAGAATTCGCAAGCAGAAAAAAACATATGATTAGAAAACACATGTTCGTTTATTGAAAACAAAAAAAAAATATTTTACAATTATGTTATTTTATGGAAATTCAAAGCAATGAAACTTTCAAAATAAATTATGGGAAATATAAGAAAACCTTCTAAGAAGTTTCTGCTTTAGATTTAACATCAAAAAATATCGTCTTCCATAGCAACCAAATAAAATTTATTTGTATATTTGGTGTTGTAATCAGCTGTGTCTACAAACTTGCAAATTTTCTGTTCGCGTACATGTTTGGGAAAATTTTATTTTGAGAGTAAATCTTGTCTTACTCTCTGAAAGTTTGTACTGAGTAATTCTTACTGGACTTGACTGAGAAAAGTAATCGAATGGACCTATTATAGCGTTATTAAAAATCTTCATTCATAATCGTATAACTATAAATTAATTTTTCGATTTGATACTGGCAACACTATTGTTTATTTTCTCTCTTCTCCCAAATAAGTCGTAAGTGATGTACAAATTTAGTAAACGATTGACTCGGTAATCGGAAGTGAAAATGTATTTTTTTAAATTAGAGAACTAATGATATGCTAAGATAAATATAAAAGCCATTAAAAATATTTTTTTTTATTTATAAAGCAAATCAATGGAAATGTGTGTAAAAAAGTAATTTTTTAGAACATCTTTTCGAATCATACAATAGTAATCGAATTTCGAATAATGTTTTGACAGTCTGTACATCACTATTGTTTTGTTTTTCTTTTTAATTTTATTTTTGCATTTTTTTGAAATTTTTTCGAAAAAGGTCATTGGCTACGCAATTGGTGTAGTTTTTTTCAGTTTGATGCATGCAATTTGTTGGAAGCCACACATTCTAGGGATGGGATGGCTTTAATAAATCATTTCATGCCTGAAAATGAAATAATTAGGAATTAAATGGTGGCTTCCTCACTCCAAACTTTATAAAAGGTTTAAAGTTAATGACCCAACAAACAATTCCGGTTACGCACCGATTTCGGTCCGTCATAAACGGAATCCAACTCCGTTTCCGTACCGTTTTCTGGATCCGTATACGGACCAGAAAACGGAACTTAAGGAACATCGAAACTGATTCGAATCCGTTGAAAGTCCGTCAATGGCGGACCGTTTACGGACCGTAATGTCGTGTTAAAAACTGAAAAGTTCGTTTAAAGTCCGTCAATGACGGACCGTTTACGGACCGTTATGTCATGTAAAAAACGGACTAGTCCGTTGAAAGTCCGTCAATACCCAACCGTTTCCGGACCGTTATGTCGTGTGAATAACGGAGTGACCACATTTTTAGAATGCCGTTTTCGGTCCGTATTCGTACCGTTTTTTGAAACAGAAACGGATTTCCATGTCTACCTATATTGACCCTATTTTTATTAATCATAAGTAGTACTTTTTAAGTTTATTATTATTATATATTTATTAAAAATGGAATTTATTTTTTTATATTTACACTATATTTATATTTGGTGCAGCTTACGTCTCTTTCCAATATCCATTTACAATATCGGCACACAATAAAATTCAATACCTGCATGCAAAAGGAAAAATAAATTAAATAAGTTTTAACTAACTGTAATCACGATGGTGTTTTGCATACGATGCAAATTCGCACATTGCTATCAAAACAACTAAATGTTGTGTCATAAAATATTTCTTATTTGCACTCGCATACAAAAAAACAACCCTTAAAACACATAATAAGTTAAATAAATCTTACCATTTCATATATGTGACTTCAAATTCTTTGGTTGATGGGGTGTTAGGACGGTTTCTTTTGCTCCAAATACTATTTTTTAGCAGCTATAAATAAATAAATTTTGTACTTTTACCAAAAACAAACTAATACCGATAAAGTCCGTATTTAACTGTACGGAAACGGATACACAAAACGGAGTTGAAACGTGCTGTATTCGAATCTGATGAAAATTGGTGAAGTCCGTATTTAACGGTGAGGAAACGGATACACCAAAAGGGATTAAAAACGTATTGTATTCGAAAATCCGAAAGTACCGTCCGTTATTGTTCCGTATACGTACAAGCTTTGACGGATACGTGTTTTACGGACAGTTAACGTGACGTAAAAGCCGGATTGATGATTCCGTACATGCCGGAGAGTCCGTAAAAATGTTTCTTGGGGAGTATCGACTATAAACCTATATTATTTGTTTCGTTATTAAGAAAATATGAATACTGTTCTTCCCAAATTAGCTTAAAACCCTGCAATTAGACTATTGTAAAAGTTTATGAATTAGACCATTATTTTATAAAGTAAAAAATACAATATATAAAGTCAAAGATTTAGGTAAATACATAATGCCGTTTTTCTTAAAACAAAACGGTACGGATATGGATCCGTTTTTCCACGACATAACGGTCCGGAAACTGTCCGGCATTGACGGACTTTCAACGGACTAGTCCGTTTTTAACAAGATATAGCGGTCCGTAAACGGTCCGTCATTGACGGACTTTAAACGGAATTGTCAGTTTTTAACACGACATTGCGGTCCGTAAACGGTCCGTTTCGATGTTCCATAAGTTCCGTTTTCTGGTCCGTATACGGATCACGAAAACGGAGTTGGATTCCGTTTATGACGGACCGAAAACTGTGCGTAAACGGAACGAATAGTTTGTTGGGTTGGAACTTATGAAGTTATATAATTACGTATCACTTTGATAATATTCCCCCTGCTTTTTTCTATGAGTATACATACACGCAAAAAATGAAAAGGGGGAAATCACATAAAATAAGGGTATAATTAGAGTATGTTATATTATACAAACATGCTTGGTAAAAATGATTTCCTAGAGAAAAAAAAAAATACTTTTCATAGCTTAGTTTAAATCAAACTCTTAAATTTTTATATAAATAACCTAAAAATATAACTTTTTATTGGTACATTATCAATTCTTTTGTACATTAAGTTAAATCACTTTCTTATCTTATCTATTTAAGTAATTGTCAATATTTAGTTACATTATGGAATAAACTTACATTATGGAGTTAACTTATAGCGAATTTACATTATGATCAAAATCGAGTTAAAAGTAGATTTCGACTGAAATCCAATAAAAATTTTGGATTTCAAACAGATTTCCCATACGAAATGAAATCCCAATTTAATTTGGATTTCAGCGAAATTTCATCGAAATCCAAATTGAAATCCAATTTTTCTCCCATATTTGCAGAAAAGTAGGGAAGTTTGCAGAAAAGTGGCAACATTTAGCAGCTGTTTATGTCATAAAAAATTAATAATAAATTTTATTAACTTTAAAAAATTAAGGAATAACATAATAAAGTCTGTTATTTTTAATTGAAAGAAATATTTAAAGTTGAAAACGGATATTTTATTGTATCCGACGAATAGAAACTATGAAAAATCATTTGATGGCGCCGGAAAGACCATTGACGAAACATTGAATATTTTAGCTTTCTACTAATCATCTTTATATTTAAACACATTTCATAGCAAATATAACATAATTTTTCGTGTATCTTTCATAATATAAATGATTTTTGTGTTCCGGCATTAAATAAAATGGTTTTTAGAAAATCTTTTAATTTTGGTTAGTTTTTAAGGTTAGTTTGTTTACAAAAAATTTGTTGTTGGCTGATCGAAATCCCATTCATCTGTCAAATATTCTAATGTAAACGATATATATTTCGAATTGGATTTCAAAACGAAATCTAGTGAACATTTTAACAATGTAAATCCGCTATTATATAATAAATTTGTGACCAATTTAGAGATTCAACAATTTTTTTGGGATTGTTGGGGATTTCAACTTACAAAATGGGGAGATGAGCTAAAGCTGTATTGGCAACACTGGAATCCAGCTGCTGTAAACGCGGCATAATGCTATTGTGAATTATATGAAGAACAAAAATAACATAGATATTTTTAACTGGCAACGCTGTAAGTTGACGTGGTATAAAAAACAAGCGGCTTTTTACAAGTCAACTTATTTTTTTTTTGCAAAAAACAGAAAAAATTAATATTCCTTGGGAAAATAATATTTTTTAAACAATTTATTTAATAAATTATCAGAAAAATGGGTTTAGCTGAAACATTACAAATCGATGAAGTCGTTCAGGACTTTAAACGTATGAATAAACGTCAGGTAAGTGCAATGGACACATCTAGCCCCATCGGACACTACAGAAGAGATGATAACTGCAGCCCCAACTACATACACGTATGCATTTGGTGAAAAATATGAATATAGACTTATGCGGTTTCTATTTATATATTTTTAGTCCTTGTATCAATTTCTAAGTTTTGCAATGATTGTCTCATCCGCCCTTATGATCTGGAAGGGTTTAATGGTGGTGACTGGCAGTGAATCGCCCATTGTTGTGGTTTTAAGTGGTAGTATGGAACCGGCATTCCATAGAGGTGATCTCTTGTTCCTTACCAACTATAAAGAAGAACCTGTGCGTGTTGGTGAAATTGTTGTCTTCAAGGTAGAGGGACGTGATATACCTATTGTTCATCGTGTTATTAAATTGCACGAAAAGTAAGTAGAAATTGATTTAAAGAAAAAGAAAAATTTGTTTAGGTTTACTTTGGCATAGTTTGCAGAATTGACCCATTATAAAATTTATTGACAAATTATAGTTTGTGTACTCTCCACAAATCAAATACCAAAGCGTGTACATCGATTTAGATTTCTGAGCTTTAGTGTTTTGTGTTCAGGTTTTGTGCATAACGTTCTGCTCGACTAAGCGTTGATCTTAATTTAAAAAGTTTGTACGATGGAATCGTTAGTGATTTTAATATTTACCTACTGCTAAAGAGGTCAAACGACTATGTTCGATGCACATAAAACCTATTAAGTTTTCCAGCCAATAAAATTTGGATACTTTTTTGAGGGTTCTTATTCTAGGGGTCAAAAATTACTCTAGTGAAACTCATTTTTTTTGAAATTTTAAAATTTTTTTGTCAAAAGTTGATCATATTTTTGACGAAAATATGAGCCTTCTAAATTTAATTATGAAGGACAATTTGAGGCAAATTATTAAATCCAAAAAATTGGTTCATAAATTACGCAGAAATGTAAATAAATTTGAACATTTTGTGAACCATTCAAGAAAGGCTAAAAAAAGATTAATTTTTGCGCCTTTAGAATTTTTAAATCTTTTTTTTTGAGTAATTTTTGAATTTTTTTGAATTTTTTTTAACTTAATACATATTTTTGAGCTATTTTATAATACACTTACGGTGGGTCTCATACTGCAGGTTTAACTTTAACTTAACTATAAACAAAAGAAAATGTCAAAAAAATGTACACAAAACAACAACAAATTTTTGGGTTAACTATTAACTAAAGTTTAAACCTGAAGTATGAAACCCACCGTTAATAATAAAAAAATTTATAATACACTTAATAATAAATGTCACCTACATGTATTAATTTCTTAAAAAATGGAAACACAAATAAATTATATGGGCCCTTATAAAACTTTTGTAGAGATTAACAAAAAAAAAATAATTAAAACTTTGGATTTAATTTTCTGCGCTTTCGGAGCGTGACACTTATAGAAACATGACAAACCTTTGAGCAAGTCGTGTTTTTTCTTTCGGTTTTTCTATAGCATTCTAACAATTTGTTTGCAGTGGTTATTGCCACAAATTTGTGTTCTGGTGTTGATAGAGATCATCACTATAATCTTATAAAATCTTCGAAAAACATTGCATACAATTGTAATAACTGTTCCAATATTGCAAGGTTGGTTACCATTATCGTTATAATAGCGTTATCGTTAAAATACAGTTTCAAATTAAATACTGTTACTAATACCTTTAAAAAAATTCTAGATACCGTTATCGTTACCGATACCGTTATTCGTTACGGGTAGTTACCGGTATTTATTAATTTATATAAAACTGAAAATTTCTAAAAATTTTTATTTTATAATCTTAAGTTTTTTTTAAAAAAACATTTATAGATAATAATTTTACTTATTTAAAACTACCAACATTGAATTTATAGCTTATAAACAGTGTTCTTAATACTTAAAATTAAAAATGGGCTTCAAATACATAAAAGCCGTAAGTTACAAAAAATTCAAAATCGACTTTTTGATCGATTAAGATGGACCGTACAAAATACATATTCCTGCAAAATTTTGCACTCCTACGACTAAACACGACGATGTTATTAACAAAATTCTAAACAGCCCCAAGTGTAAGCGCAAGCAATTTAAAAAAGTTTTTTGTTTCTCCTGTAAAATATTTTAAATGTAACTTACGGCTTTTTTGATTTCATATGACGATATATTTTTTACATATTTATATGTATTTGTTTTTATATGTTTTGAACGTAATTTATTATACCGGTACATACCGGCATTGCTGTTTCCATAACGGTATACCGTTACCGAAACTGTCTTAAATACCATTACCTTTACCGTTACCGAAACAAACAAAATTCGATACCGTTACCCTTAACGTTATTCGTTTCGGTAACCAACATTGCAATATTGTCAAAAGATATTGAACTAAAAGAAAAATTTCATATATGTACATTTGTACAGTGGCACAGAAAAGTATACATTCCCCCTTGAAAGTCCAGTTTTATGAAATATATTTCTATTTCGGAAAAAAAATATGCAAAATAATATATTTATTTTCATTTAAAACATTAGTGGTATTCATCTTACTGGATTTATGCCCTTGTAAACCGAGTATTTTTGTAATTGTGTATATTTATAACTTTACCTGTTTATTTGAATAAACGCACCTTTTAAAACTATTCACATTTCAATTTTGCATTTAACAACTTTTTCGATTTTTTCATAAATTAAACAAAGAATTTTTTAAATTTGTATTATTAAAAAAAAAAAAAAAAACAAAATAAAAAACAACACACAATAAAATTCAAAATAATCTAATTTTTGACAATATTCAAATGTATGTATAAATACGAAAAAGTTTACACACAAAAATGTAAGCGTATATTTACCAGGGCTCGTAAACTAGTTTTGACATTAATCGAGTAAGCTTACAACATATACACAGTATACGAGGCGTAAATACTTTAAATGAATACCTTTATTAAGTACGAAAAAAAATTTAATTTACTTTTTACCTTGGCTAAACGAGCAAAAGTACCTTTTCATGACACAGAAAAGTATACATACTACCCACAAATAAACAATCAAATGTGGAAACAGTGCAACAAACTGTTGAAATTTTTTTTTTATAAATTTACCGTTATATTTGATAAAAATAATTTAGTAAATTTGTTTGCATAAATAAAGTGTAAATTTTAGAAAATGAAGCAAAAAGGACATGAAATAAGTTTGGATGAGAGCCAAATTATTATAAAGCTTCGAGATGAAAAAAAATCTCTTATGTTACTTAGGTTACTATCCAAACAATAATTAGAAACTATAAGCAAACGAAAAGTTTTGCAAGTAAGCCTAGAAGTGGTCGACCACAAACAGTGACTCCCTGAGTACAACGTCAGATACTGGGTGAAATAAAAAAAAAATCCTAGGACACCAACAGTGGAAATTGCAAATCACCTTGAATATAATTGCATTGCCTTAGTCTACCCAGAAATAGTTCGAAGTGTCCTAAGAAAGAACGGTTGTCATAGTCGTGTACATAGAAAAAAGCCAAACATCAGTGACGTGAAGAAACATATTAAAAGAGATGATATGTTTCGGGCCAATGTTATGTTTAGAGATGAAAGCAAGTACAATTTATTTGGATCTGATGGCAAACAAAAAATACGGAAAAAAATGAAGAATTGATGCAGAAAAATCTACTTCCAAGAGTCAAGCATGGTGGAGGTAAATAATGTCATGGTCTGGGGCTGTATGTCTGCGGCTAGTGTAGGGAATTTGGTATTTATAGACAACCATGGATCATTTTCTTTACCTTGATCTTCTAAAAGATAATATTAAACAATCCCTGCAAAAATGGGTCTTAAAATAGGCTAGTATTTCCGGCAAGATAATGACCCGAAGCACATTTCGGGGATTGTTAAGGAATAGCTCCTATATAATGTGCCTCACCAACTGCATTCACCACCCCAATCGCCAGACTCAAATCCCATAGAGCATCTGTGGGATGAATTGGAAAAAATTTATAAAAAGTAAGACGGATCTCAAAAATGCTCTTTTGGAGGAATGGAACGGTATTTCAAAGGATGTTACTTAAAAATTATTTTTTTCTATGAAAAACAGATTGACAGCCGTTTTAGCACTTGGAGGTGGACACACAAAGTATTAATTAGATACGATTTTTTTTATCATAAAATATGAGTATATTATTATAATTTTCTGTGCCTTAAATATTGCTTTTTTATTTTTTCGTTAATAAATAATGTATAATTAATAGTATCTTTATAGTTTTTTGTTATTGTTCATAGATTAATTTCATATGGCATAGATATATCTCCTACAACATGCATACATTCTGTAGAACAAGAATTTTCAAGGGGGTATGTATTGGCTGAGTTCCAAAACGCCATTTTCAATGCATCACAAATTTTGTTGATGCTTTGTTGACATGTTTTTATTACAAAGTAAACAACACACTTGTTTGCTTTGTATCGAAATAGTAGTAAAACCGCATCACTGCAATGTATTTTGACGTTTAGGAACTCACCCATACTTTTCTGTGCCATTGTATGAAACAATATTTTTTATATATATATATATTATGTCCCGTGGTTCCACCAATCATCATTTCTATTGGATGATAATTGCTTAATTTGTCCCCAGCTTAGGCCGCTTTGTACAATTTCGCATTCAAGTTGGCGCCTCCATATATGCAATGGACGACCTCTTCTTCGTGTTCTACCCTGAAGAGTCCAATCGATAGCGGATTTAGCTGTCACCTGGTGGTCTACGCAATGTATGACCAATACATTTGCGGTTAAGAACTTCAATTTGAACTGGTCTTTGATTTGTTCTGCTCCAGAGATGTGTGTTGGATATAGTTGAAGGCCAGAATACTCGTAGAATCCTGCGTAAGCAACGGTTGACGAATACCTGCACCGCGTGTATATCTCGTGGTAATGTGTTCCACGTCTCACTAGCGTACAACAGAACAGATTTTACGCAAGTATTGAACAGCTTTAGCTTGGTGTTAATGGATATGACTGTTTACTTCCATACTGGGCTTAACAATCCAAATGCTTGGTTGGCTTTTGAAATTCGGTATACCACATCATTACTAGAGCCACCACTATTCGTGATGATGCTACCAAGGTAGCAAAAGGACTCTACATCATCCAGGTCAACATTACGAACTTTAAACCTATTCCTGTTCACAGTATAACATCTCATACTTTTGCTCTTGGCGGTGTTAATTTGCAGACCAGCTTTTGCTGCTTCAATCTCTAGAGCCTTGAGTTTTGTTACCATGTCTCTGTGGCTGTGTGACAATAAGCAGATATCGTCCGCATATTCCAGACTTTCAAGGCGTTCGCTGAAAAGCAAAGGGGATAATACGCATCCTTGCCTGACGCCCGTTAATACATCGAAACTGTTGCTAAGTGCATGGTCATGCACAACCCTGCACTTTACATCCAGATAGAGTGATTGGATCAGCGAAATAAGTTTCAGTGGGATACCCTTGCAAGCAAGAGCGCTCCATATTGCATCGTGTCTTAGGGTATCGAATGCTTTCTTGAAGTCGATGAAGACCATATACAAGGGAGATTGCCATTCGGTGGATTGTTCCGTTATCATCCGCAATGTATTGATATGATCAGTACAAGATTTCTGTGGTCGAAATCCAGCTTGCTCATGTCGTAGGTCTGGCAGAATAGCGTCGGATATTCTTCTGTTCAAGATATGCGCTATGATCTTGTTTACCGCGCTAAGAACTGTTATACCTCTCCAGTTCCGGCACTCTGTAAGGTCTCCTTTTTTAGGGATGTTGCCGATTATACCTTCTTTAAGCTGCGGGTCCAGTACATTAGTAGCCCAAAAGTTTCTAATCAGTGGTAGAAGGAATCGCGATGATGTTTGGCTATCTACTTTGAGCATTTCAGGCCGCTCCGGGGGCCTTATTTGTTTTTAAGGCAGTTATAGCGTTTACTACTTCGGTGAGTTCAGGTGCCTTAGTTGGGATGTCCTGTCTGAGTACATGGCTAACGCAAGAACATATATTCCCGTAAATAAAAGGAGGGTTAGATAGCATGTCAGAATAATGTTGCCTCCAAATTTCGAGTTGTTCTGACCGGGATGTTGTTAGCACTCCATCGTTGTTTTTTAGGGGCTTAGTGGCTGCAAAGTTTATACCGGAGAGCTTTTTAGTGATGGCGTAAAGATCTTTCGATCTGTGCTCCTCCGCGGCTTTTTGTGCATCACACGCGAGTTGCCTGTAAAATCGCCTCTTATCGCTTCTGGCACTTCGTTTTACATGCTTATCGTGGAAACTGTATGCTTCTCTCAGCGCAGCTTTCTCGGATCGAGTCCTGGCTGCTTTGAGTTTGGATTTGGCTTCCTTTCTCGTTCGTATCAATTGCCAGGTCTTATCAGATATCCATTGTTTTTCCGGGGTATTCTATAACCAATATGCTCTCTGGCAGTATCTTCAAAGTGTGCTTGGATGGTCGGCCACTCTAAAACTGGGTGAGCACGTTCGACATTTAAGCCTCCCTTTAACCCTTCGATGTAGTTTTGGCGCTTTGTACGATCTTGCAGGTTCCTCACATCGAATCTTTTAGCTGCCTTTTCGGGTCTTAGGATTGCCGCGACCTTAAGGGGGATAGAGGCGATTACTAAATGGTAATCTGAGAAGCAGTCAGTCCCTCTTTTAGCTCGTACGTCGAGAAGGCTTCTCCGCCAAGTTTTGCTGATGGTTACATGGTCGATCTGGTTTTCTGTCGTACCGTCTAGCGATACCACATAGCTTTGTGCACATTTTTGTGAGGAAACAGTGTGCCTCCGATCACAAGGTTGTCATTGCTGCACATTTCGGTAAACAGCCTCCCGTTCTCCGTCATTCTGCCGATGCCATGCGTTCCCATGATCCTCTCGCGGCCCCTGTTATCTGATCCTAGTTGCGCATTCATATCGCCCATTAGTATCACTATGTTGCCTCGAGGTATTGAGGATAATACAAGGTTTAGATGGCTATAAAAGTTATCCTTTTCTGCGGAATCGGATATCTCTGTGGGTGCGTAACATTGCACGCATGTCAGATTTCTAGCTCTTGTTCGGAAATTCGCAAGGATTATTATACCCTACACCACTATGTGGTCAGGGTATTATAAGTTTGTGCTGATGTTTGTAACACCAAAAAATATTGGTCGTAGACCCACCTTATAGTATACCGATCGGTTAAGAATTTTTTTTATTTCGATTTAACGATGTCCGTCTGTCCGTCCGTCCGTCCGTCCGTCTGTCTGTCTGTCTGTCCATGCAATCTTGTGCGCACTCTACAGGTCGCAAATATTAAGATATTTTGATGAAATTTGGTATGCAGACCTATGTTGGCCCAAGGACGAACAAGTTTGATTTTGGTGAACATCGGTCCATGTTTAGACCTAGTGCCCATATAAGGGTCCTACCAAAATTATATTTTTTATACGCTGCAGGTCGTAAATATTAAGATATTTTGACGAAATTTGGTACACAGACCTATGTTAGCCCAATAACGCAGCCTATTGATTTTGGTGAACATCGGTCCATGGTGCCCATATAAGGGTCCTACCAAAATTATACTGTTTATACGCTGCAGGTCGCAAATATTAAGATATTTTGATGAAATTTGGTACATAGACCTATGTTGGCCCAAGGACGAAGCCTATTGATTTTGGTGAACATCGGTCCATATTTAGAACTAGTGCCCATATAAGGGTCCCACCAAAATTATATTGTTTATACGCTGCAGGTCGCAAATATTAAGATATTTTGATGAAATTTGGTACATAGACCTATGTTGGCCCAAGGACGAAGCCTATTGATTTTGGTGAACATCGGTCCATGTTTTGAACTAGTGCCCATATAAGGGTCCCCCCAAAATTGGCTTGGTTACAAACTGCAGGTCGCAAATATTAAGATATTTTAATGAAATTTGGTGCGCTGACTCACATTATAGAAAATTTTGACACTAGCCCCATTTTAACCCATTCGAATTTCGGATCCAAACATTAGTTGGCTTTTACCCAGACTGGTGTAGGGTATTGTATAGTCGGCATGCCCGACTTTAACCTTTTTACTCGTTCTATCTCCGAATGGTTTCCAATTGATTAGAGCATGTCGGGCTTCCTTGGACAATAATAAACCGACACCATTCGATCTTGGCTGGTGTTCCGGCTTTGAATTCACCTGACTCTGGCCATCTGGTTTCGCACAATCCTAGAAGTAGCAGTGAGTATTTTGTGAATTCACTGCATACTTGGGCCAGCTTTGATGGATCTAGTAGTGTGCGTACGTTCCATGTTCCGATTCTCGTTGTCCTTTTCATGCTGAAGGTTGTCATCGCTGGGATTTGTTGGTTTCTGTTATTTGTTGTGGTTTCTATAATCGTTTTCTTTAGGATGGGTGGCTGATTAGGCCTCCGCAACCGATCCCAGTGTTGGGGCTGCCAACAGCCTCTGGGCAGGCTAGCCACTACGCGGCTGGAGTTGTGGAGCTGAGTTTCAGTGAACCCTCGGAGTTCCGTTGTCACCTACTTACCTGAGACGCACCGGTGTTAACGTGCCAGTCAGGTTACTCAGCTGCGGTTCGCCTTCTCACTCTAGCTGCTGCCAGATTGGAACATCTGGGCAGCATTACCAGGAAATACTTGATCAGAGGTCGAAAGTAGTGAGCTGCTTGGGAAATACAATAAAGGAATCACTCCTGGCTATTCCCAAGTGAATAGCAATCAGGTAGCTTTCCACCTTTATTAAAAATCCCCATCCCCCTTTACTGTACAAAACACCAAATCATAAAGCAGGTTGTAAATTTAAAAATTTAATTTTAAAAACCGAAGATCAAAGTATTCGTTATATATATAAGGTGCTCCTCAAAAAGATAATGTCACTTATATTTTGTCCTGTTTCGGCAAAATTACAAAGATTATTGAATAGTACCGTTACCTAAAAAACTTGTTGCTCAAAACTTGTTTATATATAAATTATTTGATTAAATTTGTTTACCGTTAGTTCAATTTATAAATCAATAATGTGTATTTTGAAACGCGTCAAAATGATAAGGTCAGTGCATATAAATCCAATAAAATAAAATACATTGATTTTTTTCAATTTATACATTGACCATTTTTATTTATTGTTTTATAAATGCGATTGGGCATATAATTTATCAAATTTTCTAGCGTTTCGAGGGTTATATCCCGCCAAGCATTCCAAATTGTCACTTTTAGCTCTCCCACCGAATTATATTGACAGTTTTCACATAAACTTGCCGCACTAGCAGTCCCCACATGTTCTCCATAATATAAGGATCTGATAAACGTGCTTGCCATTCCATAACCAACACTCCATGTTCTTCAAACCAGGTCTTAGTTGATCTGCTAACATGGATTTCAGCGTTGTCTTACTGAAAAATAAATAGTTTTTCACGATGTGTGGCCAGATACGACAACAAATGATTTAAGAGCACTCGCTGGTACTCCAACCTAATCCCTCTTGTTGCAGAAAACGCTAAAGAAAGGATTCCACTTGAGCACCCTAAACCTTAGGGAACCGCAACCGAAATTTTTCTTTCAGAAATACATGGGTTCCTTTCTAAAATGTCACCAATAGTCTCTAAAACCATCTGGACCATCAAGATTAAATTTCTTTTCATCAGAAAAACAATCTTCTAAACAAAAAAGCCAATCTGGAAAATTGACGAATTTCACGCACTAAAAGGACTTTTGGTCGACCAGAGCATTTGGTTTTACCACAATTTTCGCGATCTTTCAGATAATTTTGCACTACACAAAGCGAACGACCTAATTTTCGTGCAAATTCTCGCATCCCCAATTTCTAGTCAATAAATGCATTAATTTGACCCTTTTCAAGTTCAGACAAAGCTTTTCCTCGTTGCATTTTTCTCAAATTGAATATTGCGTAAAAAAAAAATTAAAAGGAACAATGCGTTAATGATTGCAGATTTATTAGCACTGACGTTATCATTTTGAATCATTTAAAAATTAACGTTAAGCCTCATTCATACTGAACCCAAAACTAGGAGTTTTCGTTTTTTTAAAGTTTTCGATTTGAAATTTGTATGGGATTTGACAATCGAAAACAAAATAAATTTGAAAACAAGTAGCTTTGTGTTCAGTATGAATGAGGTATTATTGATATTTTGATTTATAATTAGAACTAACGGTAAATAAATAAGGGCAAATGATGTTAATATAAACAACTCTTGAGCAATAATTTTTTTAAGTAACGTTACCTTATCTTTTTATCTTATTACGCAATATTAGTAAAGGGTGGGAGTTATCTCCCAGAACATTGTGTAAAGGTGTTTTTTAAAACTTCTCCAAAACACATGACATGCTTGGCTGGATCAGCGTCGACAAATTGTTTTATAATTTTTTCAATTAAAATATTTTTTTTTTCATATTTTAAATGTATTTTTTTGATTTTTGAAAAATTGACCAATAATATTGAACGTGTATGCTTTACTTTACGTTTACAGAGAAGATGGTACGGTTAAGTTTTTAACTAAAGGTGATAATAACAATGTCGATGATCGAGGTTTGTATGCTCCTGGACAGCTTTGGTTGACGAAAAAGGATATAGTGGGTCGCGCCAGAGGGTTCCTACCCTACGTAGGCATCATTACAATATTTATGAACGAATATCCTAAAGTTAAGGTAAAGAATATCTGATATTTTATAACTCAACTCTTAATAGTATTTTACCTATTTCCAGTGGGCGATTTTATCGATTTTAGCCATATTTGTTTTACTGCATCGTGAATAGTATGTCCTTTAGTTTTATTTGCAAAAAAGAAGAAGACTTGATAATTCAATACAAACACAAAAATGCCACAATTAAAAAAAAAGAAGATAAATTCAAAGCTAAAAAAGCAACGCAGTCTTAATATTATTATTTTAATATGGAGTTGTACAAGATTGAACCAAAATACTAAAACAAATTTTATGTTAAAATGAATGCCTTAATTTAAAATGATCATTGTTCATCTATTATCAATCTCCAAACATTGTTTTGAAAATTAATTTTAAGCCTAATTAAATTTTGTTTAAAGTTTTGTTTAATTTTTCCAAAATGAAATGAAAAAAAAAACAGAAAAATTAATGGAATTAAAAAATATATTTCTCATAATTTATTGCAACGATGTATAAATAAAAGGAATTTGATGGAAAACAAATAAATTAAAAAAAATGAATTAAAGAGTAGCAGTGTGTATTTTAATTTAAATACGAGTAAATAATTTTAAGTCGGGCATGCTGACTATATTATATCCTACACTAGTCTGGTTAAACCCAAATAATGTTTGGATCTGAAATTCGAATGTTAAGAAATTTTGATTTTACCTAATGTTAGGTGTATTTGAGAGAAAATCTGAAATATTGTCCACATGCGCGTTAGGTCCAAATATGGACAGATCTTATCTAGTCGTATTTGCGACTTGTAGCGTGCTAACAAGCCAAATTTGGGGCCAAGTTCACTAATAGAATAATTTTTTTCATAAACGAAGAATTTAACTTTTTTCAAAACTTTTTCCTACAATATATGAATTTGTTCATACATACATGAAAACATTCATAAAGGTTTTTAGACGCAACGAAATATTTCTACGATAAATGACTAATATTACCAATATTTTAATGATAGTCAGTCATTAACATGGTTATTAAAAAAAAAACTTTTTGTCTTATTAATAGAGGCTAAATGAACGATTTTTGTTGATGTTTTGCATGTTAATTTGTTTTATTAAACTGTAATAAAATTCAAAACATTTTTTTGAATACAAGCCTAAAAGTTTAACATATTCTCGATTTTTGCTACAAAAAGTGCAATTTTATTATTTCCTTAAAAAAATTGGAGAATATAAATAAACAAAAGAATACACAAAATTAGGTTTATCTTAAATTTTATTCTGGTGGCGCCTATTTGAAAAATATCCAATGAATTCTACTTTGGTTCTATAACCTAGATTGCTGGTTAAAAAGCATGGTGATCGGAAATCTTGATTTATTACCCAAAAAAGGATTTTTTTTTACAAAAATTAAATTAAATTTGTACATACCTACACCCTTAAAATTCTATAGTCGCATAGTTAATAAAATCCGTAGTTAATTCGAAATATTTTGTAAATCACTATTTGTAATTGTTAACAACTATGGGTATAGTCAATAGCTGTGTTCGGGTACTCAACATTGGGATCCCGCGAGATCCCAATTTTACCAAAAAGCGTTTTCCTATTACACAATTGGGTAAATGAGAGCTGTCATGAGAGAGTAATATTCTTGTTCTTCTTGCACGAGAAAGCCCAGACTTTTTTCGTGTAAATTTGGGTAAATTGTTTAAATCAGCTGTTATATCATCAGTTGGGTGCAACTAGTTCAATTAAACTCTTCACTGATTTGAACCAAAGACCTAGTTCACAACTAATAGCTCTTTCAGTTCAATCGATCATTTCATTCATTCAGAAAATATGTTTATCATTTACAAAAATTAGTATAATAGTTGCAAAAGCCTATCGGTGATTTTACAACTCCATAAAATTACCGACAATTTTGTGAAGACGCTTGTTTAAATGTGTTAAAGAGTTAAATATGTAAATAAATCGAAGCTTTTTTTTAATATATTAATCTTTTCCAAATTTAATAAACTATGTATTAGTTTTTGTATATAGAAATGCCTAAAAAGGAAATTTTTTATTAAATTTTTGATTTAAAAAGGGGTTTAACTAGAAAAGATATCTAGATTTTTACAACAAATTGAACAAGAACTAGAAAGAGCGCTATCCAAAACGAACTATAATGCACAAACCTATTGACATTTGTTTTTCGGGCTTCAAATGTGGTTTTTCGCGTTCGTTTACTTTTGTGCATTTTTGTTATTTCGGGAGAGTATTTCTCATTTTACAACTTTACCCAAAAAGTAAAGAAACAGAGCTTATAACATTAGCTCTGTTCCACGTACGTTACCGAGGTTACCCACGGGAACCCAATCTTACCAAAAAGCGTTTCTATTGTTAAAAATTGGGTAAATGAGAGCGTTGATGAGAGAATAATTTGTTTCTCTTTTTACCAGAAGTTACCCGTACTTTTTTGCGGGTAAAATGGTAAAACTGTCAAATCCCTAGTTAGGTTTGTTCCACGTAATTCTGGGTAAAGTCTGGTAAAATGAGAGTAAACAAATAATTATCTCAAAAAATTGTAAAATTGCTCACAATACCTGGAACGCACAAAACCACATTTCAAGCCCAAAAATTAACGTCAAAGTTATTCATATAAACAAAAGCTATTTTTAAGAATAAAATATCGAAGGGAATAAAGAAAAAATGTTATAACGTGGTATTTGTTAACGATATTAATTATTGTTTACAAGTTTTGTTAATATTTTAATTATTTTTACAATTTTAAAACAGCTGATTTATAAAAAACTAGTGATTTGACAGTTTTACCATTTTACCCGCAAAAAAAGTACGGGTAACTTCTGGTAAAAAGAGAAACAAATTATTCTCCCATCAACGCTCTCATTTACCCAATTTTTAACAATAGAAACGCTTTTTGGTAAGATTGGGTTCCCGCGGGTACCCGCGGTAACGTACGTGGAACAGAGCTGTTGTTTGTAAATCAGCTGTTTTAAATTTGTAAAAATAATTTAAATATTAACAAAACTTGTAAACAATAATTAATATCGTTAACAAATACCACGTTCTAACATTTTTTCTTTATTCCCTTCGATATTTTATTCTTAAAAATAGCTTTTGTTTATATGAATAACTTTGACGTTAATTTTTGGGCTTGAAATGTGGTTTTGTGCGTTCCAGGTATTGTGAGCAATTTTACCGTTTTTTGAGATTATTATTTGTTTACTCTCATTTTACCAGACTTTACCCAGAATTACGTGGAACAATCCCATTATTTGTATGCTACCCTGTAAAAAATATTTTTATTTTCAAATTGACAATTATATTTTTAATTGGTAATATATTCGAAATTGGGAAAAAAATCATATTTTAAAAAAAATAAAAATGGATTGAACGAAGCGCTGTAGCTTTACCCCTAAATTCATAAACGCTTTGTAAAATTATAGGAGGTTTATTGAACAAATTTTGCATGAAAATGAATTTTTGTAAACCTGCTATAGCTTTACAAAGCATTTATGAATTGAGGGGTTAATTTGCCAAGTAAGTTTAAAATATTTACCCTTAAATTCATAAACGCTTTGTAAAATTATAGGAGGTTTATTGAACAAATTTTGTAAGAAAATGACGTTTTGTAAACCTGCTATAACTTTACAAAGCATTTATGAATTGAGGGGATAATCTTTTAATTTTTACGGAAAAACAATGAAATATTTATTTATTTTTCAGGACTTGGATCCAATTTTACCATCAAAATCAAGAAACATGCTTACAAAAGCAATAAATTTATGCAGAGAAGCAGGTGAAAGATAATGTCAGTCAGGTGTTAAAAAGTAATATATTTAATGTTCCTGTTGGAGGAATTTTTAATATTTTACAAATGGTAAAGAACGTTTTATTTTGTGATGTAATAAAATATGTGAATATACTTTTTAAATAAACATACATATATTTTTTGTTAAGAATGAGATCTAAATCACATTTGTAGTTTCTACCAACTATTATGAAATTGTACTTGGTGGGTATTCACTATCTTCAATATTTTTTTTAATTTTAACTTCGCAATCGTTGAATACAGCTTTTTCAATAGTTGATTTTAAAATTTTTTATAAACATAGTTGCCGTTCACTACTTCATATCCACTATGCCATATTGAGGGTAATTTCACCTATGGGATAGTTAAAAAAATAGTGATGAGTAACTATGTATGTAATTTTTTGGGTGTACCTTTCAATCTTTAAATTCTTACGGTGGATCTCATACTGCAGGTTTAAACTTTAGTTAATAGTTAACCCAAAAATTTGTTGTTTTGTGTACATTTTTTTGACATTTTATTTTGTTTATAGTTAAGTTAAAGTTAAACCTACAGTATGAGCATAGTATACTATACCCAGTGTAGAAACGGTAATGACATATCATTATTTTTTGGAGTACCAGTAATGACACCCACTTACCTTCTGCATTATTTTAAAACATATAATAATGAGTTACTGATAATGACTTATTTTTATCATTATTTCAAATAGAAAATAATTTTTTTGAAAATTTTTTTAAATCTATTTTTAGACTCAATATTTTTTAAACACTGGTAAGGATATATGTAACCACATATTTTTTGATTTTTTGTATGTTGGCGAGTAACTTACTTGTGTGCAGCAGGTCAGTTATGTTTTTATCTATTAAATATTACATGTCGATATAGCTCAGATGGCAGAGCTGTTGACTGGCAATCTGTAGACCCAGGTTCGGTTCCCGCACCAGCAAATTTTATTTAAAAAAAAATACAATAAAAAATATTTTTTTTTATATAATTAATTTTTTTGAAAATCTATTTTAGACTCATTATTTTTGTCAGTACTGGTAAGCACATAGGTAACGATATATTTTTTGATTTTTCGTATGCTGGTGTGTAACGACAACTCATTATTTTTCGCGACATCGCCATATAAAGGTAATAAGAAATGTAATAACAAAAGTAACTAGTTACCATTACCAAGTATGTAGTTACATAACCACATATCTGGTAATGATTTTCTACACTGGGTAGTTATTATACTATGAGCAGAGCTTTGAAGAATTAATTCCTTTTTGAATGAATTCACTACCAATCGAATTCAATTTTCTCTAGAATTGAATGAATTCCTTTTCTTAAGTAATTCACTGAATTCATTCAACAGAATGCGTTCATCAAACAACAAATTCAAAGAATTAATTCAATTGCAATAGTTCTTTTTATTATATCAAATGAATTAATTCACCGGTGAACGCGTTCGATTTTATAAATCGAACGGAAAAAAAAGTGAATTAATTCCTTACTGAATTAATTCACCACTGAATTCATTCAATTTCATTTTCATTCAGTGAATTAAAAAAAAAATAAAATTACATTCAGTGAATTAAAAAAAAAATAAGTTCACTGAATTGAAAAAAAATAAAATAAGTTCACTGAATTAAAAAAAAATAAAATAAGTTCGCTGAATTCAAAGCCTGTTTTCTGTCGTTCAGTAGAAGAAAACAATAATGTACAAATAAAAGTTTTAAATAAGCAATTTTACAGCTTGTGCTAGTAACAAATTAGAAACCGGATTCTGTTTATCAACCTACATGAAATATATTGTAATTTTTTTAAATTATACCAAATTGAAAATTTTTAAAAATGTTGCCTTAATTTTCTTAGCTCGTCCGATCATTTGGAAAATGAGTCACATACCAACGGACTCTACTTGAGTCCAAGAGTATTTTAAGCTATGTCCCATTTTGGCGAATTGCCGTTGTGAAGTACAAAAGGTCTTTCAAAGTCATCCATAAATTTTAATTTTTGGCAACTTTGAAAAATGTGGCAGCATTATTTTCTCTGCTCCTCCGATGAATTGGATTATGGGACACATACCCATGGAATCTACAAGAGTCCGAGAATATTTTCAGGTATGTCCAATATTCGCGAATCGCCATGGGGCCTTACAACCGGCCATAAAAGGTGTTTATAAATTTGTTTTTTTATATGGTAAAAATTTAAAAATAAAAATTTTTCGTGCGCTTTCTAGGAAAATATAGGAATGGTCAGGGATTGAAGTGGACATAGAATCAAAGCATAAAAACCGTAGATTCCGAAACAATTTTCTTATCAAATATCGAATGCAGGTTTTAGAGAAAAAATGGTTTATGTGTTAGAAACGAGATTTCCAAAAACAATTTATTTAATGCCCAATCCAGGTAAAATTAGGAATGGTCAGAAGATACACTATTTCTTCAAAGGACGAGCATCGTCCGTAAATGCAAAAACACTTTTCGTTTTAAAAATCGAGTGCAGGGTTTGAAATTTATTGTAATTTTTTTAAATTGTACCAAATTGAAAATTTTTAAAAATGTATGGATGACTTTGAAAGACCTTTTGTAGTACACAACGGCGATTCGCCAAAATGGGGCATACCTTAAAATACTCCTGGACTCAAGTAGAATCCGTTCGTATTTGACTCATTTTCCAAATGATCGGACGAGCTAAGAAAATTAAGACAACATTTTTAAAAATTTCCAATTTGGTACAATTAAAAAAATTAAAATATTTTTCAAACCCTGCACTCGATTTTTAAAACGAAAAGTGTTTTTGCATTTACAGAAGAAGGTCGTCCGTTAAAGAGATAGTTTATCTTCTGACCATTCCTAATTTTACCTGGATTGGGCATTACATAAATTGTTTCTAGAAATCTGGGTTCTAACAAATAAAGCATTTTTTTTTTCTAAAACCTACATTCGATATTTGATAAGAAAATAGTTTTGGAATGTAAGGTATTTATCCTTTGATCCTAGGTACAGCTCAAGCCCTGACCATTCCTATATTTTCCTGGAAAGCGCTCGTAAAATTTTTATTTTTAAATTTTTACCTTATAAAAAACCAAATTTATGGACAACTTTTATGGCCGGTTGTAAGGCCTCATGCCGATTCGCCAATATTGGACATACCTGAAAGTATTCTCGGGCTCTTGTAGATTCCATGGGTATGTGTCCCATAATCCAATTCATCGGAGGAGCGGAGAAAATTGTACGGCCATATTTTTCAAATTTGCTAAAAATCAAAATCTATGGATGACTTTGGCAGATTGTTTGTAGTGGACAGGTTCGAGTCGCCAATATGGGACATACCTTAAAATATTCTCGGACTCTTGTAGATTCTATGGGTATGTGTCCCATCATCCAATTCATCGGAGGAGTCGAGAAAATATTCTTGAAATATTTTTTTTATAAGGCCGAAATCCACATCTATGGATGACTTTGAAAGACTGTTAGTACTGCACAGGTGCGATTCGCCAATATGGGACATACCTTAAAATTTGCTCGGACTCTTGTAGATTCGATGGGTATGTGTCCCATAATCCAAATTAGGGCCTGCGGTCAAGACCGGTTAACCGGGTAGACCGTAAACCGGTCACAACCGTAAGACCGGTTGTGAAAACCGGTCTGACCGGGTAGACCGGGTAGACCGAAAAAACCGGGTAGACCGGTCTACCCGTAAAAGCCATAGAAGAAAGTAAATTTTACATAAAAATGTACCTTTTTTCGAAAAAAATACTTTTTTACAAAAAAAAACAAAAATACTACTTTTAAAAAAAAAAACTACTTTTTTGTTAAAAAAAATACTTTTTCCGAAAAAATTTTTTTTTTACGAAAAAGTAATATTTTCGAAAAAAATTTTTTTTTTGTTTCCAAAAAAAGTCCTTTTTCCAAAAAAAAGTACTTTTTCCAAAAAAGAGTACTTTTCCCAAAAAAGCGTTTTTTTTTTGAAAAAAGTACAATTTATAAAAAAGTACTTTTTTTTTGAAAAAAGTACTTTTTTAAAAAAATTTTTTTTTTATAAAATTTACTTTTTTTTTCCAAAAACAGTACTTTTTTCAGAAAAAAGTAAATTTTTATATGACAGTCTTCTATGGTAATACAAAAAACTACTATACTCGTAAGTTGTATATTCATAAAAAAATACCACGGTCTTTTTCGGGTAGTAGTACGGCGTTTTTACATCGTAGCTTCAAATGGGCTGAAACTTTCCAGGATATATCTAGACATAAATTGGACCAAGAATTATGGATATCTGTTTAGATCGTGGAACAAAAATGTTCCGAAAATCATAATAGAATTCAGAAAGTGCTGCATTTCCCATACATTTATATGAAACTGTCACGGTCTTTTTCGGGTAGTAGTACGGCGTTTTTACATCGTAGCTTTAAACGGGCTGAAACTTTACAGAAAATATCTAGACATAAGTTGGAACAAGAATTATGGACATCTGTGTAGATTGTGGAACAAAAATGTTCCGAAAATCATAATAGAATTCAGAAAGTGCTGCATTTCCCATACATTTATATGAAACTGTCACGGTCTTTTTCGGGTAGTAGTACGGCGTTTTTACATCGTAGCTTTAAACGGGCTGAAACTTTACAGAAAACAAGTCAACATAAATTGGACCAAGAATTATAGACGTCTGGGCGCATCGTGGAACAAAAATGTTCCGAAAATCGTAATAGAATTCAGAAAGTGCTGCATTTCCCATGTATTTATATGAAAATGCCACGGTCTTTTTCGGGTAGTAGTACGGCGTTTTTACATCGTGCCTTCAAATGGGCTGAAACTTTACAGGAAATATCTAGACATAAATTGGACCAAGAATTATGAACATCTGTGTAGATCGTGGAACAAAAATGTTCCGAAAATCGTAATAGAATTCAGAAAGTGCTGCATTTCCCATGTATTTATATGAAAATGCCACGGTCTTTTTCGGGTAGTAGTACGGCGTTTTTACATCGTACCTTCAAATGGGCTGAAACTTTACAGGAAATATCTAGACATAAATTGGACCAAGAATTATGAACATCTGTATAGATCGTGGAACAAAAATGTTCCGAAAATCATAATAGAATTCAGAAAGTGCTGCATTTCCCATGTATTTATATGAAAATGCCACGGTCTTTTTCGGGTAGTAGTACGGCGTTTTTACATCGTACCTTCAAACAGGCTGAAACTTTACAGAAAACAAGTCAACATAAATTGGACCAAGAAATATAGACATCTGGGCGGATCGTGGAACAAAAATGTTCCGAAAATCGTAATAGAATTCAGAAAGTGCTGCATTTCCCATGTATTTATATGAAAATGCCACGGTCTTTTTCGCGTAGTAGTACGGCGTTTTTACATAGTAGCTTCAAACGGGCTCAAACTTTACAGAAAACAAGTCAACATAAATTGGACCAAGAATTATAGACATCTGGGCGGATCGTGGAACAAAAATGTTCCCAAAATCTTAATAGAATTCAGAAAGTAATGCATTTCCCATATATTTATGTGAAAATGCTACGGTCTTTTTCGGGTAGTAATACGGCGTTTTCACACCGTAGTTCCAAATGTGTTGAAACTTTGCAAAAATTATAGGAAGGTAAATTCGATCAATATTTAGAGATATCTGTCTACTTTGTGGAACAAAAATATTCTGAAAATTACTATAGAATTCAGAAAGTACCCCATTTTCCATACATTTACATGAAACAGCCACGGTCTTTTTCGGGTAGTAGTACGGCGTTTTTACACAGTGACTCCAAATGAGTTAAAAATTTACAAAAATTATCTGGATGTAAATTCGACCAACAATAGTAGCGAGTTTTTTAGGTCGTGGAACAAAAATGTTCCGCAAATCGAACTAGACTTCAGAAAGTGGAGTGATTTCTATACATTTCTATAAAAATGCCACGGTCTTTATGGGATACTAGTACGGCGTTTTTATACGATAACTCCAAAAAGGTCTAAACTTTACAGAAATTATCTGGACATGAATTTTATCCCCAATTATAGCCTTTTGTGTAGGTCATGGAACAAAAATGTGCCGAAAATCACAATAGAATTTAGAAACTACTACGATTTCTATACATTTATATGACAATGACACTTTTTCCGGTAGTTGCACGGCGTTATTACACCGTAGCTCCAAATAGGTTAAACACGTAAACCAGTTATCTGTATATAAATTGGACAAAGAATTATAGACATCTGCGTAGGTCGTGGAACGAAAATATTTCAAAAGTTACACTAGAATTCAGAAAGTGCTGCATTTTATATACAGTCACATGAAACTGCCGCGGAATCTTTTTAATATCTCGAAAACTAAGCGAGATAGAGCAAAATGGTTAAAATTTTTGCCTTTGGGTGTTAATACACCCATAAAACCTTTTTAGTGAAATCAAATTTTAGCTAACTCTGCTAGATTTTAAAATTGCAAATATCTCATAAACTACTAATGCTAGAACGAAAAGGACGTTTATTTGGTTTTTCGCCTCTAACTCGAAAACTAAGCGAGATAGAGCAAAATGGTTAAAATTTATGCCCTTTGGGTGTTAATACACCCATAAAACCTGTTTAGTGAAATCAAATTTTAGCTAACTCTGCTAGATTTTAAAATTGCAAATATCTCATAAACTACTAATGCTAGAACGAAAAGGACGTTTATTTGGTTTTTCGCCTATAACTCGAAAACTAAGCGAGATAGAGCAAAATGGTTAAAATTTTTGCCCATAGGGTGTTAATACACCCATAAAACCGGTTTAGTAAAATCAAATTATAGCTAACTCTGCTAGATTTTAAAATTGCAAATATCTCATAAACTACTAATGCTAGAACGAAAAGGACG